>CM053627.1:8382003-8410453 GCA_028646595.1 Phalanger gymnotis | reverse complement strand
GACCTCAACCTCCCCCTCTCTGAACTTGATAAATCTAACCTCAAAATAAACAAGAAAGAAGTTAAGGAGTTGAACAGAATTTTAGAAAAGGCAGATATGATAGATCTCTGGAGAAAACTGAATGGGGATAAAAAGGAATATACTTTCTTCTCAATAGTACAATGGCACATACTCAAAAACTGACCATGTACTAGGGCATAAAAACCTCACAATCCCATGCAGAAAGGCAGAAGTAGTCAAAGCATCCTTTTCAGATCATGATGCAATAAAAATTATTTGTAATAAAGAACCAGGGAAAAATAAGCTAAAAATTAATTAGAAACTGAATAATCTAATTCCAAAGAATGAGTGGACCAAAGAACCAATCAAAGAAACAATTAATAACTTAATTCAAGAGAATGACAATAATGACACAACTTACCAAAACTTATGGGATGCAGCAAAAGCAGTTCTTAGGGGAAGTTTTATGTCTCTAAATGCTTACATGAATAACATAGTGAAAAAGGAGATCAATGAATTGGGTATGTAACTGTAAAAGCTAGAAAAAGAACAAATTGAAAATCCCCAACCAAATACCAAATTAGAAATACTGAAAATCAAAGAAGAGATTAATACAATTGAAATCAAGAGAACTATTGAATTAATAAATTAAACCAAGAGGAGTTTTTATGAAAAAAGCAACAAAATTTATAAACTTTTGATCAATTTGCTTAAAAAAAAGAAAGAAGAAAATCAAATTACCAGTATCAAAAATGAAAATCGTGAATTCACCTCTAATGAAGGGAAAGTTAAAACAATAATTAGGAATTATTTTGCTCAATTGTATGACCATAAATTTGACAACCTTAGGGATATGGGTGGATAGCTACAAAAATATAAATTGCCCAGGTTAACAGAAGAGGAAATAAAATTCCTATATAACACTGTCTTCAAAAAAGTAATTGAGGTGGGCAGAGTGAAGATGGCTGCTTGAAAGCAAAGACTTGCATGACCTCCCCCCCAGGTCCCTCCAAAAACCTATAAAATGGCTCTGAACAAATTCTAGAACTGCAAAACCCACAAAGTAGCAGAGGGAAGCAGGACTTCAGCCCAGGAAAGCCTGGATGGTCGCTGGGTGAGGTCAATCTCGAACGGAGCTGGGAGCAGAGAGGAGCAGAGCCCAGCATGGGTGGCCGGAGGACCAACCAGACCAGGAGCCAAGCTGAACAGGCCCTAGTGCCTTGAATCAGTGAGCCGTGGCAGTTACCAGACTTCTCAACCCACAAACACCAAAGACAACAGAGAAGGTTAGTGGGAAAAGCTGAGAGGGACAGAGTGAAAGAAGGAGTTCCTGGGGCAGCAGAGGAGGTGCAGCTATAGAACTACAGCTGCAGTTCCTTCTGGCCCCAGGCCTACCTGGTGGGAGGAATTAAGTGGCAGATGAGAGGAGAAGTGCAGATCCTGCTTAAGATTTTCATCAGGTTCTGGTTAGCAGTTCTTGGGGAAGGAGGAATGCTGGTGTGGCAGAGCTGGCTGTATAGAAATAGCTCTGAAAACAACAGCTCATCCCCTCAAGCTTGGAACAAAGTACTCTTTACTCTACAAGCAGTCATACTCTGAAGAAAAACTCAAGGGCCAAGCAAGTTGGCTGGGAACACAGCCAAGCAGTGAAAACAGACTCAGATTCAGTCTCAGACTTTGGAATTCTTCCTTGGTGACAAAGAAGACCAAAATATACAGCCAGAAGAAGTCAGCAAAATCAAGAAGCCAACATCAAAAGCCTCCAAGAAAACCATGAACTGGTCTCAGGCCATGAAAAAGCTCAAAAGGATTTGGAAAAGCAAGTTAGAGAAGTAGAGGAAAAATTAGGAAGATAAATGAGAATTATATGAGAAAACCATGAAAAACAAGTCAAGGACTTGCTAAAGGAGACCCAAAAAATACTGAAGAAAACAACACCTTAAAAAATAGACTAACTCAAATGGAAAAAGAGCTCCAAAAAGCCAATGAGGAGAAGAATTCCTTGAAAGGCAGAATTAGCCAAATGGAAAAGGAGGTCCAAAAGACCACTGAAGAGAATACTACCTTAAAAATTAGATTGGAGCAAGTGAAACCAAGTGACTTCATAAGAAATCAAGTTATTATAAAAAAGAAACAAAGAAATGAAAAAGTGGAAGACAATATGAAATATCTCATTAGAAAAACCACTGACCTGGAAAATAGATCCAGGAGACATACTTTAAAAATTATTGGACTAACTGAAAGCCATGATCAAAATAAGAGCCTACATATCATCTTCCAAGAAATTATCAAGGAGAACTGCCCTGATATTCTAAAGCCACAGGGCAAAATAGAAATTGAAAGTATCCACAGATCACCTCCTCAAATAGATCCCAAAAAGAAATCTCCTAGGAATATTGTCGCCAAACACCGGAGCTCCCAGATCAAGAAGAAAATACTGCAAGCAGCCAGAAAGAAAAACTTTGAGTATTGTGGAAACACAATCAGAATAACCCCAGATCTAGCAGCTTCTACATTAAGAGATCAAAGGGCTTGGAATACGATATTCCAGAGGTCAATGGAGCTAGGATTAAAGTCAAGAATCACCTACCCAGCGAAACTGAGTATCATGCTCCAAGGCAAAATATGGATTTAAAATAAAATAGAGGACTTTCAAGCTTTCTCAGTGAAAACATCAGAGCTGAATAGAAAATTTGACTTTCAAACACAAGAATCAAGAGAAGCATGAAAAGGTAAACAAGAAAGAGAAATCATAAGGAACTTACTAAAGTTGAACTGTTTTGTTTACATTCCTACGTGAAAAGATGATGTGTATGGTTCATGACACCTCAATATTAGGGTAGTTGAAGGGAATATGCATATATGTGTGTATGTATATATGTATATTTATATGTATATACATGTACATATATGTGTGTGTATGTATATAGGTATGTGTGTATATATATATACATACATACCTATATACATACATATATAAATGCACATATATATATACACACACATAGACAGATGGCACAGGTTGAGTTGAATATGAAGGAATGATATCTAAAAAAATCAAATTAAGGGATGAGAGAGGAATATATCGAAAGGGAGAGATAGAATGGGGTAAATTATCTCACATAAAAGTGGCAAGATAAAACAGTTCTGTAGGAAGGGAAGAGGGAGCAGGTGAGGGGGAATGAGTGAATCTTGCTTTCATCGGATTTGACCTGAGGAGGGAATAACATAACACTCAATTGGGTGTCTTACCCCACAGGAAAGGAGGTAGGAGATAAAAAAGGGGGTGCAACAGAAGGGAGGACAGATGGGGGAGGAGTAGGTTAAGAAGGAGCAAAATATAGTTAGTCTTTCACAACATGAGTACTGTGAAAGTGTTTTACATAATGATGTGCATGTGGCCTATGTTGAACTGCTTGCCTTCTTAGGGAAGGTGGGTGGGGAGGGAAGAGGGGAGAGAATTTGGAACTTAAGGTTTTAAAAGCAAATGTTCAAAAAGAAAAAAAAAATTTGCATGCAACTAGGAAATAAGATGCACAGACAATGGGGCATAGAAATTTATCTTGCCCTACAAGAAAGGAAAGGAAAGGGAATGGGAGGGTAGTGGGGTGACAGAAGGGAGGGGTGACTGGGGAACCAGGCAACCAGAATATACACCAATTTGGAGTGGGAAGGAGCAATGAAATGGGGAGAAAATTCATAATTCAAGCTCTTATGAAAATCAATGCTGAAAACTAAATATATTAAAAACTTTTAAAAATAGAAAAACAAAAAACAAAAAAAAAACTAAAAGAAAATTAGTGCCTAAAATTGGATGTCTTAAAACTATCTGCAAAGTTAAAGAAATACAGAATGAAATTGAGAAGGTATATTTTTTCTTCTTTAATATATTCCTTCCCATCTTTCGCTGAGGTTTAATCCTCTTTTAATTGTAAACAGGAATTTTGCCCTTGGGATGAGTAGCTCTTATTCCTTCCCCTTCCCTTTTATTTTTGAATTATTTCTAATTTATTTTAAGTGCTTTTAAGTAAATAAACATAAACATTCTAAAACAACTTCCCTCTTGTATTAATCTAACTAAAACTCTGTTTCTATTATAGTGAGAAAAGATTATATACTTTCTTTTTAAAATACAGAATTAGGAATTCTCGGTCCAGGAACCAAAAAGCTTAGGTACACATGTAGCTTGTTTACATCACTCCTGCCAATAGAAGGCAAAAAATGTAGGTGTTGTGGTTGTCTTCATTCTTAAAGAGGATCCAAAAGATATTACTGTGTTGGGGTCAATGTGTATTGTGCCCAACTGTGGCTGAATTTGAGCTCACAACGGTCTTCTACAAGTTGTGGATAAATAGGCCATATGAAGATTTGGAATGGAGATGTGTCTAAATTAACAACAAAAAAACTTGTGAACTACTGCAGTTGTGCTCTGCTCACAGAGCACAGTGCCTTCTTTGATGCAGGCACACCATTCTAAATGGTCTTGTGCCAGTATCTCCCATGTCTCTCAATTGATTCCAAAGTTCTTCAGAGAGACCTTAAGAGTACCCATGTAATGCTTCTTCTGACCTTTGTATGAGCACTTCTCTTGTGTGAGTTCTCCATGAAGTAATCTTTTAGGCAAACATAAGTTTGTCATTTGAACAACATGGCCGGCCCATTGGAATTGAGCTCTCTGCAGTAGAATTTGAATGCCAAGGCAGGTCAGCTCAAGAAAGGACCTCAATGTCTACTACCTTGTTTTGCCAGGTGATCTTCAGAATTTTCCTATGACAATTCAAATGGAAATGTTTCAATTTCCTAGCAAGATTCTGGTACACTCTCCAGGTTGCACGGGCATACAACCATGGGGTCAGCACTATGGCTCTGTACTCCTTCATTTTGACACATAACTTATTGCCTCTTCTGTTTCACACTTTCCTTTGGAGCCTCCCAAACACTGAGCTAGTTCTGGCAATGCATGCATTAACCTCATCAACTGTGTGTAGAACCTTGGAAAGCATGCTGCCAAGGTAAGTGAACTGATCCACAACATTCAAAGTGTCTCCATTTGCTGTAAGTGATGGTTCTATACATAGACAATGTGGTGTTGGCTGGGAGAGAACCTATGTTTTCTTGGTGTTGTCAAAATTAGCACAAGTGTCAGCAAATTGATCCATAATCCACTGCATTTCAGCCTCTGAGGATGTGCTGAATGCACAATTTTTTGCGAACAGCAGATCATGCATCCAGTTCTTTCTCCACTTCAGTCTTGGCTTGTAGCTTTTATAAGTTAAATAATTTGTGATCAGTGCAGTAACTGACCTTAATGCCATTTTCATCCTTGTTGAAAGTACCTGACAACATCATTGAAAATATCATGCTGAAAAGCTTGGGAGCAGGCATATAGCAATTATGCTGACATCCCTTTTATATGTCTGCAAAGCCTGGACAGCTTACCAGTGCCATACCAGAAAATTGAACCTTTTCCAATGAAATTGTCTTGAGAGGATTCTGAAAAATCACCTGGCAAGATAAGGCATGGGACGATGAAGTCCCTTCTTGAGCTCAACTACCAAGCATTCAAACCCAACTTTGGGCTTAAGAAGTGAAAGTTGATTAAGGAAATAATGCCTAATGTTGCATATATAATAAATCATTTGGGTTTTGTGTAGGTGACTACTTCTACTAACTAGCTGGCTATCTATCAGAATGCCTGGGTCAAAATCCTAGTTCAGACTCTTGATTCAGTGATGCTTGGACATGTCCTCTCATTTCTTCTTGCTCAGCCCCTTCTTTTATCAGCAAAGGGAGGGGAAAATAGCCCTTGAATTCACTCCTCTAAAGGTTACAGCAAAGGAAGTGCTTTGGAAAACTTAAGACACCAGATAAATGAAAGTTATTACCATCTTTTGTCTACAATATTATTGCACATAGAACTCAACAAAAAGATAGTGGTTGACAAATAGTTTTTGCTTTCCTGACTGATGCGAAAGTTATATCTTCATCAAAGAGTTTGCATGGTATACTGTTTTGTCTGAGTTACCACAAAAAAATGAAAGAAAGGCATTTCTTTTGAGAGTGAATTGCCCATATTAGTGGCCCACTAAATTGTAATTGGTTTAGAATTTTCAAACCTAAAAGTGACTTATCAGAAATATCATGCATGAGTTTTATTTTATTACCAATTGGTGGTAATATCAGTGTTCAGAATGGAGGGAAGTGATGGAGGTGAAATGTCATCTCTACATTTAGGGCTCTGTTACATTCCCCATGTTAAACATCATTGGGTGAGATTCATCATGCAGAGCTCATGTGTTTGGATATAAAATAGACTGAGACACCTTGAGGAAAATATTGAGATATGACCTCTCTCTATTTGTATCTTAACATAGGACTCTAATTCTTTTCATGAGTAACTATCAAGAGGAAATAGAAAGGCCACAGGGAGGGAATGTCTTGGCTGTGAAGGTTTGGTTGAGCTTTTGGGAAGGCACAGAAGACATCTTGATGAAGTTATTCCAAAAAAGGACTAGACGTTTTCTTCCCTGAGACAGAAACCTTATTAAAGATAGAGAAGAAAAAGATTGCATCACCAAGTTTGAGAAGGACATATCATTCCATGCTCATTTTGCCTCAAAATTAATCCAACAGCAGTAGCCTAAAAAGTATTATAAATATTGTAACTTCTGAAGTTATCTCTTTCTGCTGTCATGCTAAGTAGTGCAGAGAAAATCTTTATGGCTCTGGCAACTGGTGAATTTCTATTGGGCATTCTGGTGAACTATATTGACTAGGTAAAGCGAAAGAGACTTCCACCAAGTGATATCATCTTGGTCAACTTGGAGATCTCCAGAATTGGACTGTCATGTACAATAATATGGTGTATTTATTTCTTTTTTATTGATGTAGCTACCCTCAAAAGACTAAGTTATATCTTCTTGGTACTGACTCACACTCCAAACATTTGGCTTGCCACTATCCTCATCATCTTCTACTTCCTAAAGAATGCTGACTTCTTTATTCTCCTTTCCTCTGGATGAAACGGATGAATGAGGGAAGAGGAAGAAACTGCCACCAAGTGAACTCATCCTGGTCAGCTTGGCCATCTCCAGAATTGGACTGTTGTGTACATTAGTAAGGAATAGCTACTTCACTGTAATCTCTAATGATGCACCCACAAAACTAAGAATAATTGATATCTTCTTGTTAGTGACTCACACTTCAAATATTTGGTTTGCCACTGTCCTCAGCATCTTCTACTTCCTGAAGATCACCAACTTCTCTAATCCCCTTTTCCTCTGGAATAAATGGAGAATTGACAGGATGGTCTTCGTGCTTCTTTGGGGGCCTTTAATTATTTGTTTTTCCATTGGCTTTCTAATGATGGAGAGAACATATTATTACTATGGAAACTTCTTTAGTAGAGGAAAGGAGAGAAATGTGTCTCAGGATGTCCAAGTGAGTAAAAGTATGTTCCTCATATTACAGGTTCTCATTGGCCTTCTGAGTGTTATTCCATTTACCCTGTCTATCACATCCTTCTCCTTGTTCATTCTCTCCCTGTGGAGACATGCCAAACAGATGCAACTCAACACCACTAGCAGTGTTATACACAATTACAGACACATTGTATCTATGATGACTAACTTTGATAGACTTGGCTCTTCTCAGCAATGCAAGGTTCTAAGACAGCAACAAAAGACTCATGATGGAAAAAGTGATTCACATCCAGAGAAAGAATTACAGTCTGAATGCAGATTGAAGCAAACTATTTGTTCTCTTTTTTTGTTTGTTTTTGTTTCTGTTTCTGTTCCGTTTCTACTTTCTAGTGGTTCATTCCATTGGTTATAGTTCTTCTTCACAACTTGACTATTGTGAAAATATGTTTAGTGTGAAGGTATATGTAGAACCTATATCCAGTTGCATGCCATCTTGGGTGGGGAGGGGAGAGGAGAGGAAGGGGGAGAAATTTGAAACTCAAAAACTTGAGGAACCGAATGCTGTAAATCAAAACTAAAAATAAATTAATTTTTAAAAAGAAATGCTTCATATGACATTTTTGTTTTTACATCTCCTCCATCAGATCCAAAGGAGAGTCTAGACTTGTAGTAGTGACCAGCCCCTCTGGTGGGAGGGCTGCACATTGGGTGTCCACCTGCCACCCAGCTCTCACCTGTGGCTCCAAGAAGCTGGACCATGTGCAGCGGCCACAGCCCCTAAACCATCTCTGCAGAATGGCTAACCCAGGTGGAGGGTAATCCGTAGGCCTCAGACCTGTCAGTGGGGTACAGGATGTCTACCCCAAACGGTGAAGGCTTCTGTCAGCAGAGTGGGTGGAGGAGAACAATTTGTTCCAGTGGTCATGAAGGTGACTGAAGCAAGCTCTGTAGAGGACTTAGAACTTAACCAGACATCAAAGATGCCGAGGTCGGTCATCCACTGCATCCCAGGCCATCGCCAGCCATCCCGACCTTTGTCCTGCCACTGGACTCTGGTCACTCTGGAAGATGACTCTGAGTAACTCAGCCTCATTTAAATCCAATTCACACATAAGTCAAAACGTCACCCCGCGATGCTGTTGGTTATCCTCTGAAAACAAAGAATAAACAACAGACTTCTTCTATTTGGCCCCAGAGCAGAGCCAAGAATGCTGGGAGAAATTGCAGAGACCAGTTGAGGTTTGAAGTTAGAAGAACCCTCCTTGCCACAAGAGCTGTCCCAAAGCAGGCAGGGCTGCCTCAGGAGGTGGGAGAGCGTTCCCCCTCTCTAGGGGTCTTCAGGCAAGGACTAGACAACCATGTACTGGGTATGTGACAGTGGGGGTTTCTTTTGCATGTGAGTTGGATGAGTAACACATGTGCTGTTCCTCCTAAATTTTTGAAGAAGACCAGTGACAGCACAGGTCACCTCTTGACTTGGGCATGAATTGGATTTAAGTGAGGCAGAGTTGCACAAAGTCATCAGCCTCGATCTTTCTTCCAGTCATCAAAGTTCAGTAGCAAGAAAAAATTCAAAACTGCTGATGATGGCCTGGGATGCATTGGATGACCTTGCATCTTTGATGTCTGACCAAGCTCTAAGGGCTCCACGGTACCCGCTTCAGCTGCCTACATGGCCATTGAAGCAAACTGTTCTCATCCACCCATTCTACCGATGGAAGTCTTCACATACTTGGGGTAGACATCCCCCTACCTCGCCAATGGGTCTGAGGACCATTAGTTACCTTCCATCTGGTTTAGTCCATCAGCCAAGACAGTTTTACTGAGAGGTGGCTGCTGCACAAGCTACAGCTTCTTGGAGCTACAGGTGAGAATTAGGTGGATCAGATAGACCCCAAAGGTGGATGAGCAGAGCAGGCAAGCCTTCCCACCTCCCCCATACACTCCCCTATACATCATAGGACACAAAGAGGTTCTGTCGAATCTCATTTTTTGAAGACTTTGGGTAAATTCAGGCCTTGTTCCTCTCTCCACCATTTGCCTTGCTTGCTAGGGCAGATTGGAGTTGGGGGAGGGGAACAGCTTAGGGGAGGGGCTTGGGGCAGACTGGAGTTGGAGGTGGGGAATGGCTTGGGGGGGGTGGCTTGTGGGCAGATTGGAGTTGGGGGAAGGAAACAGTTGAGGGGGGCTTGGGGCAGACTAGAGTTGGGGGAGAAAGGGGGAGGGGCCATTCTTGAATAAAGGATCCCTCCTTAGATCTTTTGCTATCTTCATGCCCAGGGAGCAATGGTTTTTGCCAGTTTTTCCTGAAGGAAATAGTCATGCCTAATGAGCAGTCTTCCTCAAGCCCAGGCATGTGGCCAAACCTTTAAAGCCTCTGATTATCTAGTATTTCCCCCTCAATTTGTAGCCCACATCTGCTGATTCTATAGACTTGGGCCCAATTACAGACACACACAACCCCTCACACATGCACAAGCTTCTCTTCTCTGGGAACGGTCTGCTGGCTCATTATCTGGCCTCTCCAAATTCTGTCTTCCCTAAACACATCCAGAAACAACTGGCAGGGCCCATAAGGTACCCCAGAGATGCCCTACCTTAAGGGAGGAAGTAGAGAGATACTCCTGCTTTAAATCAGGACTGGCCAAGTCAGGAACCCAGGGGCTTGTAGTGGTTTTGACTTGGGGGAAAGAAATTTTAAAAAGAAAACCCACATTTAATTTCAAGTTCAGTCAGGGATAAGGCCCTTCCTTTCTGGCCTGGCTGCCTGAGCTCTCCTGCATGTAGCCCCAGGGGCCAAATCATTCAGTAGTGGGGAATGTCCCAAAGGAAGCCTCCTCCTCCTCATAGAGCTGGATGGGACATCAGAGGCCTATGGTCCAACCCCCTCAATCTACACATAAGGAGAGCAAGGGCTAAGGAGACCAAGTGACTTATCCAGGGTCACATTTAGGGTCACAGCTCTAGGATGAGGGCATCTAGTCAAACTACCACATTTTACAGAGCCCTGGGGAGGTTAAGCCAGTGGTCCAGGTTGTCTGGCACATGGGGTAGGTGAAGGAGAATTGTACAAAATAAGGCTGGAAAGAAAAGGCTAAAGCCAGATTGTAAAGGGAAGGATTGCAATGTCAGCCTTCAGAGCTGAAAAAAATAGCCTCCAAAGGCTTTTCTTTATTATTTGGGGCAGGAGGAGGGGTGACATAGGCAGACTGGAGGAGGATGCCTGTCATGCCCAAATCCTCATGATGGTGAAGAGGCATCATTAATGAGTGGGATTTTGCCATTCTCTAAGTGATGCAATGAGAATTTCCCAGCCTGGGATCCCATTTCCCCTTCCAGAGAGGCTAGAGAGCTTTGCCCAGGAAGGAGGCCAGAACCTGTGGAGTTTCCTGCAAGAACCCTCAGCCTCAGAGGAGGATGGAGGGAGAGGGGAAGTTCCAGTTCACGTTTCTTCTCTCAAATGTGCTGTACTTTATAGCAGAGATGAAGACAACACTCAGTCAGGTTTTTCATCTGGAATAATTCACATGTCATCTAGCACAAAGATGAAAAATCCAATCTGTCATCAGGGTGTTCCTACTTACCCAGATGAGTAGCATCTTAGAGGCCACACATCTGGATGGTGGCCTGAAGTTTCTATCCTCTTCCCAGGGTTTGGGGGCTGAGCAGACAGAACCCAGGACTGGGTCTGTCCTGGCTTGTTTGCTGGTTACTTCAGTGTAGAATAGAGAATGGGGGTCCAAAGTATGGAAGTTGAAGGCCTGGGGTAAAGACTCCAGCAGCTCTACCCCTTTCCACTCATGCCCTAATTCTCCTACCTACTTGACAGGGATGTGGACAAGATTATGAGTAGCAGCTCTTTATCAAAGGTACAAATGGTAGCCATCTTCTCCACCATCATTAAACACATTCCTTTCTCACTGATGACCACTCTGAGCGCTAAAGCATCTGTCTCGATTCACCACCTAAGCTCTGAGGGCAGCCGTAATTCCTGTCAAGTCACACACTCTGAGCAACCCTGATGAGAGATGGCTGCCATCTTCATTTTCCCCCAGGTGCTGGGGCTCCTTGTGTCAGGCTTGCATGAATGAGGTGGAGGAATGACTTGATTTTTTCCATTGTTGTCCTATGGACAGCCCCTGCTTCACAGAGTGGAAGGGTCCACTTCACTCTCTGGGCTCCCCATACCTTGCCCCAGTGCTAGAACTAGGTGGAGCAAGCAGGACTCCATCCCAGGGAGTGACATTCAGGGACCTCTGATTTAGAGAAGCCCCAAAGGCACCGGTTTGAAATGTCATCTCCCAGGGGCGATTACTCATTAGTGGCAGAGACCAGACTAGGACCAGACCCCAGGTCTGCTGGTCTTCCACCATGATTATAGACTCACTGTCCTGACCCTGGCTGGCTCTCTCTTGTGAGTGTCGCTGGGAACCATGGGACCACAAACTGTGGAGACACTGTGAGGGGGGCTAGTTCAGTACATCCCCAGTTCCACTCCTGGAAAATCTTTAGTGGGCATGGAAGTCTTGTGAAAGATGGGGGTCGTTTCTCCTTTGGTGGCCGGCAGGTGGCACTCTAAATCCACATTCATTCTAGCCAGTCTCTAGAAGGGGAAAAGGAGAGGGGTGTCTTTCTGGGGGTACCTTGTCCCTCAGGTTCATAGCTGTCCAGTAGAGGCCTGGGGGCCTGGGAAAGGGGGTGCTCTCCATCCGGGACACCTGGCCTTGCCCTCTCCTTCTGCTGCCCACAGGTGATGGGTTCAAAGCCAGAGACAGAGCTCTTAGCTAAGCGAGCCCCAACATGGAAGCACAGCCCCTGGGGCCGAGCTGCTCTCAAGCTGATGGCTGAAGATAGGGGCCTTTCCCCAGGCCCCACCCTCCTTTTCCTCTATGGGTTGTGATAGCACCCCCTCCTGGGCACGCTGTCTTCCCTCGGAACCCCTCGCCCCTGGTTCTAATAATTAAGAAGCATAATAACGAACATTTATACAGCGCTTGGAGATTTGCCAAGAGCTTTATTTGTGTTTTCTCATTCAATGCTCACAACAACCCCGTAAGGGAGAGGAAGGGAAGGAAAGCAGCATTTACATGGCCCCTACTGTGTGCCTGGCACTGGTGCCAAGTGCTTTTTAAAGGCATCCTCTCCTTTGATTCTCACAACACCCCGGGGGCTGGGGGCCCTCATTCTCCTCAGCCAGCTCCAATGCTGTCCCGCTGGGAGATCTCCTAACTCCGGCATCAGCTCTCCCTCGGCCATCTTCAGCTGTGTGATATCCCTTACTCAGGGGCATTCCAAAGAACTCGGAAATTCGAGGCTGCCAAGGTGCCCACACCAACCATATACACATTCCAGAGCACCTCCGTGGCTTGCTCCTGGGGGCGTTGTATGTAGGTGGAGACACAGCGGGCTACAACACAAAGCCCCCGAGGTAAAGAGAGCTGGGGTCTGAATCCCTTCTGCGAGGTTTGGTAACGGCAAAACCTCTGTGCCTCGGTTTACTCATCTGTCAAATGGGAGCAACAACAGCTGTGCTTCCCACCTCGCAGGAACGTTCTGAGGCTACGTGACAACGATGTCCGTTGGCCGCTTTGTACACATTAAGGTCCAAGGCAGATGCCAATTAGGCCTGTTCTAGGCACATGCCAGACATCACTAACCTTCGGTTCTTATCTGAGCATCCCCGGTGCCTTAGACCAGGAGGGATCAAAGCAGCCTCGAGTCCCTAATTCCTGCCCAGCCACCCAGTCCTCTGAGCATCAGGCTTTCAGAATCTTGACCTGGGTTAGAGATGGATCCTGGTGGTGACATTCTGCACTGAGAAATCCTTCTGAAACTTGGGACCCTGTCTAACGAGAAAGCACATGGTCAATGGGACACACACACACACACACGCACGCACGCACGCACGCATGCACACACACACGTGCACGTACACACATTGTGTGGTTTAAAAGCACCACCCAACCCTCTACGGGCTTCTGCCTGCCACCATGCTCAGGCTCTAATGACCCCCTGCTTTTCTATCCGCCATGTTCATCAGGTAACTATTTGACTTTGAGTCCTAAAAGGCCCCAAAAGAATAAGGGCTGAAAACTACCCAAAGGACCATGAACCACCACATGGGAAGTGTGGACAGCGACAGCCCATTCCCAAGGCTGTCCTTCCCATCCCCATGCTCTCCCTCCCTACAATGCTATCAGAAACACAGGCATAAGCATGAGAAATGGCATGAAGGACATTGTCAGGGACAGAGGTGACTGGGAAAAGAGCAGGGCAGGTTAAGTATTGGCAGAGAGGCCAGCCTAAAGATGGCCCATGGCACCAGTCAATGGTATCTATGCGTGTGAAGAGATCTCTCAGGACATCAGAGAAGCCCCCTGGTAGAGCTGTCCTAGGAGGACACTTACATGAGACACAGCATAATGGGCTGCTATCTGCACCACTGGGGAACTACTCACATTGAGGAGATCATAGATGCATTGAAATATCAAAAAATGATGCAAATGTAAAGTTTTACCCTTGATTCAAAATCGACTTCACCAAGACAAGATGGGAGGAGGTGAAGCTCCTCCCTTCAGCTGTGGGGCTCTCCTTTTCAGAGAAGTACCAGGGGCCAGGCCTCAGTGACTGAGGGCAGCCAACCTGTATGCCTGGGGAGAATAACAATGGAATTCTATCCTATAAAGAACACAGCTGACAAAATCAAATCATTTGGGGCCAGGCACTAGAGCCTCTGACCCCAAGAAGATCTCACAAAACCCAGTTCAAAGAAATGAACCTTAGATGACCCCCTCCCCATAGCAGCTCTGTTTGTGATGGACAAGAATTGGAAAGTGAGGGGATGTCCATCAATTGGGGAATGGCTGAACAAGTTGTGGTCTATGAATGGACTGGAATACCATTGTGCTATAAGAAATGATGAGCAGGCAGACTTCAGAAAACCTGGAAAGACTTATATGAACTGATGCTGAGTGAAGGGAGCAGAACCAGAAGAACATTGTAGACAGAAACAGCCACATTGTGGGATGACCAACTTTGATAGACTTGGCTCTTCTTAGCAATACAAGGATCTAAGACAACTCCGAAAGACTCACAATAGAAAATACTATCCACATCCCGAGAAAGAACTTTGGAGCCTGAAGGCAGATTGAAGCTCACTACTTTCTCTCTTTTCTTTCTTTCTCATGGTTTTCCCCTTTTGTTCTGATTCTCTTTTCACAACATGACTAATATGGAAATATATTTAATATGATTGTACATATATGGCCTGTATCAGATTGTGTGCTGTCTTGGGGAGGGAAGGGAGGGAGGGAGAGAGAAGCAATTTGGAACTCAAAATCCTATAAAAGTGAATGTTGAAAACTTTTTTAAAATTTTTAAAAATTAAAAAAAACAGAATGTTAGGGCAGACCCCAGACAGCTAGGAGAGACCAGGAGAAGGCCAGCACACACACACTCCTTTGCTATCCCTCCACCTTCTCTCTCTTAGTGTTTTCACTAGCTTCAGAAATGAAAGATTGTGCCAGTGTTGTTTCAGGTGTGGCCTGCAGTCAGCATCCCTCCAGGAGCCTGAACTTTACACAATGGAAGCAAAGATTCCACGAGAAGACATTACATCAGGGCCATGCATGCCGAAAGGACTGGGGATGCCTTTTGGCTGGGACAGACCCAGTCATCACAGTGGAGCAAGTGGGTTGTGAGCTGCTGGGGACTTGATTAATGGGGAAGAGGCATTCAAAGAGGAAGGAGAGAGTGGGAGGAAAAGGAAGGAGGGAGTGTCAGCGCTCCAGGCACTATGGCAATCCTAGCTATATTTAATAAATGTTCATTGACTGACTCAGAAATCTCCTAGCCAGTTAAAGTGCCTCTGGGGCTTACCCAGAGGGAAAGTAGCTCAGTGTGACCTTGGGCACATTACATCCCTTCTGGGTGCCTCAGGTTCTCCCACTCTAAAATGAAGATGGCAGGCAGGAAGGTGCTGTGCAGAGCCCGAATCTGCAGGGAGAGCATCTGCCATTGACATCTTGTGTGACATTGGACAAAGAGCTTCCCCTCTCTGGTCGTCTGCCTCCTCATGTGAACAGGGAAAGTGCTGGCCTCTATGATCCTGTGGGATTACACTGTCTTCAGGGTCCCTTTGGGCTCTAAGTCCTTTCAATTCTGGACAGACTTCTCCGTGGGTCTTCTGCCTCAGTCAGTGCTGACAGGTTGACTTTGGGTGCTTACAAATCCATTTCCAAGCAGCCAGAGACTTGGAAGGCAGTGCTTAAATGACCACCCTCCTCTGGATGAATAGAACAGTCATATTCCACCAAGTCCCATGATTTTCATGAGTGAAAAAGAAAGGGGCCAGGAAGCCTTGAGTCAGGATGCACGGAGTCCATGGTAGATCATAGGAGGACCTTGGCTGAAATGTGGCCCCCTGGGGCTGTGGAATCATGGGAGTATCAGCCATCAGACAGCTCAAGTAAAATCCAATATGGTGGAGGCAGGGTGTGAGAGCTCACCCTTCTTCAGGGGAAGGGTCTCTGCGCAGCCATGGGGCAGCAGCTACAAGCAGAGATTCCACTGTGGAGGCCAGTGCAAAGGGAGCAGGCATGAGAAGAGACTCCCCTTCGGGCCCCATCCTCTCCTTGCCTTTCCATTCGACTGTACTGAAGAATGGGTCCTTACTTGCCTGCCGGGGTAGGGCACTGGCCTTGGTGCTGGGGACAAAGGGGAAAAACAAAGGCGTCTCTGATTTGGGGTAGTGGGGCAGTGGTATTGCCCTCTGCCCCAGCCCAACCACTTCTGCAGGGTCACGTTCTGTGCTGGGCATCTCATGTTAGGTACAAGGCTGAGGGGATGAGCACTCATTTGAAGGAACAGGAGATACCTGGAGAAGAGAAGGGGAGACTTGGAGAGCAATGGGCTAACTCATCAAACATTTACAGGTCTCCGATGCAGAAGGACTGGATTCTTTGAACCCCAAAGGACAGAATCAGGAGCCATGTGGGGACAGGGGGATACTCTGATTCTGCTTAAATTCAGTTTTCTCCATTTAAGAAAAGCAAGGATGCTGGCAATCTATATTGATGAAAGAGGGTAAAAATAGAAAAAGGCTTTGTGTGTAAGGGAATCAAGCTCCTGCCCCTCACCCCAGAGGAGAAGCTGCCCACCCAGCATACCCAGCACACTTCTCTTGGACCAGGGTTCCCAACCTAAGGCTGACAGATTGCTGTCCAGTGCTGTGGAGTGTCCCTCGGCCATTCTGAATGGGCAAGATTTTATTCTCCATTGGCCCTCCCTACCCCCCAGCCCATCCTGGACCAAAATGAAACCACCCAGAGGACAGAGTCTTATGGAAATTAGGAGTGAGGGAGAGATTTCCAAGTGTCCAAAACTTAGACACTCACAAAGGCCCCACATCAGCCACGTCAGCTGATGCTTTCCAACCTGGCTCAGATTTAGACCCAAACTTGTAGAGAATCAAAACCAAATGCTTTGCAATCAAACGCCCAGCCTGACCTTGGCAACAGTGGCTCACCATGGGCCTTGCTTCCTTGAAGAGATCCCTGGAAGTTTCCATGTCTTTGGCCCGGCCAACAGGCCCTCTGCCTTTCCCATCCTTAAGTAGCTTTTACTGGCAGCCACCCCCACGCACCAGCTGCTTGCATCTATAAGGCTTTCTTCAGTGAAGGGCTTCCTAGGAGGGCTTGAGGAGACCCTGCCAAGCCTTCTATAGCTTCAAGGTGGGCTAGATGGCCCCTGAGGGTCCTTCCAACTTGGAGCTTCTTTGGCTGTGAAATGGCTTCTGTACTGAGTAGACAGCAAGCCTCTCTTGTCTGTTCACTCAGGTAACCCCAAACCAGGAAGGAGATTGCAGGTTAGGGGAGAGGTCCCCAGGGGCTATTCAGGGGCCGTTGTGCTATGAACAGACAAACACAGCCCTACCTCACTGGGGCAACTCTGAAATAGGGAGGGTCTGGCCACTAAGCTTTTTCTGGGGTATCCGGAGGTTCACAACAGGGAGGAGGGGTACTTCTTGGAACCTTCCGGTCACAAAGCGGAGTGACTCTGAGGAACAGAGAGCCAAGGAAGGTTCTTGAGCAGGCAGCAGAAGAGCCAGGGCTGGCCTTGCAGAAGATGACTTGAGTGGTGGCCACATGGAAGGTGGATAGAAGGAGACAGAAACTGGAGGCAGAGAGGTGCTCTATTGCACTGAGGCATGGCTCTGATGGGCAGCATAGCTTGACACCATCACCTGTGGGACCTAGCTCACCATGACTCGGTGCCTTGAGAGCACCAGCAGAGACCGAGTCCTTCCTAGGGGAGAGCCCTGGAGCCCCCTTCTCTCTGGGGGGCCTCTGTTTGGGGGAGCTCTCCATGAAGGGGGCTCTGGACTTGGTGGAGGGACCTGGGGCTCCCTGACCTGAGCAATTCTTGGCTTCCTGAGAAGGCTGGGGCTCTCCAAGCTGCTGCAGGACCATGTATACATGCAGCCAGCTAGGAACCAGTCCTTCCGTGAACTACGGGATACCAGTCCTTTCTTTAATGAGTGAGCGGAAATTGGACCCATGAAAAGACTCTGTGTGTGTGTGTGTGTGTGTGTGTGTGTGTGTGTGTGTGTGTGTGTGTGAGAGAGAGAGAGAGAGAGAGAGAGAGAGTGAGAGAGAGAGAGAGAGAGAGAGAGAGAGAGTAGGGGTCGGAGGTGGGGAGTCTCATGGAATTCATGAGGGATTGCTATGCGGGTCCGAATCCTTGTTAACCCCCTTCACTCCTAACTCCACTCCAGGGGAGAAGTTAAATTCCTTTCTACCGCTCCCTCTTTTTCTGAAATGAAGAGGTGACCTGGGATGCTTCCTGTGGAATGAACTGTCTTGCTCCCCCAAAGGAAAGTCTCAGGTGGACTTTGAGACAATTCTAGGATTCCGTGAATCAAGGCAGAATTCTGCTGCCGAGCCACCCCCAAATGGCAGCCTTTGCAGGAGCCCACACCCAGGGGACCCTGGCCCAGAAAATCCCTCCGTACAGAGCCATAGCCCTGGCCCAGCTCATGCCTTGTGCCTCCTTCCACCTGGGGGCTCGAGTCTCTGGGGAGGCCAGGCTGCCTGAGCTGGGGGAAGCTTTGGAAGGGAGAGGACCTGTCTGCATCCTAGGAGGAAGTCCTGAGTACGTGTGTGTACGTGTGCATGCATGTGTGTGTGTACATAGATGTGTGTGAAAACCCATACTGTTTGCCTCCTACGCTACTCCCACCATCCCAACTTAATCTAAATCTGCTCTTGGTTTTAAGGAAATTAAGCCAACCTTTTCCCGCAGGCTCAGACAGCTATTAAAGATATATTATTACCAGATGGTTTGTTTTTCCGTAGAACCAGCGGCCAAGATGAGGTAACTGGAAAAAAGTTAACCCATCCCCAGCCAGCAGGCCTGAAAGCACATGTGGGGCCGTCGACGTGAGGCTTGGAGGAGGTTCCCCACTGCCCTGCCTTGGTACGGTACATGCTGAACTGAGCTTTCACACGTAGGGCCAATCAGGTGTGTGTGTGTGTGTGTGTGTGTGTGTGTGTGTGTGTGTGTGTGTGTGTGTGTGTGTGTGTGTTACCATGTCCAACTCCAAGGTAGAAGAAATCCCAGGGTCTTTGAACACTGAGTTTATTCTCTAGCTGATTTCAGACAATGAGCAAAGATCTGAATTAATGCACTCACCCCCACTCGATGTTGGCGAACAGTAATAATAGATAATATCCATATATTCAATGGTCGATACTAGCCAGCATTTATCCAGCGCTCGAAGGTTTTCGTGGCTTCATATGTGTGACCTCACTGACTCCTCACAGCAGCCCTGTAAGGGGAGCTGTCAGCCCCCATTTTACAGATAAGGAAACTGAGGCTGAGAGGTCCAAGGACAGGATTTTGAGAATACTTGGAAGGACCGGGCCAGGTTACTTGATGCAGTGTTTTATTATTATTTCTATCCAAAGGTAAGGAAAACAACAATTAAAGTAAGAGGTAAAATCATAAGGTTTTTGCACCAATTTATTCACCCAGTCCTTCCAGCATTAAGTGACTTGTCCAGGGTCACACAGCTAGTACGAGTCTCTACTTCCCAGGGCCACAACCCACCTTTGCCTGGTCCTCCAGGCAGAGCACCAGACCTTGGGCCATTGACTTAGAACTAAAAGAAGCCTCTGAAGTTGGCCAGCCCTGGACACTCATTTACGAACGAAACATCTGAGACCCAGAAAGGGCAAGGAACGTGCCTCAGGTCACACAGCCATTCCATTGTCCTAGAGAAGGGCAGGATCACAGAGAGGGCAGCGCCTCCTGCTGACCCTCAGCATGAGCTTGGGGTCAATGGGTTTAGTCTGTAAAATGCACACAATTATAGCACCTGCCTCCTGGCATTAATGTGGATCAAATGAGATAGCACAGAGATGAGAGGAAACCGAGGATAAGTGACTTGCCCAGGGTCATACAGCTAGTAAATGTCTGAGGCTAGATTTGAACTCAGGGCTTCCTGATTCCAGGCTCAGGACTCTGCCCTGAGCCACCTAGCCACATTCAACTTCCTGCTTGCTCCTGACTTGTGAGTAATTTTGGATAAGCCTTGTTCTTTTTCTTTTCTCTTTTTTCATATGAGGATCTCCACTGATTGATTTTAAAAGTCCCCTCCCTCCTGGGCTAACTAAGGGGCTTTACAGGCCAGTTTGAAACAGTGAGAGTGAGAGTTAGGGGAGGTGGGAGAAAGGATGGGAGAGGAGATTGGATTTATATTGTTAGGAAATAATCTAGTAGTGGCCAAAAGAGAAGCTCTGAGATGGACATCTCTGATACGCACTTGTGTTTCTTAATCCAGATTTTCAGTCTGGCAGCTAGAAGCAAAGCCCCAAAATGACCCCTTTTGTGTATAAAGGCGAGGCTCGAAGGAGGAAATCATCAAATTGTCGCAAGCCGTTAGAGTGACTGCTGCCCTGACCAGGTGAGAAGCATCCCATTCATCCGTCCATCCATCACAGACGCAGGGCTGAGTGCAGACAGCCTTTGATCCACTGTGGGAACCTTGTACAGGAGGACCTTTAGCCAGCACGCCTGAGCAGATCCTGGGTCAGGCTCTAAATGATTATCAGCCAGCTCAGACCAGGAGAACCAAGCATCCGGCATCTTGGGGCCAGGAGCTGCTCCAGAAACTCGGAGAGATCATCTCTTTTTGGGAGGGAGCAGGGAGGGAGATGAGCAATCTCTGGTCTCTACTTCCTGGTTGGAGGAGGACCTTTGGAACTTTGAGGAAGGGGCTGGAAGCTTTGAGCCTTTCCATTGGCTTCCTGAGGCGTCCATGCAACAACATAAGGCAGCATCTGCACTGGGGAAAAGGACAGGCTGGATGCGGTCAAGGCAAAAAGCCTGGCGGAAAAGTGCCATGCCCTGACCCAAGGACCCAAGGCCCTCGACACTCAGATTTACGGAGTTTTAGACGAGGAGTTGACGTGGCCCTGACAGGAGAGATTCCAGTTCATCTCCAGGGAGGAGGGGCCCCGGGACAGTGTGGACCCTTGAAATAACTGTACCCTCTGAGCTGCATAGTAAAGAATGAGGAATAAAGGACAAGGACCCAAGAAATGTGCCTCTCACTGAACCGCAGCAAACCAGCAGCTGGGGAGGAGGCAAAGTTCAGAGCTCTGGGTGAGCCTGAGCATCCCTGCATCCTGAAGCCGGGGCTGTGTCAGCCAAAATGGCTTTCACCTGCCTCCCTTGCCTAGAATAGAAAAACAGACGCAGCCAAAGCCCGTTTGGGGTCCATGGGGTCTGAGGAGGGAGAAGACCTCCAAGGTCTCCCTTACCAGAGGCCTCTCACCAGGTACCAGAGGCAAAGGAGTCAGGCTACCGGGAGAAGAGGACCCTGAGGGTCAGAGAATTGATCCTTCTGTATGCTGGGAATGAGATCTTTATCAGACATCTGGCCACAAAGATTTTTTTCCAGATTACCTCGTCTGCCTTTTAATTTTAGCTGCATTCGGTTCTTTGTGCAAAGTTTTGTTTTTCTGAAATTTTGTGCAATAAAAAGTGCCCACTTTATCCTCTGTGAATCCTCTTTAGCCCATTTTTGCTCATGACCTCTTCCCCTTGCCATGGATATGAAAGGGAATTTCTTTCTTCTCCTGAAATAGGTCTCTGAAGTGACCCTTCCTATGTAAGTCAAGTATCCGTTTAGAGCTTCTCTTGGTACACGGTTTGAGGCATCGGTCCACATCTCATTTCTTCCAAGCTGCTTTCCAGTTTTCCAATAATTTTCAGTTTTCCCAGAAATAATGAGTCCCAGTTGTTGAGATTTTTGTGTTTATCAAACAGGCTCCTTTGCATGTGTATGTTGTGGACCTAGTTTATTCCTCTCATTCACCTCTGCATCAGGTAACCACTAGCAAACCTCAGTTTGGATTTTCGTTCCTTCATTTTCTAAAATTTTCAGTTCTGCGTTCTCTCTCCCATTTCCCTCTCTCTCACTCACTGAGGAAGCAAGAAAAACAAAACCTGTCACAAATATATATGTATATGTACATATGCAGTGTGTGTGTGTGTGTATGCGTGTGTGTGTGCATGTGTCTGTATTCAAAGCGGGGGGAGAATCTTACCTTAGCCACATCTAAATAAAATTCCTCCATTTGTCCCAGAGGTGGGCAGCATGTTTCATCATGAGTCAGGAAATTGTGGCTGGGCAGATGCTCTTCAGTTCTTGAGCCAGTCCAAGTTGTTTGTCTTTACAATGTTACTGTTATTGCACCAATTTTCCTCCCAACTCTGTTCACGTCATTTTGCATCAGTTCGTATGAGTCTCCCTAGGTGTTTCTGAAATCATCCCCTTCATCATTTCATCTAGTACATATTCCATGGCATTCATGTACCATAACTTGTTCAGCCATTCCCCAGCTGATGAGCACTCTCCTCAGGTTCCTATTCTTTGCCACTAAAAAAAGAACTGCTATCAATATTTTCATACATTTGGGTCCTTTTCTGCTGATAATAGTATGGCCGGGTCAAAGTGCATGCACAGTTTAATAGCATTTGGGGCATAGCTCCAAATTGCTTTCCAGAATGGATAAACCAGTTCACAACTCTACCTGCGACAAATTAATGTACCTATTTTCCTAAAGCCCTACAGAATCTCCCATTTTCCTTTTTCTTCAATATTTCCAATCTGATAAGGGTGAGGTGGTGCCTCAAAGTAATTTTAATTTTTATTTCTTTAATTTTTAGTGATTTAGAGCATTTTGTTTCATATTATTATTCATAACTTGGATTTCTCCCTCTAAAAATACCCATTGATCACTTATCAATTGGAGAAGGGCTTTTAATTGTGGAAATTTGACTCAGTTCCCTAAATGTCTTGGAAATATTAAGAAACTTGCTGCAAAAATGTTTCCCATTTTTGTACTCCTCTTCTAATTTTAGGAGTTTATACACACACACACACACACGGTATATGTCTGCATATACACACATACACATATATACATACATATATATTCATATCAAAGAATGTGCTGTGCTCTATGAATAAAGTATAATTGCAGTAAATCAAAGGAAATATGAGCTGCACAAATTTAGAGCCATCTCCGCTCTAAATGTTCATATGGGCTCTTTATGCTCAACCTGTGGTAGAGCCTTCCATGCTTGTATTGGTCTGAACAGCCACAGTCAGACACAGTCAGACCTCAAGCCCGACATAGTGATATCATTTTGGTCCTCTTTGAGCATGAAGGACAACAATGATAGATAGATAGATAGATAGATAGATAGATAGATAGATAGATAGATAGATAGATAGACATATAGATGGATAGATGGATGGATGGATGGAAGACAGACATTCCACATACAAAGAAAATGACAATAACAAATACATACATCATATATGTGTGTGTCTTTCTTCCTACATAATGTAATTTCTCTGTTTATCTCTTTTAATCACGTACATTTTTGCCATTGCTTCATTTGCTACCCCGGCTTTTTTTAATTCAGCTGAAGCATAAGAGATTTTGCTCCAATCCTTTATTTTAACTCTGTATGAATCTTTCTGTTTCAAGTGTATCTCTTGAAAACAACTTATGGTTTAATGCTGGTTTCTAGCCCTCTACACTCTGCTCCTCTGTTTTAAGGATGAGCTCATCTAATTTACCTTTGCAGTTATATTTATTGTGTGTTTCCTTCCATTTTATTTGCTTCTGCTTTTTTCTCTTTCCCTTCCCTGCCCCTCATTCTTTACAAAGACAGCTGTCAGCTTGCTATTTTTTTTCTTTGACCTAGAAGCTCTGTATTTTGGCTATGAATTTCCTGGGGTTTTTTTTTCGTTTTATATTTTCTATCAAGAGGTAACTGGCAGAGTCTTTCTATTTTTACTCTACCTTCTAGATCTAATAAATCTGAGCAGTTTTCTTTTGTGACTTCATAAAATTTCTCTATCCCAGCTATTTTTTTTTCTTGGTCATGGTTTCCAAAAACTCAATGATTAGGTCAGCCATTCCCCAGCTGATGAGCACTCTCCTCAGGTTCCTATTCTTTGCCACTAAAAAAAGAACTGCTATCAATATTTTCATACATTTGGGTCCTTTTCTGCTGATAATAGTATGGCCAGGTCAAAGTGCATGCACAGTTTTTGAAAATATGAAAAAACTTACATTTTCCACTAGTTTTTTCAGACTTCTGATTTTGTTTTAAGATTCCTTTTTGTTTCATGGAGTCGTTAATTTCTATTTGGTCACCATTAATATCTCCATTTTACAGATGAGGAAATGAGGCTTATAAAGGTAAAGTGGTTTGCTAGAGCCCCATAGCTAGCCAAGATTCAAACACAGATCTCTTGGACCCCGGGGCTAGCAATCTCTCTAGGCTGCCAAGATCACTGCATGCTGTAACTAGACAGGGCTTAATCTAATCCATTCTTTTAAAAATTCAGAAAGGCCATGCATGTCTTTTGGGTGCTACCAGTCTTGACAGAAATGTGATGAAGAAACAAAGACCTAGAAAAAGAGCCTCGGTGGGTGTGTAGAAGAATAACTCTCCCCATGTCACTCCAACTGATGCTTCCCAAGTGATAGGACCAGGGAGGACAAGAGAGATGAGTCAAAGCTGGAAGGACGGAAGGGGCAGAGTCCTAGTGACTCTTGTCTGACTCATTCTGAACCTCCATCGGTCACTGCTGCTGACATGAGCTCTTGAGAGAACTACCACTACCACCAACCACTACAAGTTAGAGAATTAACATCTGCAAATACAGCTCCAGACCCATTCTTAAACACTCCTGTGTAAATAGCTCCAGACATGGTGCAATGAGTCAGGAATGGGATTCGCTCCTAGAAAAAAGTGTAATCTGGATAAATGAGGAGGAAAGTCTCATCAATCACTTCATTATCTTCTTGGGAGTGTGTGCCCTCTGGCAGCAGATTGAGGGGGCTGGCATTCCAAACTTTTGCTATGTCCAAGGAGTAGCACAGCAAAATGTGGAAATGCGTAAGCCTGTTTCTTCATCAGCAATGCTCGGGTTGACCACACAGTTCTGAGGCTGACTGGACCATGCATAAACAAATAAAAATACAGCTCCAAGCCCAGCCCTTGGGGGCAGCCTGACTGGTACAGCTATGTGGTAGCATTTGAAGGTGGCTGACATGTTCAGCACATCACACCCAATGGTTGGACTGACCTCAGTCCCAGAGAGCTACCCTTGGAGCCATTTCACTTGGTCAGCATCAGTGGAGTTTGTCCTGAGAGACCAATCTGTAAGTCAGAAGCCAGTTCACCCAAGACAGTAGGAAAAACAGTAGGAAAAGATCTTATCAAGGTCAATGGAAAAGAGACATTTTCTTGCTCATCTCTTGACCACAACAGTGGAGAATGGTTTGATCCATAGTATGATACAATCTGTGGCCAAAGGAGACACATTCCAAGAGGATTTTAGTCTCTGTCTATTCATTCTCCAAAATAAGTGCTGTGGACTGGAAAGGCCTGGGATAGAAGGGACTGGCTTGGTACAGTGAGGAGAGCCTTCGATCCGGATTCAGAGAACCTGGGTTTGAATGTCAGCTCCAAAGCTCATTCCCCATATGGCCTTGGGCAAAGCTCTGAACTTCCATGAAGCTCAGTTTCCTCATCTATAAAATGGGGAGGGGGTAGACCAGATGCTTTTGAGGCTCATTAAAGCTCTACATGTATTATCTTAGGAAGAATCAAATTTATGACATGTCTCTATACACCAGATGGACACGGACTCAGTCTCACTGAACACTAGAGAAAACACAGGATCATAGAATCATCAAATGTTAGAAGTGGGAAATACAGGCCTTATATTTCATTTCGTCCAACACTTTCATTTTACAGAAGTGGAAACTGAGGCCCAGCAAAGTGAAATGGATCATCCAAGATCATGTGATGAGTTCATTGTGAACATGTGAGACTCCTAATACTCCATTCAGTTGAACACTACCACACATGAGCTCTAGGGCTCCTTCCATCTCTCTCTCTCTCTCTCTCTCTCTCTCTCTCTCTCTCTCTCTCTCTCTCTCTCTCAACTTACGAGCCCACGTGAAGCCCTCTGCTTGGCCACTAGGGCTCCCCACCCTCTCCAGGAAGTGCCTGAGGTGCTCAACACTGACCCCCGGGGAGACCCCACCCCCTTCTCTGAAAAGCCAAGGTCTTGTTTGCTTCCTGGGTGATCCCTATGTTTTACTGAATTGGCCTCATCTCCCCAACTCCCCCTCCACCAGGCATGTAAGGAGTATGCCAGATTACTCCCCTTGTTCTCCACTGTTCCCCCCTTATTGCACTGCTGTGATTGATAGCAGTACCCAACTCATCAGTTCTAAAATGCACAAGATGGTTAGAGGGGAGGATACCCAGGCGTTATCTGGCCAGCCGGCCCTTGGGTGTTCTAAGTCTCACAGCGTCCAATGAGCAAAGTTGGAGGAGCCCGTCGTCGTCACCAGCGGCTCCCTCCGCCGTCTTGCCCCAGCCCGGAAGTGAGTGAGGGGCTCCTCCGTGGGGAGGGCAGGTGCAGGGCTATTTTTCATCGAGAGGCTGGGGCCTCAGCATCATGTGAGAGGGCCTGGGCCAGGGTGGACAGTCTCTTCCAAAGGATTCGTTATCGTTTTCTGGATTCTACCTACTCCTAGTCATCCTTAACTTGAAAGACATAGTCATAGCTCACATTTCAAACGGTTTATGTTTCTTTGTGCTGTGCCTTTGAAGTCAATATTCCATTGCAAAACTATCTGACTATTAACTGGACCTGGAGAGCTGTGGACCCCATAAAATTGGGGGAACATAACCAGTGATGGCTTGAGCCAATGGTAAAGACAAGATGCCACCTCCCACCCTCTTAAGGATATGAGAGAACCATGGGGGAAAGGTGAAATGTGAGCTACCTGGTCCTCAGGAAATGAGACCAAAGCGGTCCCTGCCACATGTGGTCAAAATGGGGTTGGGGGTGCCTATCACCCTAGGACCCCTGCTCCATTTAATCACGTCACTGTCAGAACAGCTTTGACAAGGGAAATGTTGACTCTAAGTATAGCAATGAGAAAATGCACAAATATCTCCCCAACATCTGGGGCCTGATCCTCCTTCACCTCCTTCACCTCCGGAGAGGGTTAGCTTGGTTTGGTTCCTAATGACATCAGTCTTGCCAAGTTCCAATTTCAAAGCGTACTTGGGCTCAAGTCCCTGGCACCCCAGATCCTCAGGGCTTCCCTGCAGAGCTGGCAGCGGTGCTGACTCCTGGCTTCTGCCTCCAAAGGTCTGAACTCCCCAGTCCAAGGACTCCAAGCCCTGCACCTGGAACTGGAGAGGATAAACTAAATGAACCAAGACCCCAGGCCCGTTTCTCAGGGTCGCAAGACCTAGGGAGAAAAGAAGGCGGACCTTCCCCTACCCGGCTTAATGAATGGTGCCCATGGAATGACCTCCACCCCTTGGCATCAGCAGAGTGCCTCTCAGGTAGGTCCGTCAGAGAGAGGCCACTACAGAATGTCTTCTTCCAGGAGGAGGCCCCTGGCATCTTCCACGCAGGTGCCTCCTTCATAGGGGATCTGGGCAGGACACAGAAAGGAAGTGACTTCCCAGAGTCATATAGCAAGGAAGTGTCCGAGGCCACCGTAGCTCTGCGGGGAATAGGACCCTCCCCCAGTGCCTAGCACAGAGCTCAGTACCCGGTAGGAAGATGATAGATGTTGAATCCCATTCACTTAAGAAAATGTTTGCTAAGCATCTGCTAGTGCTCGCAGCAGGCACTTAATTAATGTTGGGATGGAATGGACAGACTCAAAGCAACTGCAGATTAATGGCTACCCAGAAGATTAAAAGGGTGAGCCCAGAAGGAAATTTTGTGGAGCTCCCCCTCCCTCCCCTCCGTTTTCTCTCGCTCTCTTCTCTCTGTCTCTGCCTGTCTGTCTGTCTGACTCTCTCCTCTCTCTTCTCTCTGCCTCTGTAGGTCTGTCTCTCTCCCCTGTCTCTCTTCTTTCCTCTCTCTCTGTCTCTCTGTCTCTGTCTCTCTCCTCTTTCCTGTCTCTGTGTCTTTCTCTCTTTCTCTGTCTCTGTCTCTCTGTCTCTCTCTGTCTCTGTCTCTCTCTCTCTCCTGTCTCTTTCCTCTTTCCTCTCTCTCTCCTCTTTCCTGTCTCTGTCTGTGTATGTCCTATGTCTCTGTCTCACTCATGTTTCCTCTCTCTGTCTCTCTGTCTCTCTCTCTTTCTCCTGTCTCTCTCCTCTTTCCTCTCTCTCTCTCTGTCTCCTCTTTCCTCTCTGTCTCTGTCTGTGTATGTCCTATGTCTCTGTCTCGCTCATCTTTCCTCTCTCTGTCTCTTTCTCTCTTCCCTCCCTTCCCAGCCCCTCTCCCCCTCCCCCCTTCCCTGTACTCCTGGAGAGAGCACTCCTCTGGCTTCACCCCTCCCCTCCACCGCTGCACCCCAGGCCCAGCCTCCTAGAGGGCGCTGCCGCTCTTTCCTAGGCAGCTCAGCCTTGGGGCGTTGGCCCCAGGGTGGGAGGTGGGAAGGACCCTGGCAAGC
>CM053627.1:8315462-8376273 GCA_028646595.1 Phalanger gymnotis | reverse complement strand
GGCGGCAGCAGCTGCAGAAGCGGCTGCGGAAGGTGTGGAAGCCAGAAGCTGCGGAAGCCAGAAGCTGCAGAAGCCAGAAGCTGCGGAGGCAGGAAGCTGCGGAAGCAGGGCTTACCCGAGTGCGGGCAGGAACATGAGGCCAGTGAACATGATTTGGCTAAATACTATCTTGTTTTTCTGTGGCCTCCTGGTTGCCCTTGTGAAATGGGCTTTCTGGGCCTGGAGTCTTTTTGTCAAGATGTTGGAATGGGGAAGCTGGTTCAAGTTTTTGCTGCGGTGGGGCCTAAATAAATTTCTTGTTGTTTTCTCCTTAGAGAATCTCTCATACCTTGCAATTTTGGACCATTCAAACATATACATGATTATATTTGAGATCATAAATTCGGCCTTCCTACTACAGTTAGCCTATTTTTTAAGATGTTATTTTCTTCAGTATTTTTTTGGGTCTCCTTTAGCAAGTCGTTGACTTGTTTTTCATGATTTTCTTGCATCACTCTCATTTTGCTTCCCAATTTTTCCTCTACTTCTCTTACTTGCTTTTCCAAATCCTTTTTGAGCTCTTCCACATCCTGAGACCAATTCATATTTGTCTTGGAGGCTTTTGATGTGGGCTCTTTGACTTTGTTGACTTCTTCTGGCTCTATGTTTTTATCTTCTTTGTCAGCAAAAAAAAAAAAAGACTTTATAGTCTGAGTCCTTTTGCACTGCTTGCTCATGTTCCCAGACAATTACTTGACCCTTGAGCTTTTTGTCAGAGTGTGGCTGCTTGTAGAGTAGAGAATACTTTGTCTCAAGCTTGAGGGCCTATGCTGCTGTTTTCAGAGCTACTTCTACACAGCAAGCTCTGCCACACCAGCGCTCCCTCTCCCCCAAAAACTGCCAAACAGGATCTTGACCCAGATCCAAGCAGAACAAAGTAAGAGAACCCCGCCTCTGCGCCAGCACAGTGCTCCCTGCACTTCCACTCTGATGCACTGCTTGATTCTTCCCACCTGGTGGGCCTGGGGCTGGAAGCAGCCTCTGAAGGAGCTCTGGAAGCAGCTGTCAGAGCTTCCTGCTGCTGCCACTGCACCACTTCCACCACCCCCAGGGCTGGGGCCAGACCAGGAACTTCTCTCACCCAGATCCAGCAGTTTTCCCACTGACCTGCTAGGTTGTCTTTGGCATTTGTGGGTGAAGAAGTCTGGTAACTGCTACAGCTGAGTTATTCATGGCCCTAAGGCCTGCTGCACCCAATCTATTCCCAGCCTGGTCACTCCTGGTGAGGTCCATGCTGGGCTGTGCTCCACTCTCAGTACAGTGTGATAGACCCTTCTCAGTGACCATCCAGGCAGTCCTCGGCTGAAGACCGGCTTCCCTCTGTTATTTTGTGGGTTCTATAGCTCTTGAATTTGTTCAGGTGTTTAGAGGAATTTGGAGGAGAGCTTAAGCGAGTCTCTGTTTTCCAGCTGCCATCTTGGCTCCACCCCTATTCTCTCATTCTTAAGGAAAGAAGTTGGAGGCTATGACCTTGACTTTGTGAGTTTTGAAATGTCAGGTGAGCAAGCTGTCCAAGAAGTCTGGAAATTGAAGAAGTACCAGAAGTCAGGGTGTAAAGTCCATCCCATGTTTTGTAGCCAGCCCAGGGTGAATACCCTAAAGATGAGGAGCCAGTGGGATGCTTTGTAGAAACTGCCCAGAGTCTGAGCCTCCTCTCCCCAGAGCTTGGGGTGGTTCTGGAAGAGTGCACCCCTGCCGTGGGAGAGGCGGGGAGAGACATTTATTCTTCTGTTCTTGCTATAACTTCAGAGTAAATAGCCTTTTGTAAAGTTGATTGATGTTAAGTGGTGAAATGGATCTGGGAATTATAGGGGACACCCCTGAAATAAGGACTTGCTGCCTTAACCACTCAGGGGCACCCCTAGAACCTTGACGGGGCAATATAGCTGCTTAGCCTGGGTCTAGCAGGCCAGAGACAACTCACTGTGTTTTAATCCCATTACATTGACTTCAAAGGGATCATCCTGTATCATCACTCTCCACTAACGACCTTGTTTTCTGTGAGTTCCCCCCTCAGTACCTTGAAACTCCCTATCTCTCCACCTATTATCAACTCCTTCCCTTCTCCTCAGAGGACAAAGGAGCATTTTTACTTGTCAAGACTAAACCCATGTAGAGGAAGGGAGAGAAAATGTGGAACTGAGTGTTGCAAACTAAAAATAAAAAAATAAAATTTTTTTGAAAGACTAGCCCTATGTGTATGTGGGCCCTTGGTCACAGCCTACTTGATACCTGTAGATTCTAAATCCAGAAATTCTCCTCCTTCCCGCATGTCGTCTCTCCATCCCTCTCTATCTCTCTCTGCCTTTCCCTCCTTCCCTTTCTCTCTCTCTCAAATGCTCATAGAAGCACCTTTTCTGATAGCAAAGCAGGGAAACAAAGTCATTGACTAAACAAGTTGGATCATTATAGGGCTACAACCAGTGAGGAATTTGATGAAAGTAGAGAACCCTTGGAAAGTTTGGTTGAGCTGACACAGAGGGAAGAAAGCAGAGCCAAGAACAACTACAAAAAGGTAAATGAAACCAACCCTAAAAGCTAGCCAGACTTAGATTTTGCAATGAATAATTTTAATGCTGGAAATTAGATGATAAACCTAATCTCCTCTGATTGGTAAGAGAGGTGGGAGACCATGGAAGAAGAATGTTGTCAACATTATGGCGGCTTCATGGTACAGTGGATAGAGGAACTGAATTGGAATCAGAAAGTCTTGGACTGAAACCCTGCCTCAGATGCTTACTAGTTGTATGACTGAGCCAGTCACTTAACCTCTCTGTGCCTCAGTTTCCTCATTTGTAAAATGGTAATGATAACAGTAGCTACCTCACAGGGTTGTTGTGAGGATTGAATGATATCTTAAAGCACTATGTAAGTGTTAACTATTATTATTGATACATTGTCAGCCGTGATCAATTGCTTGGTTGTCTTGGGAAGATTCACAGGGTGAGGGTGTACATTAGGAAATGACTTGTGTAAAAATCCAAGGCCACTAGTACACTTTTTGAAAAATTAATTTTTACTTTTTAACATTCACTTCTATAAGATTTTGAGTTCTAAATTTTCCTCCCTTCCTCCCCTCGCCCCTCCCCAAGGTGGCATGCAGTCTGATATAAGCTCTACATATACATTCATATTAAACCCATTTCCACATTAGTCATGTTGAAAGAAGAATTAGAAGCAATGGGAAGAACCACAAAAAAGGAGAGAGAGAGAGGGAGGGAGAGAGAGAGAGAGAGAGAGAGAGAGAGAGAGAGAGAGAGAGAGAGATCACACAAATCATCTGCTCTGATCTGCATTCAGACTCCAAAGTTCTTTCTCTGGAGGTGGACTGCATTTTCCATCATGTGTCTTTTGGGATTGTCTTGCACCATCGCCTTGCTGAGAAGAACTAAGTCAATCAAAGTTGCTGTTACTGTGTATAATGTTCTCCTGGTCCTTCTCACTTCACTCAGCATCAGGCCATATAAATCTTTCCAGGTTTTTCTGAAATCTGCCTGCTCATCATTTCTTATAGCACAATAGTACTCCATTGCATTCATATGCCACAACTTGTTCAGCCACTCCATAGTTGATGGGCGTGCCCTCAATTTCCAATTCTTTGCCACCACAAAAAGACCTGCTGTAAATATTTTTTGTACATGTGGGTCCTTTCCCCATTTTTATGATGGGTGCTTTAATTTATGATGATAGTTTTAATTTACTAGTACACTTTAAAAATAACACAAGTGTCTGTTTATGTGTGTGTCTTTGTATGCATGTATTTTGTGTACGTCTATTTGTATGTGTGCTTATGTGCACATGTGTGAGATCATGTGGGTCGGTATGCATGTCTGTGTATCACGGGTCTCTTTAGGTCTGTGAATGTGAGTGTGTATGTCTATATATGTGTCTCTGTATTTATGTCTTTGTGTGCATGTTTCTGTGCATATCTCTGTGTGTACATGTGAAAAATCTTTGAACTGGCCAAAAGTTATTAAGCTAGAAGAGATAGGAGAAGGGGGAGGAGAGTGCTGCCCTGCTTCCACTAAGTCAGATCCCAGGGGGAGGGGGCAGGCCTAGCATGCCTACCCTGTGTAATTAGGGTGGTCCCACTGCACTCAGAATGAAGAATCCAGAGGGAGAGGAGCTAGAATGCTCAGGAGACAATGCCCAAGAAAGGGCAGTCAGGGAGGCCTGTACTCATCAGGGTCTGGAGGGGGAGCCAAAGCTAGAGGGCTCAGGGGGTCCTTGACCTTCTCCCCCCAGGGCTGGGCAGGAGCAAAGGCTGATGGCAGAGGAGCAGCCACAGGAGGCACCTGGACGAAACAAATGAGCTGAGGCTGCTGGGAGCAGGAAGATGGCGGATGGGCCGATCTCTAGGGGATAGGGGTGGGGTAAGAGGGGGATGTTGAAAACAGCCCAGTGAAGACTCAGCATCTCTCCATTCTTCCTCTGTTTCTCTTTACTCTCCCAAGAAGAATGGATTTGGGACTGAGGCGGACAGAGAAAATGATGATGGGCTTAAGACTGAGATTCAAGAAGACCTGGGTTTGAGTCATTCCCCTGACATTTAGTAGCTGGCTGCCTCTGGGCCTCAGGTGCCTGCTGGACTCGATAGCCTCTAATTCAGGCAGCAAGCATCTATTAAGCACCTACTGTGTGCCAAACACTGTGCTAATTGCTGGGGATACTGTGAGAAGAAAAAGCAGCCCCTGCTGTCTAGGAGCTCCCTGAGGTGTGAGGAGATAAGAAAGAAGCCCCCAGCTCCTCTGCCGCTGACAAGTCCCATTGAGGGGACACACCACCCTGCACTGCCAAGGGATGGCTGTGGGCTGTGACGCTGCCCTCTACCTCATCGTTCTCATGCAATCAGGCAGCAAGCCCTGCTGAGTCTATCATCCTCCTCTTCTTCCCAAGGCCATTGCCCAAGTAGAGCTCTAATTGGAATGGGAAAAGCATTTATTAACCACTTAGAGTTTGCTAGGTGCTGGGGATTCAAATACAAATGCTCTGAGGGAGCTCACACTATGGCTCAGGAGAGGATCCAATTTGAAGGGATGGCAAGCCCCAGGAATCCTCATCACCTAGTTGAGCAAGCCTCCTACTTCTACCTTCACCCCTCTCTGTCTGTCATCCTTCCCACCGCTGCCAGGCAATTCACTGGAGCTGGCAGGGCCATGCCTCTGATCTGTAGCCCTAATAACAACCATTCCTTTTCCTATAATCCTCCAAGTTTTACCCACAAGGAGCCTAAAATGGAAGGTAGTACAAGGATTTTTAATCCAGTTAACAGATGGGGAAACCAAGGCTCAGGGAGGTTAAGGGACAAGCTCACACTAGTCATTCATGGAAGGCCAGAATCAGGACTGCAACTCAAGGCTTGCCTTCATATCCGTTCAGCCATACTTTCAATATTTCCCTGTTCAATCAATCCATCTATAAACATTTACTAAGCACCTACTAAATGTCAGGCACTGTGCTAGGTTTGGGAGATAATAAAAGAAGCAAAAGAAAGTCCCTGCCCCCATGGAGCTTATGACCAAATGGGAGAGACAATATGCAAACAAAGCTATTGAAAGCAAACTACATATAGGATAAAGAGAAAGCAATTAAGGTAGAGAAGGCACTAGAATAAAGAGAAGTTGGGGAAGGCTTCCTGTAGAAAGTCAAATTTTAGTTGGGACTTAAAGGAAGCCAGGGAGGTCAGTCGTTGGAGTGGAGGAGGGAGAGTATTACAGATATGAGGGACATCTAGAAAGAATGCCCAGTGCTCAGGAATGCAGGGTCTTGTAGACAATGGGCCAGTATCACTGGATCAAAGAGTATAAGACTGGAAATGGAAGAGGAGACTGGGTGATGAAGGGCTTTGAATGCCAGAGTGTTTTATTTGCTCCTGGGGGTAATAGGGAGCCACTGGAGTCTACTAAGTAGGGGAGTGACATGGTGGATCTGCACTTCAGGGAAATCATTTTAGTGGCTGAGTAGAGGATGGACTGGAGTGGGGAGAATCTTGAAGCAGGCAGATCCCTCAGTAGCTGTGGCAATAGTCTAGGCATGAGCAGAGGAGGGTCTGCACCAGGTATGACAGAGGAAAGATGTGACAGAGGAAAGATATTGCAGAGGTGAAATCGACAAGAGATGCTTCAGAAGTGAAATAGACAAGAGATGCTGCAGAGGTGAAATAGACAGGCCTTAGCACCATGTTGAATCTGGGGGGGGGGCGGGGGTTGAGAGTGACAAGTCCAGGATGACTCCAAGATTGGGGACCTGAAAGACTGGGAGGATAATGGTGCCCTCTACAATATTAGGGAAAATAGGAGAGAGGGAGGGTTTAGGGGAAAGATGATGAGTTCTGTTTGGGACATGTTGAGTTTAAGGTATCTATTGGACATCTAGTTCAAAATGTCAGAAAGGCAGTTGAAGATTTGAGATTGGAGGTTGTGGGAAAGACAAAGATAAATTTGCAAATCATCAGCATACGGATGGTAATTAAATCCACGAATCCCTGCAAATTCTTGAAAATCTCACTCAAATGCCACCCCTTCCAAGAAACCTGCCTTTCCTAGTCATCCCAGTAGGTAATTCAATTCAACAGGCATTTATTAAGCACCTGTTGTGTGCCAGGCTTTGTACTAGGTGCTGGAGGTATGAATAGAGGAATGAAGTAGACCTAGACCTTGGGGAGCTTACATTCATTCTACTGTGTAGATACAATATGTAAAGAGATCATTAAATGGGAAATAAAATAAATATAAAGCAATTGAGGAAGAGAGTCTTGTCACCGGAACAAGTTGGGGAATCTCAAAAGGCCCCTTAGAGAATGTTGTCCATCCTCTTTTTACACCCTGCTCCATAGCACATCCTCTTTGAACCAGTGACCTTGGCCTTCTGCCTGTTCCACAAGCAAGACCCTCCATCTCTAGGCTCCAGGCATTTTCTCTAGCCATCTCCCATGCCTGAAATGCTCTTCCTAAGCCTTGAAGAGATCCAGGGATCAAAAGAGGCAACAGGAAGGTATGCCAGGCCTGGGGAATAAAATCTTCAAAGGCCAAGAAGTGAGAGACAGATTGTCATGGATGGAGAAACACAGTGAAGGAGTGATATCTGAGCAGCCTAGAACGGAAGGCGGAATGTGAAGGAGCCTAAATTCCTGGCCTGAAGTTGGTATTTGATCCTAGCTAATTCTGAGGACTGTGCTTATATCTCTGAGGTATTCAGAATGTATTAATGTATTGTTTTGTCCTTGCATTTTCTGTCTGTAAACTAGCTTCTTACTAGACACTAAACTCCATGAAGGCAGGGAGCTCCCAGTACCCTGTACACATTAAAAAATACTATGAATCCAATTGCCGTCTTGGCAGTACTTAGTTATCTGGACATTAATTCCAATTGCTCATGTCCAGCTGGGGACACACCTGGGCACAGCCTTGCCTGGCACAGCTCTGTGGGCACTCTTCAGAGAAGGAAAAGAAAAAGCCCTAGTGGTAGAACACCTCCTTGGGCTGAATATCTTAATCATCTGGGTTGCTGTCAGATGTTTGGAACCAGCAAGGTGGGTGCAGAGCTTGAGACTGGCTACCAGCATGCCCGAGTTCTATTTCTCTCTATCTGTCCATTACCTTCTGGGTGTTCTTGGGCAAGTCACTTACCCCTGGAGACCAACAAAGACCCAGACTAGGGCTTCTGAGGTACCCCCCAGATCTCACATCCAGTAATTCTTTGAGTCTCCTCTTAGCCTCCTCTGTGGTGGGAGGAGACCCTGCAAAGGCATCTGGGCCACCACCCTGGGGGAACTGGGCAGGCCAGAAGAGGTTAAACAGATCTGGTTTTCACCTAGTGAAAAAGAAGCCTCTTGTTTGGGTGTTTACCTGGCTTGCCAGGCATGGGAAATCACACTATGTAAAAGACTGGAAAATACTGAAAAAAGAGGAGTAAACAGAAAGTGGACAACTAAGAGACAGAGACAGTCAGAGAGACAGAGACAGAAGCAGAGAGGCAGAGACAGTCAGAGAGACAGAGACAGGGAGTCAGAAGCAGATCGTAGACAGCTGCCAGCCTCCAGATAAGGCAGGGTTCTGGATCCAGGCTCAACTTTTCTGAATAACCACTTTGAGACCGTGAACAGTCCAAACCTTTCTGAAGATACTCCCTGAGACTAGATGGCCCCTTAGCAAAATTCCATCCATGTGTGTCTTGCTTAGCAGGAGGATGGCTGGGAGTCCCCAGCAAGCCCAGCTTCTCAGAAAGGCGTGGCCTGCGCGGGCGGGGCGGGGGGGAGGGAAGGGAGTGGCTCAAGTAGTGGCAAGACCCTAGCCCCAGAGGAGGGTAGGAAGGAAGGAGAGCGGGAGGGACGGGAGGGACGGAGGGAGCCTCTCAGTGACTCATTCTCAGACCTCAAGTTGAAAAGCAACTGACATCGCCAGCGCCCTCCCCTCCTGAGCCCCAGCTGCAGAGCCCGCCCAGAGCCTCTGAACTCCCTCCCTCCCTCCCTCTCTCTTTCTCCTCCTCTCTCCTCCTTCTCTCTGTCTCTCCCTTCCTGCCCGCTGCCTTCCACTGTAACTCAGGCAGAGGGCAGAAAGCCAGGAGGGCAGCTCTCTGCTGGGTGCTGGGGGTTAAAGGGAGCAGAGCCCCCCAAGAGGAGGCAGAGCCCTATCCCCGCTTATCTGCTGTCTCTCCCTCCTCCTCCTTCTCCTTTCTGTCCTTCTCACCCCCAGCTCTCCCTAGATGAGCTACCACTTGAGGCTGGCAGAATGAGGCTGAGTAGCAGCAGAGGCAATAGTGGTGGCCGGAGCCAGCTGGTCTCCTTGCTGCTCCAGGGATGTCTGCTCTGGAGCTGGGCAGCTGCTCAGGATGTCTCCCAGAAAGCCATCGCTTTCCAAGGTAGGTCCCTCTCTCTGTCCTCCCACCGACCTACAGGGGCCTCTGCTTCCAGGGCAGCCTGGGGGTTGCAAGTAGGAGAGCTGTGCTCAGGAATCAGCAGGGGCACTGAGGATGCTTAGATGGCCCCTTCTCCCATCCTCTGGAGGAAGACCTGAACCCTCGTGGCCAAAGCTGCCCCTCTGCCTCTGTGCCTCTGGGGAACAGCTGAGTACTCACACGAGTGGCCTCCTTCCTCTCCTTCTCCAGGACTTAGCAGAGATAGCAGGGCGGGAGAATGAGGAAGAGATTGCCAATATTCATAAAGTGCCCCACAACCTAAAGTACTGTATCTATGCTAGCTTTTAGCTATGCTGATTAAATAAATAGCAGGCGACTGAAGGTGATTTCTCTCCGGCTCTCCCAGTTATCTGAACTGGAGCTTTGGGGGTTTTGCCCCAGGGGTGGAGGAGATGGGTGAACCTCTGGCTAAGATCTGAGACAGCCCAACAAGTCCAAGGGGATAAGGCGGCTCCCTCATGTCTCTTCTTGCCATGTCTCCCCTCCAGATTCCCTCATCACAGACCCCTGAGTCCCAGCCAGGCAGCTCACCCCACCGGTACAAATGACCTTCCAGGACAGCCTAGGCCCCTTCCCACCTCACAGTCCATTTCATGGGGGCGTCTTAGGGAACCTGTTCCCTCTTCTGTCTTGAAGCTCCCCCTGGGCTTTTGAAAGTTGGGGTAGAAGCTTTGGATTTGGAAAAGAGCGGATGGTCAGAGCCTGGCACATAGGCACAGGCTACAGGTTGAGGCTTCCCTCTTTCCTCTTCCCTCTTGGGGTCCTCCCACTCTGTCAGCTGATCCTTTAAAGGGAGACAGGAGGGCAGGGAGGAAAGTTGTGACTCCTGACCTTGCCCTCCTTTGGAAACAGACTGCCCTGTGGACCTGTTTTTTGTTCTGGACACCTCGGAAAGTGTGGCCTTGAGGTTGAAGCCGTACGGGAGCCTTGTGGATCAAGTGAAGGCCTTCACCAACCAGTTTATTGACAATTTGGTAGACAGGTAAAATCCACGCCGGACAATTTTCTTTTTGTTTCTTCTTCTTTTTACCCCTGGGGGCACACAGCAATGTGGTACAGGGGAGAGAGAACCGGTCTGGGAGCCAGGAGCCAGGACTGAGACTCAGGGCCCACCCCTCTCACTGGTGGTGCCCTCAGGCAGCATCCTTTTTCCTCCGGTCCTCAGTTCCCTCACCTGTAAAATGAAGGGGTTGGAGGGGTGAAGGCTGACTCTATAATCAGGGCTCTGTGCCAAGGTACAGAGCAGATTCCAGCGTCATTAGCTCACCCTTGAGCAGCTTCTGGGGTCACTCAGCCCCTCTGACTGAGAAGCAGGCCAGTCACTTTAATATCTGGTCCCTGAGGTGGGAGACTAGACTTTAATCCCGCAGACCTTGACATGGCTCCTTGAGGCACAGCCCGGTCACAAAAGGCGAAGGGTGTGTCTAAAGGCCAAGAGCTGGGGGACATGCCGGGCGGGGACATCTCAGGCTCCCTGCTCCTGAGCCTGGCCCTAAACCACTGTCCTCCAGGGATGGGTTCCGAGAACATGGAAAGGGGTGGCAGTAGGCACCTGCAGTTCTCAGAGCATCCTGAAGAGGGCACCCCTTTGTTAGCAGTGCTGGGATCCCCTGCACTGTTAGCCTTTGAAGCTGTCTGGTCTCTGCATTTGGACGCTTCTCTGTCCCAGGTATTTGATGCCCAGGCTGGAAGCCTGGGGTGTGGAGTGGAGGGTGGAGCCAGATCCCAGCCCAAACTTAGTAGCAAAGCAGGTATTTTTCCTAGGGATGTGATGAGCCTGTCTCTGATGCTTGGGAGTGGGCATCCTTCATTCATTCATTCACTCACTCACTCATGCATTCACTCATTCTTTCCCTCATTCATTCATTAATTAATTCATTCATGTTTAGACTCCTGAGTAAGGAGTTTATAGCCTCGGATGTGGGGATGACACCCACTGCTTGATAACTATGATGCTGGGTAGAGAACAATCTATGTAAAAGGTGTGGGCAGGGGATGCTTCCCTTTTGCCTTTGAACCCCTGGTGCCTAGCACAGTGCCTGGCACATCAGGGTGCTGAAGACATGCTCATTTAATTGACTGATTCTGTCTATGGGGCTTTGGTCAAGTGACCAAAAGCCCAGGATCCTCAGTTTCCTCCTCTGTTAAAGTGGGCTAGATGGATTCTGAGGTCCCCACCACCTCTCCAGCCAAGGTCCATGGTCCAGTCAGAGAGAAAAAAGATGTGCAGACACAGAAGTAGCTGTTTGAGCCCAAAGCAGGGAGAGAGCCCTTCTGGCTGGAGAGACATGGCAGGAGGGCCAGGCTTCACAAAGAGGGGGCCTTGGATCTGAAATGTAGGAAGGTGTCTCAGAGACACTTGTTCAAGGGCACATTTTAATAATCCACATGGAAGTTGTGCCCAGGGAGGCAGCTCCAGGGCACTCAAGCAGGAGCCAGAGACAAATCGGAGAGTTCCAGGAACCAGGCCCTGCCCTAACCTGACTCCAGCTCTTTCCCAAGAGTGGCCAGAGAAGGCAGCGGCCTCACAGAGCCCTGAAGTACAGGCAGCACCCTCTTTGGCTTGGCCCATTCAACTGGAGCAGCTGATTCTCAGTGAGACAGAAGTCAGCCAGTTGGTCAACTAGTATTTTAAGCACCCACTCTGTGCCAGGCACTGTGCTAAGCTCTAGGGTGCAAAGAAAGGGAAGAGATGATCACTGCTGTCAAGCATCTCCTAGTCTAATGGGAGAGACATTGAGCAAACAACAAAGTACAAACCAGAGGTCCACAGGCCAGACCGGACATGGTCTCAGAGGGAGGGTGGTAGCACAAAGGGAGACTGAGAAAGGCTTCTTGCCGAGACTCCGAGAAGGCCGGGGAGGTCGGTACAGAGCAGAGGAGGGAGAGTGGTCCAGGCCCAGGAGACAATGGCCAGAGAGCAAGCCTGGAGCCAAGAGATGGAGGGTCTTATTCAGGGAGCAGCTAGAGGCTGGAGTCAGAGGACTGAAGAGAGCAGAGTGGGGAGTAATCTGTAAGGAGCCTGCAAATGGAAGAGGGGGCTGGCCTTGCAGGGCTCTGATGACTGACCTGGAGACCAAAGATCTAGATCCAGGCCCCTCCTCCCACTAACTTGCTGTCTGAGCCTCCAGAAAGTTCCTTAATAACCTCCTCTGTAAAATGAGCCGATCCGCAGCCTGCACGCAGGAGGATTGTGGGAGGGAGTTCTAAGGCATCCTACGTCCAGAGCCAGAAGAGGCTTAGAGGCCACTGAGCTCATCCCCTCATTTTCTAGCAGAGGAGAGCTGGAGGGACTGACCACTGTCACCCAGGCAAGGAGAGACAGAACTGGGACGGGGCTGCACAGCTTCCAGGATCCAAGCCGTCCCCTCCCCTCCCTCACCTCTCTGAGCCCCTTCAGTGTAGACTGCCCCACTTCAGTATAGACTCTCCCCTTGAGGGGCTTCTGTTCAAGACTGACAAGAGGTGACAGGAAGGCGAGGGAGCCACAGTAAATGAAAACAAAATCAGAATCCGCATTGTAATGATCAACACTGACGTGTGCACATACATGGATATGTGTATGTGTGCATAGATGCATGTGTATGCATGTTACATATATAGGACAGGAGTCAGCATGGAGGGTTTCAAAGGGACATGTCTTCTAAACTGGCCCCAGGAGATGGCGGGGACACCCAGAGACAGATGTAAAGGTAGAGATCTGGGCAGGGGAAGCAAAGTCTATTCCAGGCCTGGGGGACAACATGAGCAGAAGAAGAAAGGCAAGGAAGGGGAGGATTAGAATGGATGGGCAGAGGACAGTCCTGGAACTGAGATGCATGAAGGGCAGCTTCATGAGATAAGGACTGGATGGGAAGGCCTTGAATGCCGGGATTGAGAGTTGGTCCTTTATTCCATAGAAAAGAGGAAATAACTGGAAGGTTTTGAATAAAAGGGTAACATGTATGTGATCATAGCAGAGCATAAGAAGATTGTCCAAACATCAGTGTGGAGGATGGAATGAAGAGGGGAGAGATCGGGAGCAGGAGCCAACATTGCAGTGGTCTAAGTGAAGACAGCAGGGCCTGGGCTAGTGTGGAGCTAGTAAGTCTGTGGATAAAGCTCTGGATGCAAACAAAGCTCTAAGGGGGACACAACGGGACTTGGCAAAAGATTGGATTGTGAGGTGAGGGAGAGGAAGAGACCAGGTGACTCCATACTGTGAGCTTGGACTCTGAAGGGCCATGGTGCCAAGAACTAAAGCAGGCTAGGAAGGGAAAATGGTGGTGGGTTCAGGTCCAGCTAGGTTGAGCCTGCCAAGAGTTGGCTGTCCAGACCAAGCTGTCTAATGGGCTACAGGACTGTAGTGTGGGGCGCAGGCTGACACTGATGCTGTAGACGGTCATGGGGATGGAAGTCATCCCCAATGCCATGGAAACAGATGAGCTCACCAAGATGAAGGAAGGCAGAGCCTTGGGCAACACCCACTCTTAGGGAGGAGGAGACGAAGTTAGCAAGAAACAGAGAAGGAGCAGTCAGGGAGGGAGGAGACTCATGAGAACACAGGGCCTCACGAGCCAAGGGAGCAGTCTGCTGAAAGACAGCCTCGGCAGGGGCATCGACCAGGACTGGCTCATTCCAGGAATGTGTCTTTACTGCCCTAGGTAATCCTGCCTTGACGTCCATCGTAAAGCACAACAAGATGGGGAGATTTGTTTTGGATGATGCCCACTCCCCTTTCGGGAGCTCTTTCCCACTCCCAGTAGTGGCTTTTCTCATTCCTTCCCCCACCACTCTAAGCTACTACCATCTTCCCCCTCCTTATCAAAACTCGATCTCCAGAAAGAATCTGATTTCAATCATTTATACTTTAGTTCGAATTTAAGTTACCAGACTTGAAATTTTGGCATTCTCTCTCCTTATGGAATGAAGGACTTTGCGCCTCCTTCACCAGAATTAAAGAAGCCTGATGTTCCAGTGAGGAAATGAAACAGGAGGTAGTTGTTTTCTAAGCAGGACCCTCCCCTCCCCCTTCTTTCTGATGCAATGAGAAGCAGCAGCCAGCAAACCCTAGGCTGGCCCTCAAGAAGCAGGGATACAGCCCACCATGCCTGACTCTCAGGGTGGGTGGCCTTTCTCCTTGCCCCCCGACACTGGGCCAGGGCTCTGTGGAAGATAGAGAAGAGAATCAGCTGGGTAAACCTAGGACTGAGGGGTGGGATTTATTTTTCCGGAAACGCTAGGCAACAATTTCCAGATTTGAGAGGAAGACACAAGCTTGCCTCTTGTGTGCTCTTCAGATCCCCTTCTGCTGTGTTGCCTTGTCGAGTACATGATGAGGCCAAGACCTCTTCCCATGGGCTAGTTCACTCAGACTTGGAGCCTGGCTGACCACAAGCTTGCTGAGTAGCTAAGCCTGAAGTGAGCTTTGAAGAGGAGAGCCTGGCAGAGAGGAGAGGGCACAGGCAGAGGGTGGGGAGGAGGTGAGGGTGGGCAGCTTCTGGGTTGGGACGTGGAATGGTCATCTTACTCATCCGCTTGGCTTGCCAGGTACTATCGATGTGACCGCAATCTTGTATGGAATGCCGGAGCTCTCCATTACAGCGATGCTGTGGAGGTTATCCAAGGGCTGACCCCCATGCCCAGTGGACGAGACAGCCTGAAGTCTAGTGTGAGCAATGTGAAATACATCGGCAAAGGCACTCACACTGACTGTGCCATCAAGAAGGGGATTGAGGAACTGCTCATCGGGTGAGTTGGGGCAGGGGATGAGAGGATGAGAGGCCCTAAGGGGCCACCAATAGCCTTGAGATACAGCCCAGGGGCAGGTTCAGAGGTAGCCAGTGTGCCTGGAGACCGTGGTGTCCATGGTCTGAGCCACCTTGGGCTTTCCCCCGGGTGGGGGGAAAGGAGGGTCTACACTTGGATCCTTGACCCTGTTGCTTCATGAGAAAGTTAGGGTCTACTCACTAAAGAGCCCAAAGGGAAGCCCACGCTTCACTGTGTGTAAATGGCTATTAGAATGAACAGCTAATGCCTCTCCACTGGACCATCCAAGCTCCCAATGCCACTTGTTCAGCATCCAGATAGGTCAAAGGGCCTTGGAGGAAGAGGAAATCGGTGCTGGTCTCACAAGTCATAAGGAGCCCCACAGGAGCCCTTTCAATCATATCTATATCACCATCCCCTCTGGGGATCCTGAACAAGGTCACAGGGCACAAGAATGTGGTTTTAGGCTAGATTTGCTGCCGGCACACATGGAACCCAAGCCCAGCCCTCAGGAAGCCTTCCTTTCCTCAGAGTTTGGATGGGCCTTTTGGCCTAATTTTGCCAGGCTCCTGGATTGGAAGCTACCCTGCAACCACCCCCAAGGAGGAGGGTCTCCTCCAGGAGCCTGGGGAGCTGAGTGGATGGGGGCTGGGAATAGCTGGGCTTTGGGCCTGACCTTGTAGATCCTTGTAAAATGGGGGAGGGAGGAAATCACTGTCCCCTGGACGCTAACAGTAAACAGTGGGTGTGATGGGGGAGGGGAAGGCATCCATCCACCTTCCCCCACTCCTCACCTTGAGCCCAAGTCAGTTACTGAGCAAGTTTGGCTCTCAAATGCCTTTGTGGATTGGGGGAACAGCTCAGCAGGGGAGACACACGGTGAGATTTCAACTCAGAAGATCTCGGCATAAATCCTGACTTTTCCTTCACTGTCTGTGAGACCTTGGTCATTCCTTCCCCCTCTCTGGGCCTCAGTTCCCTCCTCTGTGAATGGGAGCAGGGGACAGATGTCTTCCTAGGTCTCTGCCAGCTCTAAGTGACACCATAGTCATATAAACTCTGACTCTTTCATTGGAGCCCCAGGTCACATTACTCCTTGGTGGCCTAATCACATTGCCTGCAGTGAACTGAAATCCCCTGACCTCTCCTGTGGGCTCCTATCTGGACACATCTCCACATCCTGAACTCACACACCTGATTATTTGAACCAGTGTTGCAGCTCACATTTGCCTCTATTAAATGTGCAAGTGTCCGAAGTTTTCCCAATTCCGTCGCTTGGTGTGTTAGCTACTCCTTCCAGTTACATATGGTCTGAAATTTTGAGGAGGAAGCCATCTAGGCCATTTGGGAAGTCACTGATCAAAGTGGTAAGCAGCATAGGACCGAGCACCGATCCCTAAGGCACTCCACTAGAGACCTCCTTCAAAGCTGCCATCAGACCCTTGAGTCTGGCCATTTAGCCAGGTCCAAGTCTACCCAACCATGTTCATGTAGCCCAAATCTCTAAGAGATTTCATCAGATGCTTTGGCCATTCCATATGTAGGCCATGCCTGAGGTTTGCCATGGGAAGGAACTCGCGAATTTATCCTGATCTGCTCTTTTAGAACACTTACGGCTCGAAAATGGCTGTTCCTTTCTACTCCTTTCATCCTCAGTGTCAAGACCAGTGACTGACATGGAATATGCTCTTTGGTTGGTTGGTTGATTGATGAATCCTAATGATCCCCACTTTCCCTTCTAAATGCTCTCAAAGCACTTGCAATCCATTCTAGAACTTTGTCATGAATCAAAGTTAACTGTCCTGTTGTGTCCAGCCTCTTCCCCCTTCTTTCCTTTTCTTTTTTTTGGGAAATTGGGTCAATATTTGGCCATGTCACCTCCTTCTGGTCATTTCCCAATACCAGTACTTTTCAGAGATAGTTGGAAATGCCTCAGTCCCCTCGGTTTCCTAAGATGTATTTGCCTTTCCTTGTGTCGCCAGGGCTTAGCACAGTGCGGGCCACAAAGCAGGTGCTTAATTAATGCTGATTGACTTGCTGGGGTGGGCCAGCTGCCTGGGCTTCAGGATAAGAACTTGGAAAGGGAAGCCAGAGACTTTCTTACCACTCCCCAACCGAGCTTGGCCTTCAGCTCCTCTTCTTGTTTCTCTCATCCAGGTGAAATATATTCTCCTTGGTAGATAAATTAAAAGCGACTTACAATGGAATTTCTCCACCTTCTTCCTGCTGCCCGCTGTTAATGTTCCTTCTGTCCGAGCAGTGGTCCTTTCTTTCCTTTGACTTTTTAGCCTCCCATGGAGCTAAACAGCCATTTTAACCTGAATAGTCAGTGTTAGCCTTAGTTTAATGTGGGCTTATATGCTCCCAACAGGATTCTTAAAGTATTGGGCTGTTGTTGGTATTTCCAGCCAAATCTTGACTCCTAAAATGTATTTTTTCATGTGAATTGGTCAGAGGTTAGTCCCTGATCTCTCTCAACATCTCCCCCTTCCCTCTTTATCAAAAGTGTTCTCGTCTGTGACTTCATCCCATTTTTAAAGAGGGCTTCCCATCCCTCATGGACCAGATGCCTCCAAGAACCTACATTTCCCTCTCTGAACATTGGCATCCCTGCTTCCTCAGTTGCAGGGGCAGATCAGGATCCACCGTCCTTCTGTATCACCAGTTCTAAGTGGGAGCGTCAGTCACTGCCCTCCATGCTCATACCTTTTCTCCTTTCAGGAGCCAATTTCTCCTCATAGGTCACAATCAGGTCCAAAATGATAGGTCCCGTTTTATCTTACTCTACATTATGAAGAAGGAAATTATTGTTAAGGCAGGTCTAGAGTTTGCCACCTGCTCTGCTACAGAGCAGAGTGTTGGGGTGGGCTGGGTGAGGCAGGGGCTGACTCCTGCAGAGATTCAGTTAATGGAAGTTCTCCATTGTTATAATGTCTCACTTCCATGGCAGGTTAATAAGTTTCCCAAACCTCCTTCTGTCCCAACAGTCTGCAGTATGTTCCACATATGCCTTCTATTTCTCTTTTGATTAATCCTTACCGCACTTCTTCCCTTAAGCTCCTGGATTTTCCTACGTGAGTGTATCTCCTTAACATACAACACTATTCCTTTTTGCCATTTCTTTTATCAATTTGGCTCCTAGTGAACAAGACAGGCCAGGTGCTTGTTTAACATCCTTTCTTTAAATGAATTATTTCCAAAAACCAGTGAGAAATTAAGAGAGTGCTTCTGCCCTGCATGACCCAGCTCACCTAAATCTTCAAGATTCTATTAAAGTCTTGTAGTAACTGGAATCTTTTCTTTCCCAGGGAATAGTGACAACCAAACCTTTCTCTTCTAGCACTGTTTTGTAACTAGGTCACAGAGTGGAAAGAATGCTGTTGATTACAAGGTCTGGGAATGGAGAGGGGAGAATAAGGCAGGATATAAATTCATCTACTTGGAGGACTTAAATAGTTGAGACAGAATCACCCTTAAGGATTGCAAAATATTGAGACATTTTCCAGATTTCCCCATTAATTGGTAATTGCATAACCATCCTGTGTTTCAAGGCCCATCTCAAAAACTGAATCAATAACTGAGGAATCTTTAATCCAAAGGCTTTAAGGACCCATTATTATTACTGTTATCATTCTCGTTAGGGGTGTGTGTGTGTGTGTGTGTGTGTGTAAGTGTGTAAGAGAGACAGAGATAGAGAAAAAGAAGAGAGAGGAGGAGAGCTTTAGAGATGGGGATGTAGAGATGGGGGGAGAGAGGGAGAGAGACAGACAGAGAAAGAGGGAGGGAGAGAGAAGGGGGAGAGAGAAAAAAAAAGGAGAGAGTACATATACGCACAACCAATCAATCAAAAAGCATTTATTAAATGCTTACTATGCACTTGGCACTGTGCTAGGTCCTAGGTTTACAAAGAAAAATGTCCCTCTACACACACACACACACACACACACACACACACTTTAATGTCTCAATAATATGTGATTTTGTTTGCTTGGGTCCACTTTCCTATGACATAGGTTAAAGCCCTCTATATAACCCAGTATCCCGTCTGTGAGTCACCCCCAGGGCTAACCTCGCTAGTTCTCAGGGGACAGTCACACAGACCTGTCCAAAACCACTGCTAAAGCTTCTCTGGCTTGGACAGACCTACCAGAGCTTGTGCCCAGCCCACAGAGCCTTTGGGAGCCAGCATCCCCTCCCTGTTGTGATGAGGCATCACAGAGGGCTGCACACTTGGACATTTTTGAGCCTCTTGTTAGATTTCCCGAATGCTCAATTAAAGCTGTTACTGCCATCTGGGCTCTCAGTACCCCTTTACCCCTTCTAAGATAGTTTCCTCATTGATAAATGTTGGGCATCTTTCTAATACTCTCATGTTCTCCTGCCCCTGCCATCCTCAGGGATGCAAAGGAAAGATGAGGGAGAAGTCATTCTGTTGTGCTGCTCCTCCATTCCCCATCACATGGCCATGGGCTGGTAGCAGCTTGGCCATTCGAGGCACAGGGCCTTTAGAAGCCCAGCTGGTTGGCTGGATCACAGTTCAGGTGCTCCATGAGTCGTTTTGGGAGCAGCCTTCACAGCAGGCAGGTTCCCCTGAACTGGTGGCACCAGCTCGAAACACACCCGTTGCAGTGGCCCTTGGAATTGGTCCCTGTCGATGCATCTCCACGCTTGACATCCCTTGGACACAATGGAATCAGGAGCCCAGGCCAATCACGTAAGGTGTTGATCAGTGCCTATACCCTAGCACTGCACATGTACTTTGGGTCTTTAAGCTACTAGGTCTTTCATCTGTCTAGTGGAGCCCTCCCCTGGCCCCTGGGGTCTCATGAATGTGTCTCTGAATCACCCCAGGGGGTCCCACCTGAAGGAGAACAAGTACCTTATCGTGGTGACAGATGGCCACCCCTTGGAAGGCTACAAGGAACCCTGCGGTGGCCTGGAAGATGCTGTCAATGAGGCCAAGCACCTGGGCATCAAGGTCTTCTCAGTGGCCATCACACCAGATCACCTGGTAGGTCCTAGGCCATGGCCACAGGGGTGAAAATTAGGGAAGGTACCAAGGCAGAGGTTGGGCTCAAAAGAGCCCTGTGCTGAGAGGGAAGCCACTTCCAGTGATGCCAGGCACATCCATACCTATGTCCTGAGCCTCTGGGACCCGACTGCCAGGAGGTTGCTGGGGCAGGCATTGACCCAGGAGCCTTAGGACCTGGTTGCCAGAGAGATACTGGGGTGGACATTGACCCAGGATCCTTGGGACCCAGCTGCTGGGGGCATGCTGGGGCAGGCATTGACCTAAATGCCAAGCCTGGATCAGGTGCCAACTAGCCCTGGCAGGTCCCTCCCCCTCTCATGGTCTCAGTCTCTTCATTTGTGAAATGCAGGGGGTGGGGTATGGTTGGCTTAGGGGCATTCTGTGGTTCATAACTTCAGGTTGTTGGAATCCCACTAGTTCCTCCTGCCCCATCCCCCACCCCTTCCAGAACAGGGAGAAGGCAAAGTCTCCATGACCACACCATGAGTATCCATCCCATTTGGCTTCTGCTGGGGAAGGAAAGACCCACCCCAGGGCTCTGGCCCTTGTGTGGCCCTCTATGTACACAAATGCCCATTTCACCCACTTCCAATGCAGGGTCTACTCTCTACCCACCATTCTGGTTTTCTGGCCCTAAGCTGCAAAGGGAAATTGGACAAGAGAAGAAAAGGGAGGAAGAAAAGGTAGAAAGGGAATGGATGAGTAAACGTGGCATCCCCTGGATCTGGGAGTGGCCAACAATTGGCCAAGGGGGTCTGGACCCTCAATGGGGTGACAGAAACATGCTAGGGAGCACCACCCCCTCCACATCCCCACCTGACACTTGAGCAGACCTACAGAGGATGACCTTGAGCTTGCTGTCCTTGCCTCAAGGTCATCAAAGGCCAAAGGGAGAGTCTCGATTTCCAGATCCAGATTACTATTTGACCTGGGACACGAGTGTTTATTGCTGGGTCTCACTTGGTCCCCATCTTTCTGGGTTCCAGGAAGCCAGACTGAGCATCATTGCCACAGACCACACCTACAGACGTAACTTTACCGCGGCCGACTGGGATCTCAACCGTGACTCGACTGAGCTGATCAAGGAGACCATTGACACCATCATCAAGATGATTGTGAGTGGGCCATTCATCTTTCCTTTCTTGGGGCTCCGTGTCTTGGAGCCTCAGACATGAGGCTTCATGGCCTTCGAGCCAACGCAAAAGTGGAAATTAACCCAACTTTTCTATTTCCTTTTTCAGAAAGACAATGTGGAACAAGTGGTGAGTCTCTCATCCCCATCCTCCGCCATCTCCCTTCCCCCTCATCATATCTACACCTGCCACGAGAGCAGGCCAGGAGGATCCTAGCCCTCTGAGGCAGCGAGCCCCCAGGGGAGGCACTGGCAAGGCTGGAGGACTGTCTAGGACAGTCATTAAGGGACTTTTTGGGAGCCTGGGGCTGTTTCTACCTTTCATTTCCAACATCTTGAATATGCCACTTCCTTTTTCTTTTCAGTGCTGTTCTTTCGAGTGCCAGGTAAGTGTGACTCCATTAACCCTCCCCCACCCCACTGTTGGCTTCCATCTTGGTGAGCAGGCCCTGCGCTAACCAAAGGCTTTTTACGATTGATTTGCAGCCTGCCCGAGGACCTCCGGGGCAGCGTGGTGACCCCGGACATGAGGTAAAGAAATGACCCTCGACTGCCCATCCCACCCCTGGGAATGTGGCTGGGAGACGTTATCCTGAGGGGATTGAGCTTGTTCTGCTTAGACCCAGATGATGGATGAGGAACGATGGGGGGAAGCTACAGAGATTCCTATTATTAATCAAGAATAGCTTCCCCACAGCAAGACGTGTCCCGAGTGAAATGGGCTACCCCTGAAAGGTAGTGAGCTCCCCCTTGTTGGAGGTCTCCAAGGAGCCCTAGATGGCCTCTTGTTGGGGGTGGTGTCAGCATGCTCCTTGCTCAGGTCTAGGCAGATTCTTGAAGGCCCTGTCCACCTCGGAAACCCTGGGATTCTGGAAGGTTTCTTGGCCTCTTGATACCTTGGTTTGACAAGAGGGTCCTTCATTCATTCCCCAAATCTTTATCAAATAGCTACAGTGTGTTTGGTGGTGTCCCTGTGTGGGGTCGAGGGAAGGAGAGAGATCAAAATTTTAGATAAAACATGATACCTGCCCTCAGTCACTTGTGTGACCTTGGGCAAGCCAGGTCAGTCCAGGACCCTCAGATTCTTCATCTATAAAATGAGCAAGTTGGACCAGCCGACCTCTAAGATCCCTCCCAGCTCTTAGTCTCTGATCTGGACAGGGACCATTCCATTGTTTTCTTGATAGCCCCTGGTGCCTCGCCCAGAGCGGGCACTCCATTAATGCTTCTTGAATGGCTGATCGATTGACCCTCGGCCAGGGCTGTGGTAGGGAGATGAGTCACAAGTGCTGAGAGTGAGCAGACCCTTAGTGTGGGGGCATCACAGAGCTGCCAAATGAAGGCAAAGGCTCCATGAGGTCTGAGGTGGGTGCCAGGATGGGGAGGGAAGGGTATCTCTAAGCCCCTCCCCATTCTAGAGGTGAGGAGCCTGGTGAAATCTAGAATCCAGTAGGACTTTAATAGTTAGAAGTTCCTGTGAGTCACTTGGGAGGGAGGCAGACTGGGCTGGCTACTGATGTTTCTTTGAAAGCACATTCAAACCCCTCTCTCACCTCCACCTGCATTTTACATTCCAGGGAGAAAGAGGAAAGCCTGGGCTTCCTGGAGAGAAGGGGGAAGCTGGAGAGCCAGTAAGTACACAGATCTGTTTGGGAGCTCGGGGAGCTATGGCTGCTGCTTCTCCAAGAACCTTGCTTCCTCAGTGCTCAAGACAGCTCCAGGGGGATCCCAGAGGGCCATCTTCCTCTCTGTGGACCTCCGTTTTCTCACCTATAACATGACAAGGTTGGACCAGATGATCTCTGAGATCCTTCCCAGCCCTGGAGCTAGGATCATATATTTCATCCAAGGTCCCTTCCAGCTCCGCATCTCTGGTCCTACGAGTCCGTGAGAGCACTGTGGCATAATAGACAGAATGATAGACCTGGGATTAGGAAAATCTGAGTTCAAATCCTGACTCAGACATTTACCAGGTTGTGATCATGGGCAAGACTTACCCCTTCGATTTTCTCATGTGCACATGGAATCCATAGTAACTACAGGACTGACATCATGAGAATTGAGTGAGATAATGTGGGGAAAGCTCTAGGCAATGCTTCAGGCCCCATAGAAATGGCAGCTCCTCTCACTATTACTCTTCGGGGGTTCCCTGTATCCTTTGGATAGTAACAGGTCCCTGGCCATTGGTAGGGTCTCTGTCCTCTAGGACCATGTCTTCCCAGAAAGATGGAACACGGGACACAGGACACAGTGAAAACAATGGATGTATAAGATGGTGGAAGGATTCTAAGGCCAACAGAAATAAGCAGGTTTAATCAAGCAAAGGCTTCCTCTTCCCTGGGCCCTGGTCAAGACCCTGGACCATCTCCCTGTGCCTAAGGACCAGAGGACCTTTGAAAAGAAAAGTCCAATCTCTATTGGTAAAGGATGACCCAAACAGATTAAGGGTGGTCCCAATAAGGTAGCTGGTGGCCAATTCGGAAACAGTGTTGGACCTTTGGCATGAAGAAGCCAAATGCCATCCCTTGCCCCTAGCAGGAATGATCTGGGCCTTCTCGCCATCCCAATAGCCATCGTCGTTCTCAGTGGTAGGCAGCCTGGAAAGGCAAATCTTATCTTCAGCGAAAAGTGAGCGATAATACATGTCGATGATAGCAGAAATCTCCATTAATCTCAAGCCAAAGAAGTGGCAGCTAGTGCTAGGGACTCTCCAGCACTTGTGAGAACTGAGCCAGGTGGTAGTTGTTCCCATGAGGCCTTCAGAAGTCTTCCAAGGGTCCTTTATTTCTGACCACGTAAGAGCAACATGTCAGAGAGGAAAAAAAAACATGACAGACAGAAGCGATAATGCCACCTTCAGAGTCTTCTCCCACCCAGGATCTTTTTCCACACACCAGGCAAACTTCATCTCTATTTGGATTAGGGGTGGGAGGTGGAGGCAGGACACAGAGCAGCCTGAGAATGCCAATGACCACAAGACCTCATTGCCACGCCAAGCTCAATATAGCTAGCCTTTCTAAAAGGTGGGATGCTCTGACTCAGCCTGTTCCACCTGGGAGGGCCCTTGGAAATCCAAGTGGAGCATCTACCTCCCATAAACAGGATCAGTGTTACAGAGAACTTTTTACCAAGCAGGTGGTTCCTGGGAGGGAAAAGCGTGTCTTTTATCCTTCCCTTTTTCATTGAGAAACCTATTTATCTGAGGGGTGTAGCTTTCCCACACATTTTACTAGACACCAAGTCATTTCTGCTCTTTCCACCCAGCCACATCCCATGACGATCCTTTGGAATCCTGTCTTGGACTTCTCTCTCCCACCTCCCTCAGAAACCATGATATTTAACCTCTATGCTGAAAGTAGCATCTCCCCACCCTTCCCATTGCTCTGTCTTGGAGCAGCAACAGAAGGCTCCCTTCTCCCGTGGAGGACACAACCCCAAGAACCAGGTGTCCAGAGGACAGATGAACTCCTAGCCATATAGAAACGTTATTTAGAAAGCACATTATCTTTTTGTGAGGCAAATATAGTCCTGATGCCTAAACCAGAGAAGGACAAAGCAAAGTATCATTAATGACATTGATTAGAAATGTTTAGATAAAAACCCAAATCACCCAGAACTCTTAGCCGCTGTGTTGTTATGTCGTTTGTCTTTTTCTCTGTAATTGGGCTTGATGTTCAGAATGGCGTCAGTAGATCACCAAAGAACTGCTCTCTGCTTGCTACGGGTGGAGCGGAAACCACTGCTTTTAGGATGGTTTTCCACCCAACAGTAAAACAACAATTAGCCATCAGCCCACAAAATGACCCCAATCATTAAGTGTTTGGAGAATTAGTATTAGATCTTCATTTTAATTAATTTAATTAATATTTTTTAAATAATAAATATTAGTTAAGGTTTGACTCTAGTGTTATTTATTTGGCATCACTGGACAATAATCACCACCACTTTTAGTCAGGTGTCAGCCTCTTCCTCTTTGGCTAATTAGTCACGAACCCCGCCTCAGTTTCTAGGAAAGCTAGGTCTTAAGCTAGCAGCAATATGAAGATCTCACTCTCCAGGGTCTTGCATGAGGCTCTCCCATGGAAAGTTGTGTCACGCTCTCTTTCTTCCTAGGGAAGACAAGGTGATCTTGGACCTGTGGGTTACCAAGGAATGAAGGTATGTAGGCATCTCCTTTCTCAGAAGCCACCATTTCTTTGGTATCATTGTGTTCACATTTTTGGTTTGCAAATAACCATTTCTTCCTTTTTTCATTGTGATCACTAGGGAGAAAAAGGAACACGGGGAGAAAAGGTAAGTGCTAGACCATTCTGTTGATCTCCTTGTCCCTCCTCAGCCTGGCCCTGGATGTGGCTCAGCCATAGAAGGCTCTGTATTGCCCTCTCTGACCAGAAGAGCAGTGGCAGAAGCATCTGAGGATGCCCTTGGCATCAGCAGCACTTCTGCCTAGCCTTTTCAGCCCTACCCATCCCTCGCATCCCCATCATGGCTCAGCAGAACATATACAGGCCAGAGATTGGAGGGAGGCGCTAGGTCTGACCCCCTTGAAGCTGAGCTGAGTCCAAATAAAAGTGAATCTTAGCCTCATCAGTCTCTCGAACTCGCTGGGACTAAGCATAAATCTGCTACCTGTGCAAGCAACCACTTGTGAGGATGCAGTTATCATGAGTGGAAAAAGGGCGGGTGGGTGCCTTTCCCTCCTCTTCTTGTATTCCCCTTCCCTTATTCCCAGTGGGGGACAGAGCTGGGATGTGTCTCAGATGTGTGTCAGTTAGAAACCACATCATAAGCCACCAAGGAATGGAGAATCTAAGCCTGAGGCTTGCCAAGGAGGGCCTCCTGCCTCTTATCCAATGGTGAATGGGAAGAAAGGGAGCAAAATTTGGAGGCAGAGGACCCAGGTTCAAATCTGTCCCTTCTCAAGAGGCAGGAAGCTTGTCTTCCCCCTTGAAAAGCTTCTGTGGAACCAGAGGAGACCCTAGGTCCCGAAGATCTTCTCTCCAGGTTGTCCTCAATCCTCTTCTTCTCTGTCTTCACAGGGCTCCCGAGGACCTAAAGGTTACAAGGTCAGTTCTCTGGGATATTGGTCACTCACGGCCTCTCTCTTTTCTGTTCCATCGTGGCAGTGCATTTTGCTAAACGTATTTGTGCCTTTTTCTCTTGTAGGGTGAGAAAGGCAAGCGAGGCATTGACGGCATCGACGGGCAGAAGGTCAGTCTCTCATTGGGGGCTGCCAGCTCTGTATAAAATCAGAAGGAGAGAGAATATCCCAGTGCAGAACTTGCTAGCAGGCACTCCCTAGCCTGGGTCACTCACCTGGTGCACAGTCCAGGCAGGAGGCATGTAGACATGGGCATTTGTGAGCAGGGTAGACCCACTCTAATCCATTGGCATGGTGAGGGGGAGGGGTCCGGGTCAGCCAGCTTGTTTCTTCAAAGGCTCCCGAGACAAGGTTATCCCTTTACTCCATGACCTGTCCAGAAAGGCTTGACCTCATTTAGGATGTTCAGGAGCAGACGCTACAAGAAGCAACTGAGGAACCACTTGGCGTGGGGAGCTGGGTCTTCTTTGAAGTGCACCGGCCATTTAAGGAGCTTTTCTTTCCCTCTCCCCACAGGGCGAAACTGGATACCCTGGCTTACCAGGTTGCAAGGGCTCCCCAGGATTTGATGTGAGTTCTCCCTTGAAGGTTGACTTCACCCTCATACAAAGAGATGACTGAGGACAACAGGGCTTAGAGAAGAATGAGTGGTCCCAGGGTCTGGTTCTCACAAGGGGAGGAGCCACCTCCTTAGCTACCCTCATGCCCCCCTGCTCTCTTCTCTACCAGGTGTTGCCTGACCCCAGGGTGTTTTTAGAGAGAGTATGGCTCTGAGGACTGGGTTTCCTCCCTAGAACTTAAATCATCATGGCGGGGAATGAGGAGCTCTCCAAGCCAGCTTGTGCTAGGGCCTGGGCGGTTTGCAAGGAAAGAAATTCCTTATCCAATTGGCCCCTTTCTGGGCAATCTGGGGCTGCGTAGGTTGTCAATGTGGGGTGGGCTCCATCGGCCACACCCTCTCTCCCTGGCAGAGTTTAGGGCCCAGGGAAGCTGGGACCACTTGGGAGACCCACCAGGCCACCACTGGCTTCTCCGTGGAGGGGCTGGTCGGGTGCCTAGCGGACCGTGGAGGAAGGGTGCAGCGCCAGGGTTTAATATGGGCCTTTCCACACCAGTGAAGTGGCAAATTCACCGCAGAATAACAGCCAGGGGCTTTGTCTGGTGGTACCAAGCTCAAGTTATGTGGTTTTAAATGGGACTTACTCACGTTTCTCCATGGGGCCTTTAGCATTGACATCCATGGTTTCAATCTTACAGGAAAACTGTCCCCAGACTGAGATTATTTATGCCATTGCCGACTTTTTTGGTTATTAATCCTTAGAGAGAGCCAGTGTAGGACCTTGGGCAAGTCAGCTAACTGCCCAGGGCCTCAGTTTCCTCATCTGTAAAATGGAGTTAACTATACCTGAGATTTCCCCTGGGGGAAGTATGTCATCCACTCTGGGCATCGAGAGAGGTCTGATGAAGAAGGTAGCCCTTGGGCTGAGCCTGCAAAGGAGCTAGAGTAGCCAAGAGGCCAAGGCCAAGAGGAAGGGCCTTCCAGAGGTGGTGGAGGTAACAGCTTGTACAAAAGCATGGAGGTGGTAGAGGCAAGTAGGCTATTTGGGTAGCAACAGCAAGTGAGCAAAGTGGAGAAATCTGAAATCAACCTGGAAAGAATGTCTAGAGCCCCACCTGTCCTTCCAGGCTAATTCAGTCTAGAGGCAGCAGGGAGCTCCCAACCCCATCAAGCGGTGGATTCAAGTGGATCTCAAGGTCATGTCCTTTTTTGCAGGGAATACAAGGACCCCCAGGACCCAAGGGAGACCCAGGTTCTTTTGGCCCCAAAGGAGAAAAGGTAAGCCATGGTTTCAGTTCCACGTTTGCTTCACCCCATGGGAGCCAAGAGACTCAGGAGGCAGGCAGTCCTTCCCAGCTGAGAACAAACAGCTGGCTGTGGAGCTAGGAAGACCTGAGTTCAAATCCTACTCAAGCACATCCTGACTGTATGACCTTGGGAGAGTAATTTCCCTTCTCAGTGCTCCAGGCAAGTCTCTCAGACTGGAAACCACTAGGTATTCCTGTTCCATCCTAGAGGAGAGACTTTGTCTCTAAGGATTTCCTTGAGCCACGAAATTTCAGGCCCTGCCCTCCCAGTAAATTCTCACTTACTGAAGACATAAAAGGTTTCCCAGGGAAGACCTTCCTTGGCTATTCATTGGGGCAGCCTTTGCCATTGGGCTGTCTCTTTGTCCTCTAGACGCACATGGACTTTTTCTCCCTTCTTATCCTGATGGGCCAGTAAGAACATGCCAGTGGTCTATGTATGGTTTGATGGCATCCAGGCTCCAGAGGAAGTGGGGCCATAGTGGGGCCATAGTGGCCCCTGGTGTTTCCCCAGAGGCACACCAACTAAGGTCATCCACGACCTTTTGGTTGAGCTTTAGAGAGCATTAGCTCCGTTCAGAATAGAGCACAACAGATATGGGGTCTCTTGGGATGGTGGCAGACCCAGTCTTTCTCAGCCCAAGCTATGAACAAGATCCAGTCCCCTTGCTGGGATGCCCAGGACACCAGACTCAAGAATGGAGGAGGTTCCAGAACTCCCTTCCCACATCAGATCATTCCCTTGGGCACAACCTGAAAATATGCAGAATCTTCAATCCAGCCATGCCCGTATCAGGAGGGATGGATCCAGTACCGTGTACTAGAGACCGGAACACAAAAGTTAGGTAGGAATCGGGCAGGGCCATAACTCTGCACTGCAGACGTGTAGAGGAGTCAGTTCCAGTCTTGTTCATCCCCAGGAACTGTCTAGAGGAGTAGTGAGAGAGGGAATTTAGTAGAAATGCCCCAATTTACATCATCAATTCTCTGCAGCCAAGTTGGCAGAGTCCACCTCTACATAGGCCCATGTGATTTCTCTTTCTCCTTACAGCTCTCGAGGGGCTGCGAAGGATCTGGTAAGACAAGGCAGTGGCGCCCTATGTGTTCATGGGTGACCGCACTGACCCTTCAGCCTGCCCAGCTTCCAGTTTCCTGCCTAGAAATCCCATGTTGAAATCCCAGCCTAAGGATGGGAGGCTTCCTGAGCAGTCTGGCTTTATAAAGCCACAGGCTCAAAAAGGAAACATGAAAGTAAATTGGTTCAAGAGACTCAGCTCCAGATGAGGAGAAATCTTGTGCCCTTTGGTGTTTTTTGTATCCTAATCAATTGTGTTAGGGAGAAAAGTCCGGGTGGGGAAGATAGGGCACTGCTGCCCCAAATAAGCAGAAATTGATTGCCTTGAGCAGAGGGAGCTGGATGAAACCATCTCTTAAATATTTCTATCTCCATCAGAAGCAGGGCCATGCAATGCCCTCAGTGCCACATTTATACAACCCTACCCGTGAGTACTCAGATGCTCTCAGATGCTCACAGAGAGAGAAAGAGAAAGAGAGAGAGAGAGAGAGAAAGAGAGAGAGAGAGAGAGAGAGAGAGAGAGAGAGAGAGAGAGAGAGAGAGAGAGAGAGAGAGAAAGGAAAGGCTGAAAGGCTGTGTATACACTGTACTAAACAAGCCAGTCTTGGTTTCATTCAGGTGACTGGCTCTTTGGCTGAATGGAAAGGTCTATTTAATCAAAACATTCCAGCTCAGCCTGAATGTAGATAGAGCAAACACTGGAAAAATGCACTGGGAGGACATGAGCCCTGTAGGTAATGTCTTTGATACTTTGAGAAAAAAATGAACTGTGCTCTGATGATACGGGAAGAGCCAAGAGGGAGTCATTAGCCTGAATGGCTTGTGAGCCCCTCCCTAGGAAAGAGGATTTTCCTGATCTGGATTACTTTCTATGAAGGCCACCATGCTGCTGCCAGACACATCCATGAGACATAATGAAGGTCCCTGTGGTCTTTTTCTAGGGCTCACCTGGAGAAGATGGAGAGCCTGGAAGACCAGGAAATACTGGACCCCCAGGAGAGGAGGTAAGGGCAGGACCTAGCTTGAAACATAAAGGATTTTTCCAAGCCAACAATATGCGATGGCGTTTCATCTGCTCATGTCCATCTTTATCCTAGGGTCAACCAGGAGAACCAGGCCCTGCTGGAGAGAAAGGAGAACAAGGTGATGAGGTAAGTGTCTCGCATCTCCGTTTCTTGTCTGAGGAGGCTGAGCTTTATGGTCGTATCCTCAATGAACCTCTTTACTTATTTTCAATTTAGGGAAATCCTGGACCTGATGGCCCTCCTGGAGAAAGGGTAAGACCAACCTCCTTTGTGGGACAGATGTGCCTTCAAGGTCACCGCATTTAAGCCCAGGGCAGGGGCTATCTGATCTTTTGGGGCTTAGACATGCCATTAAACTTGTCCATGATGTGAGTCCAGATTGGTTGACTTTCCTCACTGATCGGCAATTTTCTCATGGGCATCATGTCTACATAATGCCATGGTGGCTTTGGAAAAGAAGAAAACTCAGACCAATACTTGTTTGTCTTGACTGGGTATTTCACTACACCAGATGATTGAATCGATAGTGGTTTAGTACCACATGAATCCAATCTGCCTTTCGGCATCCTAGACCTGGGCCTAAGAAGTGAAAGGCGTGATGGTACACCTTGAAAATATAGCTAAGATATTGAAATAAGAGTCTCACTGGACACAGTGGGCAGTGGAACATGCCGAAGGACTTGGGCTAGATCGGTACCCGATGCCCCTACAACCAGTGACGCTCAGAGCGCAGTCCTTTGCTCGCTCCCAGGTGGTCCTGAATACCCAGAATTTTCAATGCTTTGCCTCCTTTTGAACAGGGCGGCAATGGAGAACAAGGCCCCCGAGGAACTCCTGGTGTGCGGGGACCCAGAGGCGACCCGGTAAGGCATTTTTTGAATCATTTGTTTCCAATTTAGGGAAATCAGATACACCGTTAGATAACAATTGGTATCCCATTAAATGAGTGACAGAAGTGCTCCACCCCCTACCTAGATAAACCAGTAAGGCCCTTGCTTCATCACATCCAAAGCGCAGTTCAGTCACCTTTGGGACCCTAGGGTATGACCTGGCTGCCTCCCCCAAATGTATACAGGTGTGAGAAAGCACAACAATATTAGGTGTAAGCCTATAGAAAGGAAGATTAACCTCCAAGTGGGCCTGAATTCTGAGCTTTGGGAAGCCATTGTAAGTGGCAGGGAGCTCAGGGTTGGAAGATGAGGGCAGTGCTAACCCGTGGCATTCGTGGGGCACGTGTGCTAGATGGCATGAGCAGGAGGCCAGAAAGCCAGCCCATCCCATGGAAGTGGTGGGAGGGCTGTGTGGGAGGGAGATGTCAGCCACTTCTTCCCTAGGGAGAGCACTGTGTTCCCAGCAGGGCTCTGGGAGTCAGCAGGAAAGTATTCTGTGGGTCTGACTGGGTACTGAATCATCCCTGGGTCTAATGTATAGTGCCAGGCAGTGGGCCCACAGATTTGGTCAAAGTCAATATGGCCCTAGGGTGTGGTGGCCATACTGTGCAGTTGTCCATGGAGACTGGAAAATGTGGCTTGGCCCCTTGCCTGAGGTGCAGAAAGAGGGGATCAGAGCAATCATCACTGAGTTGCCTTGTCAACTTGCTCCCTAACTGCCCCTCAAGTGGCTAAACGAGATGACTTTGCAGCCAAGATGGTTCATTCATAATGATGCCCACAGTTAAGATGAAAGGATGTCTCAGTCAACCGCCTCAACAGAGAAAGGGAGAAGCGGAGCAGGGAGAAGCTAGAATGGTCCCTGGCCAGTAGGGCAGGAATAAGGGCCTTCTTCCCTGTTTGGGCATGGTCTTTTCTGTTACGAGGAGGAGGGACTCACCAAGCTTCAGCTCCAGGCTTCCATAAATGGTTAAAGGCTCCAGCTTCTCCAAACCCAAGTCTATGTGGTGACCCATTAATTAGAAACGAAACTTGTAGCAGGAGGGAGGGAAGAAATGAAGGATGCTCTTGAAGCTCATGGGAAGAGAGGGGTACCACCGTTCCACAGTGTGTCCTTTGGGGCCACTGTGACGATAGGACCCTGGACTCAGTGTCCCATAACTCAGACCAGCCAAGGCGACATTTATGTCCTTGGGGTGAGGGGAGCAGGATGTGGTGGCAGATGGAGTATTTCCTGGGAGCCAACTTGCTCAAATTTGGCTATTTGGCAAATGCCACTGACAATGAGGAGGGGGCTGCCTGCCTCCTGGAGGACCTCTCCACTGCATGGGAACAGGGCTTGGGTTTCTAAAGGTCAGATTGAGAGGGACAAGCAGAGCATGGCATGGGTGACTAAAGCTAAAGACGGTTCTTTCTTGGGTTCTGGTGTCAGCTGTGACACGAACTCTGGTGACACTATAGTCTTCCATACTGTGGCCTACACAGCTTTCATGGCTATAGCAACAGACACTTGGGAGCAGGTTGTAGTGTGAGAGCTGGAAGGGACCAGTGAGATCACCTAGTAACCATTGTACAGAGAAGTAAACTAAGGGCCAGAGACCCAGCTTCAGTGACTAGAGAAGGTGCCAAAGTCAGGGATTGTCCCTCATCAGGCACCATGAGGTTTGAAGAGAGAGCAAAAGCTCCCCAAGTAAATACCAAGAATCATCAGTCCGGAGGTCAAGAGCTCAATATAACATGCTGGCCTTGAATCCATCGATCCTGGCTCACATGGGCCTAAAGCAGGGGTTCTTTATCCAAGGTCTGTGGACGGATTTCAAAGGGTATATGAACCACCTGAAAAAAAAATGTATCTTTATTTTAATGTATTTAGTTTCCTTTGAAATTCTAGGCATTTTATTTGATACATTTTAAAACATTATTTTGAGGGTTCTATGGGCTTCACCAGCCTTCCCAAGGGGTCCTTTGCACAAAACAGGTTAAGAACCTTTGGTATAAATACTCATTCAAAAAACCTGTTTTTTAAGAGATAGCTTCAAGCTTTCCCTCGAGACCACAGCACAGGTTTTTAACATTTCTTCCTTCTTTTGTATGTTCTATAAGCTGGACTAGAACTTAATGTGGGTCTAGGTATTTGAGTAGATGTAGATGTTGGGGTTGGTATAACTGTTGGTGTGAAGGTAGGTGTAGAAGCTGGGTTCAGGTTAGTGTTATGGTTGGGGCTGGGGTTGGACTTGATGTTGAGGTTACAGTTGTCATTCGGATTGGAGCTGCTACTGGTATTGTATGATGTTGGTGTAGAAGCTATTGTTTGGATTGGGTTTAGGGTTAGGGTTGAGTTGGGGTTATGTTAGTGTTGGGGTTTGGTTTATATTATGACTGATAGTTGGGGTGGAGGTTGACATTGGGGTTGACTTTGGAGAGCTTGTAGAGGCTGGGTTTGGTGCTGCTATTGGGGTTGGTTTGGCATCGGGGTTGAGGTTGGTATGGATTTATAGAAAACCTTCTTTTTCTCCTTCCAGGGTGAACAGGGGCCACAAGGTGACCAAGGCCGAGAAGGACCCGTTGGAGTCCCTGGAGACCCAGTAAGACCCCAGACCCCTCTCTCATTCTATATCTAGATGCTGCCCCATGATGAATGGTGGCAATCTCAACAGGTCCAGAGTCTGGCTCTCCCAGCCTCTTGGTCCACTCTGCTCTCCACTCCCTTGCCAGAGTTCCATTTTTCCTGGTCCCTTTATTCCTCTCAGCTGAATGAGGGCTTTAGAAAGGGACCTCCTTATTGGCTGGGCCTTCCAAGAGCAGTTTTTAAAAATTTACCAGTGAGAACTCTCCCCAAATGTAGGTGTTGAGGGTGTTTGGCACCCTATTCACTCCTGATCCTTGTGGGCTAAAGCAGAGGTCAGAGTCAACAGATGTGGAAACCTAAATATTTGGGAGGAATTCACCACTCCAGACTGTTCTGGGGCCTCTGAAAGACATTTGGCTTGGTCGCACATATGTTCCTTTTCATTTCCTGTTTGGAAAAGCTGAATGTGTGCGTGTGTGGACAGACTGTGGACTTTTCCCTCAGGCCAGAAGGATTGGGAAGGACTAAACAGGTCCAGGAAGACAATTCAGGGCACAGAGGGGCTGGGTACATTGGTTTAGTCTACGTGGGAGGGAAGATGTTCCTATACTCTAGTAGACATCTCTCTTCGGGACTGCTGGACTTTACTTCTATCTCGCGTTTAAGTGACAGGCCAGAAGAGTCCTCAGAGGTCCATGTAATGGATAGAGTGTTGGATTTGCTGCCCTGGAGACCTGGGTTCAAATCCCACCTCAGACACTTACTAGCTGTGTGACCCCGGGCCTCACTCTCCTCTATAAAAATGGTGGAGGTGGGGCTTATGACTTCCAAGCTGTCCAAGAGCTCTAGGCACCAGTCCCTCCTCCAGTCACTCCAAAGGGCATCAGGTCTGACCGCTTCATTCCACAGAGGAGGAAACCAAGAGAGGCCCAGAAAAGGGAAGCAATTGTGGCCAGGTCACTTCCATGTGGCAGGTGGCCAGCCTTGCTCCTGAACCCTGGTGTCTAATTCTAAACAGAACTATATGTAGTGCCGAGGAGACGTGGGCTATGGGTATGCTGGGCCCTGGCAGACATCTTGCAGGGATGTGAGGGCAATGACAGGGAGCTGGGGCCCTGACTTCAAAGCATCTGTCCCAATTTCTTTTAACTGGGAGTTTGGGCCATAGCTTAAGTTGTGGGTATTTATTTTGGCTTCCTGCAGCACAGATGAAGGAAAAGAATTAATTCTTCCCTAGGGAAGGTCCCTGAATGATGGCCCATGCAAACAGCTTCCCGCCTGCCCACCTTCATCAGCCCGAAGTGGTTTGCATAGCAATCGAGCCCCCCTTTCCTCCTGTCCTAGTCTGGGCACCTCAGGGGCCTGTTCATCCCTTGTCTCCTTTTGCTGAAACTGTCCAGTGAGTCCAAAGGAGCTGAGATTTTGACTTGAAAAAAAGCTGCCTTTAAGTCTAAAGGAGAGAGGAAATTAGGCCTCAAAGGATAGTGTTGGGTCTGGAGCCAAGAAGAGCCAGGATTGGAATAAGGAGCCAACCCAGACTGACAGAGCTTGAGGGAGCTTTGAAGGCCACTGGGCCTGCACCCAATGGAAATGCCGCTGCCTTCCTCCCCCACCCCCATGCCTCCATGTGAGGCCTGGATCAGACTGGTTCAGCGGCCTTGCCATTTACTGCTAGTGACAAGATCACTGTCCTAAGCCTTGGCCTCCTCCTTCACAGAATGAGGATAACACCTGCCATGTCTCTATCGTAGGTGGAATAGCCAGGGGCCAGGAGACTAACAGCAGGAATGTTCTTTAAGAGGCACCATCCTCCGATGGGGTGTCAGATGGGCTATTTTCGGCCACAGTAACCAACGGCTATGGGGATTTCCCAGAATCTTGGGGTTGGAAGGGACTTTGGGCCACCTGGTCAAACCTGTGTCTAAGTAGGAATCCCCCCCCCATATGCTTGGCAAGCCCTTATCAAGCCTCTGCTTGGAGACTTCCATTGAGGGTGACCACCTCTCAAGGCAGCCATTTCCATGCTGGGATAGCTCTCATCCCGAAGTATTTGCTGATGCAAACCCAATTCTGACTCTTTGTGGCTTCCCCTCATTCTCCCCTCTGAGGCCAGCAGGGCCAAGCTAACCCTTCCTCTTCTGGACATCTCTTCAAGACAAAGGCAGTGCCCTCCCTCTGCCTGCTTCTCCCAGTGCTAGACCCTCCCTTTCTTCAGGCACACTCCCTAGTCCGAGTGCCTCTTTCATCATTCTGCTCTGCCCTGTCAAGTTCCCTCCTAAAACGGGCCCCAGAGCTGAGCGCGGAATGTATTAGAGGTTTGGTCAGGATGGCTGGCTTGGGGAGCTGACTCCTGCCTCTGAGCTTAGGCGCGGCTGTCCTCCGTGTTCTGAAATCTATGTCCTTCACCTCTCCTATCACCCTGGAGCCCCTGGCTGCAAAGCTCCTGCTGACTCCTGTCCCCAACTCACCTTTCCCTGCCTAGGGCCCCAGAAGGCTCAGGTGGCCAAGCTCAGCCTCAGGCTCCTCCGCCTTCTCTCTGACTCCCACCCTACCCACTTTGATCTGTCACCAGATCTCATCCTTTCTGCCTTCACACCATCTTTCCCCCAGGTGCTCATGCTGGCCCTCACCACGTCTCTGCAGGTCCATTGCAATAGCTTTCTCTTTGCTCTTCCTGCCCCAAGTCTCCAACCCATCTGTCAAGCAAGTTTCCTAAGACAATCCTGTCCTCAAGGAGCTTCCAGTCCACTGAGCCATCTGAATGGAGAAGATCTTTTACTCAAAAATGACTGCATGTGTAGATACAGCCTCGGCATATACCCTATGCAGCCAAACCCTGGTGTCTGAGGGGGATGGCGTCCCTTAGTCTTCAGGCCAAAGCTTCTGTTAAATCAAACCCTGCTGGGCTCTCAACGTGGTCCTCAGGCCCTGTCTTCTGATCTCTACTTAAAGAAAATTCACAAACTCACTGCTTCCCTTTGTTGTCTCAACATCAACCCCTGATAAAAACGTAAGGGAAGAGGCCAAAGGAGATCCAACCTCCAAGACAAGCTCATTTCACAAGAAGAAAAGTAAGAATGAGGCAGAGTCTAGAACAAGTTAGAGCCCCAAAAAAGAGAAAAGTCAAGCATCTGTGGCCAGGGGCAGAGACCCACTGCAGGGGGCCGGCCCTGCCCTTCTGCAGGTGCCTCCTTCCTGCCCCTTTGATTTGAATTGGCTCCAGCTTTGGAAGCCTCTCACTGACACGTTCTTGGCTCCTTCCATGAAGGCCCAGGACCAGCCTCAGCATTGTGGGAAACTGGTGATGCTGCCCAGCTTTGCTCTGGGCCTTCTGTGCGGTGACTCAGAAGCCCTGTCAGATGGGAGGTCATTTGCCTTTCTCATATCGCCCCAGAATACAAACTCTAAAACCCTGAGACACGTGCTTCCTGGCCCCAACGGGTTGGATTTGTGGGACCTTCTGCGTTCTGTGCCTGGACCACGGGGTGCCAGGCCACCTCTGCTGGGAGACCTCCATGCCCCATCCTCCAGCAGACACCCCACTTTGGCACAGCTCTCATTATCCAGCCCAAATGCACCTCTTTCCCACCTCCATTTGTTTCTCATTCTGCTCTCTGGAGCCAAGTAAAATGAGGCTCGTCCCTTCTCCTGCAATATCTCTCCTCCCTGGGACATCCTCCCTCCCCAGGACATCCCTCCTCCCTGGGACGTCCCTTCTGAGACTTAAACACGATCTTGCCTTCTCTGATCCTTCCCCTTTGCCAAGTTAAGCATCTCTGGTTTCTTGGTCTCAGACTCCCGCAGCATCCTGGCTGCCTTTCCGTGGACCCTCCTGTGTAATCAAGGGAGGCACTTTAATCTCCCTGGGCCTGTTTCCTCTTGAGTAGAATAAGGAGCCTCTGATGTTTCTCCAGCTCATAGTCTGGGAGGGGATCGGGGAGGGCAGGCAGGTAACACCTACGGTCCAGGTCCAGATCTTCTTTTTCCATCTTTGATCTTGCTCTCTCAATGCTTGAATTACAAGATGTCAGAGCTAGGAGGGTTCTATGACCTCTGCTGGATGGAGTCTCTGCTCCAGGGGGTCTTCGCACAAATTGATCTCCCGCATCCAGCCAACGAATAAACGGCTCATATTTATGTGGTACCATTATCTCAGTGGAGCTTCACAATAGCCCTACCAGGTCAGAGCCATTATCACTCATTTTACAAATGAGGAGGCTCAGGATCAGAGAGGCCAAGTTACTTTTCCAGGGTCACACAACCAGTATGAATCAGAGGCAGCATTTGAACTCAGGCTTTCTTGACCCTACAATGTCTCCTCACCCCAAACAACTTCCTGTTTGGGAGCCCTAGGGGTGTAGGGGTAAAACCCAGAGCCTCGATGTTTATGGGCTAGGCCCACTCTTCCAGTCCGTTGTGCTCATCTTCTTGGGGTTCTTCAGGTCCCATCTTCTCCCTGTCAAAGCCTTCTCTTGGCATTCATTCTGTACCTGTTGGCTGGAAGGCATCTGCAGTAAAAGGCACAGGATCTGACCTTTGGTCCCTGACTGGTACTAGAAGCATCTAGGCTAAAGCTCAGTGGTTAGCACTGTTTATAGGCAGGGATGGAGACCTCCAGAAAACCAGGTTCAGAGCAAGAAGAAATCTCAGAGGCCATCTGGCCAGCCTCTTCACCTTATCGATGAGTGAGCAGAGCCCGGTGACTCTAGAGAGGGAGAATTGAGAGGAATTTGAACCCAGGTCCTTTGACTCCAGAAGGGCGTCCCCACCATGACACCACCACAGGCCATGACTCTAGGCCCAGGAAGCTCTCCTCTTTCCTACCCAAATGCCCAAATGGGCTTCATATGTCAGTGTCCTTTGGAGTGATTCCTATGCCACCTGACCAGAACCCTGGATATGGAAGGCAGTCTAGGACCTCATCTGTCATGCTGGATTGTCAGTCCTGAAGGAATCCAGGGCTTCCCAAGAGCATCTGACTGTTTCCCTGGACAAACAATCCTCCCAAAACCACAAACAGAAGCCATTTTGCCAAAGAGAGTGACTCCTGGTTTTGGGAGGCATCCTGACTGGGACAGCATAGCCCCAGAAACTTATTGAGTTCTATTCCCATCCAGGGTGAGGCTGGACCTGTTGGACCAAAGGGATATCGAGGAGATGAAGGCCCCCCAGGAATCGAGGTAGGTGTCTGGGGAGGTGTCAGCTGGCCCAGCCTTGCTCTGTCCCTGAATGTCGTCGAGGTCACAGACAGTCCCTCGTTCTCCAAGGGTGGACAGCAGAGTTATCTCAACTCACCTGCTTCTCTCCTAAATTTATTTTTATGGCAGAACTTTAACATTAAGGTCATGCCTCTATTCAGAATGAAGTATGGTATGAGATACTGGTTTAACCCTAGTTTCTGCCAGATCCTTTTCCGGATTTCCCAGCACTATTACTGAATAAGAGTTCTATCCTAGGTAACATTCTGGGGCTGGATCCTACACAAGGGGTTCTCTCCTCTCCCCAAACATTCTTCCCCATTTGCTATCCCTAGAATGGTCTCCTTTCCAAGGACACATGTGACCTTCTTCTCCCTCTTTCCCCTAGTCCTCTCTAAGCCTCTCCTACTTTGATTTGAAAGACACAACTATATTTTCTCACCCTAGTTCTTCTCTGGATCTCATAAGATTTTTCCTTTTTCTGGGATGAATTAGAACTTAATGGGGACCCCAAGCCCCAAAAGCTAATCTAATTACCCTAAGGTGGTTCTTCTTCCTCCTACTTTTCAGGGTCCCAGAGGAGCCCCTGGCCCTGCAGGTCCCCCTGGAGATCCTGGGCTGATGGGTGAAAGGGTGAGTGAAAAAATCAGTTACTAAGGGCCGCCACCAGCTCAGGAGGGAAGGTCTTGCCTCTGGTTTTCCTGGATGAGCACTGGAAGATGAGGGATGGGGAGCTCATGTAATGGCTGGGAAAAGGAGTGCACATTGCAGAGAGTCTAGCAGCCTGGAGGGAGAGGCTCCCCACTCACTGATCTAGGTAGGGTGTGGGTGGGTACTAACAGCAGTGCCAAGGAAAGACAGAAAGGACTGCTGGAGGGAAGGATGGAATAAGCATTTGGACATTCCATTAGGAAAAACACAAAAGCAGACCACCTCCATCTTCAGTTCCAGATGACTAAACCCTTCCTCCCCATATGCCCCACTCCCAGATACAAAATCTTTTTCATGTATGCACCTTCTATTGGCTTCCAAAGGGGCTGAGTGTGCCAGCAGCACATGGGATGACCAGGTGGGAGGCTTCCAAGAAGGGCCCTGTCACCCAAAGCCAGGAAGCCCTAGGGAAAAAATGGATGGTGAAGAAGGGGTGGAGACAGAAGGAGGGAGGAGAGGTGGGGGAGGAGAAGAGTTGTCTCCCATCTTCTCCCTTTCTGATTCAGCCAGGCCAGCTTCTAAGGCTTGGGATCAAGGCAGCTTCCTCAAGGCTCCTGTAACTGGGATCTCTTTGCATCTGACTTTGCACTTCACTATCTGGGGCAAAAGACAGAGTTGAGTTGATTGAAACGAGCAGGAAGGACAATTGGCTGGAAATCCAGTTGCCTGGGTTCTCATCTCAAGTCTACCAGGAAGGAATTTGCTCTGTGACCTTAGGAAAGTCACTGACCCTCTATTGGCTTCAGTTTCTTCTTGTCTTCTGCAAAGACAAGATGGCCTCTGAGGTTCCTTCTGGCTCTAGACTCTGACCTTAAAGACAGCACCACCATATACAAACTTTCTCGTTATTATACACGTAGGGGAGATTCTACATATGTAAAGACGCTCCACTACCACCCTAAATAAAGGGGACTGGCCACAGAGCTGGTCATTCCTGAGCTTGGGTGTCATCCATGAAATAACATGGTCAGCAGGAGTAATTCCCTGTGACCTCAGGAAAGAAGATGCAGGGTCAGGGGTGTGTGGCCTTTCCCATCCAGAGGGTCTCCATTTAGGAGAGAAGCAGCCATCTTTTCTTGACCATTAGTAGTAAGGACTACATACATGTGAAATCAGGTGGGACAGAAGCAATGACGTAGATCTCAGCCCCCAGGGGCTAAGGTTAGATGAGAAGAAATAGAGATCTTGGCTCTTTCATGAAGCCCCATGACCTCAGGGCCCATGTGAATGGGATGAGGTTTGCCACGGGTAAAATCCATGCCTCCCCAAGCAAAGGCTTGCCACGGTGTAGCAGCCCTGCCTAGAGAGCTTGGCACGATTTTCATAGTCAGCATAAGAATCAGCACCAAGACACACAGAGAGGAACGAGAGGGCTAAGCCGTCCCACCCCCACCCCTGCCTCTCCATGTGGCACCTTGGAGCTGGATCAGGGAGCTCCCAAGGGGCCACGTGGATTTTCCAGCCCTCTTCAAAGGGCAGATGCTGTGACTTCCTTTATAACTCGTGGTTTATCTAAACTTTAGACTACTTGACATTTGTGTGGGAGAGAGTTCAGAGCTTTGTAAGCATGGGTCTGTCTGCCCGAGGCGTGTCAATCTGGGCCCTGGTCATGCCAACCAGACAGCGCTGTCCTCACTGCAGGCCAAGGAAGCCAATTTCTGGATTGAGGCAAAGGGGATGTTCAGATATCTGGCCATGGTGGGCTCCCAGCTGGAGAATGGCTTCTTCCTTGGCTGATAGGAGTGGGTGTGGATTCAAAGTAGAGAACCTAGCACCCCTAGGAGGGCTGCAGAGAAAGTCAAGACCAGGGATAGGACTTCTCCCTAATGTGATAGAGAGTTCTCAGACATTTTTTGGATGTCTGTTTTTTCTAGGGTGAAGACGGGCCCCCTGGGAATGGAACAGAAGGCTTCCCAGGCTTTCCAGTAAGTAATCTTTTTTCTTTGTAGAATTTAGAATTTAAAATTTTCTTTGTAAAATTTAGAATAATCTTCCTGCCCTTCCCAGCCTCTAACCAAAAGGCTTTGCAGCCCAATGACCTCGGGCAAGCCCATCAATTCTGTGGCCCCCTTGTCTGCCTGCCCCCAAGGCCGGCCCCACTCACTGGGCCTAATCGCACCATCCTGGAAGGTCTGTTTCACAATCTGGTTAAACATTTTCTCTCTCCTTTTCTCTCCCTCAGGGATATCCAGGGAACAGGGGTCCTCCTGGCATAAATGTGAGTATAGGCCACATTCAGGCCTTGGCCCCCTCTAGACACCTTATCTAGGAGGGTCTGGCTCTTTTCTACCTCTGTGATTTTGGGAGCATCTAACCCTGAAAAGTGGCCCCCAGCATGGGCAGCTCTGGAGGACTTATCTCCAGCCAAAGGTTCTGATCTACCATGATCCAAAGTGGAATGCCTAGATAGGAACCCAATCCTGCCCTCCAGGAGATTCCCTTCCATTGCGTGGGCCCCACCGAGCCAACGTCACTGGGAGACAGTGCCTTAAGTCTCCAGAGCTAAGTGCATCCACTTCTTCACTCCTTTTCTGTGCCTAGGGACCCTCCCAGCCCAGGCCAGAGCCAAATTGGGTTCAGTGGAGCTCTAGGAACATGCGGGCATGCTGGGATCATCCTCCACTGCCCATGCTCTGGGATATTTGGGCTTTAATCTTCCTCCAGATAAACACTATGGATTCCAGATTCCCTTTGTCAAACTATCTCCCCTCTCTGCTTGCCTGCTTTGACAAGGGAGTCCTGACCAAGCATGAAGTCCTCAGTCCCACACAACGAAGTCATCCCACGGCCACGGGCCACGGCAGCTGTCACATCATGAGATCATTCAAGGCCCGTCCTGGCATTAACCAGAGCCCTTTTCTCCCCATGAACAGGGCACCAAAGGCTATCCCGGGGTCAAGGGAGATGAAGGAGAGGCTGGTGACCCTGGCGAGGACGTAAGTAACAACCAGACGGTGACGACCGCCCTGGTGCTAGGAGATATCCAGACACACGCGGGATCCTGAGAAACCACGCCCCCCCCCAACCAGCGACTTAAAGATAAACTCTGGCCATTCCCAGACCCCAGTAATTTAAAGATCAAGAACCAGCAATCTCTTCCTCAAGATGCTAATGTGATGACTCTAAGATCTCCTCCATGCGGGTCTTCACGCCCTCCGGTGATCCACGCAGCAGCCCGCCTGTCCCTTCTCCTCCCCGGCTCCTTTTCTCTGACTCCCCCTCCAGCCTTCACGGGATCATTCCTTGGGCTCAGCAACTGGGGGCCAGGACACTCCCTGGGCCATCCGTCCATCTATGACCCCCCCCCCCCACACACACACACATTTCTCTGGGATCAGGCCACCGCCTAGTTCTGCCGCATCTATCCTTGATGGTGCCTTCTCCTTTAGCATGTAAGCCCTCATTGATAATATACTGTGGCCCACTTGTACCCACAATTGTCCTTCCCATTGTCTCTTGGGGCACCCACACTTCTGTCCCCCAAGAGAAATACCAGCTACTGGGAGTGTGACCCTTCGTCTCAATTACAAACCAGTTTAGAAATATTAGGACCCTCTGGCCTAACACAAAATCCAGCTGGGGCAGAAAGACCTTCTTGTGGAATGGATTCACCATTCTCCATGTAAATGATGGTATTTTCTTGCTTTCTTCCAGAACAATGACATCTCACCACCAGGAATTAAAGGGGCCAAGGGTTACAGAGGCCCGGAAGGTCCTCCCGTAAGTAGCATTGATGCGCAAAGGACATGAGAATACCCAGAAGGCTCAGGGGAGGGAAGAGGAGGGACAGGAAGAGCTGAGTGAGGGTGGTCGGCTGTCTCTTTTTGCTGTTTCTTCCCCTTTTTGGCAGCCTCTAGGGTCCCTCCCTTTGACATCCAGCCCAGCTTCAAATAGACCAGCTCTGGTTCCTGGCCTTGGAGCCAGACGGTGTCTGGGAGCCCCTCGCCAGCTAAGACGGGGGCGTGAAATCTAGAAGGGATGTTCTAAGCTTTCTGTGAATTGTCTGACGTGGCCGAGTCAGCAGAGGCAAAGCTTGTCTCTCTGGCATGGACTGTTTGGCTGGGCTACTGGGAGAGAATTTATATTAAGCAGTAACCATGCTAGAAGCCAAGTTATAGGATTTTCCACTGGATGGCTTGGGACGTCAGACATTTAGGGTTCCCAAGGGCACCTCAGATGGGGACCGTTGACAGAGGGAAGGCACAAATCTGAGGGATGGGAATGAGAGCTGCCAACCCGCGAGGGGTGGAAAGTTGGGGAGAGATGACTGGGCATAACTGTGGAGCCCTGTAAAGTGACTGGGGTTGGGGGGATAGTAGAGTGTGAGCCTGGAGTCAGGGAGACTCGAGTTTGAATTCTGATCAGATGCTCATCAGCAAGTCCCCCAACCTCTCAACCTCAGTGTCCTTATCTGTAAAAGATGAGTAAGGATGCCTATAGCTTCTAGAGATAATTAATGCCTGGAAAGCCTTTGCAATAAGTGTCAATACTGTTCTTATAAAGACTCACACATGAAAACCTCTCCCCAGCATCTTGGCAACACCATGGAGCAGGGGCCCCAACCTTTTAAACTAAGGAGATTGTTCTTTTCACGTCCAAAAGTCTCTGGGCCGCTTCAAAGGACAATAAAAACCCTCAGTACCCTCCATTGGGAAAAGCCTCAATGAACCCAAACTCCTGGGATGTCAGGACCACTTTTCTGGGATTTGATATTGGATGCATCCCCCTGGCATGTGCAGCACAGCCTACAGGCATGAAACCTCACCCTGGTAGGGGAGGGGGGTGAGGGAAGGGTTGTGCTTCAGTCTGTCTTCTGGAACAGAGATTGCTGGGGCTGGGGGGCAGGAAGGAAGTGCTGACCCTGAATCCTAGCTCCACCACTGGCTCGCTGTATGGCCTTGGGCAAGTGATTTCCCTTATCTGGGCCTCAGTTTCCTCATCCAAAAAATGAGAGGGACAGATTAGTTGGTATCCGTGTCTTCTCCAGTTCCAGGGTGTGCCCCCAACCCACTCTTGCCCATTCCTCCTTGTGACCCATGTCACATTTGTGAGAGCTGAGCAGCGGGAGGGTTGTGGGAGTCGGCAGAGCTAACCCTCTCATCTTTCCCCCACCACTATAACTGGTTTTATACGGTACCATAAGGTTTGCAAAGAGCCCCCAGGCATGATCTCATTTAAGCCAGCTCAGCAAACCCCCTGCAGCTGGAAGAAAGATGTACAACATGGGGAGCCCTGGTAGAAGCCGCCTCCCATACCCCCAGACTGAGGGGTGGTGGCTGGAATCCCAGGCCTTTGGCTTATTCTTGGCTTAGCCACATAGGCCTGTGCCCGTGTGTAGAAACCCAGCAGTTCTTTCTTCAGGGTGGATGCTCATTCACCTGAGGATAGCCACTAAGCGGGAGAATTCTGCAGCCTGAGAGGGACGGCTGGTGATCTAGATCACTGCCCAAGCACCCATCAGCAGGAGCATTCTGGGCCCTGGCTGGGGGGCTGTGCACAAGCCATCATTCAGATTCTGAGTGTTGGAGGCAGAGGCTGCCCCACTCACCTCTGTGACTCAGCCTTAGGGAGGCAGAGGCCAATGGCGCATTCTCCTTGATCATTCCCTCTCCCATTTTCTTTCTTTTTTCATTGTCTTCTCTTCTTAATGTATTTTTGTCTCAACCAGGGACCCCCAGGACCAACAGGGCCTCTAGGACCAGATGTGAGTAAATCGAGCCCCTCACTGGCCCACTTTCCCATGATGACTTCCCTTCTACTGGCCTGAGCCGCAGAACTTGGGAGAGGGCTTGCTCTGGCGAAATTACTCTGACCTTAGGTCATCAAGGAACTTAAACCCACCACCCTGCTTCCAGAGCCAGGGCTTGTCCAAGAATTGAACCAAGCTGGAGGGTCACAGAGTCCCAGGAGCTGAGAATCCAAGAGGTGGAGGGATGTAGGGGGACCGCAGGAGTTCCCCTCTCTGGTCCTCAGTTTCCCTGCCTGTAAGAGCATTGGACCACATGAGCTCTAAAGTCCCTTCTGGGGCTACATTCATGATGAAGGCTCTTTGGCCTCCCAATCTTTCTCAGGCTAGGCCCAGTTACCCCACAGCCTGCAATCAGCCAAGCACCCACCTTCCCACTGGGGTGTCCAGAGCTTCCACTGCCTACAGACTGATGCATCTTTTCTCTCTCCTCCTCAGGAATGTGAAATCCTGGACATAATCATGAAAATGTGCTGTGAGTATTCACTTGTGCATTGGAATAACTCTGATAAGTGTGTCTGATTGTGTTTGGTTCTTGGAGGGGAAGGGGAATTGTTCTTCAAGGCAGTCCTTCCGTTATCGGTGTGACGCTCTGTGCTGGGACATGAAAACCAAACTGGTACAGGCGCTGTACTTGAGAAAATTGATCTCCATGAGAATGGACTTCCAGAGATTTTTATGTTAAGAACATCCTTAGGTTATGTCTTTGTATGTCCATAATAATAATGCAGCATCCCCAGAGACACGTGGCAGAAATGTTCCTATCCCCACTTTATAGATCAGACACTCAGGGAGGTAAAGGGACTTGCCTAAGGGCACTCAGCTGAGAAGTGTCCAAGCCAGGATGTGAACCCAGGGCTCCCAACTCTCTGTCCTGTGCTTTTTCTTCTATCCCCTGCTGAACAAGGGTAACCTAGGCTGGCGTGTTATAGATGCCAGTAGGATGGTTTTGACAAAATGGACCAGCAAGTTCAATGAAAAGGGATCAGTTTCCTCAACCTGTTCTGGTGATCCTGCTAGTTAATCACCAGTTGGTCATCAATTAGCAAGTGCCCAGTGACCAGTAGGTGAGCACTGAATTCAGTTAAAATGGCGGCCCCATGTGGTATCGATCAACAGAGTCAAACTCAACTGTAAACAAGGGTCACTAAACCATATAGATAAGTCCCTGTAGGCCACACATTGACTCAGAAAACTACATGTGAATATTATCTGTGTTCTATTGTATTCTTATTTGCTTTGTTAAATATTGCCCAATTACCCTTAAATCTGGTTTGGGCCACCATATATTTGACATCTCAGCCTTGGTGGAGACATTGTTGCCATTATTCACATGTCTGTTGTACCTGCCCAGTATGTCCAATGCAGACACTCCAAGCACAGGCAAGGCCAAAGCATTACATTGCCTTGATTCTGCTCTCTCCCTCGCAGCCCAAACCAGAAGTTTATTTCTGAGGGGACTTAGAATTCCCTTTGAAGCCAGCAGCTTCTTCAAATGGCCTGTCCTGCCATGGGAAGATTCCCTAGGCTATGGCAGGATAATCCTAAAATTTCAAAGCGGGGTCCTCTACTCCTAGGAGACCCATGTCGAGGTCAGGTGCAGCGCAAAATGCCCATGCTCCTTCAGATGAAAAGCTAGCCTGTTTTATGGTCAAGAGTCACATGAAGTCTTCCCTGTATTTTAATTCCTCTCTTTCCTGTTCTTTCCCCTAGCTTGCTGTGGTGAGTAATGAACACTTTGCAACTCTTTTTAAAATGCACCTTTTACGATTGTTATTCTTCAGCCACTGCAGTATGGTCAGCCCCATTCGGGCTGCCGGAGTTCGATGTTCGGCTATCTTAGGGCTTGTTGGGTTCAGGCATAAATTAGGACAGACAGTTCAGATCCATACATTAGAACCTTATGATGATGCCAAGGCCAGGAGACAATGACAGCATTTGTGGGACAAGCTCCCCAACTGTTAATAAGAGCGGTATCTGGAATGACAGAGAATTACAAGAGGGTAACAAATCAATAGAAAATGTCATCATCACCACAAGTAGGGTCTACTATGATATTGGGGGCAAGGGGAGAGGAAAGCCTTTTCCCTTCCCATCTCTACTATGTCTCAGGCATGCTGGGAATCTCAGACCAATAGATTAATAATGTGTAGATCTCGAACTAGCAGATAAATAGCACCAGCAAGGATAGTATGGTTTGAGTCTCTTAGGGTGACTCATCTCAAGCTACCTCAGTGCACAGCCTCGTGAAGGCTTGCCAGGTGTGCTAACACTTCTGCTGTCTCCCGTTTTGCAACAGAATGTAAGTGTGGCCCCATCGACATCCTCTTTGTATTGGACAGTTCAGAAAGCATTGGTCTTCAGAACTTTGAGATTGCCAAAGACTTCATCGTCAAGGTCATTGACAGGCTGACCAGAGATGAGTTAGTCAAGGTAAGGGCCAGGAATCCCTAAGTGTCAGAGCTCCTTGGAAGGAGCCCAGACACCATGCCTCAGGGCCTTTCCACTGCCCCACCCTGACAAGAGGTACTTCCACAGCACACTGCCTCAGAAGCCCTCCGAGGCAGTCCACCCCACTTTGGGGCATCACTCATAAGAAGGGAGCTTTTTTTGCCCTCTGAAGTGACCCTGTTGGCAGGTTCCCTTTTGTTATTAAACAAAGAGGTTTCCGTTTTCCTAGGGAACCTTGATGTCAGACAAGATTTCTTAGCCTGCACATTTCCCATATGTCAAGTGACATGCATAAATCGATCCAACTGCATGCTGGCTCCAGAAGATTACTCATAATAGGGCCAAATGTCTTTCACAAAATATGCGGAGATGGTCAGGGCATCCACTTCCATGCCCTGTCATTACAGGACATTGCAATTAACCTGCACAAGTTTTAACCACCATTTAAATGGTAGTTACCATGTTAGTGAAGTGTTCCCATGACACCATGCCCAGAAGAAAAATCAGCCATGGCCTTCTAAGCCAATTGCTAAACACTTTGAATGAGTCAGCCATCCCACCATCAGACGTTTATTTAAAGGAGGGAAAAGGAGAGATCCTCACCCCCATGTTCCTCCCCACTGATTCTCTAGTTCCCTCCAAAACTGGGGCTGAATGCACAATGGTGGATGGTAAGAAGGAAGGGAGTTGGAGAGTTCAGGAAAGCTCATGGACGCAGGAGAATCTGAGCCACCATGGCCTTTCACAAAGCATCCCATGTAGCTACTGCCACTGGAATGGGAGAACCTTGGCTCCAGACCAGTGTAGAACGCCATAGAATCCCAGAATCTCAGAGCTGGAGAGGACCTCAAAGATGATCTAGTCTAACCTTTACTGGACACATTAAATTCATCAAATAGCAATTAAGTACTTCTTGCATGCTGGCAATTGAGGCAAAAGACAAGAATGAAACAACGCTTGCCCTCAAGGAGCTTATAGTCCCCTCTACAACATCTCCAAGAAGTGGCCACTTTGCTGAAAGACCTCCAGGGCAAGGGAGCTAACTCCACAGGCAGCTCCTTCTACTTGGGGGCAGGTTTCTCTCTGTTAGTATGTTTCCTTATATTCAGCCCAAATTCTTAACTTCACATGGAAATATAAACAAGAAAAATGCTCTTTAGATTAAAAATGGGCAATTTGAAAGCAGCAAGAGAGAAAGCTTGGTGACTCCCTGACCTTCACTTTCTCAGGGGAAGTGTCTCCATCTTGGTTTTGACTCTGTCCACTTTCTTCATAAACTGTTTTATAGTTTGAACCGGGCGAGTCCCATGCAGGCGTTGTCCAATACAGCCATAACCAAATGCAGGAGCACGTGAGCTTGAGTGACAGCAACATTCAGAACGCCCATGACCTGAAAGAGTAAGTGCCCCCCACCCCTGCTCTCCGCTTCGTGGCTGCCCAATAGACCAGGATCTGGAGCTCCACCAGCTATTGAAAGCTAATAGCAGAAGGAAGAGTGTTCGTTTTTGAATTAACGTTGAATTGGATTTCAAAGGAAACTTGTTTTGCCTCCGTGTGGCCAGTCACTCTGTGGAGTCGTAAATGGGTCTTCTGGGAGAAAAATTCTCTCGAGCTTGAATGAACCAAAAGGGGACTTTCCTCCATAGACTTACATAATGGAAAAGAATGTGACCAAGTGTGAGTGTAAGCTTGATTTGACAGCTAGGAAGGCCACTCGGGGAATGGAGACAGCAAGATGGCCCAGCTGTCTGCTTCTCCCAGACACCAAGGGGCCGGCCTCTTAGAGCTAGAGCTGAATCCTCCAGTGACTTTTGATTCTCCTTTGATTGTGTATCTGTAACCTGCGCACTCTGACCATGGCATGCTTAAGAGTACATGTGCCTCCTTTTAGAAAGATTATCAAATGATGGTGCCATTACACCATTTTCTATTTTTTTTGAAGATGGGTCAAGCAAACAAATATTCTGCCTTGATTATTTTCTTCCCCAAAGAAGTCATCAAGTGAATGGCAAATAGACATCATAAGAAAAAGGGAAGCACAAATCTATCCCTCGCCAAAAAGAAAGAATGAAATAGCCTGAGGGCTTTCTGTTGACTCCCTAGTGTCCTCATTACCAGTGTTTGTCCAAAAGAAGCACTTCAAAAATGATGTTATCCTTCAATTAATCACTCACAAGGCAATTATTAAGTGCCTACTATGTACCAGCCATTCTTTTAGGCACTGAGATACAAAAACAAAAGGAAACCAGTGTCTTCCCCCAATGAGTTAACGTTCTATCTCTCTATCTTATGCCATTGGTACCAACCAAAGACACTCTGCCAGATGGGATGAGGACAGCCCATGAGCATCTATCCTCATCCTTTCACAAATGCCAAAATGGCAAGGGTCAGGTGGGGGACAAGGGGCTAATCAAACCTGCCACTTGGTCCCCAGTAGGACCGTGACAGTCTATTATTTTAGGCAAACGGAATTTGTGCACTTAATTCTCCATTCAAGGAGAAAATAGAATGGCTGATAGACCAAGGGAATTCTGATTGTGCATTCCCTGTGGGCCAAGGATGTCTTCTGTAAGATGGTGGCTGCTGTTAGGACATTGTAACTTGAGGGAAGAACTCTCTCGTCAAGGGAGAGCTTGGGTTCTAATCTCCCTTTGTGAATTTAGGGCAGTAAAGAAACTCCAGTGGATGGCCGGAGGCACCTACACCGGGGAGGCCCTTGAGTACACCAGGAATAATCTGCTGCCTCCCACCCAGAACGAACGGATTGCCCTTGTCATCACAGATGGACGGTCAGACATTGAACGAGATACAACCCCTCTGACCGTTCTCTGTGGAGCAGACGTTGTGGTAAGTAGAAGAAGGCCACTCGGCTGAATTCTGGGGCCATTGTACAGGTCAGGAGAAATGAGAAAGTCTTCTTCACCATGATTTTTAGCAGATTTGGGAGAAGAGGGCAAATGGACCAAGATCTAATTTCACTTCAATTCAACAAGCCTATATTAAGCACCTGGTGTGTGCCAGATGCTGTACTAAACATTAACAACAAAAGGACGGAAATGAAACCATCCCCATCCTGCAGGAGTTCCCATTCTGTCAGGGGAGACATGAACACAGATAATGGTCATTCAAGTGGAGAAGGGATGGGAATCAGGAAAGAAATGGACTTCCTTCGAAAGTTAGTTTGGGTTGAGAAAATATAAGAGAAAGGAATAAGGTTTCTTTAAAGAAGAAAAGCTCAATAATCATCTTTGTCCCCCCAGGTATTTTCCCTGGGCATCAAGGATCTCTTTGGGGGCAGTGCAAGCCCAGATCAGCTGAATGAAATCTCTTGCCAGTCAAGCGCCCCAGGGAAAAGGACAGGCATCTCCCTCGTCAAGGAGAACTATGCAGAGCTCCTAGATGACAACTTCCTGAAGAACATCACCACCCAAATCTGCATTGGTGAGAGTCACCCCGGGGAGCTGGCCTCGTGCCACCCAGGGCTCTCAGGGCGGCCTTACAGCCAACTCTCCAGTGATTTAGTCACACGTTCAACAACCGTGATGAGCACGCCTGGCACTCATTGCCTGGGACATTGTCAGGGGACTACAAAGTCAGCCTCAGGGACAGAAGTGGGGATCAGGGTAGCCTCATCCAGGCGCTGATGTGTGGGGGCCCCAGACACGCATGGCGCAGCAAGGTAGTACTGCCCCTTGGATCTGGGATGTCGCCCCTGACTAGAATCAGCCCATAGGAGGCGATGCTTCACAGAGAGGCAGATGAGTATTTAAAGAGACATCAACATGTACGTCGAAATCGCAAACTATAAAATCAAAGTTTTGGGTGGAAAGGGAGAATGAGCCAGGTCCCAAACTCTGAGAAAGAGGGGAAATGCCTGGGATGAGTTAGGAGCAGCCACCAGGATGGGCTGGGGATACCTGGAGGATGGAGTAGATTGAGAGGAGGAAGCCCTGCTAAGTGACAATGTTGGGAAGGTCAGAGACTGGCGGGAGGGGCAAGCAGGAAGTGCGCTCCTCCTTCTCGTTCTCCTACCGGTGGGTTCAAGGTCATGAGAGAAGGGAGGCCATGGGTGTGAGCAGGGAGGGTCTTCTGATGTGGATGAAGCCAGGTTTCCTCAAGTACAAGAAAGTGATGGATATTGGTAGCTGATCAATACCCTAAGGCTCTTTTTCTCTCTCTTGCAGATAAGAAGTGCCCAGACTACACTTGTCCAAGTGAGTAATACTGACATCTTTGGGGTGTGCGTTTGTGTGTGTGTGTGTGTGTGTGTGTGTGTGTGTGTGTGTGCATGCGCAGGCACACATATGTGCATTTGGACTCCACAGCTTTGTTGCATTCATTGTCCTGCCCCAGCATCAGCCTAATTTTGCTGTGTTTTGAGTGGGGCCGGGTGGTGTGGGGAGGAAGAGAGAATGTTTCTGTGAATAACAGATCACCTGACCACCCGCTTCCTCCTCCGCAGTCCGGTTCACTGCTCCTGCAGACATCACTGTCCTGCTGGACAGTTCGGCCAGTGTGGGCAGACACAACTTTGAGACCACCAAGAAATTTGTGAAGCGCCTGGCTGAACGATTCCTCACAGCTGAAAAGGCTGATCCCTCCCAGGAGGTGCGCTTCTCTGTGGTCCAGTACAGTGGCAGGGACCAGCAGAGGCCTGAAACCAATTCCCTGCATTTCGTCAACAACTACACGGTGGTCGCCAACAACATCGACAGCATGGGCTTCATGAATGATGCCACCGACGTGAACGCCGCCATTCGCTACGTGACCTCCTTCTACCAGCGAGCGTCCTCAGACCGGGCCAAGAAGAAGGTGCTCCTCTTTACCGATGGGAACTCCCAAGGAATCACAGAGAGCGCCATTGAGAAGGCTGTGCAGGAAGCCCAGAGAGTAGGCATTGAAATCTACGTGTTGGCGGTGGGCCGACAGGTCAACGAGCCCAACATCCGTGTCTTGGTCACAGGGAAGACCACCGAGTATGACGTGGCCTATGGAGAGCGCCACCTCTTCCGTGTTCCTGATTACCAATCTCTCCTCCAGGGTGTCCTCTACCAAACAGTTTCCAGAAAGATCTCCCTTGGCTGAGAGAGGAAGGATGAGAACTTACTAGCCCAGGAGGCATGCTCCCATCCCAGTCCTCTTCCCACTGACCCTTAAAAACAGAAATAAAATGTGACTTGTGATCTTCTCAGCCTCCCAATGGACTTGTTTAAGAGAAGGAAAAAGATCAGAGAAATAGAGCACGAGTCTGCTTTTTGCACATCTCCTCCACCTGCTTGCGGACCCCCTTGCTTGTAGCTCCCTATCTGTAGCCCTGCATGCAAGCCCTTTGCCTAGATTGCTTCTCATCCCTGTCTTCAGCCAGAGCCAGCTTGGAAAGCAAACTCCCTGCCTAGTGACCACCATTTTCACATGTCTAAAGCAGAAAGCTGCTGCCCTTAGTTGTATCAGCCAAGAACCAATATTCCCTGACACACCATGTTCTCTTTCTGGGGAATATATTGTCTTGGAGTCGCTCAGTCGACGTTATTCCTGGGAGGAAAAATGGCTTTGGAGGATTACCTGATAGGCTATTTCTAATGGCTACCCTTCCTAGGGGGCTCTTGGCACTTACTCTCCAGAGCCTTAGGGTTCACATAAGTCCCCACCCTTCCCCTCGGCAATCTACATGGCTCGTGACGAGGACAAGCAGGTCCAGTGAAAATCACTTCCTACCTTCAGGGAAAAGCAAACCCAAAGGCTGGCAGAACCACCGGCCAAAGCGAGCTCTCTCCATTCAAGGTGGCTCTTCATAGAGATGTCTCCCTTTCTTGCCAGCGCTCCTTTTCCAGATTTTAAAGGCACGGAATGGGGCGCATTGACAAGGAGTCACATTAGGCATCGAAATAAAGGTGCTCATTTTACTCTTGCTGTTTACATGCCTTCTTCCCACAATTTGCTTGAGAATCTGGGCTCTGATGGAACCGACACGGGGCCATCCAGCATTTCCATGGTGCTCCTGCCGCAAAAGGATTTTCTTTTGTGTTTCCTTTTTGCAAAAATTTCCAAAATCAAATATTACATTTCCCTCGAAATTCGTGGTTGATTTTCCACTGTAAACAAAATACTCTTTATCTGCTACTTTAATTGTTACTCGTGTTCTGCCCCGTTGTGTCCACATCAGTAATTTGTCCAAATAAATGTTTTTCCACAACCTCTTTGCAGAGTGATCTATTAGGGATTCTAGCATGTTCACTACCTATGAACACAGAGGTGAGAGGAGGAATTGGAGACACGTTTGTTAAAAACTTGGGGAGAGCGCTCAAGGTTTCCCCCTCTGAAGACACCAAGCAGTCCCTTGGTGTGGGTCCCACAGACCGTGGTACCAGCATAGGGCAAGGCCTGGGTTTCTCCTCGGTCCATGTAGTTCCATCTACTTTGGGTCCTTGCAGATGGTGTGGGCTGGGGACATTTCCCCAGGTCTAAGAAAGTTTGGCATCTCTGTCACCTCTCCCACCTTCTCCCGTTGAAGCTCCAAATGCCTGTACAAACGGTCCCTCTCGTTCTCCTTCCTCTCGAGGCTCCATCTGGTGCCGGCTGCAAGGCTCAATGATTGCCTATGCAGGACAAAAGGATGCGCCGGCCTCTCTCCGGGTGTACTTACGGCCTGCTGACAGTCTAGCTGTCTCTTCCTTGGGGGGAGGAGGAGTGGAAGGCCTCCTCCTTCTTTCAAAGTCCAGTTCAAGTGTGTGAATTCTGCCATTAAAGTGGCATCATTCTTCCTCCTGCTGACTCTCAAAGGCCAGGAGATTTACACCGGGTACAGTAGCATTCAGCTACTTCCTCCCCTTGGCACGAGCCTGGGTATATTTGCCCATCCTCTCCTCAGCTGAAAAAACTGCGGTCCCTGTAAATCTCAGCATGATCCCTCTTCTTTTGAAAGTATGCTACTGCCTGGTACTTGCAAGTGCTGACGGGCTGTGTGGAGCCGCCTTTGTTCATCCTCTGCGGCAGCCTGGTCACCACTGGGTCGTCCCGGCGCCCCTCCAGAGGCTTCACGAGTCTTTTGATCCCTTGCTCTTCCTCAGCAGACCCTCCATTTCTGCTGCTCTACAGTCCCAGCCCTGAAACTGCCTGTGAATGGCTTTGGTGAATGTAATCATCACTGATTAATTATTATTGACCCCTAAGAGCCCAGTCTCCATAAGTGGCTCCTATTCCCTCGGGACCTCTAAAGCCAGAGTAGGGGGACAAAAAGAGTGATGTCCACATTATTTCTAACCGCACGTGCACATAAAAGTCCCCCCCGGGCAGGGTGCCACCCCCCCCAACAGTCCTGCACACCTCAGAGGGTAAAGCCCAAACGGCTGGCTCTTCCTCTGGATCTGGACCCCATCCTCTCCGCACAGGTTAATGATGCCGATGAAGCCGGCAGGCATCGGATGTGCCCTGATTACTTACTTCTCCCGTCACACTCCTCCCCTGTCGCTGTTCTAAGAATCCCCTCTCCCTGGGGGAGGGGAAGAAGAAGGCTCTGGGTCGCTACCCACACATACGCTCATTCGTTTAACAATCATGGTTTGAGCCCCTGCTGATCCACAAAGTACTGCACTGGGTGTCATGAAGAAAGAAAAATGAATAAGAACATTACCTGCCCTCGTGGGGTTTACGACCTACACTGACCCATAGATAGGAATCAGACCCAGCCGTGTGGGATTCGCTATCTCCTCAAAGATTTATTAATGTGTTCTAGGTGCCGGGTTTCGACAAAGATGAAATGAGACATAGCCCTTCCTCTCAAGAAGCTCATACTCTGACAAGGGCCATGCATCCCAGAAAAGATGGCTACCCAGCCATCCCTTGGGTTTCTAACCTCTGGTCCCTGCACCTGTCCAGCCATCTGTGCTGACCAGCTTTGGGATTAGACTGAGGGAATCACTCAGATTTCCACCTAGTCTTATCCACTTCCCTCCCCTCCTGAGCCCAGTTCTGCCTCCTTGCTCCCCACCAGAGCTGCCCGGTCCTTTGCGCCATTGCAGTGGGAGGGGCAAGACCCTCTGTGAGGAAAAAGTTTTTAAGAGGAGGCTGCTTCATAGACCTAGTACAGGGTATATATTAACCAAGGCCACTGCTCTCAAAGGACCAGACCTGGGTTAGCGGCTTTCTCTCCTTTCTCTTCTTTAACGGCCCTCGGTCTGGAAATAGCATCTTCTACGGGAGCTGTCCTAGAGTTCAACACCTCCTACCTGCAAGAGGAAGTCACAAAATCTCCAGCAGGGAGAGGGCACCTTTGGGTACCAGGTTGGTTGTTGTCCTTCATTCTCAAAGAGGTCCAAACCGACATCACTACATCGGGGTCGACGTCTAGCGTGTCTGATGTGGCCGATCGGCCCAATACAAGCTCTAGAGGCTCTACCACGTGTCGAGCACAAATTGTCTATCTGGACATTTGGAAGGGAGACAGCTCTAAATCTGTCCATCTCGTGTTTCTTTGGAGCTACTGCAATTCTGCTTTGCTCATAGATCACAGTACCTTCTTTGATGCAGGCATGCTGCACTGGGCTGTCCTGTGCCAGTGTCTCCCATGTCACACAATCAATTCCGAAGTTCTTAAGAGAGACCTTGAGAGTGTCCTCGTATCACTTCTTCTGCCCATCATGTCAGCACTTGCCCTGGGTGAATTCTCCATAAAATAGCCTTTTAGGCAAACATACGTTGGGCCTTTAAATACCACGGCCAACCCATTGGAGTTCAAGTCTCTGCGGCAGAGTCTGAATGTTTGGCAGTTTAACTCGAGAGAGGACCTCAGCGTCGGGTAGCTTCTCCTGCCAGGCGATCTGCAGAATCTTCCTAAGACAATGCAAACGGAAGCGATTCAGTTTCCTGGCGTGGCGCCGTTGGACTGTCCAGGCTTCACCGGCACACAGCAATGGGGTCAGCACGAAGCTCTGCAGACTTTCAGTTTGGAAGGCAGCCCAATACCTCTTCTCTGCCAAACACTGAGGTAGCTCTGGCAACGCGCGCGTCAAGCTCGTCGGTGGTGTGGCCATCCCTGAAAAGTATCCAGCTTTATCCAGAGCATTCGCCATTTCTCCATTTGCTATAACCAATGGTTCTACATACGGATGATGCGGCACTGGCTGGCGGACGGCCTCTGTTTTCTTGGTGTTAATTGTCAGGCCTAAATGAGTACAAATATCGCATTTCAGCCTCAGAGGCTGCATCGAGTGCACGAGCATCTGTAAACAAAAGGTCATGCACTGACTCTCCCTCCGCTTAGGCTTGGCTTGCAGCCTTTTCAAGTAAACTAATTTACCATCAGTGCGATAGCTGACCTTGATGCCGTTTCTATCCTTGTCGAAGATGTATGATAACATCCCTGAAAACATCCAGCTAAAAAGCAAGCACACAGCCTTGCTTCACCTCATTGGTGACTGGGAAAGTGCAAGAGCGTCATCCATGATCCAGAACCCAAGCAAGCGTGCCGTCACGGAACCGGTATACAATGCTGAGAAACTCCTCCGGATAACCGAATTAGGTGCCAGGCATGGACATTGGAAAGAAATGACTAAATTGGCTTCAAAGTCTCTATTAGCTCTGAACCTATAGTGCTGTAAGTCACAAAATCACCACCTCGCATTAACCAGCTTTCTGGGGACGGTTTTAAAGCAGGAAGAAGTTTCTTCCAGCCTTTCCAAAGCAGATAACCAGATGAGCAGTGACCACACCTCTCTCTGCATCACACTGCCTTGGAAGTACCAAAAACTTGCAGACTCCCCACAACTAGCTCTGAAAACAGCAGTGCAGAAAAAGCTCAAAGCTTGTGGCAGTACCTCCCCACCGTCAGGTGAGGAGAACTCAAATTCAACATAAAATTCAAAGTCAAGAGGTAGTCTGGGAAAATGAGCAAACAACAGCAACAAAAAAAAATAAATTTGACCATAAAACTACTGTAGTGACAGGGAAGATCAACACAAAGTCAAAAGAAAACAACGATATGAAAACAACTGCAGGGAAAACCTCAAAGAAAAATGCGAATTGGACACAAGCTCAACAATACTTCCTGGAAGAGCTAAAAAAAAAAAAAAGAAAGAGTGGTAAAGGGAAAGTTAGGAAAAGAAACGAGAGTGATGCAAGAAAATTATGAAATAAATTAACAGTTTGGTAGAAAGAGGCACAAAAAAATTTTTAAAAATAACACCTTAAATAAAGTAGAATTTGGGGCGCCTAGGTGGCACAGCGAATCGAGCAACTGCCCTGGAGTCAGGAGGACCTGAGTTCAAATCTGGCCTCAGACACTTGACACATTTACTAGCTGTGTGACCTTGGGCCAGTCACTTAACTCCAATTGCCCTGCCTTTCCACCTCCAAAAAGATTCCAGAATTGGCCAAATAGTAAAAGAGGAGTGCAAAAAAAAATTCACAGAAGAAAGGACTCCCTAAAAAGCAGAATAAATTAAATGAAGAAAGAGGTACAAAAGCTCACTGAAGAATATAATTCCTTAAAAATAAAATTGGGCAACTGGTAGCTAATGACCCCATGAGACACCAAGAAATAATAAAACAAAATCAAGAGAAGGAAAAAGGGGAAAATGTGAAATATCTTATCAGAAAAAGCAATTGACCTGGAAAATAGATTGAGGAAAGATAATTTAAGAATTATTGGACTACCACAAAGCCATTATTTTTTTTAAAAAGAACCTAAACATCATATTTTAAGAAATTATAAAGGAAAACTTCCCTGATACCTTAGATCCAGAGGGTAAAATAGAAATTGAAAGAATCCACTGATCACCTCCTGAAAGAGATCCCCAAATGAAAATTCTTGGGAATATTATAACCAAATTCCAGAACTCGTAGGTCAAGAAGAAAATATTACAAGCATCCAGAAAGCAACAATTTAAATATTATGGACCCTCAGTCAGGATCACAAAGCTTTAGCAGTTTCCATGTTAAAGTACTGGAGGGCTTGGAATATGATATTCTGGGAGGCAAAGGAGCTACGATTACAGTGAAACTGAGTATAATCCTTCAAGAGAAAAAAATGGATATTTAATTAAATAGAGGACTTTCAAGCATTCATGATGAAAAGACCAGAGCTAAATAGAACAAACACAACACTCAAGATACATAAAAACATGAAAGAAAAATCATAAAGGATTCAATAAGGTTAAACTATTTACATTCCTGTATGGGAAAAATTATTCATGTAATCTCTAAGAACTTTATCATTATTAGGGCAGTTAAAAGGAGTTGACATAGACAGAGGTCACAGGTCTGAGTATGTTATGTTGGAATTATCTCAAATGAAGGGGCGAGAAAAGGTGAGAAAGAGGAGAAGGGGGAAGGCACAGGTAGAAAGAGGAAAATTTTCTCACATAAAAGAGGTACACAAGCAAGCAATGCTTTAACCTCACTATCATTAGAATTGGTATAAAGAGAGAAGAATATCTATATACACTCAGTTGTGTATAGAAGTCTATCTTACCCAATAGAGAAATAGAAGGCAAAGGGGGTAAGAAAAGGGGCAGGGGAGATGAAGGGAGGCAGTAGTTAGAAGCAAAACCGACTTTTGGGGAGAAACAGAATAAATCTAGAGAGAAAAGAATAAACAGAAGAAAAGGAGATGGAGGGAAAGAACCAGTGTATCTGAATGTGAATGGGAGGCAGTTTTCAAGAGAAGAAATCAAAGCTATCTATAGCCACATAAAAATGTTCTAAATCACTATTGATTAAAGAATTGCATATGAAAACAACTCTGAGGTAACACCTCACACCTATCAGAAATGACTGAACGAGGGACTAATGTACTGTTGGTGGAGTGGTGAACTGATCCATCCATTCTGAAGAGCAATTTGGAACTATCCCCAAAGGGCTATGAAACTGTGCACACCCTTTGATCCAGCAATACCACTATTCCAGTATCCTGTCTGTATCCCGAAGAAATCACAAGAGAAGGAAAGGAAACTATATGTACAAAAATATTCATGGCAGCTCTTTTTGTGGTGTCAAAGCATCGGAAATTGAGGGAATGCTTATCAATTGGGGAATGGCTGAACAAGTTGTAGCATGTGATTGCAATAGAGTACTACTATGGTATAAGAAATGACAAGGGTGGAGTTGGTTTCAGAAGAACATAGCAAGACCTATATGAACTGATGGGAAAGGAAGTGAGAAAAACCAGGAGATCATTGTGCACAGTAACGGCCGTGTTGTAATGATGATCAATTGGGAAAGGCTTGGCTACTCTGATCAGTTCAGTCATCTAAGACAATTCCAAAGGACTCATGATGAAAAAAAATGCTATCTCCAGAGAGAAAACTGATGAACTCTGAGTGCAAATGGAAGTAGAATTTTCTCACTTTTTTGCAATATGGCTGATATGGAAATATGTTTTGCATGATTTCACATGTGTAATTGATATCATATTGCTTGCCTTCTCAGTGGGTGGGGGAAGGATGGTAGGGAGGGAGAGAATTTTGGAACTCGAAATTTAAGGAGAAAAGAATGTTAAAAATAAATGATGATTTTTTTTAAAACCAATAATACCATGGATTTCTCCTGTCTGCATCCGGTTAGGTCAGCTATTCTTCCTACCTTTATCTTCCCATCTGCCCTTGCCCCCTTCTCATAGGACTAAGGTATGAGGGTCCAGACATGGGGGTCCCATCGGCGCTGAGAAACTAATTCCTTTGTTCCTTTTTGTGTCTCTAGGTCGTCCTCTTCCCGGTGTGGTCTATGACTATTTGGAGGATGTCGTGACTTTCTTGGGGACTCGTGCCAAGCTCGTCATAGACTTGTTTTCCTCTCCATTGTTTTTTCTCCATCCTTCTCTTGTGGAGTGTTGTGCAAGTGAGCTTGTGTTCTACACTAGTGTTGCCCTTGGCTGCCGTGACTCTGCTTGGCAAGGAGACCAAGTGCTTGCCGTCTGAGAATGTGCTGGGCACTTTGGGCTTCCTTGTTTTGGCAACTACTTTACACTAACTAAACTTCCCTGGGAACTGGTAATAATCAGAACGGATACGTTTGCATTTGTCCATTTGCAGAGTCAGCCCCATGGTGCCAACTTGAAGAATACATGCCACATCTTCTTCCCATCCTTGTCCTTTCTTCTAATTTGGTGACTGACGTGGATCCCACATTGATGGCCAGCCGTTCCCTGGCTTTGAAGAGTCAGCCAAATCATTTGGGGGGATGGGGTGTGTGTGTGTGTGTGTGTGTGTGTGTGTGTGTGTGTGTGTATGGGTGTGTGTGTGTGTGTATGGGGATGTGTGTGTGTGTATTTATGGGTGTGTGTGTGTGTGTATGGGGATGTGTGTGTGTGTATATGGGG
>CM053627.1:8285722-8314962 GCA_028646595.1 Phalanger gymnotis | reverse complement strand
GGGGATGTGTGTGTATTTATGGGTGTGTGTGTATGGGGATGTGTGTGTGTGTGTATGGGGATGTGTGTGTATTTATGGGTGTGTGTGTGTGTGTGTGTACATATTTTTCCATGTCCAGTTCTTTCTAACTCACTCCTAGAGAAAAATTTTCATGATCTACACATATGAACATTCTGGAAAACCTAGAAACCTTTGGCTTCTTTCATTTTCCAAGACAAATAAATGAGAGATAGATAGACAGATGGATAGTTTATTGTTCTCTTTCACATTGAAAACACCAAATATCAAGATATATTGTACTTAATTTAGAGTGCATCAAACATTGTGTAGCATTTCTCTCTTTTTCTTCTCTCTTCAAGCATTCACCCAAATATTCCCCATCATACTTTCTACCTCTGGCTCTCAGATGCTTTTACATGAATCTATATAATCAGATACTCCTCCTCCTCCTCTAACCCCTCCTTTTGCCCATCCTGGGATCAAATCTAGCCTCTGACATACACTATTTGTGTGACCATGGATAAGTCTCTTCAGCTCTCTGAGTCTCAGTTTCTTTATCTGCCAAATGGATCTGTATTCTCATTGATTTCAGGCTTTTCAATTGGGGGACACTTCTCATTGCTGCTTCTGCTCCTCCCTGTATGACCACTGTCTCTTTAACTCTTTCACCCCTGTGTGAAGGTGTCCTCCAAGGCTCTGTCCTGAACCCTCACCTCTGGTCTCTCAACACCATCTCCCTGGCAGATGACTCACAGAGCCAAATGTCCAACACTAATCTGCTGCCTGGTTCTAACCCTCCAGCCTCAACTGCCCACTGGAAAGCTCCACTTAGACATCCCACCAGCACTTCAAACTCATCACGTCTATAATTGAACTTTGTCTTTGTCCCCCTAACACCACCCCTCTCCCAAACCTCCCTAATACTATTGAGGGACCACCCTCCTTCCAGTCACTCACCTCTGGCTCTTCATTCTCATTCTCCTCCTTTCTTCCTTAGTAAAATGCTGTCTCATTGATTTTATGTCCACAACATCATTTGGATTCTGTCCCTTCTCTTCACTTATTCAAGCATTCATGAAAATGAAGAAGAAAAAGAATAGGCGGGGGGAGGAAGGAAAGAAAGAAAGAGAGAAAGAAAGAAAGAAAGAAAGAAAGAAAGAGAGAGAGAGAGAGAGAGAGAGAGAGAAAGAAAGAAAGAAAGAAAGAAAGAAGGAAAGAAAGAAAGAAAGAAAGAAAGAAAGAAAGAAAGAAAGAAAGAAAGAAAGAAAGAAAGGAGGGAAGGAAGGAGGGAAGGGAGGAGGGAAGGGAGGAAGGGAGGAAGGGAGGAAGGAAGGAAGGAAGGAAGGAAGGAAGGAAGGAAGGAAGGAAGGAAGGAAGGAAGGGAAAGAAAGAAAGAAAGAAAGAAAGAAAGAAAGAAAGAAAGAAAGAAAGAAAGAAAGAAAGAAAGAAAGAAAGAAAGAAAGAGAAAGAAAGAAAGGAAGGAAGGAAGGAGGGAAGGAAGGAGGGAAGGAAGGAAGGAAGAGCCCAAGAAGAAGACTAGGGCCAGACATTTGTCTCTAGTGGTCATCTTCCAGGGAGATGATGTTGAGAGAGAAGAAGTAAGGGTTCAGGACAGAGCCTTAGAGGAGGCCCACACATGGGAGTGAAGGAGTTAAAGAGGGGGTGGTCACAAAGGGAGGAGCAGAAGTAGAGGACAGCAATGTCCCTGATTGAGGGGGAAGAGAGGAAAGGGAAAGAGAGAGAGAGCTCAAAAGTGTTGAGAGCTATGAAGAGATCAAGGTGAAGAGGACAAAGCAAGGCCATTGGATTTTGCCATCACTGCACAGAACACATATGGAAGACCGTAGACTCTGGCGTGAGGCTCTCTAGATGCTGATGCCTGGAGGTGGCATTGACTGAACAAGGGACCCGGGATGCTGCAGCACTTTCTCAGTGACATTCGTAAGTATTTTAAGAAGCTCAACTTGACCATCCACACAGGAAAAACCAAGTGGAGGAAAAATGCCTCTTGTCCACATGAGGATATGTAGTTGGTCCTTAAATATATATGTCTTAGAGACTGCAATGGACAATGAATCCAATGAGAGGAGGGACCTGGGGTAGATTTGCATTGAGCAATCCTGCAATACTTTCAATGACTCCAAGTTTATTCCTGAAAAAAAAGGTCAGCTTTTTGACACCAAAATTCCTCTGGATGTGGCTGAAAGCTATAGAATGCCACATTCCTCAGGATTTAGGTTTCAGACGAGACAAAGAAGCAATGGTGCCCATGGCAGGTATAACAAAATATAGTATTTTACCAGTGAAAACTTGTATACCAGGAACAGAGTGAAAGATGCTACCAAAGCTCTGTGTGAACAGAATAGGAGGCAGGCTGGTTAAGGACTGAGGATGAGGGATGCCTGATGGGTCACAAGTCCTTAGGATCTGTGGTATGCTGTACATCTGGAGGAAGGGCATCCTGGGGAGATCAGCCTTTGATCTGGGGATCAGCGTTCCCAGAGGGCTTGGAGAAGGGCTGCACATGATACAACAGCCCTGCTGCACTGCTGAAGCATCAACACATACTATAGGATTCCAGATCAAAAGATAAAAGCAGTCAGCTTGACTTAACTTTTCCCTTTCATTCCTTAGGGCACTTATTAGCCCCAAGCCTGTCTCCACTGAATTCAGAGAAGGAGGATTAGCTTTTAATTTTTATTGTCAGCTGATAGCAACTGGGAGAAAGTTCTGTTAAAGCCTTTGATGAAGGGACTTTGGAACTCAACAAAGTTAGCTGTTCTCAGCTTGGTCCAGGAGCACCTCTGCAAAGCTGGTGGTTGGAAGCTAATGGGAAAGAAAGAAAGGGGGAGGGAGGGAGGGAGGAAGGAAGGAAAGAAGGGAAATATGCATCAAAAATCAGATGGAAATTTGGGTTTGGGGGACAGGGAGTGAAAGGAACAGCCTGAGGCAGGAGGAGGGAGAGGGGAGCAAAAATAAAGAATGTGGACATGAAGACCCAGATTCCTCAGAATGAGGACAAAATTCTGGGAAGGATTGGATGGGCAGCCTTGGACTGTGCAGCTTCTGAACCCCAGACACCTGGACCCCTGGATGAAGCCAGTCCTGGAGAGTGTTTGTTTCTATGTTCTCTTGGATTGAAAAGTCTCTGACAACTTTGAAATTGCCAGTAAATTAAAAGTTCAGATTATTCTTATTGGCAGCTGATCAGGAAAGTGCATTGATGCTGGACACTGGACCAGAGTAAGCATTCCAAATGGCAGCTGGAGGTGGCCTGCAATGGACCACACGTTATCAGCTCTGAGGCATTTCAATGGCTCCTCCTTATTTTGTGAGGATACAAAGACTGAGAAGCTGAACAGTAACTAGCCACATGCCCCTCTCTGAGCCTCGGTTTCCCCATCTATTAGATGAGGGAGCTGCACAGTTCAGCTCAAAGGTCCCTTTCAGTTTAGTGAGTCTATACCCTCCAATTCCAAGCACCATTTCTGAATGTCAGAAGTTTGATAGGGATGTCACTCAATCAGTCCATCAACTCACAGCTGGCAAACACCTCGCCGATGCCAGGCACACTGTGGGGATCAGGAAGAGCCCTCGGGAGCTGCCTAGTCCACCCCCTCTTTCTACCCCAGAAAGGTGAAGAAGCTTGCCCAAGGTCACGAGCAGCAGAGCCAAGGGTATGAAGATGGAAGGGAGACACTCCCAATCCTCTACCAACCAGTCAGTCAAAAAGAATGCATGAAGCACCTACTATGTGTCAGGCACTGGGCTGAGTGTTGAGGAGACACCAACAAGGGTGAGCCAGCCCCTCCCCTCAACAAGCCTACAATTTATTTCATGGCCAGTTGGTATGTAAAGGGAAAATAAAATATCTTCTTTGCTCCTGTGTTAAACCTGAGCCTGGATTATGTGGCAGCCCCACCTCCTTCAGCATCTTCAAAGCCTTAGCTCCGGTGTCAGCCCCTACAGAAGCCTGTTGTGACGCCCTGGGCTATCCATGTGCCTTCCCTAATCTAATATTCATCTAATAATTATCTGTGTACTCCTTGTATCCCTCAGTGGGTAGAAGCTCTTTGCAGGCAGAGGTATTTCATCCTTGTCTTTGCAGCCCCAGGGCCAAGTACAATACCTGGCTGGCACAGAGCAGACACTAACAAATAATTGTTGAATTAACTTGAATTGACGAACAGGCCTAGTTTGCTCAAGTCAGCCAGCCACCAGAGCTCCGACAAAGACAAACACAAGAGAATTTCAAGTTCCATACGACATCAGGCCACCCCCACTCTTGCTTGGAGCTCAAGGAGGGTGAAGTTGATGGCCCTTAACCTAGGGCGGGATCTGAGAGACAGGCCACATGTTGGTTACCCAATAGCATCCAAGGTTCAGCTCGGCAGCGATGAGCACAGCTGCAGGACTCTCTTGAGTATTTGGTAATGGTTTGCAAGAGAAAAAAAAAAGAAAGAAAGAGAAAGAAAGAAGGAAAGAAAGAAAGAAAGAAAGAAAGAAAGAAAGAAAGAAAGAAAGAAAGAAAGAAAGAAAGAAAGAAAGAAAGAAAGAAAGAAAGGAGGGAGGGAGGGAGGGAGGGAGGGAGGGAGGAAGGAAGGAAGGAAGGAAGGAAGGAAGGAAGGAAGGAAGGAAGGAAGGAAGGAAGGAAGGAAGGAAGGAAGGAAGGAAGGAAGGAAGAAGGAAGGGAAAAAGGGGAGGGGAGGAATGAGAGAGAGAGAGAGAGAGAGAGAGAGAGAGAGAGAGAGAAACCCTCTGGAAATCACTGGCCTTCCACTGGACCTTGGTTCTTTGTGCTGCCCAGGACTAGGTGGGTCCTGGTACCCGGCACCTAGTGATCTGGCCCTTGGCCTACAGAGAATTAGCCATAATGAGAATGTCTCTCCTGAAAGGGGTGGGGGGGCTTTTCTTTTTCTGTTTTATGACCAAAAGAAAGCTCAGAGATTTCTATTTTGATAGAAAACTTGATTTGGCAATCTCCATGCCATCAGCCTTAAAAGGGCCTTGTCTCTTCCATGGTCTGGTAGAAAGCCTAATTCGGAGCCATCCACAGTGAACAACAGAAGATCCAGGAGCCGCTTCCCCGACGTGGACCCCAACGTCTGACCCAGACGATGTCCAGCCTTCCTGGGCACACTGCGTCTCACTTCAGTGCATGATGCAAGAGAGAGCCCTCCTTTTAGGTTCAAAGGCCATCTCTTCCACTTATTCCCTGTGTGACCTTGGTCAAGTCACCTTCCTCAGTTTCCTCATCTGTAAAATAAGGGGAGAGTGGGCTTGGCAGCCCCTCCGACCCCCCCCCCCACACTCTCTCTGTAGATGCATCGGTGGCCCTGGGTGCCAGGCCATGTTCTCCCAGCTGTCCTGTCCTCACTTGCTGTGGCCCAGGCCTCTTCTGCTTTGACAAGCCAGAAGTCAAGAGGCAGCTCAGGGAGCCTCCATGCACGGGAAGATGACATGGGTCTCTTAGCCAGATCTCTATCTTCATCTCCCTGCAGGCTGAAGAGTAGGTCCTTGTGGGTCAGGCTCCCCTCCGGTTCTTCCCACACAGACTGTGTGACTCACTATTGAAGTTATCTAGACAAAGGGGAAAGGAACAAGAGTGATTAAGCACCTACTATGCGCCGAGCGTTTTACATTGTCTCTTTATCCTCACAACAACCTGTGAGGCAGCCACTAGTATGATTCCCATTTTACAGATGAGGAAACTGTGGCAGGAGAAGGTTCAGTAACTCATTCAGGGTCACGCAGCTAGTAAGTGCCTGGGGCAGAATTTGAACTCGGGTCTTCCTGACTCTAGGCTCAGCGCTCTATGCACAGCATCAACCAGCTGTGAATGCCTCTGGACTCTAAGCCCAGTGCTCTGTGCACTATGGCACCTCGAGCTGTGAGTTGTCCAGTCTCCCCGCATTTTCCCAGCTGTCCCGTTGCCGTTCTGTCCTCACCTTCCCATCCTGGCTTCCCTGACCCACCTTCTGCAAGGAGCCTTTCCCAAGCCCTGGCTGCTGGCGCTGTCCCTGCCTGGGCACCTCCCACTCGTCCTGTGTGTCCATAGACATCGTGTCTCCAGGAGCTCTGGGGACTGGTTCTGCCCTTGCTCGTATCCTCTGGGCGCTTAATAAATGCTTAGCTTGATTAGAGTTCCCTCCTCTTCAAGAATGCCTAAAGAATCCAGTTCATTGCGACTCAGCAAAGACGGATTAAAAGGCCCCCAAGTGCCAGGCTTGTGTCCTCGGGGTCCAGGACAAAGAGGCCGAAACACAGCAGCTCCTGCCCCAAGACTCAGACGGCCTCCGAGGCCACACCGCAAGTCTGCCCACACCGTCGGACAGTTGTGTATCACGCATAAGCAGGGTCAGCACTGGATGGCCACTCTGTGTGTGTCTGCACACGTAACGGCGTGTGCGGGGAAGAGGTCATATTCACCTCGATACCATGTCACCATGGCTGACCCACAGCCCAATGCCACAAGCCCGGTAGTTATCTTCATCTCCCCTGTCTACACTGGCCTCTTCCTCCTTGGGTGCTTATTTCTACCACTCACTGAAGCGATGAGCGTGGGCTGGTGGGGGTGTGGCCAGGGCCTGGGGAGTCCCCTGTGTTTCCCACAATGAAACTTTACAAAGCTCTCCCCAAGATCATCCCTTTCATCAGAAAGGTTCAAATCCCGTCTGGGAGATGGTTAATGAGCCCGTGGAGAGGAGAACGCCCTCGGGAGAGCCCAGCCACGAGAAGGGTGGAGGCCGCTTCCTCCAGGTCGCACCAGGTCCAGCCAGGAGGGGAGCCCAGGTCCTCCTGCCAACCACAGGCGAACCACAGGCGGGGGTCAAGCAGAGGAAGTTTGATGCTCGTGTGTCTCACGTTGCTTCTCGTTCTCCAGTGTTAATCCTTGTTTGGACCATCAGAATGACATCCAGCATGGCGCCACGGAGACGAAGAGCTGGAGGACCTCGAATAACCCATGGCCTTTCTCGGGGCCATAGCTTCCTCCTCTGTTCAGTGAGAAGTCAGTATAAGACTGTCCCCGAGGTCCCTTCCAGGCTGACGTCTCTGATCCTCTGGTCAACGAACCTCTGACCCCAGGAGAGTTTACTTAGTGCTTAAGACTCCGAATCCGAACCCAGGACCTCTGGCTCCCAATCCAGCCCTCCTCCTGCTGAGCCACTCAACTCAACTAGGGCAGGGCTAATGTTACACATCACTGGTCACTCCTAATGGCTCTCCGGCCAACCACGCTCTCATGGGGGCGGGGGAAATGGCCATGAGAACCACAGAATCTCTGAGAATGCCTGGTCTGACTCCTGCACGGGGCAGAGGCCCTGCGCAGCATCTTCAGCAGAGAGGTGGTCTTTAATTATAGTTGTTTTTTAATCAAAAAGCGTTGATTTTATTATTTCTCTCCCTCCAATATCCTCCACCCCACACTTGTGACAAATAGACATAGTCAAGCAAAACTAATTTCCACACCATTCCTCTTTAAAATGCATGCTCCGTTCTGCCCCCGAGTCCGTCGCTTTCCTGACAGGACCTGGGCAGCGTGCTGGATCGTCAGCGCTTCGTGGGAGACCTGCTTCAGCAAACTCGACCTCAGCTTCCCCCTTCCTGTGCAGGAACTCTTCCACCTTCCTGGGTGCCGAGGCAGCCACCAAGCTGGCAAGGACCTGCCCTCACTGAAGAGCAGCCGTGCTGCTGGGAGACTCAGTCTAGAAAAGGTTTTGCTGGGTTTTTTTTTGTTTTTTTTTTGTTTGTTTTTTTTCCTGAGGCTGGTTTTCAGAAGAATTGCTTCATCTGACTGTCTGCATCTCAGTTAGGTTGCAGAAGGCTTTCCTGTCAAGCTTGCTTTTGATCTGAGGGCCTCACCAGATGTTCCCCAGATGTGTGTGAAAAGCCTTGGAGATGATATGAGTCACAGCATTTGGAAGCCCAGCAGAACCCGCTGCTCAGTCGGGATGTTGGAGGGAGTGGGAGGAAGGCCACTGGAGAAAGGAAATGTGGATGTTACTGGGAGGGCTGGGCCAGTCCTGATGGTCGACTGTCCAATGCCTAAGGGAGCGGATGCTCACCAGCCCACACATGGCACCCACCGGCTCTTCTGGGGATGCCAAACAGCTGGAAAGAGGCTGAGAAAAGAACATGGGGGGATAGCATCCTGCACGATCCACCCATCACCCCTCCTTCCAGGCTGCCCTGGGCACTCCCCTCCCTCGAAGCCCATCCCAGAGCCCCCCCCTCTAAAAAATGTTTCCTGCTCTGCCTTCCTCTGCTCTAGCTGCCTCTGAACTCGTGGAAGCCAGGCTCATTCCACTGTCATTCGATGATAGATGGCGCTGGTCCAGCGGGCCCATTTCATGGACAGGGACACTGAGGCCACCATGATGGACATGTCCATGGGCATTTCACCTCTCTGGCAGGTGGTCAGAGGCCCAAGGATGAGTGGGTCACCTCTTTCACTTCCCTTCAGTGCTAATGGCATACGGCATCCCTCAATGGATAGCACCAACTAGCAGCTCATAGGAGAATATTTCCTTCAAGGTTTCTTCTGCAGAGATAATCCAAGCAGCTTGGGCATGGCCTTCTAGAGAGACCAGATTCTCTTGCTGGTCCCAACTTCCCTCTGGAAAACATCCACACCTTGACACTGGAGCTTCCTTCCCTCAACAGGAAGGATAAATAGGGGTCAGAGTTGGAAGGGGCCTTAGTAGCCCCTAGTCCAACCTTTGACTGAACAAGAGTAGCCTCCAGCATCTCCAGCAAGTGGTCAGCCAGCCTGTCCTTGAATACCCTCAGGGATGGGGAGGTCACCACCTCCCAAGGCAGCCCAGGCCATTTTAGCAATCTAAACATCCATTGTCCCTAGCCTTGCCCCCTATGGCCAATCAGAACAGGCCTAGTACCTCCCCCAGGCGACAGCCCTGGAAGCCCTGAACTCACTTGTGCTGGCCTTCCTGAGTCTTCTCCAGGCTAACTCTCCTCAGCTCCTTCAATCTGTCCTCATAGACAAAAGAAAAACTCCTCCCTCGGGAGCCCAGTACTTTCCTTCCTACCCCACCCTCTCCCTCTCTCCTCAGATTTTCCGCTTCCTTTTGAATGGGGTCCTCCCCATTAGATGGTAAGCTCCTTGAGGGGAGGGGCTGTCTCTTTTTCCTCCAGAAGGAATACAGTAGGTGTTTCATAAATGTTGATTGGCTGTAGCTCTGGCACGCTGTCCGTTCCTCTCACCATCTTGGCTGCTCTCCTCTGGCTGCTTTCCTTCTCAGTGATGTCCTTTCTAAACTGGTGCTCAGAATAAAACCCAAAACTCCAGGGATGATGAGGGCAGGACAGAGCCAGGGAACTGCTGGCCGCCCTCTCGTCGATTCCCAGCCCAAGATAGCATTACGGTTGTGGGCCTCCATTCACACAACCCACCACCCCCCAAGTGCTGCTGCCTCACCACGCCCCCCAACATGATGTATTTGTAGCTATTTTTTTAATTCAGATGTAAACCTCAATAATTAGTGCTTGTTGAGTGATGAATCAGTTGGCTTTACCTTGATCTCCACTGAACTTCTCTCATTAGCTTCAGGCCCTTGGTTTGGGTCCTGGCTCCAGGATCCAGCAGAATAGCTATGAGCCCCCACTTTATCTTCTTTGCATCATGTCCTGTAGTGTTCTCTCCCAGGACGATTGTCTCCAGCCTACTGCGAGCCCTCCTCACCTCTCCCCTGAGCCACTTTAAGAGCCTCCTATCTGGTGTCTCTCTCTCTCCAGCCCAATCGATCCTCCATTCAGCAGCCAAAATGAATTTCCTTAATTCCAGATCTGACCATGTCACCCCCCTACTCAATAAGCTTCCTCTCATCTCTAGGATTCTGCTTCCTATTCAGAGCCCCTCACATGTCCCTCCCACTCCCACCCTCCCAACTTTCTCACAAATTACCCTGTTCTTGAACTCTATGAACCAGTCACAATGGCCTCTGTTTTTTCCAAGCATGACCCTCCATCTCGACTCTCCATCTCTGTATCTGTGCCTCTGAACTATTTGTCCCCAGGCCTGGAAGGCACTCCTTCACTTCTGTCCCTTGGAATCCTTTGATTCCTTCTTTCCACAGCATGCCTGGATCCCCTACCCTCAGCTCCCAGGTCCTGCCCCCAACTGCCTCCTACTTATCTTACCAATATTCTGTATATGCGGGTGTTGTCTCCTTCCAAGAGAATGCAAGCTCCTGGAGGCCAGAGATTGCTTTGCTTTTGTCTCCATTTCCAGAGTCTTAGCACAGTGCCTGTCATATAGTAGATCCTTAGTGGACATTCGTTTATTGAGTCATTGACCTTCAAATTTGACAATCATATCATTCATACCTTCATCTAAGTCAGGAAAGAAAATGCTGCATTGCCCAAAGCCAAGGACAGATCCCTGGGGCTCTCCACCACAGACCTCCTTCCAGAAGAATAAAGTATTGATGATTACTCAGAGCCAATAGCCTCTATCCAGAATGAAGACTTACCCTGCTCACACTGTCCCTGTTGCTGATTCTCAAATGTCTGTTCATGTGTAGAGATGACAAAAAGTCATATTGCCACAGAGCACTGTTACAGACCTCAGGATGTGGTGACGTGGGAGATAGATGAGGATTTAGCATTCATCACAATTCAGGATGCACATGCCCTAGACTAGAGGGTCATTGAAACTCCACCTCTTCAGTCTCCTCCTTCAGAAATTGGGGATATAATTCTCTGGCAGGGGTGCTATTATGAGGCTCAAACATGTCCAGTGGGCATTTAGGGTTAGCTAGATGGGGCAGCGGATAGAGCACCAGGCCTGGAGTCAGGAAGACCTGAGTTCAGATCTGGCTTCAGACATTAGCTGTTCAGCCCTGGCCAAGTCATTTCACCCTGTTTGCCTCAGTTCTCATCTGTAAAGTGAATTGGAGCAGGAAATGGCAAACCACTCCAGTATCCTTGCCAAGAAAACCCCAAATGGGACCATGAAGAGTTGGATATGACTGCAAAAGGACTTAGCAAAAACAATAACAATTTATTACATAACATTTTCCTAGAAGAGAAGAAATCAGCAGCTGAGTGCAAGGATAACCAGGCAACCTTTGAGGTCAGCCTGGAAAACTGGACTCAGTGATAAGCAGTTCTTGACAAGACATGTGGAGAGGCAGCTAGCTCTGTGTTGATGACAGTCCCCACATCCCCAGGGCCTCCTCCACCTTTTGCCAATGCCCCTCATCACTCCATACTGCCCACATAAGTGAGCAATAGGTTCCCGGCAGCTACTGACAGTGTGAGAAAACCGGAACTATATAAAGGAGTATCTTTAGGGGGAGGGGAAGAGTGGGGAGGGCCTGCATGTGCAGGTGCACTCGAGAGCAAGGAGACTCCTCCAAGAGACACTGACAAGCCCATGAAGAGTTGAGAGTCAGAACCCTGTATAGAGTAGCTCCCTTTTAATTTGGATGTTTTTATTAATCAAAAGGGGGCAGAAAGAAGAGTATTTTGGAAATAAATGCTAAGAAAGAAGCACACAAAGAAAAGACATTTACTGAGGGTAAAAATGAACAAAATGTGTTGTTTAGTGGCATCAAGTGTGTATATTAATGACATGAGGGCTTAGGGGCTGATAGCAGGGAAACCCGAAAACCAGATTTGTTTGATGACTATGGGACAAGTGTATACTGCCTAGTTGTGACTCAGCTGGTATGGAAATGACAGTTAAAGTCATGGGAACTGATAAGGCATTGAGAATGTGTAGAAAAAGAAGAGAAGAGGCTTTGGGGATCCCTAAGCCACAGTTAGGGAGCATGACATAGATGAAGAACCAGAGAAGGAGACTAGGAAGATAAGAGAATCTGGAGAGAACACTGTTATGGGAACCTAGAGTGGAGAAAGTATCGGGCAGCCATTATCAGCAGGGCCAAATGCTGCACAGGGACTGAGAAGAACGAGGATTGAGAGAATGCAATTAGGCTACTAATAACTGAAGAAAGTCACCTCTGTTGAATGATGCAACTGGAAGTCAGATTGCAAAAGGCTGAGGAGTAAGATAGAGGAAAGAAAGTAGAGGCCATGTATACATACAATTCTGAATTTGGCTGAGAAAAGGAGGAAAAAATCCGGTCAGAGTTTTTTGTGGGTTTTTCTTGTTTATAGGATGGGAGATTTGGGGGAATGTTTGAAAATAGTAGAAAAGGAACCATTTGATTGGGAGACTTTAAGATATGAGTGTTTCAACAATCCAGCTAGCAGCTTCTGTGGGGGTGTAAGATCCACCCACAGCCAGCACCCAGAAATCTGCCAACAAGACAGTTTCTTTTGATCTGCTTAACTAAGGAAAGCAAGGTGAAGGGGTTGACAAGCTCACTTTAATTCAGCATACAAATATCATTCACTTAGCTCTGGTGAAAAAGACCAGCACCCTGAACTTCAGAACAAAATACAAACAAATTACAAACATCAACAGACAGACCTTGTCTGATTCAAATCCCAATACATAGTTACCAGAGTTTAACAAAGTCTCAGCATCTGGGTTTACAAGATGGAGGGCTCCTTAGCTACAGCTACCCAGAGTCTCCGAATCAACACCATTGTCTCAAGAGCCCTGCACAAATGGCTCTGTCCTCCCTTCTTATAGGGCTTCAGATGTCATCAAATGTCATCTGAATGACCAGAATTTAGGCTGCTATGATTGGTTCTAGTTAGCCCCTCCCCTTAGGGCCCTGGGAGGTTCATATCCACATAGGTTAGGTTAACACCGAATAGGGCATGGCTCTGGAGTTAACACCTCCCTTAGCCAGCCCCACCTTGGGCCCCACCCCAGTCACCAATCCACACCCATATAGGTTCCACACCTAAAAGGAGTTTCGCCTGGGGCTTAGCAAAGCAAAGAAAAGCCAAACTCTTCAAGGGCACTAAATGCTAAGGAGCCCATTTTTGCTTACCAACACAATGAGAGAGACAGGGAGGAGGAGGGTGAGGAGGAGAAGGAAGGAGAAATGGAGAGAGGGAGGAAAGATGGGAGGAAGGGAGGGGTGATGATTGTGAGCACATTCTGCTGGCCAGATAGAAAAGGATGGAAAATGGTATTGAGAGTGCATGAAGAAATCTTGACCTTGGCAAAAAAGAAAGGTCACCACCTCCTTGTCAGATACTGGGGAGAAGGAGGAAGGAATGGAGATGTTATCAAGGGGTTAGAATGATGAATTCATGGGAGAAGGCGAATTTAACATCCAATGGTCTCTATTTTCTCAGGAATGAAAAAGGCAAAGTCATCAGCTAAAGGGGAAGGGAGAAGGTGTGGGAGACAAGAACAGAAGGGAAGGCTGGGGATAGTTTCTGTGGGGATTGAAATGGGGAACAAGGGAAGGAAAACAGAACTGCCTTATTACAGGGAGGGTTCAGTTGAGATTGAGATGGTGAATCTGCCATGGGGCACAGGTGTGAGACATCAGTCCTGGTAATTGGGAGAAGGAGCCAAGGGACTATTTAGGCTTCGGGTCAGGAAAGTGTTTGTTGCAATGAGAGCTACCTAAAACTCAAATGGTCAGCCTTGGGAGGTAGTGGATTTGCCATCACTAGGAGCCCTCAAATTGGCTCTGGTAACCATTGTCATGTAAGGCATAAGGGGCATTCTTGCTCATGGATAGGTGGGATTCTACTTATGAGCAGACCCCCTTAGAGCTCACTCTGCATTCTGCACTTCTGGGGGTCTACTGCTCATGCTTTTGCCTTCTGGGGCCAGTCAGAACAAACCTCATCCTTCCACCCAACAGCCCTTCAAATGTCTGGAGACAGCTACCATGCCTTGTCTGTTCTCCATCCCAACTCACCCTCTCTCTCTCTCTCCTCTAAGTTCAATCTCACAAGTTCCTCCATCAATTCTTCTAGAGCTTGGCCTCCAGTCCTCCCAGCTTCCTTGCTGCCCTCCTCATTAATGTCTGTCCTATAATGTGATGCCCAGAACTGAATACAAGACCACAGGTACAACCTGACAAGGACAGAGAATGGGGACCATCAACTCATTCCTGGGATTGCTGCATCTGTTACTGCAACCCAAGATTTTTACCAGCTCTTTTTTTCTGCCCTGTCCTACTACTGACTCACAATGAGCTAGCTGTCCACCAAAATCTCCAGATTTTTTTTCCAAAGGAATTGTTGTGTGACTAAGTCCTAATCTTGACATTTGACAACAATTTAGCAGAAGGTAGGGAAGCAGCTGAGAGATCTGCTGCTCAGGTCCCACTTCTGAAATAGCTAACTAAGGTATGAAGAGGATAGGAAGCTTGGAGGAGATAACAGAACCGCCCTCCAGCTCCTCCATGATGGCCAAGTAGGGGAAGATTGGACACAGTGAAATGTGGACTTTGCACTTCAGGGCAGGAGATTGTTGGAAGCTCAGAGATAGTGCCATATGCCCTTCAGAAGAATGCTGGGACAACTCAGATCTGGGGACTGGGGAGGGAAGCCTCCTTTACATGAGAGCAAGGAGACTAAAGGTGGGCTGGGCCCCTGCTTGGAGCAGAAGATGGGATGTTCACACATTACTTCTGGCCACCATCCCCAAAGAGCAACAAGAGCTGGCATTTGTATGGCCCATGAAGGACAGAGCTCACAAGTGTCAGGGCCAGGACTTGAGGGCAGGTCTCTCCTAACCCAAGCACAGCCTCCTTTTTGCTCCACTGAGAGCTCACCATTTTTCCATCCATCTTCTTCATCAATGAGATCGAGCTTCACCTCGAGAAACGTAAAGAGAAGAAATGGACATAGATAGTTGTTGGCCGAAGAAGCAAGTAGATGGTGAAAGATGCCAAGATGTGCCAGGGCAGAGAGACCAGGTGTGAGAAAAGCTGAAATGCCTTGTTGGTCTGATCTCTTGACCACTGCTGATTAGCTCTGAGAAACCACAGGTGATGAGAGACAAGGCAGACCAATGGTCGGATGCTCGTGTGATTGAGCCCTGAATCTGAATGCCCATGCCCAGCAAAGTTCTTTACCAACTACCAACAGAAGAGAGTCCTGTGATGACCAGGGATCTGCCAGTATTCACCAAGGATAAATCCTGCCAAACTACAGCCATTGCCCTTTTTAGTAGTGGTGTCAGATTGGCCAATCACAGTCAAGGAAGTGTCAAGAAAGCTGGAGTAGAAGTCAAAGGACCTGAGTTTGAGTCCCTGTTCTGCCATATGTGCCCTGTATGACCTTGGGCCAAGCCCCTCAGCTCCCCGAGGCTCGTGCTTATCATTTATAAAATTAGGTGAATGGATGAGATGGTCTCCAAGACCCCTTCCATCATCTCTGTTCTTGTAGATTTGCCAACACATTTCTGCCTCAGCAACTGACTGGGGTGGATTTGTACCTGCTTGAACACCCCACATGAGAAACTGTTAAGTCATGAGCCATTAATGGCAGTCTTCAGGGGAATTCCCTAGGGTCACATGGGAGAAACTGTCCATTTTGGTATTATTCTCAGTGATTTGGAGGAAGATAGAGGAACCGTTGAAATGGCACGACACCAAGCTGAGAAGGGCAGCAAAACCCCTGATTGCCCAAGTCAACGTTTTATGTAGCACAAGGAAGACTGGTCCAGCTACAATTGGTATGTCCTACAACAAGACAAGGACCAGACCTAAGAGCCACGTCTATGGGTTTGAAACACCAGCAAGACTGGGCCTCTTTGCTCCCCAAAGGGGGATCCCTGAGCTTTTATGCAGTAAGAGTTAATCGTGGTGGTAATAACAATTCATATATATGAAGAATTTTAAAGTTTGCAAAATGCTTTATAGATATTAAATCTCATTTAATCATCACGACGATGAGTTGGGAGGGTGCTGTCATTGTCCCTTTATATAGATGGAGAGACCTGCCCAAGAAGTACATTGTGCCCCCATAGTACCCCCAAAGCCTGGCCAACCTGAAAGAACATGTGGATGTCAAAATCTCAAGACGCTCAGATGTACACAAGTGGAGAATACACAGAAACTAAAAAACTAGAACATAACTAGAGAACAATCAAAATCCTTCTCAGAGAACAGTTTGGTGCTTTTTTTTAACACTGAAAGTATTTTTTTTCTCCTTCCAGCTAGATTTCTAATGTCAAACATTGAGGATGTCTAATAGGCCTCCCCAAACCAGATGTGCCTCTCTCTCTCTCTCTCTCTCTCTCTCTCTCTCTCTCTCTCTCTCTCTCGCTCTCTCTCTCTCTCACTCATTACAGGGAGTATTGTTCAAATCTTACCCAGTGTCTACTGTGTTTCCATTCATGGATGTGCATGGGATGCACGGTCTGAGTCTGGCCTGCCAGACTCGAGAAATAAGAGACTTGACTCATCCATAGTGAGCTTCACATCCTCGCTCTAAGTGATGAATTCTCTATTTATGGTCCTGTCTGATTTAGTCACAAGCAAGTCTCTTGGCACATTGGACCAGGCAAAGAAGCTAGAGTCTGTGTTCAGGGGATTCGGGCTGATATACCACCAGCAGGGCGTCTGTTCCATAGGTAGGCACTGAACACCTCCTCTGTTGGAGACCCAGTGTTGGGTGTGCCAAAGTTTACAAAGATGAGTAACACCAGTGATCTCTGATTCTTGAAGGCTAAGGTTGGCTGCTTTGAGGATAAGTCAGCCTAGCCAATTTGGAGAGATTCATCACATGGAATGGTCAAGTTGGTGATGAGGGTTGTGGGGTGGGGGAGGGGAGGAGAAGCAACTCAAAAGACCATAGTAGACCTAAGAGAGGGAGGAGTGGTGACCTGTGCCTGGGAAGGAAGTGCCCACACTGACAAAATCTTGGAGATTTGAGAGCCGGTGGTGGTGGGGGGTGTCATTTAGGCCACAAGAGATGAAAGACTGCAGCCCAATAGAAGGGTAGCAAGTGGAGATGTGCCAGGTGAGCACACCCTGGAAGCCTCTGGGCACATGAGACTGGGGCTCAGGTGACAGACGGGAGCAGCTAGAGACAGGCTTCTTCTACATATGGATGGCGGCTTAACCCGAGAAGATTGAAGATCAAGGGCAGAACTTGGGGGATGCTTGTGTGGGTGTAAGGTGAAAGGGGACAGTGAGGGAAAGGAGGAGTGACCAGACACATGCAAGTAAAATCAGGGGGGTGATGAGAGGTTCAAGAAGAGTCAATCTATCGATAAGACTCTAAGCATTAATTAAATGCCTACTAAACAGAACAGAAAGCTGTAGGTAGCAAGCATGATAGACCAGAACTCTGACTCTACAGCCAGAGGTCCTGGATTCAAGCCTCCCATCTGACACTGACTGCTTGTGTGACCAGGGGCAACTGCCTCACTGAGTCAGTTCCTCGTCTCCCAAATGAGGAGGTTGAGGCAGACGGCCTCTGAGGGGCCTTCTGACTCCATTCTCTGCTCCTGTGCCAGGAAGCAATGACTCGGAGGCCAGGAGGAGAAGGGGGAGGTTTCAGCATACTTAAATTATTTCAGAACTAAATCCCCCCAGAATAAGCCTTCAAGGCTCATGATGGGAGGATGCTTGTCTGTCACAGTGGAGAAGCACCAATTCTTGCCTCGTTTTCAATGTGCCCAGGTTGAAATCTCCAGAATGTTTTTAAGTGGCCACTCACTCCTCTCTCAGTCCATGGAAGGGATGAATCATGATCTGTCCCAGAGGTCTGAGCCCATCTTTGGACACGTCTGTTGAGCTGAGGAATGAGGCTAGCTGAGCCCAGCTGAAGTTACACTCAAAGAAAACACAATAATTCAAAGCTAGAGAGCTCAGAGCTTCCAGGGGAAGATTCTTGGGAATGAAGCTATGGCTCAAACTCGGGAGCAGGAGGCAGTGACCCCATCTGGCTGCTGCCAGCCCCACCCACTCAGCTCTGAAAACAGACCAGAGCAAGTTTTTCAGCAACACCCTCTGCTCATTCTTTATGGGGTCATGGAGTGAGGGTTGGAAGGCCCCTGAGAGGCCATCAGGCCAACCCCCATTTTATAGATGTGAAGACCAGAGGTCACACAGGTATTATGTCTCTGAGGCAGACTTTGAATCCAGAACTCTGGCCCAGAGCCAACCCTCTGGTCACTGGAGGAATAGTCAGGCCTCAGGTGAAGATAGATGTCCATGGCCTCCAACATTCCTTCCAACTAAAAAAGGGTCTTGTTCTAAGACCAACACATGAACTCCATGGGCGTTGACTCTTCTTGTGCTATAGAAGCAGATAGAAAAGCATCCAAGTGAACAGGGCGTGGCTTACCAGCTGAGGAGAAGGCTGCTGTTTTCCAGACCTCGGTGGCATGGCTGTGTCTATAAGAATGGAACCTGAAGCTTTCATCCAAGTCGGGGGCCCATTTCACAGCTGCCCCTGCCAATCGCCACTTTCTTTCTGCCCACTGTCCAAGTCTTCCGTTCACTGGCCAGACGCTGGTGTCCTGTGACCACCGTGAAGCCTGTAGATACATTTCTGAATCTGGAGGCAATTTGGTGCTCACCATTGATCTCTGAGTGATTCCTTCCTGGTAAGATTCAGAATGTTCTGTCTTCAACACACATAACCCACTTCCAGAATTCCTGTGAGGAGGCTTTCAGCTGCACAACAGATGATTCCAAATCACTAGCTCAGAGGATCACAGATTGAAGGCTGGAAGGGGACCAGAGGCCATAGAGTCCAACTGCCTCCTTTCACAGATGAAGAAACCGAAGCCCGGGAAGAGGAAGGAACTTCATACGCTCATAGAGCTAGATCCAGAAGGGACTCAGAGGCACAGAGACTCCCCCCGCCCCCCGCCACTTTACAGATGAGGAATCTAAGGCCAGAGAAGTCAAGGGTTTTGCCCAAGGTCACATAGCTAGTAAGTGACTATGTTTCCCTAGAGATGGCAGGGCTGACCTACACAAAACTGGGGAGGGGATGTTGGAGTGAATACTGAAGCCAGAAGCAAAGACCAGGATTCAGTCAGGCTCTGCCACCTGCCAGCTGTGTGGCTGGACAAGGGATGGGGTTAAGGTAAGAGTGAGGACTGTGTTTCAGGAAGATGCATCCCTTCTCTGGGATTCAGTTACTCCATCTGAAAAATGGAAATACCCAAACCAGCCCCACCTGCCTTGTAGGATTGTTGTGGGGATTAAAAGAGATTCTAGATATCAGCATCTTAAGAGTCTTGATTTCACAGAAGAGGACTCCTGATGCCTCCAGTAGGAAGAGGGACTGCCTCCTCAGCCCCTTGGGCATTTCAACAGTCCAGTTATGGGCAGGTAAGTTATGAGCCCTGAACAACAATGGTGTGAGGAAGCATTTTAGGAATCAAGAGACACGTTGGGGGATGCAGGACAATAGTGTACACCTTCTCAGCTGAGTGACCAGCCCCAAGGACTGCCACTTTGGTGCCCTATACTTCCATAGAATCTAAGGCCCTTGAGGGCAGTGATTCTTCCATTTCTGTCCTTGTGTCCCTAGCTCCTCCAACAGTGTCTGATTGACCCATGAAAGATGTTAGACAAATATTTTGTTGAATAAAAATGTAAAAAAGTGGCTTTCTTTGGTGGAAATCACCTTCCTTTGTAATTAACAAACAATAAAGAGACCCTTCTGGAAATTCTTGCCTTAAATCAACACCTCTGGTTACCCTGTCATTTGCCCAGGGTCCAAATATTATTCCAACAGTTCGTTCTTCAAGGCTTGTGTCCTCCAGCAAACACAGGGCCAGTATAGGCTGTGGGTATGAGTCTGGGTCAGACTGCACAACACAGCCAGAGCGTTGGAGACCAAAGGCACCTGAAAGGTCATCTACCAGGTAAGAAATCCAAGGCCTCTAGAGAGGGAATGACTTGCCCAAGGTCACTCCAATAACAGCAGAACCAGGACTGGAACCAAGGAATGAAATTATATATTATGACAGTTTTTATACTGTGTTCTCTAATGGCTCTTCCCCAAAGTGCTCCCCAAGACTAGTAAGGAAAGCCACGAGCTCTTCTTGGTCCTTGTTGAGGATTTCTGTGACACCAAAAACAGTCTGAGGGTGTAGGTGCACTAGGCCCACATTGTTCACATCTACAGTCCTGAGCACTGGAGCCTGAACCAGAGAAGCTGCCCTCAAAGCTGGCCTTTTGCTCCTTGGGAGCTGTATGACCTTGGTCAAGTCCTGGCTTCTTGCTGCAGGTCTCATTCTCCTCCTCTGTGAAATGAAGACGTTACACTGATGACCCCTGAGACCACACCTCACCCCAAATCTAGGCTCCTAAGCCTCTCCAAAGAAAGCACTGCCAGGAATCTTTCCACTTATTCCCACTGGGCATTCCCAAGCAGTCCAGCTAGTCCTAGCAGGGCACACACCCCTCAAACAAATGAAAGCGGCTGGGGGTGCAGGGAGGTGGGGGCTGTGTATTCACTTTCAAGGAGATAGACAGAAGGATAAACTGGAATGTCCTCCCTCCTCACCCACCCTCTCTGGCTCCCAACCCAGTTCAGGGACTCCTCGAACACAGGGTCTTTCCAAGTCTCTTCCACTAACTAGCACTCTCTCCCTTCTGCAGTGACTCTGTGTGGATTTTCTGGTCACTGTCACGACATCACTCTGGCAGACTGTAAGCTCCTTGAAGACAAGGCTGAGTTCATTTATGTCTATGTATCCCTGAGGCCCCATGCACAGCAGGTGCTTAATAAGCATTGATTGAATTGATTGTTGAATGAGCAATTTATCCTAAGTGTCACATGATCCCAGGATAGACAGTGTGTCTGAGTTCTCTTTCCTCCCCCAACAGGACCGGCTTCCAAATCATCAAAATGCAAGGACACACTGGCCATTTGGCCTGAGCTCTCTTGGTGCATAACTCCATCAAGATTTCACCTAATATCCCCTAGGATCAGATATGGTTCCAGAAAGCCCCAGGAGGAGAAAGGGGCATGGCCATATGGACCCTTTTTTGCCACAGACAAAGCTTTTCATTCTGTGAGATATTGGAGGCAATGAGCAGAAGAAATGCCTTTAATCTGCCAGGTCCTGCTAAAGATATCGGGGAAGCTCCCTGCACGAGGCAGATGAAAAGACATCTGGAAAGAATGATTTCCCCAGAATTTAGGTGGGGGTGGGAAGAGAGAGGAATGGGGACATTGCAGGCAGATAGACTGGCAAGCTGGGTTCCTGCTGCCCATCTGGGAGCCAAGGCCTTGTGGATCAGCATCCTCACTAATGCTCTCAAGGCAGCCAGTGTTCATGAGCTGGGTCTGCTGAGCCCAGAAAGAAGAGGGCTATTCCTAGGGGAAATGGAGATCGGATCTTCAGATTCCACTGGCTCATTCCCAAGGCATCTTGTTTTTAATGTTTACTTAGCACAGAGAGATGAAATGCCTTGTCTCAAGAGCATCCTGTTCTGAAATGAGCAGCTGGAGGCCTGCATTGCACAGCAGAGCCTAGCTCTGTGTGTGTATGTGCATGCATGTGTGTGTGTTTCTGTGCATGTCTCGTGTGTGTCTATGTGTATGTGTTTATGCACATATGTCTCTATGTGTGAGAGTGTGTGTGTGTGTTTGTGTGTGTGTGTTCAAGCCAGGACAGCATCTCTCCACTCACAAAAAAAAAATAAAAAACAACGCTAACTTTTGGTTAGTCTTCTGACATTCCAAAGGTCCTCCCTCCTTTCTCTAAAAGCCATGGCCCCAGGGCCCCACCCAAATGCCTCTAAGTGGACTCCTTATCTAGCCTGTCCATTTACCAACCTTTCCCATGACCTACTATCTCATGGTCATGGATAGGCCAGGGACCATCCTCCCATGGTGTGGCTTCTCAAAGTCCTCATCCAGTGGCTATGGCACCCTGTTCTTGGAAGAAGATCTCTGTCCCTTGAGATACACTTTCAAATCTCTAACCAGAACCTCTATAAGTCATCATCTCATCTCTAGTGAGGAAGAAACTTCCTGTAGGGTTGAGGAAGAAAGCAGACTAACAGCCACCTCCCTCTCCTTGGTCCATCAGTCCCAAGAGCCAGGCTAATGGCTCCAGCAAGGGTAATGCCTGGGGAAAAGGGCATGCCTCAGACACACCAGGTACCAGAAAGGAAGTGCTGGCATCTCAGATAGAGCTGTTGCTGGGACAGAGCCTCATCTGTCCAGTGGCTCCTTTGAGGGGTGTTCTCTCTGACTTTGGAGAGGGTATAGCAGCTGCTGTAAACACCCCAGCCATCTCCTGCCCACCCTCTCAGGAGCACTCAGCCCCTGGTCTCCAGAGCAGTCACCGGCTCTCCCAGATTTCTACTGATGCCACACCCTCTTTCCCCCACGAGAGTTCCTTGCATCTCTGCTCAGACACCTTCAAGTCCAAACCTCTTGTTTCACAGAGAAGCAAATTGAGGCACAGACAGGCTGAGAATTCACTTGGGGTAACACCACTGGTAGATTCAGTTCTTCTCATCCCCTGGTCCAGGACAGAGCCACTGCACCTCTGAACTGGGATCTTTTTGTGGAATCACAGAAATGGAGAGTTGGAGAGTTCTTCAGTGGCCACCTAGTCAATCAATCCATCGATTAATTGATAAGCATTTGTTAAGTGCTCACTGGGTTCTAGGCACTGTGCTGAGCAGTAGGAATAAAAAGTAAGGCAAAAACTCAGACATCCTGCCCTCAGGGAGGTTGCCTTCTGATGGAGGAATACAAAACAGATGCGGAGTAGAAGGGAGATTCACCAAGCAGAGACCTGACAGGCAGGGGCAATGCGCACTTGGAACAGAAGGTCTTGCCTTAGCAAGCATTTTGGTGCAAGCTAAGGATTAGTGACTAGTCACAGGGCCACAAAGCATGGCAAGAGATCCATCTAAGCAAGACCATCCCAGGAGCCTTTGGAGAGTCCATTGGAAGGAAGGCAACAGAGAGAGATGAGAAAGAACAGAGAGGGACATTAGGAAGCCTCCAACCTCAGAGCCGATGGGACAAGTACATCCAGGAGTGGGAGCCCAGGCCAGCAGAGGGCATCTGGCTCAACCCACCCCCAAATAAAAGAATACCAATGTGCCACCCCCAACAAGGGGTCACCAATTAACTTGTATCTCATTAACTGCACCCGATCCCCAGCATCAGAAGGGGAGTCCATCTCCTCTCTCGGGGGCAGAGGTGGGAGGGACTGATTTATCTTGTTGCCCCTAATCTATTCAGGCAAAGGCCAGGGAGTAGTTATTTCTTAGCAAATTCTTGCCAGATTCTTACAAAAAAAAAAGATCCATGTTAATTTTTAACCTCTGAGCCATTAGCTGGTAAGAGAAAAGAACACCCATAAGAGCTTGTTGAAGGTGGAGGGCTGGAGTGGCAAGCAGGGTGACTGCCAAGAGCCAGAGACCGGAAGGCTTAATGCCTGCTTTGCCCATGCATTACTAGTGATGCCACAGAGCAGGAGGCCCAAGGAGGCTGTCTCATGGGTTCAGCTGGGAGATGACCCATCAGTGTTGCCAGAAAGGATATTGTTTTACAGAGATGCTCCTGGGGGGAAGGAGAGGGAGGATGAGGTCCGCCAGCTGCTCCTGTCTGAGGTCAATAAATATTTGGGCTCCCATCTCCCTTTGCTTGATTTTGCTGTTCTCTGTTTTAAACTCTCTCTTCAGTGATCTCAACATTAAAACAACATTTGAGCAGCATCCCACAACTTTTAACATTTTAATCGGATGGGTAAGTGAAAATGAAAGTCAAGATCTCAAGGGCTCTGTGCTGGAGACCGCTAGGGAAGGAGGACCCCGGGCAGACGGGGAACAGAGATCAGTTCCCTTTGCTAGGTCACCTGACCCTCTGACTGGAAAAGGTCCACGTTCCGTGGGCTCAGCCACCAACCGAGGCCAAAAATCACAGAACTACAGAGATGCCTGGAAGGGACCTCAGGGCCATCTGATCCAACCCCGACCTGACCCAGGATCCCCTCCATTCCAGAGCCACCAGGTGGTCCTCCAGCCTTGACTGGAAGATCTCCAGGCAAGGACAGGGCACCATCTTCCAAAGGACCCCAGTCCACATCTTTGTTTGTAAAATATCCTAACATCCACCCTCAGCTTGGCCCCCATTGCTCCCAGCTCTACCTCTGGGGCAAAGCAAAACAAAGCGATTCTTAAAGCCAGAGATTCCGTCCTCAGCCCCAGAATCTTGGAGTCTTCTCTTCTCCAGAACAAACATCCCCATCTCCTTTGTGACATGGCCTCGAAGCCCACCCCGATCCTGGCCTTTCTCCTCCTGAGCTTCTCAATGTCCTTCCAATTATGTAGCTCCCAGAAGTGAACGTACTGCCACAGGCGTGGGTCTCTTCCAAAGGCAGAGTGCGTGGGAGCCATTACGTCCATATTCCTGGAACGTGCTTCCTTTTAGCACATCGCGAGCTCATCTGAGCTTTCTGGGCCACCATTTTACATTGTTGATTCACACTGAGCTTGCTGTGCACTAAAACCCTCTTTTTCAGACAGTCATCTAATCGCGCTTCCCCCATCTTGTACTTGTACTGGTGACTTCTGACATCTGAGCTTAAGCCTTCCCACTTACTCCTGTTACATTTCATCTCCTTGGATGGAAGCCATTGCTTTGACCCGTGCAGGTGATTTTGGATCCTGTCCGTTCACTATCTCTGCCATCTTCAAGTCTGAGGAGTGCTATCCACACCTTTACTCAAGTCATTGCTTGATATGCTAAGCAGCACAGGGCAGAGCACAGACCCCTGGGCACCCCACTAGAGACTGGCTTCAGAGAGCCTGGATATTCCTCCAGGTGGGGATCCACCCACTCCTACATGCAGCTGCCCACGTTTCTTCACCTTTTCCACAAGAATAACGTGAGATACCTTTGCAACCCTTTGCTAACCACTAAGTAAACTCTATGTCGGGAGGAGTCCCCTGACCTGCCAGTTTCATAACTGTCCAAAGACTAGTGAGGTGAGCCTGGCATGGCCTGCTGCGATGAAGCCTCCCCACCTCCCAGCGCTTCGTGAGCACTGCTTCCTCTCTTCCAACCTGGTCTTTAGTAGATCACCCTCAAGTTCTCCCAGAATTCCTACTCACCGGCCTGGCCTTGCATCTCCCATTCTCCCCTCCTCCTTGAAACATTTGCCTTTCCCCCAGCCTACTGAATCTCTTCTGTGCCTTCTCCTTTCTTGTCCCAATATCAATCACAGACAGTGAGTCAATTGTCACAGCCCCCAAAGATGTGGCGCATCTGACCAGAGAACCCCCGAACTGCCACCCACTTCTGCGCTTAATGGGCCCTTTTCTTCTTTAAGGGACAGTCTGGACAAAAGAAGAATCCACTCTTGGGAGAAAGGGGGCAAGAGGGTCTTGAATGGAGAAAATGCCAAGAGAGGACAGGACTGAATCATCAGCAAGTCTGGCAGTAATCATCACACAAAGCTGAAGATGGTAGAGTAAGAACTCAGGTGGATGGGCATAATCTCCTTGGGTGAGGAAGCTCCCTCCGCCCATGCAGTTGTCATTTCCTCTCCTGGTCCAAGACAGTTGCCTGTAGCCCTGAGCTGCGGATGAAGTGACTTGCCCACGGACCCACAGCCCATGCTCATCAGATCGGGGCCTTGAACCGAGATCTTCCTGGCATGGAGGTCGGCTTCCCACCCACTGACTCTATATTACGGGTCTTGTAACAGTCCCAGAAAAGCTGAGTGGCTGGCCCAGGGTCACCCGGCCAGCACGGATCAGCTGGGGACTTCGGATTGGGTCTTCCTGGCTCTATGTCCACCATGCCGCTGTCTAGGCAGAGGGTGCTTGAGCCTGCTGACCTGACACCTCAGAAATCCACCATCACAATGCAGCAGGGCTTGATTCAGTGTTACTATCTAGGTCAAGAAAGTGTTGAAATGCAGATTAAACTTCCAAATTTGTGCATATATTTTTTTAATTTCTGAAGAGCCCAGCTGTTAAGCATTTACTACAACACCCTTGTATTGTTCTAGAAATGATGTCGAAGCTTGGCAGGAGCACAGTCATCAACAGACTGCAGCCTAACAGTAATAATGATAAAATAATAACTCATATAACTCTTGAAGGTTTATGAAGGGCTATATATCTTCATCTCAAGGGACCCTTTCCAGGGTCCCACAGCTTGTAAGTGTCAAAGGCAGGATTTGAACCCAGATTCCTCATGACTCCCACTCCAAGAATCTTTCCACCATACTGCGCTGCCTTTCTGAAAGGTAAGTGATTGGTGGAGAGGGAAGAAAAACAATGCCCTGCTCTCCCTTCTTGGTCAAATGAGAGAGTTCTGACAATGGAATTCACACTAAAGTGTTAGTGGTTGCCATTTTGCCCCTCCCAACTTGGTTTTAAAAGACTGACTACTGTGAAAGGGTGGGCGAGTGCTTTTGTCTCTCGGGGCCTCGGCTCCCTCTTATATGAAATAAGGCTATTGCACTAGGGAGCCTAAGGTCCTTTCCAGCCCTACGGCCACATCCTGGATTCTTGAATAGCTTCCTAGTCAAGCTGTGCTGTTCCAAAGGAACTAATCACTAATGGTGAATGTCTGGAAGCCGCCATGTAGGTTTGAGGGGTATCAATGGGGGGCAGCCTTCTGGAACTTCCCCCCAGACCTCTTCCTCTTCAGTCCACTCCTTCCATGGCTTTGGGCACAAAGGAAGAGCTGGGAGGGAGGAGCATGATCATTGTCCCCGCAGTGCCCAGACAGAGGCACTGGGATGCTGTGGCAGTGGACAGCCATTGTACCCCAGCGCCATCACATTTCTGCCCTTGGCCACAGTCCTTCTGACTCTCACGAGCCTGCCTGCTGCACAGGAGAGTCTAGGTAGGGTGCACCAGGGGCACCTGTGGCACCCTGAGAGCCCACATAACTGGGCATGGCCCCTCCCTCCCAAGCCACCTAGGGGTGAGCTGTTGAGGGCAAGGCTGTGGTCAAGCACAGAGGTTGTTCCCTAGGAATACATTTCCATCTGAAGGATTTTCTCTGCCATCGGAGAGAGACCATCCAGAAGGCAGAATGCTTGTCCACAGAAATGACATTCAAAGGCCTGCACCAGGGTTAGCAGCTCAGACCTGGTCAGTGCCATAGCCTTATCCCTTGGTGAATGTGTCATCCCTTGGACAGCCCCAACATGACCGTTGTAGACATGGCCAAATGAGAGCATAACTGACCTTAGTTCCAACCCCTGCATGGAGCAGATGAGGAAAACGGAGCCCAGCAAAGAGAAGTGACTTTCCTAAGGTCACACAGCTGGTGGTGAAGCTGAGATGAGAAGCCCAGGCTGCCAACCATGGGCAGCTGAGGTAAGATTATCTTCCTTCCATGAGGGTCGTAAGGGGCAGGATGATGCATTCCAATGATCACATTCCATTAGGCTCAATATCGAGGTCAAAGGGAATTAGCAGCAAGAAACCTCAGAATTCACCTAGTCCAATGTGTTCACTTTTACAGATGGAGAAGCTAAGGCCAAGACCAGCTAAGCGATTCCCCAAATACACCCGGGTAGTAATTGTCAATCAGGATCGGAGCCCAGGTCTTCCTAGGCTGATGGCTTCCAGCGACTGCATTGTGTTACCTCTATTAAAATAGAATCTGAGTAAGGACTCTGTGATTTTGGGGTTGAAGGGGAGTGAAAGATGACCTGTAATTTCATTGGCTTTCATTAGGAAGTGCCTCTACCGATGCAGAGCTGAAGTGACAGGTAGAACAGCTCAGCCAGTGAATAAGTGTCTTCTTTACTCACCATCCACCCCAACCACACCCCTCCCCATCTCTCCATTTCCAATGGCAATTTTGTTCTGATGAAAATGTTTATTGAATGGAAGTGAACACCAGCAGCTGAAATCGATGGTGATACTCCAACGAGGGGCCCCCAACATGCAAAAAGAAGCACACAGAGCCAACAACATGGCGCATGGAGTAAGGAAATTCCCACCATACTACGGGAAAGCCCCTGGGTCCTGAGCAGTTGCAGTGCTTTTATGATCCGCCAGACCAGAAAAAGTATGGTGGTACCCAGAGCAGAGCCCTCCCCTGAGGGTGAGATCGTGGCTCTTGTCTCTGAGCAGGCTGTGTGTGTTTATCTGGGGCCAGTTAGGGCCAGTGGGAGCCAGTGGGAGCTGAGCATTGTGGTGGAAGCCTCCACCCCACAAACCAAGAGGAGCCCTTTGTAACTCATCCAGCTATTTCCACTTTCACCCCAGAAGTGCCCACAGAGTGTAGCCAAGGCTGGAATATTCCATCTGACTCACATCAGTTTTCCTCCCATCTCCAAAATGGCCAAGTGGGCAGGGAGGGAAGGGCTTGGTTGTGGTGTCGGTCGGTTTGTGGGTAACTCACCCACGCTAAGTGGCTCTGCTCCAAAATCCAGCTATGGGAATGATGTGTGATGAGGAGGAACTTCCCACCCTAGCTCTTCCAGAACAGAGAGGTTTACAACTGATTCCCCCACTAAATAGAAAGAGGAGAAAAAAGGACATGTGGTGGGGAAAGCCATCATATCTTCATGTCTTTGCATTGGTTGTGCCCCATAACTGAAATGCCTTCCCTTCTCACCTCTACCACTTGGGATCCCTACAGTAATCAGCTCAGGTACCACATTCTACATGAGGTTTTTCCTAATTCCCCCAGGGACTTGTACCTTCCCCATAAAGTATCTTGTGGTCATTTTTGTATTTATTCTGTAGATATGTGTGTGTGTACAGAAAGATCATGTTATATTATGTTTTTATGTGTAGATAGATGATAGATGGGTGGATGGATGGACAGACAGACAGATGTGTATTGTGCTATTATAATGTAAGTTCCTGGTGGGCAGAGACTTTTTCACATATAAAATCACTGTTCAGACCAAAACAAAAGTGTGCGAAGCACCATGCTGGCAACCGGGCACATAGAGACCAAGGCTAAGCAGTCTCTGCCTTCAAGGAACTTGTGCTCTGATGGGGACACGGCATGTGACTGGTAACCTGAGAGAAAAGAAGGCATCAGAGCACTAACAACTGAGGAAGGTGGAAGACAAGGAAAAACATCTCATGGGTGGTAGAGGTAGTGGTGCCTAAGCCTCAGAGCCCAGGAGACTCCACCGTCCGACCTCTGGTTCACACTCTTGGGTTGGCATTATTCAGACCAGCATTCTCACACCCGAAGATGGGACTATGCCAGATGATCAAAGACCCATAACTATAACACCCAGCAGCCTTTTGCCCTTTCACTCAGACAACAGAGCCGATGGACCGGCCCGTCTTGGAGAAGAGCACTAAGAGAGGCATAGCGTCCAGGGCCAGAAGAGCATGGCGGTACTCTGCACTGTCCAGCCGCTGCTGTGGCCAGTTCTGGGCACCACATTTTAG
>CM053627.1:8269225-8285622 GCA_028646595.1 Phalanger gymnotis | reverse complement strand
AACTTGAACCAGCCTCCCCATTCCAACATCTTGACAAAAAGACTCCAGGCCCAGAAAGCCCATTTCACAAGGGCAACTAGGAGGCCACAGAAAAGCAAGAGAGTATTTAGCCAAATCATGTTCACTGGCCTCACGTTCCTGCTCGCACTCGGGTAAGCCCCGCTTCCGCAGCTTCCTGCCTCCGCAGCTTCTGGCTTCCACACCTTCCGCCGCCGCCGCCACCGCTGCGAAGTTGTCTTCCGGCTCACCCCTCTTCGCAGCCGAGCTTCCGGCATTCTCAAGCCCCGCCTCAATGACCAGAGACCATTGGTTCCCTAGCTGGCCCCTCCTAAGTCACCAATCCACACCCACACAGGTTTCACACCTGACAGGGCCCTGGGCCTGGGGCTTAGCACTGAACAGCTGAAAGTACTTCCACTCAAAAGAAACAAAAGCCATGCTAATGAGACAATTTTGCTTAACAACACAGCACCGTATTGGATTTGGAGATCCCAGACTTAGCTGCTGGTGGCAACCACGAGACTTCTCCAGAAGTGGATAAAAATGACCAAATTTTCTGAGAAAGTCACCATTCAACCCACCCCCTCTGACTTCATTATCTAGGCACCAAGCTCCTCAGAAGAAATGACTGAGAATGGTAGAAAATAGGAGCAGTGGCAGATTGGTCCATGAAACACACCAACATTTGCCAAGAACAAACTACTGGATTCAGTCGAGTGTCTGTCTCATCCCACGCAGGTGTCCAAGTTCCTTGGAATATCCCAGGAATCAAACAATCGTAAAAGGGAAGACCCCAGGGGTCCCCGTCACCAGCCAGATGGGTCCCCTTGGAATCCCATTGCTTGTCCTGACCCGTTTGTCAGAAGCCTGATGGCCAGCTGAAGGAAAACTGTAACTTCAGACCAGACCTTTCAGGGTGGATCTGGTCAAGATGCAGGTCAGAGGTCCTGGTGGGGAGAGCAGGGGAGATGGGCCTGAGGACTCGAGGAGTCACCCTCTTGGAGATCCCGCACCGTGCTGGGCGCCGTGAGGGAGGCGGCATTGAACAGTGGGTGGATTGCTAGAGTTTGGTCTTCTGGCTTCAAATCTCTGCCGCTTACTTCCAGTCCGACCCCGTGTGAGTCAGTCAGGTTATTTTGGCCTCCTTGTTTTCCGCTATGAAATGAGAGGATTCCATTCCACAGCCCCCGGAGTCCCTCCCAGATCCAGAATTGTACTTTGTGGTTCCATGCTAGCCTTGGCCAAGTCTCTTACTCTGCATGAGACCCAGTTCTCCGGTCTGTAAAGTGAGAGTCACGGACTGCACGGCCTCCCAGTCCGGCTGCCTCAACGTGGACGACTCTAGCCCAGGAGCCCTTCCTTTACATGGACACTGCTCGAAGACTCTCCAATGCTTAGTCCCACTCTCGTTGAAAAACGTGACCCCCTCCCGTCTCCGTGAGGACGTTCTTCACTGGCACCTAGGGCGGCCGGCTCCTCCCCGCTGGGAGCTTCTGGAACACCGCAAGCGGAGTGCTTGGACACACCCCGACAGATTTAGAGTGGGAAAGAGCCTTGGTAAGCAGCAGCACCCCCACTTCATTTCACAGAAGAAGGAACTGAGGCCCCAAAGAGGAAGTGACTTGGTCAAGGTCGCACGGGTAACTCTCCGTTTCTCATGAGCAGTTCTGTTTGGTTCTGTCTCCATGGAACATCCTGCCTCCTCCCCTGAAATCTCATCACCACGCGGATGGACTCAATGACGGACGGACGGCGGGCAGATTCAGATTCTCGACACCTTTTCAGTCCCCTCGCAGTTTCCTGTCTCTTCTGACTGGACGGCCGGAGCCCTCAGAACCTTCCAGGTAACTGTTGTTCGTCAGTGGCTTTGCTTGGTTTCTACTCCACGGAACATCGTCTCCACAGGTGCCCTACCCCCACTTCCCAGCTTCCTTCTGTGTTTTGTCTTCCCCCACTAGACTGTAAGCTCTTTGAGGGCAGGAACTATCCTTTTTTGTACTCGTATCCCTAGCACTTAGCACAGTGCCTGCTGTCACATAGAAGGCGTTTGATAAATGTTTGTTGAATTGAATTGAACACCAGCTTCAAAAGCCTTGTATTAACAGCCTCCACAAAATGGTTGCTATTTTTTTATTTGTTAAAATTTTTAATTAATAAACTTTTTTTTCTGCCTCTCATCCCGCTCCCAATAGAAAAAAAAAAAGACAAAAAAGCGCTTTGAACAATATGCAGAATCAAGCAGAACAAATTCCCACGTTGGCTGCGTTCACAAAATGCTCATCTCTTTCTGCCTGCTGAGTCCGCCACCTTTTTCTCTGTGCGTCAGGAGGTGACATGGTCGTCCTGTTTGGTCATCGCCTGGATCAGGGCTCTTAAGTCTTCCAAAGGTGTCCCCCATTCCAATCTGGTTGAATTATAAATTATTCTCCTGGTTCTGCTCAGCTCACTCTGCCTCAGTCAGTCGGTCAATCAGCTAGCATTTAAGTACCCGCTAGTGCCAGGCACTGTGCTAAGCCCCAGAGACACAAAGAAAGGCCCTCAGGGAGCCCAACCTAATGGGGGAGACAACATGTAAACAATTCTGTACAAACACAATACAGACAAGACCAGTAGAGAGAATCGTCAGAGAGAAGGAAGAGGGATGGAGAGAGGTTTCTTACCGAAGAGGGCATTTCAGCTGAGAAATGAAGGAAGGTAAGAACTCCCGGAGGCCGAGATGAGGAGGAAGAGAATTCCAGGCACAGGGGACAGCCAGCGAACATGCCTGGAGACGGGAGGTGGAGGAAGGGCCGAGTCTCTGGATCCCCGAGTACCTAGGGTGAGAGATGGAGGAAGGGAGCCAGGTTTAAGAGACTGAAAAGGTTATGTCAGGAAGACTCGTCTCCCTGAGTTCAAATGCAGCCACACTTACTAGCCAGGTGACCCTTGGCAAGTCACGTGACTGTTTGCCTCAGTTTCCTCATCTGTCAGATGAGCTAGGGAAGGAAATGGCAAACCACTCCACAGTATCTTTGCCAAGAAAACTCCAAATGGGGTCATAGAGAGTCGGGACATGCTTTCTGTTACTCCACCAGAAGGGAAGTTAGCCAAGTGCTCTGGTTCAGAGTGAGGAAAGGTCAATATTGATTGGAGCTTCTTCTGAACGGCTTCATGGGAGGCACCAGATTCAACATAGTGAGATCTAGAGGAGATTTTGAGGGGCTGAGAGGAGGTGAGAGGAGGCAGCACACCTGGGGAGGCCCTGGCTGGTCCTTTCACCAGGGTTTGGGCTCCTTGGGGTTTGGGGTGGGGAGGAGAAGAGCAGACTCCAAAGGTGTTGGGGGCAGGGTGGGGTGACAGCCAGGATGCTCCAGGACAGCCAGGGCCACCTTCCTTTCTCAGTTATTCTCCGGGGCCTGCCAAACAGTCCCATTTCTAGTTGATAAAATACAATATAATTTAAAAAAACCCACAGGGAGCCTGGGACCTGGCCAACACTGCCCGCTTAGTGACCACTAGCTGCCTGTCCAGAGGAAGTCACAGGTTGCTTCCTGGGGCCAGGGGAGGTCCTTCCTTCAGGCTTCCTTGCCATCCGCTTGCTGAGGCATCTTCTCTTCACTCTCTGGCCTCTATCTGCTGCCATTTCAAGAACACGGTCCCAGAGAGGCCATGGAGAACTAGGCACAGAGACCATGATCCATGGGAAGCTTTGGAGCCTAGAGCAGAGACAGTAGCCTTGAGGAGGCTGGCCAGCACACACAGCAAAGGTTCAGATCCTGAGGCAGCAAAGGGAGCTGGACCACACAGCAAGGAGAGAAAACCTGAGTTGTTGAGCAGTAAGCTATTGTGAATTCTGCTGGACTTTAGTGCCCATGAGCCTGAGAAAAAGAATGAAAGCCCCTCACCCCCTTCTCTACTTTCTCTTGTTGCTGATCCATGGACCCAGGACAGAAAATGAAGACCTCTCCCTCCTTCCTTTTCCATCTGTTGCAGGTTTGGAGGTGTCTGCCGTTCCTCTAGCCATTCCCAAAGACCTAAAACAGGACCTGGGAGGAGGGATAGGACAGGATTACAGGTGAATGTCCCCATCCAGGGGTATTTGGTCTGGTTTCCTTGGTCACTATTCTTTGTCCAATCGTGTGAAGATAGCATGATAAGTTCTTGAGCCTAGGAATGTGGTGGGCAGAGAGAGACAGAATGGAATCCACAGATGGGGCGGGAGCTATGAGTCAGGTAGGCAGCGTATTTTCATTTTTTGAGCAACATTTCATTCTGTCCCTTGAAACCAGTACAGTCAGAAGTGACCTAAACATTCACAGATAAGGGTTTCCTGAGATTGATTCCTCCTTAGCAAAGGGCTGTCCATTGCCTACTCCAGAGCGGTGGTTCTCAAAGTCTTTGGTGTCAGGACACCCTTACACTATGAAAATGAAAGATCTCCCCCAAAAGCATCTGTGCCTGTGGGCCGTACCTATTGGTACTTGGCATTGGTATAGATCAGTTGCTAGGTGATACAGTGAATAGAGAACTAGGCTTGGAGTCAGGAAGACCTGAGCTTAAATCTGGCCTCAGACTCTTACTAGCTGGGTGACCCTGGGCAAGTCGCTGAACCTTGTTTGCCTCAGTTTCCTCATCTGTAAAATGATCTGGAGGAGGAAATGGCAAATCATTCCAGTATGTTCGCCAAGAAAACCACAAAGGGAACACAACAAAATCTGTTGGTATTTACCATGTTAGAAACAAAGACATTTTGGTATTATTATGGAAAGGGTTTTGATCTCACAGAGTCCCTAAAAGGGTCTCAGGCCTCCCCAGGCCATGCTCTGAGAACCGGTGCTTTAGAGGAAAAAATGGTAAGACTGGGCGGGTGGCTCAGGTAGATTAGCACCTGGAGGGCAAGTTAGATGTTGTACTCCCTCGCAGGATAATTTACACAGTGGCGTGCTGGTTTTCAGTAGGCTTAAAGAAAGCAACAGGAATTAGCACAGTGCTCTCAGTACATAGTGAGTGCCTAATAAATGTTTATAGAGTTAATGGACTATGAATAGATTGGATGAATGCTTAGACGAGTAATTGAATGGATGTTCACGATCTGATCTGGGACCCCTAGTTTCGCTATTTTGTGTTTCAAATTCTGTTCTCTTCCTGCAGAAGTGACCTCTCCTCCAGTTTTGGGAACCCACTCCCAAAAAGGACAAAACGCTCCATAGCACAGAAGCTACAAGGAAGGGGGAGCGCCTTGGTTCTCACGAGCTGCCAGATAGTCAGCCTGACCAAACTGCTAGTGTCTGGGGGAACAAGGGGAGAGATGTGTGGGCTGTGCAGCCCCAGCTCAAGCCCACCACTCTCAGCTCCAAGCTGCACAGGAAATGTCGGATCAAGTTTCTTCCACGAAATTCAGCAGAGGAAACAAGCACACAGAAATGGCCCAGGAATGATCTCCAGAGACCTCATCCCCCACACACATGATTTTCCAGTGAACTGCAGCCCGCACACACTCCCACAGATAACCGCGCTTTGGGTAACTAGAGCTGGAAGAGGCGCCACAGAAATGTGAGGAGGGAGGGAGTGGGGGCGGGGGTGTTCTCAGGAATTACGAGGATCAAATGGCCCCACGGTGTACGCACAGCAGCCGGGATCCTTCTGTGTCCAAGCGGTGAGTCATAAGGAAGGGAGGTCCCTGGGAGGTGATCAGACCCATCCTGAGCCAAGCTCCCTGGCCTTGCTTCTAGTGCTCCCCAGTCATTATCGAAGGACATAATGTCAGGAAACACAGGGTTCCCACGGTCCCCCATGGCCCTTGACAAAGCATGGCACCACCACTCCAACATACCCACAACTCCCAAATCCCTTCTTTCCAAACCAGGGCTTGCACAACAACAGATTGAAGCAGACTGGGAAAGGCCAGGACACGGGATCCAGGCCTGCCAGAGGAGCCAGTGAAAGCCTGGAATGCAGAAATAAGGCCAGGGGTTGGTTATCCCAGAACTAGGTATGTGTGGACAGGAGTCCAAAAGCAGGTCCCCAAACTACAGGATCAGTCCAATGAGGAAAAGGTCGGGAGGAGGCGAGTCTTTGTGACTGAGGGGTTAAGGGCACAGACCCCAAATACACGGGGTAGATATCAAGATTTGGAATATCCTGACTAGAAGGTGAATGTGGAGTGGGGGAGGGGGACGGAAAGCATCCTAATAGAAGAGGCTTTTCCAATCGGATCAAAGTAAAGCAAGGGCCGCCCTTGCACCCGCTGTGATTTCAGGTTGTTCTAGAAGCTGTCGCTTGTAGCAATAAGTCAGGGAAAAGGCTGAGTGTTCTGTCCGCTGTCCAGGCCCAACTACTGGGGAAGGATCGGAGCGCCATGGCTGGAAGGGACCCGGCAGATCCCCATGGAGGCTGTTCTGCTGTACAGCAGCGACACCAATTAGCTTTCTGCCCAAGGGCCGCTCTGTGCCTGTGTTTCTCGTCCCCACCCCTCACCCCCGGAAACAGGTGGTCTCTAAGAGTCCTTCCGGCTCTGCCTCAGTGATCCTAGGAACCTCTGCAGGCTCTTCATTTTACACATGAGAAGCTGGAGTGGCTAAGGGCTTTGCCGAGGGTCACGCAGTTAGGAAGGAGCAGAGACACTATTTCTAGGAGACCACACTACCTTTTCTTACACACACACACACATACACACGGATAAGCTCGGTGTCATGGCCAGAGCGACATGGCTGGTGAATCTGGGTTAATCCGAACTGTCCCTGGAAGAGAGGAAAGGGGTTCCACAGGTGTCTTTTCTCCCTCCCACCTCCTGTGCCCACTTCTCTCCTGCCTGAAGGACTTGAGACCGAAAGGGAGCAGCTGAGCTGTCCTCATTCACCCCAGCTCCCCCCACCCCCCATTTCTTGGCACAACCTCTAGAAATGTCATCACCAGCTTCACCGTCAAGTGCGATAAGGCTGAAAAATATCCTGAAGCTCTCCAGTTCTTGGAGTGACATCAGGGTAGGATGTGAAAAAAAACCCCAACAATCTTTTCAAATGAGTTCTTCTCAAGCAAACATCCACCAAGAGAAAAATTAAAGCTCGTGACTTCACCCCATCTCAGAAATTCACGCAGAACTTTTGCTTCTGGCTTTGAACCAACCATTCTTGCCTCAGATAGTTACTAACTGGGCAAGCGTGGTCAGGTAGTGTTCCGTCTCTGGGCCTCAGCTTTGCCCTCTGTGAGCACTATGGCTTTACTATCCAGCTCACAGGGCTGTTGAGAGGGTGAGTCCCAGGAGATAATGGGTGTGAAGCTTCTTAATCTTTCTTTTTATTACTATATCCCTAATGCATAGCGCAGTACCTGACACGTAGTAGGCACTTTTAGAAGAACAGAAGGTTTAGAATCTTAAGGGAAACAAAAAGGAAAAGTATGGATGAAGAGAGTAGACAGAACCGGCCACTCTTGCTCTCAATTTCTGAAAGCGATTCCTATATCAGGGTCACACCCCACTCCCCTCCACTAAGTCTTAAAACATTCCCAAAACATCCAATGACTGTGACCCCTACCTATCATAATAAGAGCTAAATCAAACAAGTAGCAGCAATATTTCTGAATTCCCTTCCATCAAAGAGATTATTTGCTACGTGAGGCTTCAAAAGCGTGGCTTCAGTGAGTACTGATCAGTGTCCCAGACCACATCCCAGATGAGAGCTTTAACTAGGAGGAAGCCACTGGAGCCTCCCAGGGGCCCCTTCCTATGTGTGGCGGTTCTCTGTCCCTTCTGCCTCCAATTCCTCCAGGACAGGCTAAGCAGCACTGTCTTGAGTGTCCACACTCCTCTTCCTAGCTGCCTGCCCCCCTGCCATGCCCCAACAGACCCTGAAGGCCCCTTGCAGCCTTCCCTGCCCCAGACACTGGAATCCTTCCTTCCAGCTCTGCCCCGGTCTCTTCTGCCATGTATCCAGGGGGCCACTGGGCGTTACCCTGAGATGTTCCCCCATAACCTGAAACATAACTTCATCCAAAACATGACTCCTCTTTCATGCCCCACCAAAAGCTGGCTCTTCTCCCAGCACTCCAGGCCACCAAATCTTCTTTGACTGCTCTTTACTCCAACCCGCAGCTCAGATGTTCCTCAGGGCACCCCCAAGGCCTGTCAACACTCCCTCCAAAGGTTCCTCCCAGGTTCCTCCATCTTCTGTCCTCAGCCTTCCAGTCTCATCTCCAGGGCACTGCACCTCTGGGTTAGTATCTTGGCATCCAAAGTGCTCTTTCTCATTGCCTACCTATCTCCTGATCTCCTCTATGTCCAGTGGGGGAGAGGACAGAGGTTTTCAGAGAACAGTCCGTACCAAGACGAGGAAAAGAAGCAAGGTGGCCTTTCTTTCTCCGTCTCTCTGTCTCTGTCTTTCTCTCCATTCTCTGTGACTCTCTTGTTCTCTCTTTCTCTCTCCTTCTCTGCCTCGGGCTGTCCCAGATAGAAATGGAGACATATGCCTTTGGAGGCCCCTTCTGACTCTTATTCTGATGATTGTACCTATTATTGACTTTGTGCCCTCTTCCCAAAGGATTATGACTTTCACCAATGTCTCTCTCTGTCTCTCTGTCTCTGTCTGTCCCTCTCTGTCTCTGTCTCTCTCTGTCTTTCTGTCTCTCTCTCTCTGCCTCTCTCTCTCTCTCTCTCTCTCTCTCACACACACACACACACACACACACACACACACACACACACACACACACACATCTCCTGTTTCTAATCATCTTTAAATAAAACTAGCCCATCCTCTTTGAACTGGCCTCTGACCATTGGGTTTCTCATCACCAAAAGAGGCCGGTGGATTGAAGGAAGGGCTGGGGGAGAACTGGGGCATTGACCTCGTACCTGCATTAAGATGTTAGACAGCAAAGATTATGGACAGGTGTGATTCAGGGACTCTGCTATGTGGATCCCAGTCAGAGCCCAGCTGCCTTTCTCTGTGAGAGGCTGAGTCTCACTGGTTCACTGACAGGCAATGAGGCTGCCTCCTCCATGTCCATCAGTCCCCCATGGTCCCATTACCACAAGGAGAGAATCTTCTCCAGCAGCACGGACAGGAGGAGAAGCTTCCCATCAGCCCATTGACGTGAGCCTCCGAGCAGGCAGACTCTGCCAACCTGGAGCCCACATCCAGGCACCTGCATTGCTTCTTCCATTGGGGGGCCCACTGGGTCACCCTGAAAGTGCTCACCATCCAAACAAGAGGTACAGAGGCAGCAGTGACTTGTGCCATTGGAACTGTGGCATGTGAGGTGACTCAGGAGCACCACTTTGGGCACCTTGCACCAGCTCTGCCTCCAAAGCCTGGCATCCTGGATTTCCAGCACATGACACTCCCTGGGTCTTCTCTCACCCTTCTGCCTGAGCCTTCCCTGCCTCCTTTAGGGAGCCACCTTTCTCCGCCCCTGCTTACTATCCCTGGGCACTTGTCACTGGTAACTTGGCACTCTGGTGTATCTCTGCTCCTTTCCTCTTGGTGACTCTAGACCACCACATTAACTCAAATGACAGATCAAATGGCCCATCCTGAATGGCTGCTTCTCCCTGGCTCTCTGGGAGTGGATCTCCGGCTGCCATCTCCCGGGCAGTTCTCTTTCCATAGCCCCGCATTATCTCAGGATCTCCAGTCACCTCCCCACCCCACCCCCACCCTGCTGCCCTACTGCCATCGATGGCCCAACCCTTCTGGCTCTCTCCTCTCTCTCTCTTTCTCCCTCTAGAGCTCACTTCTTCCTTTCTTGGCCAGACCCCTGGCTCTCCAGGCTTCTCTTCCATTTCCCAGCAGATTGCTTAGCCTGGAAGGTACCTCCACTCTGCGGCCTCATCCTCCAATCGGTCACTTTCTCCCAGAACCTCTGTTTTGGGGAATTTCGCAGGCCAGCCTGTTCCCTCCCTTCTGATGGCCTCTCCAGGGCCCCACCTGGTAGGGGCACCTCCTCTCCCCACCCTGTCCCTTTCAGCCCCTTTGTAGGGTTTGTTTTCTCTCCTTAGAAGGTAAGCTCCCAGAGGGCAGGGAGCCTCTTTCTAGTGTGCTTAGTAGAGTGCCTGCACCCAGTGCTTTTTCTATCTCTATCCATCTCTCTCTCTAGTAGCCGGTACAATAGAACAAGTCCTAAATTTAAAGTCAGCAGAACAGAGTTCGAATTCTGGCCCTGCTACTTGTGTTACCTGTGTGACCTTAGACAAGTCACTTCCCTAGGCCTCATTTTCCTCCCCTGTAAAACAAAGGAAAGGGTCTAGACATCCACTAACGTAAGACCGTGAGTGTGGCTGCTGCTGCTGACACACTAGTGTGTGCTGGACCTACACTGGAATCCCTGGGAATATTCTGCCCTGAGCAGATCACCCCTGGAGCCCATTCTGAGCCCCCCAGTTTGGGGAAGAGGGGAAGAGAAAGGAGTACTTTATAATTACTATCTCGTGGGATCCCCCAGCATGCCTGAGAGCTAAGATCTCTTATTATCCCCACTTTACAGCTAAAGAAACCAAAGCAAACAGAGGCTAAATGACTTGCCCAGGGTCACACAGCCAGTAAGTGTCTGAGGACAGGTTTAAATTCAGGTCTTCCTGACTCCAAGTGAAAGGGCTCTATCTGCTGGGCCACCTGGCCACTGTGGAAAGCAATGATGAGCCAAGCATGTCTGGAGCAGGGCAGTCAGGATAGAGAGTGACCTTCAGTCCATGACAGTGAGGAGCAGCTGAAGGAATTGGGTATGTTTAGCTTGGGGGAGGGGGCAGGCAGGGACCTGAGAGCTTGTGTGAAGGAGGGATTGGCCTTGCTCAGTCTGGCCCCAGAGGGCAGAATTAGGTGCCATTGGGGTGTGGAGAGAGGGGTGGAGCAAGCCAGTGAAGGCTGGACTCTTGATAAGAGTTGAGTGGTCTGCCTGGAGAGAAGGAAGCTTCCAGTGGAGGGGGGTATTCAAACAGAGAACAGATGAGTGTTTGTCCAGGACATTGTAGCCCAAGAGAAAGATGTTGGGGGTTTAATGGGTGGTAGCCCTGTGAGTAGACAGACCAAACAAGGGGCATCAGAGGTAGGGGAGGTGCAGTTGACAAGACCTGGTAATTTACTGGATATTAAGGTGGGAGATCCCCCCTGGATCACTGCATTGTCATGGCAGAGGGGTTCCTGGTGTTCTGCTGGGCAAGGTCATCCAAGACCCACAAGTCATAGGGGATAGTCCTGACAAAAGGTGATCTACTGGAGAAGGCAATGCCAACAGCTCCAATATCTTTGCCAAAAAAAAACCCCACAGGCAGCACTAAAATGATAAAAGAGACATCAGGGATGAGCCCCTCAGGTTGGAGGGTATCCAGTGCCTCAGTGAGGACACAGGGGCCCACTGTGGTCCATGGAGCCACAAAGAGTCAGACAGGGCTGAGCAACAAAAAGCAGGGGAAAGTCCAAGCAAGCCGGCCAATGTCAGAAAGCCCTTGAGAGGCCTGAACTCTGGAGAAGGCCCCATCAGGTTGGTGGGGGCCCTCACAGCATCAGGCAAGTCCAGCCTCCCCAGCCTCATTTAGGGCAAGTGGTCTGACAGCTAATGGCAGAGACACCCCAAAGGACTGAATGAGGTGAGGCCAGGAAGAATCCAGGCCAGTCTGGGGCAGGACGCAGGGGCTGGGATGGAGAGGATGGTGGACGAGGAACAGCTCCAGTCAGTCCTTCCCATTTGTCACCATCTGGTGAGCCCAAGAGATTGCCAGGGGGTAAGGCCAGCAGAGGCCAGAAGGGCTCTGAGGCTCCTAGTAACCAAAGCCGCCTCGAAGAGATTTCAGGGCATCTGTGATGGGCCAACCAAAACTGAGCCTTCCCTTTGAGGAGTTACAAGCATTCTTCATAGGCCTTTGAGGATGTCGAAGATGAGAACCCTGAACCATGTGAGTCATTGGACCAGGTCCCTCTCAGGGTCCTTCCAGATGGCAGCTCTCATGCCCCCCTAAAAAGCCAAAGCAGTTTGAGAAGAGCACCCATCGAGCTTCCCTTTGCCCAGAGCTGAGACGAATGGGGGGGGGGGGATCTCTCTTGACTGCCCTTGAAGCCACAGGGTTCATTTCCACCTTGATTCCTGTGCAGGAGGGCAAGGCTGAGAGCCTTCCAGGGTGGGCGGGGGGCTCCCCACTGAGGCAATGCTGCTGAAGGTCTCTGGCAGCTCCAGGATCCCAGCCCAGCCCAAGGACACACATGAATATAGTCATGAACTTTCACACACATTCTTGAGCCTTGCAAAAGTTTGCAAAATGCTGCAGAAAGAGAATGAGCCGGGGAGGCTTTGCAGAGCTCCCCCTCCCCCCAGGCCATCAGCTGTTACTCAAGGCCAAACCCCACTGTTCTTAAGGGACATTTGAAGCCTTTTTAGGTCAAAACTGTGTGCATGTAACAAGCCATGGCAGGAAGGCCATGCAGCCTCCAGGGAGAGAGCCTGGGGAGGGCAGAATGGGTCTTTGGCACAAGGTCAGAGGCCTTACAGTATGGCTATAAACACCTACTATGTGCAAGACCCTGCCCTGCCATGTGCCAGGTGTCAGAGATACCCATGGAAGCCCAGACACAAACCTGGCCCTGCTGGGGAGCACAGAGTCAGTGGAGACAAGGACAAAGATGACTGTGGCACTAGGGGAAGTGAGTTAAGTGCAAAGGGGAAGTCAAGGCAAGGGGACTGGAAAGGTAGAGAGATTCCTTTCACCTGAAGGAGACACAGCTGGACTGGCCTTGAAGGACAAATTCAGCCTGTAGGGAGGGGAGGTTCTTTTTCAGTGATGGGAGGGGTAAAGGAAGAGGCTGGAATACTGGAGGCATGAAGGTAATATGGCAGCAGATGACCTTGGTGTCTTCAGTGTCTGAGCAAGCTCTAAAGGTTCCACAGTGCCTGCTTCAGCTACCTTCATGGCTGTTGGAACAAATGGTTCTCATCTGCCCATTCCACAAAGGGGGATGTCTTCACCCACTTGGGGTAGACACCACCCTAACTCAGTGACAGGTGTGAGACCCCTCGTTTGCCCTCAGCCTGGTTTAGCCCATCTGCCCAGATGGTTTACTCTGGTGTGGCCACTGCACATGCTACAGCTTCGTGGAGCCACAGGTGAGAGAGTTGGGCAGATCAAGTGAACCCTAAAGGTGGATGAGCAGCCCTAAAAAGGTCTCAGCTGGCTCATAAAATCAGTCCATCACCAAGCCTGTCCTGGAAGGCTTCCCAGCCTAGCAGCTCGCCCTTCAGGGCCTTGGAGGAACCACAGCTTCCATTTGGCACACTGTGCCATGCCAATTCAATACATTTTAATGGCCATGAATCCAGAGGCAACCTCTGAAACAGAGGGTCAAAAATGGCCCTCGAGGCATCTGATGTCTCTTCCTCCTTCTCCCCTCACTCTCAGTTCTCTCCAGGGGCCTTGAAAACCACCCCTGACCCTTCTCTGCCATATCAAGACAGAGTGAGATTAGGGGAAAGGGTGTCCATTGGAGGTTTGAACAACTGCCAGGGCATCAGACTAGAGAGTCCTGGCATCTGGTCTCCCCTGGGGAGCACCTTCCATCTCTCATTGGTTCCACGTTCCTGAGCACATCAACCGAGGGTGAAGGAAGGCCTGGCCACAGTGACAGTGGGCAGACCCTCCTCTGTGCCCTGACGTCTGCACGTGTTTTACTGGGCTGCAAATTCAACAAGAGTCGACAGTAGAATAGAGGAAAAAAAGTCTTCAGCCTTGGGACACATTAAGAAAGGCCAGTGGCTTCCAGGAAGGAGAGGTGGTAATTCCCTCGAGCTTTGCCCTCCTCAGGCCTCATCTGCCTCAGTTCTGTGAGCCACAGTTTAGAAGGAGAGTGTCCCAAAGGGGGCTGGGGGCAGAATTGCAAAGGGCTGGAGGCCACGTTATAGGAAGATGGGCTGAAGGGATGGGTGTGATTAGCCTGGGGAAGAGAAGACTCTGGGAGGCCCTGAGACCTGGCTTCAAGTATCTGAAAGACAGTTTGGAGGGAGAGGAATTCACCTCCTTCAGCCTGGCCATGGAGGACTGGACCAAGAACAGAGGGATGGGGCAGAGGAAGAGTAACAAAGAGGCAGACTTGGGGAAAATGTCCTAACAACAAGCCCTATCCCAGAGGGGAAGGGGTTCTTCCTCTCAGGAGCTCTCCAAGTCATGGCTACGGGGTCTCTCAGTAGGGAGAGAATAAAGGGAACTATGTTCCAGATTCAGGTGGGACTAGCTGGCCTCTGAAGTGCCTCATGATTCGGAATATCCCTTGTTCTGGGGCTGCCATGCTGGGCACTCATGGTAACTCTGTACCAGGCTGGACTGGCTGAGCCCAGAACTGGACGGTATCCCAGCACCCCTGAAAATCCTTCCCAGAAATGGAGCATTTTGGGAACCAGACATCTGGGAATCAAAGAACCACCAAGAAAGTGAGCCGACTGCCACAGCAAAGTTAAGAGAGGTCTCCCAGAGAGAGGGACAAGCCCGGTGGATTGTGCTTAGTACATGTTCTCATTCAGCACATGGCCTGACATCCATCGGCGATTATTTCTAAGGAGGTGTGGGGGAAATGTTGGCCCAGTCCCTGCTAAAGACAGTTCTTGGGCTTGTTACAAAATCCAACTGTCTCTTCTAAGCCCGTTTCAGTTCTTTCCCTGCTTGCCAATGACTTCTTGCACGGCTTCCCCTCCCAGGGACAGGAATGTTGTCCCTCCTCCTATAGATCTGTGATTCATGAACACGCTGTTCTCAGTTTCTGAATAGGTCTGGCAGCCATTAAAACCTGACTTCGGAGTAGATATTCCTTCAAGAAAGCTGCTACCAGCGAAAAAATCCTGGCTGATGTTGGGCAGATTTTTTTTTGAGCTAAAATGGATAATATTATCATTTTATAGACATCTGGAAAGAATGGATGAGGACAGAAGGCCAGATTTAGCTTTCAGTGCCCCTAATTGGATAAAGGGAAAGAGGACATACCAGGAATAGATGAGGATGAGTTTAAACCCCTAGTCCCACGCATTTGAACCTCTCACTCTTTCTGAGATGACAGCAAATGCCAGTTATAAACTCTCGCTCATACATTCCATTACCAACAGGACCATGTTCATATGCTCCATTTTTCTAAGAAAATAGTTATCCCATCTAGGGCAGCCACTTCCCCAATTCCTACAAAGAATGTAGCATCTTTAAAGACCTCCTCTGAATATAGACATCCAACGTGTGAAACCGATTTGAACCCAGGCCTTCCTGGCTCTTAGACCATCTCTCCATCCATTACGCTGTGTCATCTCTCGTCTACACATATCACAATCATTTGCATGGTGGCTTTTGTTATACTGCCCTATGCAAGCTATTGGCAGGTGGTGGGATGGAAATGTGGAATAAGATCCTGAATTCCAAGGGAAGGTGGGACTTGGGCCCTGCCAACCAGAAAACCGGGGGCTTAGACTCTGTGCAACCATGCAGAGGCTTGCTCCTCATAGCTTTGAGCCAGAGTTTGTGTGCTCAGCCACAGAGCCAGAGGAGGGGTTCTTAACCCTTTGTGTGCTCTGGAACCCTCAGGCAGTGTCTGGTGAAGCCTTCTTGGAATCACATTTTCAAATAATTGAAGGAAATGTTAAATTCCAGTTCAAGATTAATAAAAAATATATAATTTCTTCTCATCCAAGTTCAGGGATCCATGAACCCTTGAATTGGACAAACTCAGGTTTCTGCTACATCGCTTCAGGATCCTTGAAGGCAACAATATAAGAGGCAATGAGTGATATCTTTCAGTCCAGCCAATCAGCTGTGGGCTTCCAGAACTGGGGAGGGTCGGCAGCAGCTTAGAATTACCGGCTGTTCCAGGTTCTGTTGCTCTATAAATGCAACCAGCCCATTGACTGGACACCTGCTGATATGGAGAGGCCCAGAATGACCCCACTGGGAGGCACCTAATGGATAGGAAAGTACAGGTCCATTATTTTAGAGTAGGCAGCTGAGCCAGTCCCAAAAGGGAAATGATTCGACCGACTTCACATGGCCAGTGGCTGCTGAGATGGGACTGGAATCCATTTCTCTTCCTCCCAGTCCAGAGGTCTTCCTGTGGTTGGGAGACTTCAGGTGATCAATCCCAAATCTAGACACCAGGGTGTTGGCAGTGGGGATGAGACAGCCAGGAAAAGGAAAGGGGGCATTGTGTTCCTACAGAGGAGGCATTGCAAAGATGATTTCCCACTTTCATTCTTAAGCAAAAAGGTTTTCTGGACCAACCTCTCACCACATGTACTAGGAAGAACCTTCGCACAAAGACGTGAATCTCTAATGGGTGAATGTCCAGCCCCATTACGGCCCTGGGGGGGGAGTGTAGTAGGAAGGCCGAATTTATGATCTCAAAAAGGATCATATAAATATCTGAATGGTTCGAAATCGTTGGGTATACAGAATTCTCCAAGCAGAAGGC
>CM053627.1:8241136-8268725 GCA_028646595.1 Phalanger gymnotis | reverse complement strand
CCTCCAACCTGCCTGAGCACCTGTGGACAAACAAGGCGGAGAAATGTGAGCTGGACTGTAGTTGTTTCCAGGGCTTCAGCATGAGCTCAATGACCGGATTCAGGGTAGGGGTCCACCATCGAACTGAAGGGAGATCTCTAGTGGCATGCCACCAGGCTCCATCCCCCACCCTGCTGAATTTAACATTTTATCAGCAGCTCGGGGGAGGAGGAGACAGCATCCTTAACACAGAGTCAGCACCCAGGAAGGCCGAGTCCCAGACCAAAAACTAGAACCCTAGACCAAGGCTAACCAGACAGTGTGGAAGAGGTCTGCAGCACAAATTCTCAGGCTTAGATTTTTTAAAAATCGTCTTGTGCACACCCAGGACGGGAGAGAGGGTTCTAGACAACTGCTCGTGCAGTGAGCCTGGGATCCCTTAGTCAACCACAGCCTTAATCAGAACCACCAGCAGACAGTCTTCAAGAAGCTAATGGACTTTCAGCCTCCACTAAGAGAGGCCCCATTACAGGGAACGGAGAGGCGGCGGTCCCACTGTCTTCAGCTCTGGTCAGGTCAGGTGCCCTGGAGAGGTCTGTGGTCAATTCTGTGTGCCCTGATTTAGGAGGAGCATTGGTGAGCCAGAGGTGAGGACAGCCAGGGGTGCAAGAGAAATGCAGCCGTGCCCCGTCCAGAACAACAGAAGGACCCGAGGGGGCTTCCTCTCTCCCTCTGTCTCTGTGGGGGGGGGGGTCTGTCTGTCTGTCTGTCTGTCTCTCTCTCTCTCTTTCTCTCTCTCTCTCTCTCTCCCCCCCCCCTCTCTCTCTCTCTTTCTCTCTCTCTCTCTCCCCGTATGTATACATATGTATGTAAAACAAAAATGCTCTTGCGGTTCTTGCTATCCAGAAATGGAAGGGTTGCTTTGTGCAGTAGTGAGTTCCCTGTCATTGGAGGTACGTGAAGACAGGCAGGAGGGCTCCTTAAGAAGGATGTTTGAGGCTGGGTTTGTGAATTTGTGACAAGAGAATGGGCTGGACTTTCTGAGCTCCCTCCTAAGCCTGGGATTCTAGGATTCAGTGGTTCTTAAAGCAGAGAAGCACCTGAGGCCCAGGAACCTGGGGCCAGGCCCTATAGGAAGTAGTCTGGTGTTTTGTGAGACTTCAGCATATTTGCAGCACCCGGGAAGGGGGGAGGCCCCTGAAGGTGGAGGTGCCCCCCAGGTGCTGACATTGGAGATACTGACAGCAGCCTCAGGAAAACTTTCTGCACAGCTATGGCAGAAGGCCATTATTTTAAATGAAGCTCAGACTAATGTATTTTAAAGGATGGTGTGTGAACATTTTCTAAGGAGCTTCAATCTTAAAAGCCTTGATTAAATGCCTCCTAGGTGCCGAGTAGTATTCTCAACACTGGGAAAACTACAAAGTTTAGCACAGACCCAGCTCCTGCCCTCAAGGAGCCTACAATCTACTGGGGCTGGGGGGGGGGGCTACCCCTGGACCCATGACTCAGACTGGCTCTGTGATCTCATCTGCTCAGGGAACTCCCAGGTGAGGAAATCTCCTCCCGGATGGGCATCGGGATGTTCTCTGCACCTTCACGCGGGCAGCTGCCTGGGTCCTGAGAGGGGTGCCCAGGTTCACACAGTCAGGATGGGTCAGGATGTGGAACCCAGCTCCCCTTCCACTGGCCCACAGCCGCCTCTCACACTATTCAGTGAAAAATGTTAAATTCGAACCCAGGCACCATGTGGATCATCAGAGGGCCTGGGTCTGAAAGCCACCTCTGCCACTACACTGCAAGGCAGGTCTCTGGGCCTCCGTTTGCTCATCTATCAAATGGAGGTGGGGAGGGTGAACCAGATGATCTCCAAGGTTCCTCTGAACTCAAAGAAATCCAAGGGCCGGTGTCTCCTCTTTGGGCCAATTCGCATTGGTGCCCATTCCCCAGGGCTTCTCTGGCTCAGGGACCCGGCCCCTCTCTCGCGCTTTCATTTTTGCGCTGTCTTTCCTGGCCCATATTTGACACCCATCCTGCAGATTCCAACTTTAATAATAATAATAATAATAAGGACTGCTGCCTCTGGAAGCCTCTCTAGGACTGGAGGGCAAGAAAGCCCATCTTTTCTGCCTTAATTTGTCTTCTAAGTCTCACGACTCTCCATTCCAGTAACCCTCCACTTACTGCCCTTCTTATATACAGCTGTCGACAGTAACGTCAACAAAACTTAAAGAGGTTTTGATATCTCCCTGCTGTTGGATTTTTAGCAGAGACGTGCGCAGAAACAAGAAGCATCTGCGTGGGCGTGGAGACGTGCGTTCTCTCCACTTTACCTGCACAGCTCCCGCCACCCCCAAACTACATGGCTCATCCAGCCAGACGCCATCCAAGTGAATCACAGCGCCCTGCCTGGCCCGGATCAATGATCTCTAGGTCCCACGAGACCGAGTCTAAACCAGAATGATTTTGTTTTTCATTTGATTTCAGAGTCACGAGGCTAGATTGAAAACCAAAATACCAGGATGACTTTCTCCGCTAAATCAAAACCATTTTGAGGGAGGTTGAGACTGAGGTTTTTGAATTTCCTGCCCAGGAGCATTTGATTTTGTCTTCTGCCAGAAGTGACTTCCAAAGGCCTCTGGGAGCCAAAGATATTGCTCCATTTTATTCTCCTCGAGCATTCCTGACAGTGCAGCGTCTCACACTTCAATCTTCACACAGGAAGCCTCGGCTTTCATGGCCCGGGCACCCTGGGAGTCCAGAATCGCTGGTGCTGGCTTACTCATCTTCTAGGGGATTTGGCCAATGTTCGTGGCTGCTTTGGGATGCTTCCATTTATGGGGAAGACGCTGTCTCCTCGTCTCTGTGCGCTGTCTCCTCGTCTCTGTGCACTCTCACACAGATGGGAAGCTTCAGAGGACAAGAGCAGGCCAGTGCTTCTCTGGGGGAGCAGCCAAGAACAGGGCCTGCTCTGGGGGTTGATGTTGGAATCAGGGTATGCACAGGTATGTGGGGCATCCATGAGCCAAGCCAAAGGCAGCAGCCATCAGAGGCTTCTTAGAAGACAAAGTCAGGGCAGTTAACTGAACTGCCTGCCAAGATGAGGTGGATGGTCAGAATCTCTGTGGGTGAACACTTAGCCAGACCCAAGGGAGACAAAAAAAGGCAAAACTGGAAGGGATCATGTAGGGGAAGACAGAGCCATAATCCAGAAAGATCCCAATAAGCTGGAGCCACACAAGCAATCTAATAAACTCCAACTTAATGGGGATCAATGTCAAGTTTGGCACTTTGGCTCAAACAATCAGTGGCATAAATGTAAAATGGGAGAAACATGATTAGAGAACAGTTGATGAGATGAACAATCTGGTTGTTTTTATAGAAAACGAACTTGAAATGAGTCATCAGTAAGATATGGCAGCCAGGAAAGAGAATGAAGTCTGAGGCTGCATTCAGAGACTTCCTGTATGGGAGAGAGGATATTCTAGGCAGGAGGGAGGAACAGAGTCCTGAGAACAGTATGGCAGCCAGATTGGCTGGAAGGGAGAGGCCTAGAGGGGGGATGATGGGCCAACAGCCCAGAAAAAGTGTTTGATTCTGGGGGCCACAGGGAGCCCAGGGGAGCAACACAGTGAGACCTGGGCTTTGGGAGTCTGGGGGAGCTCAAAGGAGATAGCCCCCACTGCCTCAAAGGCTCCATCCATTCCTTCCCATTCCCTTATTCACCAGTTACCAACTCTCCCTTGTGCCTGCTTCTTTTTAAACATCAGCACACTGGTGCCGATGGCAGCACACTTAGCTTGGACTCTAGTCTCCTGTCTTCTTCATTCTCCCGGCATTACTGTGGAAGGATCTGACAAGAGGAGCCCTGCGTTCCTTAAAAACACATTCTAAAGTGCCAACAAATCCAAGAGGCCCTCAGAGGTCAGTTTGTGAGCTAACACAGGGCAGAAATTCTGAAAGAGTGGAAAAGCAACACGAACAGAACCAAGTGAAAAATTAGAATTTTGAGGATATGGCAGTACCAGTCTATTGGCTAACCTTGTCATCACCATAAGCTCTTCAGGAGAAAAGAGCCAGTTTCCAAGGGCAGATATCCTTGTAGGAGAGGAGATCAGGCTGGCTTCTGAGACCTCATCGGCACAGGTGTCTGCCCAGCTGTTTGAAGAGTATTGAGCACACCAAAAGATCCCTCTGTATTTGTTACTTATGGACTACCTGAAGTGAATCGATAGATAATTAATAAATGAATGAATGAACAGTGTTTGGCCCAGTGGCTCCCCCTAGCCAGGCACCTCCCAGGCTAAGATCATAGGGGATTTCAAGCAACAATTATTCAACCAATCAAGATAGCTTTCTTCAGGAATCCTCTGATTATCATGATCCAAAAAAAAAGTATAAAATGGGGAAATGTGTGTGCACGTATGTATGTGTGTGCATGTATGTAGCCCCTAGGCAGCTGCACAGAGTTTTCAAGCTGGAAAGAGCCTCAGCAGCCATCGAGTCTAAGCCAGGCCCTAAAGCCCAAAGGGACCCTGGCAGGTGGTCATCCAGGCTCTGCTCAAAGACCTCCAGTGAAGAGGAGCTCCCCACCACCAGAGGCAGCCTATCTCCCTCTCTGCCCCTTCCCCCCAGGCTGGACTCCTGCTGCTGCTACCCTCCAGGTCAGACCGGGCAGAACCAGGCTGATCCCTCCTCCCCAGGACAGCCCTTCGGACATGGAACACGAGCAGCATGCTTTGAGCCCCTCCCCATCCCAGCACAATCTTCTCTTCCAGTAGCCCTCGTAAAGTGTAACGGGACGAGTTAGAGCCTATGCAGCTATCGTTGGACCTCGCCCAGAACCAGCTGAGATAGCCTCAGGGCTCTGAGGTATGGGAGGAACAAGATGGAGTCTGGAGGAAGGGTCTCACCCTTGTTGGCATTGTGGTGCAGGGTTCTTTTCCGGATTTACCTGTGCACAGGTGAATCATGGGGAGAGCATGGGAAGGAAAGGGAAGGAGAATAGGCGGAGAGTAGGCAGAGAGTAGGCAGACCAAGGCAGTCCTAGTACTATGTAATGAAGGCTATAAAAATCTGGTCACTGACTTTATTAAACGGAGCTATTCACCATCTTTGCTTCCCGCCTCTGTATTGCCCGCAAGATCAGGCCTTTGCTGGACAAAGGCCTGGGAGTATGGGGTAAGGGAGACCCCTTACAGTAAAGCCCCTCTCGGACCTGGCTGCACTTTTCCACACTTTCTCTCCTAATCCTCTGCCTAACCCTTCCGATTCCAATCAGAGCACAATGCATGGATGTGTTCTCAAAGTCCGAATGGTCAGTCCTCTGCTGCCCCTGGTTGTGAGTCACACCACTGCTAGGGCCTTCATCATAACCTTCACATGGTTCTCATGTGTTCTGTATGGATCCATCTGCACACACTGTCTCCCTCCTTAGAGGGTAAGCTCCTTGCAGGCAGGGGCCACTTTGCTTTGTCCTTGTACTCACACTGCCTGCCATAATGCCAGGCACACAATAGGGGTACCTAATACCAAGCCATCTTAAACCACAGATGAGACAATTCCTCAAGCAAGCATTTATTGAGCACCTACTATGTATGGGGGGGAGGAGTTGGAGCAAAGTACTGGGGATACAGAGACAAAAGGGACATGGACCTGCCTTCCAGGACATAACATTCTGATGGAAAGACAGTGTGTACACAGTTAGGGATCAGGACCAGGGCCAGGCCTAGAGTTCCATGGCAGAGAGAACCTCCAAATCAGAAGCCTCTCTACCAATGCAGGGTCTGTGTCAAAGTTGATGGGGCCAAAGAGTTTGAGTGACTTGCCTGGAGTCCCCTGCTGGGATGCTAGAACACAGAGGGCCCCAGAGGCTGTTTAGTCCAGCCCAGGCCCACCCAAAGCCACGCCAATAGTGAGTTCAAGGGTTGAGATTCAAACCCAGGCGCGCTTCCCACCACACCACAAAGCCTCCAGGGGCTCTGACTCGAACCCAGATTCTCTGACACCCAAGCTCAGTGCTCTGTCCAGCAAGTTCCTAAACCGGAAGCGATATTCTCAAAAAAAAAATCCTTCCAGTGCTACTACCATCCTGTGGTTGTCGACGGGACGTGTGAACCCCACTCACAAAAGGTTCACTCTCTAGGAAAGGAAAGAAAGGCAGCCTTGAAGAAGGACCAGGAAGGATGCCCCTAAGGACTCCCAACAGAGGCCTCGGCACCATTTCCGGCCTCTGCGAGCTCGGGCCAGTCTCTACCCTCTCCTCCCTTTCTCCAATCTCACGGCAGCCGAGGGAGGCCAGGATTTAGAGTGGTAAGTGGGCTGGACCTGGGTACCAGCCCTCAGACCTCGGGGATTGTTGCTCAAGCCCTTCCCCCCTCACACGTATTAATCCCATCTGGGTGTGTGCGGTATTGGGCACCCATCTGGCAGATGCCTCTTGGGGATGGGAAGGAGTCATTCGCACTGAGTCGCCAAGTCTCCTTCCTGCAAAGGAAGTATGGGGGCTAGGAGCTGCTCACAGATCAAGAAGGACAACCTGCTTTCGCTGGGTTTGCTTAGAGGGTCAAGCTCCACCGCCTGTTTCAAGGGCAGCCCTTGGGGGCCCGCCTGCAGCCCAGATGCTCCAGGAGCAGCCGAGAACTCCGTTCCATGTCTGGATCCTTGGAGGCTGCCCACTACGCACTGTGCAGCAGGAGTCCCGCCTGGGGGGAAGGGACGGAGATGGGGATAGACTGCCTCTGGCGGTGGGGGGCTCCTCCTCGCTGGAGGTCTTTGAATGAGTTCTGCCCGAGCTCCCTTTCTTGGCTCACCGCTCCTTCTCTACCTTCGCTGTGCTCTTCTGCAGCATCCACTCCCTGCCGGACCCCAGGGATCTGTCTAGATGCCCTTTTGGTCTTTCTCTAGATAAGTGAGCCCAGCGGTCTTCTTTACCGCGGGCGGCTCCTAAATCGGCTGAGCCCATCCTTATCTCTATCTGGAGCCCCAGTCCTACCCCATTCACGGCTACCTCCACCTGGTACTGGCACCCCCTCGGTGCCAGCCCTCATTGACTCATACCTGGACTATTGCAACAGCTGCTGGGGTCTGCCTCCCTAAAGTCACTCCCGAGCGATTCCTCCAAGCTAACTGGTCTCTTAAAAAGTGTTTTTGTTATGAATTTCAAAAGCACCAACAAACACGAGCATTTGCACGTGCGAAGAATAATGGAAAAAGAGGATTGCATGGAACCGTGAGCTTCCTTCGTAGTTTGACTTTTTAATGTATATTTAACATCCTAGCGACAACAGGGCGCCCTTCGTCTGCGTCCCCACCCGAGCTTCCCCCGGCTCCTTTTCGTGGGGTTTTCTTGGCTTTGTTTTTTAATTTGACAAACATCGACATGCACGAACACAACCGTCTACAAAGAATAACAGAAGGGAATGGTCCATGAGACCGGACTCTGTTACGTTAAGTTTGGGGGTTTTAAATGAATATTGAAATTGACCGTGACAGTAAGGAAGCCTCCGGCTCATCCATGTCCCCTGCAGGACCTCCTTCAGCCTCTTCGGGAGTTCTTCTAAATGTAGCCTTAATGCTCCTCCTCTTCTTTGGGGTTGGGTCTCACTCTCATTAACCGTTTACTCCCCAGTGCGCCTCCCCACCCCCCCTTAAAAATAAAGCCCCCTCCCTTACAACAAAAAATAGAAGCAAAACAAGCCTCCCACCCCACCCCCACCATTGGCTGTGTCCCAGGATGGATGTCAGGGCTGTGACTACATTCGTGGTGTTCTAGGGTTGTCTTCTATAAAAAGGAGAAGGCTGGACTAGACAGCCTCCAGGCCCCTCCAACATCCTTCTCTTTCAAGTGAGAGGGTTGGTCCAGATAACCGATGGCCTCTAAGCTCTAGCATTCTAACATTTACAGACACACACACCACCTCCCCCCAGCCTTATAGCTCTCCTTTCTCCCAGCCGTCTGTGCATTCTAGGTGGCTTTGGCCCTTACTGGCTCTTGGGTCTCCTACTCTAGGTTGTAACTTTCTGGAGGATGGAAACTAGGCCTGATGCTTTTTCCATCTCCCACCCCCCAGGGCCTAAGACATAACTGAGGCTTAAAAAATGCTTGTTAGTTGACTGATGAATTCGTTAAACAACTGACTAGTTGACGAAAGAATGCTGCGTAGTCTTCTGGTCCAAAATGAAAGCTTCTCAAGCGCAGGGAGCATTCATTTTGCCTTTGTGTCCCCAGTGCCAAGCACCATGCCCGGCACATAGTACGTGTTCAACCAAGGCTTGTCAAGTGACTGATTGATTGTGTGACTGAGGTGTCTCTCGCTCCCACGGAAAGCATTCACAGCCTCCATTCTGGTGGCCACTGAGGGGATGCTGGGGGCAAGCTTCAGGCCACACATGATAAATCTAAGAGACTCCCAGTTTGGCTGCTGATGACTCAGGGCACCACACCAGGTAAGGAGAAGGCAGCTTCTTGTCACTGGCCATCTTGGATGAAGCTCTCCAGGTGGCAAGATGTGATCTTGGTGAGCACAGAAGAACAACCCTTCTCTCTCCAGCCATAATGGCAGTGGGGCCATCCACTCAACCCGTGGATTGCAGGTTTCTTTCCATTGACATTGACCTTGTGCTCATCGAAAGGTCTAGAGAGATTGTATCAGGGGCAAGGCAGCAGAAGGGGTGCTCTCCAAAGTCAAGGGGAGGAGGCAACAGGGAGGGGACCCAGTGAGTGCCTGCATCATATCACAGCACAGTTCAATCACCACCCAGAGATAAGACCATCAGCAAGAAGATGAAGTTTGGCTATGGGATTGTACGATGTTCAGTTGTGAGGCAAAAATGTGAAATGACATTAGCAAAATTGCCCAACTGTCATGACTTGAGGCTTAACCAATAGCCTTCCAGCAGATTGCCATGGTTGTTATAAGTGAGCTACCGTATTCTAATCGTTCTGTAGCACTTGCTGTGACTCTCTCAGGCCTGTCATTCCCTTTTCTGTTGGAAAGAAACAACCTGCTCTGTACTTGCTTTGTGTTCGTACATTGGGCCTCTTTTTTTTAACTTTCCCATTTCCTGGGAAATTCCTTAGACTTTGAGCCCTTACAATTGCTATCATATAATCAGTAACTTTCCCCAGGATACTGAGGTAGAAGTGATGAGTCAATGAGTATTTCCTTAGCTGTGAAACTAGTGTGTATACCTGTAAGGTGGACTTGCAGAACAGGAGTGATGAATGCCTCTGGCCCTGGGAGTCCCAGTTGACCGGATGCTGATTGGTGCTTAAGAAATGCTTATTAGGGGCAGCGAGGTGGCACAATGAGTAGAGCACTGGAGTCAAGAGCACCCGAGTTCAAATCCGGCCTCAGACACTTGACACACGACACACTAGCTGTGTGACCTTGGGCAAGTCACTTAACCCCAACTGCCCTGCCCTCCCCCTGCAAAAACACACACGCACACACACATACACACACAAAAGAAATGCTTATTAATCGATTGATCAATGTGAGAATTGGGACCTCACAACAACCTTGTGATGTAGGTGCTATAGGTGTTAATATCTCCACTTTACAGGTGAGGAAACAGGCTGAAGCTTATTCAAGGTCACATGGTTATTAACTATCAGAAACTGGCTTTGAATCAGTCCTCCTGATTCACATTCCAAGGGAGCAGCTATGACCCCTCAAAAGCTGATGCTCATGGTATGATGAGATCTCCAGACTAGAAGGGAAATGGCCTTCCTCTTTTTATCTCCTTTTCCGCTCCTCCTCTCACCCACCAAAGTGCTTTGTTTCCCATCAGGAATGTCCAAATGTGACTTATTTGCCTGAATGAGGCTAAGAGGTCAGAGATGGTCCTCGGCCTTTCACATTCTTGCCTAGCAGATCTCAGTGGAAATCTGGTGCAAGATGTCATGAGAACAACATTGCTGAATCACTAGGTCTCCGCTGTAGTCCCTGAACACCCAGGGGATTCACACTGCTGGAAACCCCCAGTTCCAGAGCCAGAAGAATGAGTTGACAGTCTGCCGTGGGACTACTCCAAGAAACCCCTCTGGAAGGCCACACCCTCCAGTGGCTCTCCACCAAGGAAGGGTGCTGGAAGGGCCAAGGGGCAGCTGGATGACCACGAGCAATGTTCTTCCCCCTTTGTGCCTCAGTCTCCTTTTCTGTCAAATGTGGGGATCAGATGAGTTTCCATAAATCCATGAGCCTCTGAAAAGAAAGCAAGATGAGAAAGTGAGAAAATCTTCCTCTTGGGTTGGAGAAATATGAAAGTGGGAAGGTTCAGTGATAGGCAAAGTCTTTTTAAAAACTGCCTTTCTGAGAAGGAAAAGGAAAAAAAATCAGGTGGCATCCAAGCTTTTCCTTCTTCCCAGTCTTGGGAATTTAGAGCTGGAAGAAAGCATGTGATCCATCTAGTCTACCCCCTTCTCATTTTACAAAAGAAGGAACTGAGGCACACAGATGTCATAGGATCTGAGAGTGACCTCAGAGGCCATCTAGTCCAACCTTGTCATTTACAAGTGAAAAAATGAGGCCTTTAAGTCTCACAGGCAATAAAGTGGCTGAATAGCAATTCAAACCGCTGGCTCCAATTCCCGTGTCTTTTCCACTGTCCAACTTGCCCACAGTCCCATGACTAGTGAATGGCATAGTTGGCTCCAAGTCCACTCCTAAGCAGTATACAGGGAAAAATCAAGAGAGTGAAGGATAGTTTTCTTCTTAATTTGGTTTCCTAGCCCTTCAGCAAGATTCAATCCAAACCAGGTAATATTTATTAGGAGCCTTCTGTGTGCAAGGCCCATAATCAACCGACCAACCAACAAACATGTATAGAACACTTAAGGAATAACAAAAGTAACCCTGCCTGGTCACGTCTTTGAGAATGCTTTGCTCTGAGAAGAGCAGGATACACTTCTGGAGGGACCCTCCTAAAACTGGGGCCACATTAGACCACACCAGGAAAGTAGCAGTAGCCTTGCTGTCCCTTCTCTCTAAGGCACCAACCACACCAAACCAGGGAAGGATAAGGAAAAGAAAGAAAACTACAGATCACGAACAGTAATGAATACTGGTTCAAATTTTAAAATCAGATCCCGGCCAAAAAAAATATTCTAGCAATTTATCCCAAAAATTATTCATTATGATAAATTTAGGTTTATATCAGGCATGCAAGGGTGATTCAATATTAGGAAAAAAGTTTTAAATCACATTAAAAACACTCAACTGCTACAGTACAACACTCATTTTACAAACCATATAAAGTGTAGGCATAGAGGGACTTCATAGGTCTACTTGGCCCATCTATATAAGTGTGTGTGAGTGTGTAGGTAAGAGTGTGTGCATGTGTGTATGAGTGTGTGTGTGCATGTGTCTGAATCACCTTCACCGTGCCCTCCCATCTTCCCACCTCCTAAATGTAGATGTTCCCCAAGGCCTCATTCTGGGCCCTTTCCTCGCCTCACTCTCTTGGCCTTCTCATTCACTCCCATGATTCCATTCCTAACTCCATGGCCTTCAAACCTCTCTCTCCAACCCTGACTTCTCTTCTCACATTCAGACCCTCAGCTCCAACAGCATATGAGTTGCTGAAAATGGACCAACAATTCAAACACAACGGGTTCAAAACCAAACTCATTCTCTTTCCTTCAAATCCTCTCTTCCTGTTGGTTTTCTTCTTTCTGACTGTGGCACTGCCAGTAACTTGCTCACCTATATTGAGGTTTTTATTTTTTAAGTCAATTAAGAAGCATTTATTAAGTACCTAAGGTGAGCCAGGCATTGTGCTGGGCAGCCACTGAGGCTGCAGAACCAAAGGACAGAGCAATGGTAAGCAGAAAGGGAAAAGGGGTTTGTATTAAAATCACCCGCCCTGCTAACGTTGGTGATCCTGGCTCTGCCACATACTATCATGTGACCTGATGCACCTCCTCACCTTTCTGGGCCTAAGTCAGTATGGTTGCGTCTGTATAATGAGCAATCTGCCCAAGACTGTAAGCAATCTAATATAGGCTATACACGTGCGATCATGTGACACATATTTCCACATTAGTCATTTTGTGGAAGAAAAGTCCAACCAAAAGAAAGAAGGAAAGAAAGTGAAAAAGTATTCCACTTCCGTCCGTATTCAGATGCCATCAGCTCTTTCTCTGGAGTCAGAGAGCATTCTTCATCGTGAGTCCTTTGGGATTGTCTCGATTGCTGAGGAGATCTAAATCAGTAGTAGGTGGTCATCACACACTGTGGCTGTTTACCACTTACCATGTTCTCTTGGTTCTGCTCGCTTCACTCTGCATCAGTTCATATAAGTCCTTCCATGTTTCTCTAAAATCATCTGCTTGTCATTTCTTACAGCAAAATCATATGCCACAACTCGTTTAGCCATTCCCCAATGGATGGGCATCCACTCAATTTCCAATTCTTAGCTATCACCAAAAAAGATACTGTAGATATTTTATACAAATAGGCTCTTTTCCCCTTTTTTTAATTTTTTGGAATACAGACCTAGCAGTGCTATTGCTAGATCAAAGGGTATGCACAATCTAATTGCCCTTTGGGCATAGTTCCAACTTGCTCTCCAGAATCGTTGAATCAATTCACATTTCCACCAACAATGAATTAGTATTCCAATTTTCCCACATCTCCAACATTATCATTTTCCTTTTCTGTCATATTAGGCAATCTGATGGGTGCGAGGTGGTACTCAGAGTTATTTTAATTGACACTTCTCTATTCAATAGCGATTTAGAGGATCTTTCCATACGACCCTAGATAGCTTTCATTTCTTCCTCTGAAAACCGCTTGTTCATATCCTTTGACCATTTATCAATTGGGGAATGGCTTGTATTCTTGCAAATTTGACTCAGTTCTCTATATATTTGAGAAATGATGCCTTTATCAGAAACTCTCGCTGTAAAAATTGTTTCCTCTCTTTGTGCTTTTCCTCTAATCTTGGTGGCATTGGTTTTGTTTGTGGATTATTCTACCTTTTCAGATTTTCTCAGCTTTCTCAAATTCTCTCCCTTATACACAAAAGTCAACACCAAGGGGTGGTTGGGTAGGGCTTAGCTTCTGTTCCTCATTGTCATGTTTGCACACAATTCGTGCCCCTTTGGAGTGCATGCTGGATCCTATTATTCCCAGGATCAGCCAGACTGTTGTCATGGGACAGATAGCTTGTCCTTCCTCCAAAGGCTTTTGGGAGATCTGCCCAGCATCTTGGCCTGCCTGGGACATCTACCCAAGCCTAACTCGGGCTATGATGGGAGGCCATCCCAGCCAGGGGCACGTTGAATGTCCTCACTCCACAGCCCAGCTATGCCTGAGAGGCTGAACAGGAGTGTCTTGGGAATGACACTGGCCTGAGCGTAGGGGGCCTGACCTGGATCTGGCTGGTCAGTCGGGGGCTGGGGACATGGGAATAACAGCTGATTCCAGGCTGGGATTCTGGGCACTCCTCCTCCAGTGGAGTCAGAGGAGGGAAAGTCACCCTCCATGGCAGTGCCACCCTTTATGACCAGCAGCCAACATGCATACCATACCCACTCCAGCACTTCCAGGTCATATGGTCCCCACACCAACCAGGTGAGATCAGCAGAGGTGGGACCACAGAACCATTGAGATCGGGCTAGAAAATGACGGTGTCCAATCTCCTCTTTATACAAATTAGGAAAATGAAGCACAAAGCAATTAAGGGACTTGCCCAGAGTCACTGAAGTGGGCTACGAACCCAGGCCTTCCTGCCTCCAGATCCAATGTTCTAACCACTGCACTACATCTACAAAGAACTTGGAATAATCTAGCCTAGTTTTAGTAAGGGGGAAACTGAGTCCCAGAGAGGCCACATGACTTGCCCAAGGTTTAGTAGCAGAACTAGAATTCAAACCCAGGTCATCTGATTCCCAACCACACTGTCTCCATGTGCAGGAAGATCTGATCTGGTAATCAGGAAACTCCATTTAATAGACCAGAACATATCTACTCAGAGGCTATCCAATAGACTCCAGGAGAGGAGGCCCAAGGAAGTTATAAAATGACTTCACCAAGGTCACATAGTTCATGAGTGCTAGGCTTGCCTTCCAGTTTCTTGCTCTTTTTGCTTTCTCTCTTTGGGGTCCCGTAGTTAAGAACCCAAGAGCTCCTGGGTTCCGGCTCCACCCAGCCCAGTGAAGGGGACAGCCATTCTCCCTTCAGACCAGCTGAAGAAGCAGACTTGTATTCATACCCCACTTGGACAAGTGCCCTTCCATACTCTGTAGCCCCCTCATTTCCCATCCTGCCCCCTTGGTGGGGTCCAAGGCCCCACTGAACACAACCCCTCCGCCCCGGCCCACTTATTTATAACTGCTGAGTAATGCAGAACAGTGAGTCCCTGTGGAGGGCTGGTTTTATTTAGCCAGCAGGCCTGAGGGGGGACAGGATTAATTTAATAAGCCCAGTACCAACAATAAAACCAGTGTGGTTTTTCCTGTGGCTTTGCCAGAGTCCTTACTTCATGGGATGGCAGGGCTTTTGGTGTGGAGACAGGGAAAAGGAAAATAAATGCCCCCATGGAAAAAGCGCCGTGCCCTTCCCTTCAGAGCGAGGAGCATCTGGTGGGGCACAGAGGGGAGGTAGAGGTGTGGGGGCAGCGTGGGGGCCAGAAGCACAGCAGCTTGGGCTCCCTGGCAGGGCTGCCCCAGGACCTACACACATCAGCTGCCAAGAGGGGAGGGGGCCATTCACGGCAGGAGTTTTCTTCTCCCTCCTGTTTCTCTGGTGATGGCAGAAACAAACAGAGGCATCTGGATCAGCTGGCTCCTGTGCTGATGGGGACATGCTGACCGGCTGGAAAGGAGCTCGGGGCTATTGCTTTTAATTCCTTCACCACCAGTCACTGAACCCAGGCAAGGTCCAAGCTGCCAGGGATGGCCAGCCATGCCCATGGGGCCCCATGGGCTTGATCTCCTCCAGGCCACCGGTCGTGGTGCCCCCTCCGGGGCAAGAGCCCCTTCACCCCCAGGGCCTCAGTCTCTGCCTCTGCAAGTGGAGGGGCTGCCTTAGAGGGCCTGAGATCCTTCCAGTCTGGCTACAATCCCATCTATCACTCGAGGCAAGTCACCTCTCTGAGCTAGTTTCTGTCCCTATAAAACAGGAACATCTGTCTAGATCCTGGCCCCAGAGATTCAAAGATGGACAGGACCCTGGAGCCCAGCTCCCTCGCTGTACAGATGAAGATGCTTGGTCTCAGAGAAGGGAAGGCTGCCCAGCCAGGAAGAGGAGCCACTGGAGCATGATTCTTCCTGACTCTAAGCCCAGGGCCCTATCCACCACACCACCCTGCCCCAAGACAACCTGGCAAGCTCCTTCCAGCTCAGACTCTGCTCCTAGGAGAGGCTGCCCAGAGTACTAAGCAGCTGGGCACACTCAAAAACCAAGGGCCAAGTCCCAGCCTGTTTCTACCAGCTTGTGAACTCCAACATGACACACACTCTTTCTCTCTCTCTGCCTTGGTTTCCTCATCTGTGAAATGAGGAGTACGGATTGGAAGGCCTTGAGCACCCTCCCAGGTCTACGCAGATCTATGATCCTCTGGCTTGAGTTCAAATCGCGCTGCTGATATTACCTACCTCCATGATGCTGGGGAAGGCCCTTCACCTCTGGGACCTTCACTCTGTCCTCTGTAAAAGGAGAGCATTGGCCCCAGTGGCCTCTGGTGTGTTCGCCTGCTCTGGGTCCGTGAACCCATGAGCCTTCCAACCTGGTCCTTATCTTGGTAGTAACAAGAGCTATAGCAGGAAACTTGAGAACCCAAGAGGTGTATGAAAATGAAAAATGGACAGCAGCTGGTTACTAAGCGGCCATAAGCCAAGGGAAGAGTTTAGCTCTGCCACCTGTAGAAAAGGATGAAAATTCTGAGCCTAAACTCCCCAACTCCCAGGCCCTAAAAGCCAAGTGGGCAGCCCTGGGAGAGGGGCCGTCAGCCCTCTTCCAAGGCCCTTGGGGCTCCCTGGGATGCTCCCTCACATTTGCTTCCCAAATATCCTGGAGAGCCACCTCTCCTGCTTCCACGTTGGGATGCCAGCACCTCCCATGTTTTGGGGTCCTTCCTTCTTGAGTCTTCCTTTGACACGGGATTATAGATGTGACATTAGAAAAAGCCAAGGCTGATGTAGACTGAGTGAGAGTCATTACAAACACATTTCCTGCTCTGCCTGGGAGCCCCAAAGTATCCTCAAGTAAAGCCCACCAAGACCCTCACGAAAGTCTCTGAGGACATTGGTTGGATGAGGAAGGGCCTGAAGAATGCACCAATTTGAGGGATGACTAAAGGACCTGGTAGGTGGTTAGCCTGGGGAAGATATGGTTGAGAGGGACTTGGTGGGGTTTTCAAGGGTTGCTGGGGGGTCGTGTGAGGAAGGTGACCCTTTCGTGGACAAGGAATGCATTCAGTGAAGTTGTTGCCAAGGGGACATCCAGCCTGGCCTTGAAACAGAGTCCAGAGCTGCCTTCGAGTGAAAGGAGGGAGGTCCAGGAAGAGAGGCCAACCATGATGGGCTCATCCCCAGAGGGCAGAGCTAGGAAACTGTGAGACCAGCTTCTGCTCCAGCATCAGGCAACACTTCCCCACCATGAGGGCTGTCCCAAAGTCCCAAGATTACTCAGGGGCTTGTAGGAGGGCTCTCCATCAGTGGACAAGCATCTCAGGGGTGGTTCAGAGGAGATTCTGAGTCAGGTGTGGCCTGAACCAGAAGCTTCTGAAGCTTCTTCCAGCTCTGAGGGCCCAAGGTTCTGTGGGAGTGAACTCATTCAAGCCAAAACCACTCTTTCAGGGGCTTGATTTAGCCATGGAGCCAGGCCCAGAGTTAAGACAGGGTCATTGGGAAGGATCCCAATCTTTGGCCTGGGTGCCCGAGCTCACTGTAATCTGGCTTCCAAACTCATGGTCCAATGAAACCCACTCCCTCCAAAGTGATGGGCGAGCTCCGGGTTGCCCAGTCCAGTGACCTTCTATCAATCCTCCTCCTCTCTGCTGGTGCCCTTCTCCGCCCAAATGCTCTCTCCTCTTTGGGTTTCCAGGGTACTCTCACTCCTGATTCTCCTCCTCCCTCTCTGAATGCTCCTTCCCTGTCTCCTTTGCTGCATCCTCCTCCACATCACACCCTCTACCCTTAAGTGTCCCCAGATTGTGTCCTGTTCTCTCTCTACTCTCTCTTGGCAATCACGTAAGCTTCAGTGAGTTCAGTTATTGTCTATACAGATAACCCCTAGACCTATAGATCTGCAGCTCATGCAGCTAACAGATGTCACAGCCAGCATTTGGACCCAGTCTTTGGGCTCTAGAACTCGGGTTCTTTCCACTACATCACACCAGCTTGAGAGGAAAGCAGCAGAGTGGTAGGGTGGGATGGTGAGAGCTCACTTGGTGGTCCCCCAGAGCCAGGCAGCCTCTCTTGCAGGACACCCTCCTTCCCGAGTGAGACGCACGGAGGGGTGAGGCCTGCCTGCCCAAGTGGATTGACCTAATAGACTCCAGGGCAACACTGAGCTTGGAACCATCTGGTCCTCTTTCTGAGCTGGGGGACCTCCTGATCCTCTGCACCCAAACAAGAGTGACTATGTGCAGCTATCCGGAAATCAAGGGGAGGCCAAAGCTTGTGCTGAGGCTCACTGAGCACCCAGCTCCAGACCAGGGTCTGTAGACTTAAGGAATGAGAATCAATACCTGGCATCTTAGCTACGTGTCTGAGTGCTAGGAGTGTGAGAACCAAAGCGATCCAGAGGAAGTATGCTAGAAACACAGAGACCTGGTCGGCATCCTGGCTCTGCTGCTAATCAGTTGTTTGGCTTTGGGCAAGTCCTCCGCCCTCTATGGGCCTCAGTTTCCTCATCTGTAATCTGACCTTGAAGGCATCTGCAGCCCTAAGTCTCATGCTCCTTGGCCAAGCAGCTACCTTGAGTTCCTTTGCTTGGCCAGATTGGAGTTGATGTTTCTGAATGGAAGGGCAGGGCCCCTTGGCTGGGGATGAGTGCCCCACAAGCCCACCTTGAAAGCACCAATGAAGAGTTGTTGAGTTAAACCAGCCCCAGCTGAAACAGACTTTCCACATGACTCACGACAGGCACAGCAGCCCCACCACCCTCAGTACACACGTACTCATTAGTGCCGCCTCCTCTGAGGCTCTTTAATCAGTGGGGGAATTTCCTGTAAATGCGGGCTCAGTGTGGCCAGCCTGTGGCCAGCTGCCATCAGGACTGATTTCATTCATGTCCCTAGACTCTTGAGAGGCTGTTGCTCCCACATCTCTCACCCTTCTCTACCAGGACATGAGTCGTAATTCTTTTAAGGTGGACTGTATAAGACCCTTGAGACACTGCACGATCCTGGGAAACTCATTGTAATTCTGAGGGTTGCTCCAGTGGAGACTTTGCCATTTTCCTGTGCTGGGCCCAATGGCCCATCACCTACAACCTACAGCACATATGTCTACAGCTGCTTTATTTTGGTCTTTCTATCTCTGGGGTGTCGCATAAACTAGGCACTTAATAAATGCTTGCTAAACTGGATTTCTAATTGCATCCACTTGCCTGTACTAGACCTCTTTGACCAGATGGCATTTATCCCCAAGCCAAGGATCACATTTGAATGAGACATCATGGGATGGTGACCAGAGCACTGAATTGGGAAAACTCACATTGGAATCCTTTCTCAGCCACTTGGGATCATGGAACTAAAGGTGGAGAGAAGGAAACTGAGTCCCAGAGGGGTCAGGGCACTCACCCAAAGTCACACAGGCTGGATTTTAATGCCAGTCCTTGTTCTCCCTCTCTGGCTATGTGACCTGAGGTAAGTCTCCAGGCTGTAACTTCCTCATCCATAAAACTATGAGATGAGCAACAAGGTCAGGTGAGGGGGGTCCGTGCCAGGTCCTGCCTGGGGGGCATAGGGCAAGCCTCTCTATGTTCCAGTTGCTTTGGCTGTGAGATGAGAGGGTTGCATTAGATGACCTCTGATGGCCCCTTCTAGCTTGGAATCTGCGGTGCTCTGACTAAATGATATGTAAGGCCCAGCTCTAAGATTCTGTGCTCAATCCAGAGTATCTTGGACGCTCTACAGCCCTCCCATCTTTGACTTGTGCCCTATGCCTGGAGTGCCCGTTGCCACCAGGGGCAGTGTGAAGTGCCATGCCCATGACCATGCCCATCCAATGTGTTGACTTGCTCTCCCAGCTCTGCAAATTTGCTGAACGTTCTATCTATGTCTTTATCCAACTCATTGACAAAAATGTTCAACGGTCTCAGACCAAGTGCAGATCCCCAGGGCACTCCACTGGGGACCTTCTGCCATGTTGACATAAATACATTCCCAGGTACTCTTTGAGTCCAGCTGTCCGGCCAGCTGTGAACTGATCAGATTGCCCCTCACCATCTTCTCCACCATCTGTGTATAAATCCCATCCACAGTGTGCCCTCCTCTGCTGGTTGAGTCACCCTGGCAGAAAAGGACCGAGGTCGGTGTGGCATGACCTGCTCTAGATGAAGCCCAGCTGGCTCTCTGTGGCTGCCGCTTCCTTTGATAGATGTCCACTCACCTCCCCTTCGATCTTTGATCCTAGAATTGGCCCAAGAAACAAAGCCAAGCTCACTGCAGCTTCCCCGTTTTCAAAATCACAAAACAAAAGAAAAATTCCTTGCCCTCCAGCCACTTACACTCTGCTGGATCAGGGAAATGAAATAAATCCTAGAGGTGTTTGGGCTGAGGAGGGGAGGGTCATCTGGGCCTGGGGTGTTCAGCGAACATGGGACATGTTGGCATTTTGTTTGTTGCTGTTGAGTCATTTCAGTGGTGTCTGACTCTTCCTGACCCCATTGGGAGTTTTCTCGACACACATACCCGAGGGGTTTCCCATTTCCTTCTCCAGGTCATTTGACAGATGAGGAAACTGAGGCCAGCAGAGTGAAGAGGCTTGCCCAAGGTCTCTCAGCTAGTAAGTGTCTGAGGCCAGATTTGAACTCATGAAGATTAATCTTCCTGAGTCCAGGCTGGTGCCCCCTAGGCTTGAAGGATGAGAAGAAATTAGGAGGCTTTCACTGAGACTATATGGTCACACAGTGGGGGACAATACCAGGAGGAAGACCCTGTCTCTCAGAGAAGGGTAACCCCATCAACAGAGGTTTGGGGTCACTGGGTGTGAGCCCTCTCTCTGCTCTCTACTTTCTACGTCTCCCTGGGCAAGGCATTTGCCTTCCAGATGAGCCTTAGTTTCCTCCCATGGAGGCTGAGGAGGGAACACTCGGCCCACCTATGACTCACTTGTTCAGTCAATATAAACTATAGGCCTGAGCTGGTGCTGTGCTGGTTCAGCAGTAACAAAGACCAAAACCGGGGTCTCTCCCCTCCAGGAGATCGCTTTGAGAGAGGCAAGATGATGTGAACACACACAGACATAAAGTAATTTAGAGATGGGCAGCACCAACATCTGGGAGATGTTAGGAGATCAGGGAATGGAAAAGGCCTCATGTGCTGAGTTTTCAAAGAAGGTGGAGATTCTAAGGAATGAAGGGAAAAAGGAAGGGCCTGCCAGGCATCCGGGAGAGCCTGAGGTGTGGAGATGGGAAACAGTGTGATCTCCACTAACATTTCTAAAGGCCGCATCAAGAAACAGGGACGCCTAAGTGGCTTTGTGTTGTCCGTTCGTTCCTTGGTGTTCAAGTCTTTGGGCCCTCAGGTTCTTCAGTCCTCCACCATCTGCCCAAACCTGTCCAAGCTCACATTCCTGGCTTCCATGACACTCTCTATCCATCTACTCCTCTGCCGTCCCCTTCTTCTTTGGCCTTAAGTCTTTCCCAACATCAGGGTCTTTTCCAATAAGTCTCGTCTTCTCATTATGTGGCCAACGCATTTAAGTTTCGGTATTTGAAGTATAAGTATATTCAGTACATAAGTACATATATAGATATGTATATTCAGTATAAGCTTCAGTTTTTGACCTTCCAGTGAAAAGCCTGAATTAATATCTTTAAGTATGGACTGATTTGATCTCTCTGAATCATATCTGACCTTCCAGTCCCTTATTACCCCATATACCTAATGGCAGGCCCTCTTGGCCCAAACACAGAAAGGCCAAGCCATCTGCAGCCCTGCCAACGTTACTCACCAACGGCTCGAATTCTTTCCTGATAAATGCCCCGTGGCGCACACACTCACCTGGCCAGCGCCGCCATCAGTACATACTCTCGGGCTGATGCACGGCCAAACAGGGCTTCACTTCTGGTAAGTGGGTCATTTGGAAGACGTTGGGAGTAGCCAACTGCAGCAGGCCAGGCACACCCACCTAACGCCAAAAATCCCTCTGGCACATGGGGAGCTCTTGACAGCTTCTGACTTGATACATTTCCTGGCAAAAAATGGACTTGGCTCCTGTGCCCGAAATGTCCTTCCCAAGCTTGGATTTTGCGCACTTAGCAACAGCCTCCAAGTGCAATGGAGATGAGGAACAGTCGGGGAGAGTCTGAGGATCATAGAACCAGGGCTCAAGGGACCTCAGAGGCCATCTACTCCAACCCATTCCCTTACTCTGCAGCTCAGAGGAGTTAAGTCACTTGCTCATGGTCACACAGCTATTCGATATCTAAAGTAGGATGCATAAATCATAGATTTAGCAAGGTTCAAATCCAGCCTCTGACCCTGGCGAGCCATGTAACTTTTGTAGGCCCTTTATTATCCAAGCCTTAGTTTCCCCTCTGGACATTGCAGCGCCCCACAAGGTTGTCGTAAGTTTCAAATCAGATCACATATGGAAAAAGCTTTGAGAATTCCAAAGAACCCTAGAAAATTCAGTTATTGTTATTTCTTGAGTTCCACTGGTTTCATTGCCTTTCCAAGACGAAAATTTCTGATAATAGCCAGAAACACGACCCAATCCCTGCCTCCTTGTAGCCTTTGTCATTCAAACAGTCCACATCCATCGTATGAAGGAGTACTACCTTGGTCCCTGGCCTCACAGAGCTTCCAGTCCACTGGAGAGAATAGAGAGGGACAGGAAGAGCTCTGTCTGACACGTGGCTAAGCAAAAACCTGGGATGGCAGGAGAGGGGCCCAGGTCAGCCCAGAGCATCCTCCTCATCTCAATCTCCTCTCTCCCAGATGAGTCTCAAGTTCCCAGAGCTGAACTAGTACTGTCATCCCTTTGGGGTTCTAGAGGAGCCCTGAGGATGCCCAGGGAATTCTCTAGGGCCACGGTTTGAGTCCCCACCAACAGACTTCTCCCTCAAGATTATCAGTTGACCATCCATTTGGGTCTAGCCTTAGGGAGCTTTTAGAAAGCAACTTTTCACTGTGGTGGTACAATTAAAAACCGTTGGTCCCAAGCATCTCCCATGGGTCTGTGACACATTTTACCACAAGGGCACACCTTCCACATTTAACATGTATACTAAGCCTGTAACTGCTGACTGCACTGAGCAAGGGAGCCCCAGAGCCCAGTTGTGGCAGACGATGGGCGGGTGATCAACGTCCAGCTGACCAGGGAATACGTGAGAAGGAGCTCTTTATGTCAAAGGCAAGTCTATTTAGGAAAGGAGAGTAGGGTGGGGTGCTGGGGCTTCCAGTCTAGCCAGGGAGGGGCAGGGGGAATCGATTCCCACCCTTCCCGTGAGTCAGGGAAGACAGATTTCAAGGGCTTCTAAAAGGATGAAGAAGAGATTCCACTGAGAGGGGAGAAGGAGGAGGGACATTCCAGGTGAATGGCAGAGCTTAAAAAGGGGTGGGAGAGTGCCTCCCTCTAGGCTCAGCCTCCCAAAATAGAACAACTCTTCACAGTGTAACGGAGGAGTCAGAGGGTGAGGTCCTTGGCCAGCTCTGAGCTGTACCCTGGGTGGGAGCCCAGGGGAGGTTTAATTTGGAAAAGGTGGGTCTGGAGAAGCTGTTGGAAGCCAAGCCCAGAGCTGTGATTGGCGATGAGGTTTGCTGGCTGAGCTTATGAGCTCACCTGGAAGGCACAGTCTGGGCCGCTCTGTGCCTGGTTGGATGTGGCTATTATGTGTTTGGGGGCAGGGGAAGGGAGGGAGTGGACTGTGGAAGCAAGACTTGGCCAGGAGATGGGCCCTCTTATGCTGGTTCAGGGAGGCCCCCTCAGCTAGGCTGTCCCCCACCCTTTCCCCTAGGTCCAGCCTTTAGAGATGCGGTGTTTGCTCCTAATCAATCCTGCCCACCGTGACAAAGTCCTCAGCCCCACTTGTGTCCCTGTGCCAATATCCCAGAATAGTTGACTGAGTGTACACTTTCAGGGGAGATGCCAGCCACTCACAGTGGTAGTAGGTCCTATTGCACCCTCAGCCTACAGCACCAGCCTTGTGCTTCCAACTTGGCCCAGGGGCCATGGGCAGGAACTATGCCCTTGCCTCTGGGGAAGGGCCTGGACTGTGTTTGGCAGGCCCAGCAACTCTGCAAATGAAACGCCATCTAACGAATGTCCTGGTGAAACAGGCAGCCTTGAAGGCTACTCACCAGTGGCCTTCTTTCTCTCAGTGGATCCTTTGGGCTCTTCTGGACCCAGAAGCAAGAGATGTTCAGTGTAACCTGGGAAAGCACTGGGCACTTGGAGAGGAAGTATGGAAAACACACACACACCATACCCTGGTTGACTAAGGGCACTGTTGTTTGAAGTCACACTTTGTACCATTAGGGGCCAAAGAGACACCAACTTATACTCAAGGCAGAGGAAGGTCCCTAGTCCCAAGAGCTTCTCCTCCACCCCTGAGGGAGCTGGGCCTTCTGCCTCTTGGCAGAAGCTGCATCACTGCTCGACCAGAGGCTGGGGAGGGCAGCCTTGCTTGCTTTGGACAGGACTGACTCTGAGAGCCCAAGGTTTAGAAGAAAAGGCTCCCTTTGAACAGTCGGCTGTGCCAAGGGTAAACTAAACATCTCACCCAGAATAGAATGGGGCAAGCTGAGTGGTTACTAGACCCTCCCCACATCCCAGGGCTTCCCTAGGCCTCACAGCAGATGCTTCTCTGTAGATACAGAACTGGGTAAAGACGTTTTCTCTGAGGTGTTTAGGGGCATCATTAATTCACTCAACAAATGTTCACACAATGTGTACTCTGAAAGATGCAGGGAAAATTCAGTCATTGCCCTCCAGGGGTTTATATTCTATGGATCAAATGAGCTAATATACAGAAACATTTGGCAAACCTTAAAGTAAGTGTGTGTATACATATACATACACACTCATACATGTACACACATATATTCACATATATATGTTGTTGTTGTCATTATTATTAGCGGAAGTGTGTGTGTAGGCTCTATCTGTCTCACCCTAAGACTACATGGGAAAGTCATGAATACAAGGTCAGCTGTGACTGGAGTGAAGGACTCAGGCAAAGGCTCTCTTGGCAAACTTGAGGAGGGAGGGGTGACATCCAGTTGGGAAGCAAGGGCTCAGAAGCCTGGGGAGTCTTCAGAGGGGAGAGGCACCTGAGCAGAGCCTGAAGGAAGACAAGGCTTCTGAGAGGCTGGGGGAATGGAGAGTATATATGCTTGGAGGCTGGAAATGTCATTTTCCATTTCAGTCCATTATCCCAGTTTGGCTAGACCACTAAGCCTCCAAGCATCTATTTACATGTGGAAAGACAGGCTGGAGATACAGTGTGAGGACCTTAAATGCCTACCAGAGGACTTTGTAGTTTACTCAGCAGAGAATAAGGGTGACCAGAGCTTCTTTAGCTGAGAAGGAGCATACCAGCCCTGTCCTGTAGGAACATCAATTGGGCAAGTGTGTGGAGATTGAAGAGGGGAAGACTGGAGACAACCAGAGGCTATTGTGATAAACCAGGTCAGAGGCCTGATCCAGGGGGTGCCATGTGGACCAGAGAGAAGAGAATGGATGCCAGAGATGTTGGAGAGGGAGGATTCACCAACCTTGGCATAACTGACCAGGGGAGGCTGAGAAGAAGAAAAAGATGAGGAGGCCTCAGCCTAGAGGACTGGGGGGATGGCAGTGCTCTCATTAGAAATAGAGACATTTGGAGGAAGGATGGCTGTGGAGTGGGAGGGGGGTGGTAACCAGTTCTGTTCTGGGTATGTTGAATGTGAGATGCTTCCAGGACATCCAGGTGGGCATGTCCAGCAGAACCTTGTTGACCTGGGAGGGAGAGCAGACTCCCCAGGCACACAGCACATCTAAAGCCCAGCACTGTCTGCATTGCGTCTGTCTTGGAGATACTTTTCTAGGCAGTTCCTTGAGATCCTCATTTGATTACAGTAACACTGGTTTTCTAGGAAACTGACTATAGCCTTCATTTATTTTCCTTGTGCCCCCAGAGAGACAAAAGGAGTAATTAGAACTCCTTGTATGGATGGCCTAGTTCCACCATTTGCTTTGCTGGATCAGTGAGAGTGGCTATAACCACATGGTTGAGATAAAGGAGCAAGCCAGGCATGCCAGTTTGGTGGTTTTTTTTTTGCAAAGCCACAAGAGAAGAAATGAGATGTACTTTGCAGAAGCATCCATCCAAGCGATCTCAATTTGACTTTGTTTCAAAGAGTTTCAAGGACTGACATCCAGTTCAGAGATCACTACATACTTGCTGTACCTACATATCCCCGGATAGAAAACTTTGGTGTTTGCTTTTCTTACCCCTAAGGGACTGATCTAAGGAAGCCTAGGATCTGAGCTAAAGAGATGGGTGGGGCCATAGAAAGCCCTTTAGTCCAACCACCTCATTTTACAAATGAAGGAACCGAGACCAAGAGCAAGGAAATGACTTGCCCAAGGCCACACATCTAATAGGTAGCAAACAGAATGGCCTAGATTCAGTATGGAACCATTAGCCAAAGTATCTTTGGAACCAGTGAATCAAAGGAGAATTCTGTTTGGAGTTTCCATGACAACCTTCCCTAACCTGGAAGAGGATAATTCTCCATCGTATCAATTTATCCAATTCATCCCTCCATTTGGGACAGGGACCAACAAATGATGTTCCATTCACTAACATAGCTAGTCATGAATGGACCTAGATGTGTCTGGGTTTCATTCCCAAATGATGGAATGGATGAGTGATGAGTGACGAGGAGTCCTGAGTGATTGGAAGCAGGGGGAGGCAGATCCAGCAGGATTCCCCCAAGTAATGGGGCCCCTCACAATGTTCATCTTAACAAGGCACATCATGAGTAATGTTCCCTGACAATCCTCAAACTGCTAACATTTGGAGCCCCTGAGCCTTCCCCCCATGAATGACCACAGACCTTGCCCAGTCTTGGCCCTGTGCTCCTACTCTACACAGAAGAGGAGAGTGTCAGTGGTGAGGGCCAAATAGTTCCATGGATACAGCTAAACTGGGCAGGGTTCTCCTGGAGTTCAAGCTCTCACTGTTAGCCTTGGCTTGGCATCAGAAGCTTACCAGGCAGTGAGCACAACAGAGAGGAGAAATGGATATCTGCAGCTGAGTTCCATGGCCCCACAAATGGAATAAATGAGGCAAAGCCAGCTTCTCGACATCTTCTGGGACTCTGAGCTCATGGTGCCTGAGGTGGAGAGCTCACTTTACAAAGCTCCATTTTAGAAGTCTAGCCCTCGGCTTTCCAACCAGTCCCAAATTTCTGGATCCTCTGGGAAGACTAGAAACAGGTGGCTCATTGACTTGTTTTTTCCTTTAAATAAAGGGGGTCTTCATATGAATAATCTGTTGTTTTATTTTTGTTGCAGATTTAGAAACATGATCTCCAATATCTCAGCGTGATGTGCAGGAGACTTAAGTGCCCAAAGACTCTGTCATTGGAACCCAAGCTCTGGCATATGCTATCAAGCTAGAAACTACACTCAGAAGACTTCCTGGTGATGGACAGGCTGCCTGTCCTGAGGACCAGGCTCACCAAGGTCAGAAAGGCTCAGCACCAGGTCAGCTGAAGCACCATGGATTCTTCAGCTGCAACAATTCACAAGTAGTAGATGGGCCATCATCTGGCACAGTGGGGAAAGGACCTATGCTGGTGAATTCCATATCCTTGAGAGACTGAGGTCAAGGGGAAATAAGTCTCTGCTTTAGACTCCAGAGCTATTCTTCACTAACTGAGGCAATTCTATGTCTTTATCAAGTGGCATTTTAGGGAATGGTGGAATTATCAAAAGCATATCACTGCAACTTTGGACAGAGCACAGAACAGGACATGACCTAAGCCTTCTGTAGCTCCAAGACAGATGTTCAGCACACGTGGCCTCAGGATCTCAATATCTCCTCTGATGATCCTACTCCACAGAAAAGGTCTCCTCCTTATAGGAGCCAAAGAAATATCTTGGCCTCCAAGGCTATAACTTCCAAGCACATGTCTGATCCAAGTCAGTTCTGAGGTTTGAAAATAGATGAAGAAGAATATGAATGTGTAGGTAGATAAATGATGGATGGTAGATGGAGAGAAACCGAGAGATAATATTGAGGCATGTGGCAACAGAGAAAGAAGAAAACTGTCTTTAGAGTTAAGAAGAACTGGGTTCAAATCTGACCTCTAACCCATGTGCTGGGCAAGACAGTCTGCTTCTTGGTGTTTCAGGAAGCTCTTTAGGACAAAAAAGTTGAGAGGAAAGAAGAGAAGGGGAGAGGAGAGGCGAGAAGAGGAGAGAACAGAACAGAAC
>CM053627.1:8216633-8240636 GCA_028646595.1 Phalanger gymnotis | reverse complement strand
GGGGAGGGCAGGAGAGAGTAGATAGAGATGAATACGACATTTTCTAGTACTTTCCTTAATTCTTTCCCTTAAAAAAATTATTCTTAACTTCTTGGCTCTTGTAGAAGCTTGTGAACTGTTCAGAGGAGGAACTACATAACCAAGATACCTCAAAAGCATCTGCCATGACTTCAACGATCCTCTCTATTCCCAGCTCTCTCATCCTCTTTTTGAGTTTTAGTCCCACATCACCAACTGCTTGATGGCCTGAAGATGGTTGTTTATTAAAAAATGCAAAACAAATTTCAGTTGCAAATTCATAGCTACAAGCTTCAGAAGTACAGGCTGTGTACAACTCAAAATAGAGGATTTTTATAACAATAACTTACAGATACAAACAGATGATCATTTATACTTTCATAAGAAATATAAACATTTTTCACACTTTTCAGTCATCTCTTTTAGACAGTGATCTTTTATGATAAATAAATTAAGAAATATACAACTAAAGTAAACCTCTCTCATAAACTGTTTGGTACTTAAAGCCCTTCCCAGTCTGGCTTCAGCCCAATGATTCTATATTATGCGTTACTTTCCCTCACATGCTCTGTTCTCCCATCATCTGTCTCCCATCCCTCACAAAACCTGGAATTCTTAGAAATTCTGTGAACATGGAATTGCTCATCTAAAATAGCCCAGCTCAGAGTGCTGTAGAGGATGAAGGACTCAGGCTCTCAGAATTCCCAGCCCTGCCTTCTCAGAACCATGGACCTACCTTTACTCTGGCCAGGGATAAGTCTACACATGGTTGGGTTCAAGAGTAAACTATGCAGCATGATTTGAAGGATGCAAAAATCTGTCTATTGGAAATCCTGCCAAGGCTGTCCTCCAGAAATGCCAAGAGAGAGGCCTAGGGGCTCAGACAAGTCTCCAACTAGTCAGGACCATACTTGCCCATAATGTGCTGCCTACAGTTGAGTGCATTACTCCAGATGGCATTGACCAGAGTGGACCCTCACCCCCTCCTCCTATCCATCATTTCTCTCTAAATACAACATAAGGTTCACGTTTAGTATTGTTTGCCTGCCTTGTCACACTATTGAATTGTATTGAATTTAAAATGCTCTAAAATACCCAGGAAAATTGTTGCATAAGCCCACCTCCTTCACTTCCTGCTTCCAATTTTGATATTTTGAACCCAAGTGCAGGTTCCTTCTCATTCATTAGGTGCTAAATGGATAGAGCACTGGACCTGGAGTCAGGAAGACCTGAGTTCTAATCCTGCCTCGGACACTTACTAACTGTGTGACCCTATGCAAATCATTTCACCTCTCTGCACCTCGTTTGCCCATCTGAAAAAGGGAAAATAACAGCATTAAGCTCAATTGTGGAGGTCAAATCTGTCAGCTTCTATGTACAAACAGCATATAATTGCTAATCATTGTTATCATTAGATGCAAAGACTCAAAGCCTTCAATGGAATGAAGATAACCCTCCGGATGCATAGAGATCGAATCAATGGTACAATGGGTAACAACCAGTTCCAAATAGAAAGTCTTGGGCTCTGACCAAAAGGAGCTCCTTGAAATCCCAGGCCACCGTAACGGCCCTCCCCAGGCACTCTCCAGAGTATTGGACTGGGACTTCCTAGGCCCCCAGGTGCTCTCCCGGGTACTGGACAAGGATTTCGTAACCCCCCAGGCGCTCTCCAGGGTACTGGACTGGGATTTCTTAAGCCCTCTTTGACCCAGCAGACTAAAATCCTGTTTCTGTTTGCCTGATCCCCACCGCCACCATGATCCCCCAATACCAATTCTCTACCCCAACCTGTATCCCAAAATGCTCAATACAACTGAAAATACTGACTTAGCTCTCAAAATTATGACAAATTTTTAATCAGATGCAGAAAGGAAGAATTTAGTGTCAAAGATAAGTTCTACTCCACCCCCATCTCTGCTCATTCTTGCCTGTGAAATCTTGTGGGTATGGTTCTACCTCTCTGGTCCTTGGTTTCCTCCTCTGTAAATGAGGGTATTTCTAAGGTCCTTTCCAGCTTTCCAGATTTAAACCCTTTGGCCAAATGGATGCACTTTGATAAGAGAGCAGTGTGGTATAATCCAAAGTCAAATTGTGGGTCCTAGTTGTGGCTCTGATGCTAGCAATCTCTGTGACCTTGAGAAAAATCACTTGATCTCCCCAAGCCTCAGTTTTCTCATTTATAAACAAAGTAAAATAAATGGGCTCAAAAATCTGAAATTCTATGAAATATCTCCGATCAAAAATTTGGAGTAAGGGATGTTTTTATTTTTTTTGTTTTATTATTTAATATTTAATATTTAAATTTTTGATTTCCACAAGAACTTGAGTTACAAATTTTCTCCGTATTTCTACCCTCCCGCCATCCCAAGTTGGCATATATCCTGATTGCCCTTTTCCCCAGGCGGCCCTCCCTTCTGTCACCCCACTCCCCACCTCTTATCCCCTTTCCCCTGACTCTTACTTTCTTGTACAGCAAGAGAGATTTCTATACCCCATTGCTTGTATATCTTATTTCCCAGTTGCATGTTAAAACAACTTTTTTGAGCATTTATTTTTAGAATTTTGAGTTCCAAATTCTCTCCCTTCTTTCCTTCCCACCCACCCTCCCTAGGAAGGCAAGCAATTCAACATAGGCCACACATATATCTTTATGCAAAACACTTCCATAACAGTCATGTTGTGAAACATTAACTTTATTTCCCTCCAACCTATACTGTCCCCCTTTATTTAATTTTCTCCCTTGACCATGTCCCTTTTCAAAGCTGTTTGCTTTTGATTACCCCCTCCCCTGATATCCACTCCCTTCTGTCATCCCCCTCTCTTATCCCCTTCCCCTCTACTTTCCTGTAGGGTAAGATATCCAATTGAGTGTGTATGTTATTCTCTCTTTAAGTCAAATCCAATAAGAGCAAGATTCACTCATTCCCTTTCACCTGCCCCCTCTTCCCTTCCAATAGAACTGCTTTTTCTTGCCACTTTTATGTGAGATAATTTACCCTATTCTATCCCTCCTTTTCTCCTTCTCCCAATATACTCTTCTCTCACCCCTTAATTATCTTCATTTATTCATTTATTTTTAGATATCATACCTTCATATTCAACTCACCCTGTGACCTTTGTCTCTATATATGTATATTCCCTTCAACTATCCTAATGCTGAGAAAGGTTTCATGAGTTACAAATATCATCTTTCCATATAGGAAATGTAAACAAAACAGTTCAACTTTAGTAAGTCCCTTATGATTTCTCTTTCCTGTTCACCTTTTCATGCTTCTCTTCATTCTTGTATTTGAAAGTCAAATTTTCTACTCAGCTCTGGTCTTTTCACTGAGAAAGCTTGAAAGTCCTCTATTTTATTTAAGATCCATATTTTTCCCTGGAGTATTATACTCAGTTTTGCTGAGTAGGTGATTTTTGCTTTTAATGCTAACTCCTTTGACCTCTGGAATATCATATCCCAAGCCCTTAGATCTCTTAATCATAGAAGCTGCTAGATCTTGTGTTATCCTGATTGTGTTTCCACAATACTCAAACTGTTTCTTTCTGGCTGCTTGTAATATTTTCTCCTTGACCTTGAAACTCTGGAATCTGGTGACAATATTCCTAGGGGTTTTCTTTTTGGGATCTTTTTCAAGAGACAATTGGTGGATTCTTTCAATTTCTATTTTACCCTCTGGCTCTAGAATATCAGAGTAGTTTTCCTCGATGATTTCTTGAAGATGATGTCTAGGCTCTTTTTTTGATCATGGCTTTCAGGTAGTCCAATAATTTTAAAATTATCTCTCCTGGATCTATTCTCCTGGTCAGTGGTTTTTCCAGTGAGATATTTCACATTGTCTTCCATTTTTTCATTCCTTTGGCTCTGTTTTATAATTTCTTCATTTCTCATAAAGTCACTAGCCTCCACTTGCTCCATTCTAATTTTTAAGGTAATATTTTCTTCAGTGGTCTTTTGGACCTCCTTTTCCATTTGGCTAATTCTGCCTTTTAAGCCATTCTTCTCTTCATTGGCTTTTTGGAGCTCTTTTGCCATTTGGATTAGTCTATTTTATAAGGTGTTATTTTCTTCAGTATTTTTTGGGTCTCCTTTAGCAAGTCATTGACTTGTTTTTCATGATTTTCTTCCATCACTCTCATTTTGCTTCCCAATTTTTCGTCTACTTCTCTTATTTGCTTTTCCAAATCCTGTTTGAGCTCTTCCATGGCCTGAGACCAACTCATATTTTTCTTAGAGGCTTTTGATGTGGGCTCTTTGACTTTGTTGACTTTTTCTGGCTGTATGTTTTTATCTTCTTTGTCACCAAAAAAAAGATTCTATAGTCTGAGTCCTTTTGCACTGTTTGCTCATGTTCCCACCCAACTACTTGACCCTTGAGCTTTTTGTCAGGGTATGACTGCTTGTAGAGTAGAGAGTACTTTGTCCCAAGCTTGAGGGGCTGCACTGCCATTTTCAGAGCTACTTCTACACAGCAAGCTCTGCCACACCAGCGCTCCTCCTCCCCCAAGAACAGCCAAACAGAATCTTGACCCAGATCCAAGCAGAACAAAGTAAGAGAACCTCGCCTTTGTGCCAGCAAAGCACTCCCTGCACTCCCGCTCTGATTCACCACTTGATTCTTCCCACCCGATGAGCCTGGGGCCAGAAGCAGCCCCTGCTGGAGCTCTAGAAATGACTGCCAGAGCTTTCTGCTGCTGCCACTGCCCCACCTCCACCACCCCCAGGGCTGGGGCTGGACCAGACACTTCTCTCACCCAGATCCAGCAGTTTTCCCACTGACTTGCTAAGTTGTCTTTGGTGTTTGTGGGTCGAGAAGTCTGGTAACTGCTACAGCTCAGTTATTCACGGCCCTAAGGCCTGCTGCACCCAATCTATTCCCAGCCTGATCGTTCCTGGTGAGGTCCACTCTGGGCTTTGCTTCACTCCTAGTACAGTGTGATAGACCCTTCTCAGGGACCATCCAGGCAGTCCTGGGCTGGAGACCTGCTTCCCTCTGTTATTTTGTGGGTTGTGTAGCTCTAGAATTTGTTCATGTGTTAGGAGGGATTTGGGGAGAGCTTAAGTGAGTCCCTGTTTTCCAGCTGCCATCTTGGCTCTGCCCCCCATGTGGTATGTTTTTAGAAGCTTATTTTACTATCATGCTGACCTTTGTATGTGGGCATATTTAGGAGGAGGTGGGGAGGCATTATACCATCTACTCCATGTATGGATTTCCTCATAGGATTTAATACTTGGATGGTATATGGTTTCACATGTGTGCAGATTTTCTTCCACCTACACAACTTGACTCTTTCCTGATTGTCTTCTAGAGTGGTTGTGGCTGGAAAAATTATTACACTAAGACAAAGCTGATCACCATTGCCATCAGCAAACATTATCTGTCATATGCAAAGTTTGGGTGAAGCATTGCTCATACAAGGAGTATGAGTTATGCCCCCTGATTTCAAGGCCCTTGCAATATATTAAGGGAGGGGCAAAACCTTCACAGACATAAAGAAAAATTCCTGTATAAGGTCCTATCTGTGCATTCAAGTGTAACCAGGCAGTTCCCTTTGGGGCAACATGGCGCACCCTATGTGTTCCAATATGAAAGATTAAGCAGTTACCCTGCGACTCTTGAGACAGAGCCCCAGGGGAACTTCAGGCTATTTCAAACCAAATCTAAATGGGATTGTGTGATGCTGTTCTGGGTCTAGGGTATGAAAGTAGGAAAATCCAACCCTTGTTTTTCAAGCTAGAAAGTAAACAGGACAACTCCTGACAGACTAATTAGCTGGTTTTGATGTTCTCTCAAGTTGTTTGATGTTCTCATCTAGCTGTGACACTCTTCCTCACTCTCCATAGCAGCTGGATTCCTGGGTCCATGTTCAGCACTCCCAGATCCTCATTTCCTGCAGCTTTGGTCTCAACAATGGAATCCCTAATGATGAATCTTCTCAAATAAATGACAGCTCCAGCCACTGTGCATACTTCACCTCCCACCAGCTCTGTCTCACTTCATTGTTTATATTTCTGAGCCTCAAGGCAGGAAGAAATGAAAGGAAGGGGAGAGGAGGCCTTGTTTTTTTTTCCTCCTATCAATTCTTGCTTTTGAGTATGATGGCCCAGCTCTCCAGGATCATGTCCTTATCACTAACCAATGTGGCTCCATCAGCACTGAGTAATTGAGATGCACCAGAGGTTTTTGGCCATAGATAGCCTTCAGGTTATCATAAAATTGCTGTGGATTGCTACTATTAGCATAAAACTGGATTTCATCTGCCTTTATACTGAGCCAAGATTCCTGCTCCTAAGTTTTGCTTGCACTTTACTTTTGACAGAGTTAAACATTGCCTTTTCAGAGTTAGATGACTATCCTGCTGGTAAACCCTGTTGAGTTCTCACTTTTCATTTAGAAGCTTCTGAATTTCCCCATCATTTTCATCACACCAGTCTTGAAGTTTGTGAGTGTCCTGGCCCAGATGAATAAATGTGGCCCTGTACACCAAATCTCTGAAAGCTGCCCACTCCTTTTCTGTTTCACTGTTGCCAACGATGTGTCGGCTAAGCTTTCTCTCCAAATTAGCAACAAACTCTTCACCCAAGGAGAAGAGCTCTAGTCTGTTGACATTAAGTATTCTGAGTCATCTTGCCTTGGGGCATCCACTTTTGTTGAATGTGAATATTTAGCTTGGAGAGGATGTGTCTATGAATAGTCCAGCACTTTGTGCTACACAACACCTTTACTCTCACATCGTGTCTCTATTCTCCTTACAATGATATAGTCTATAAATACAAATGTTTGCTGCGAGGGTGCATCTATGAAGTTTTATTGTGTTTAAGTAAATGGAAGACAATGTTGGGAATGAAAAGGTCATGACACACACAAGTCTTCAGTAGTAAGTGACGCCAAACTCATCCACTGCATTCTGAGTCATCACCAGTTGTCTTGACTTTTGTCTTGCCACTGGACTTCAATGACTCTGGAAGAGACAATGAAGCTTATGACTTCACGCAACTCTGACTCACTTAAATCCAATCTGTGTGCAAGTCAAAAAACATCACCCATACCATTTTATTATTTTTACCTACCTTGAAGTACTGTGGTGATGGCCTAGTGACAAAACATCAGGTGTGGATAGACTGGGAACCAAAGTTACAACCCTGGAAACAGGCAGCCTGAGCCATATGATTGTTTTCTCACTGGACCAAAGCAGCAGTTGGATTTGGCAGCCCCTTGGGTGTCTGAGAAGCTTTTGATAAGGACCATACTGCTCACCTCCTGGTGTGAGTAAGAGACTAAATAAAAGGATAAATAGAAGATAAATGGATAAAGATAGACCAGATAGATAGTAGATTGATAGATGATAGATGGATGATAGGAGATAAACATGATAAATAGGTAGTTAGACTAGATAGATGATATATTAATAGATAAAAGAGATAAGATAGAAAATAGGTAAGTAGGTAGATAGAAATGTGGATAGAAATAGATAAATGATAGAAAATAGAGAGGTATGGTTGAATGGATAGACAGATAGATAGATAGATAGATAGATAGATAGATAGATAGATAGGTTCCCGACTCTAATTTTCAAAGAAGACCAAAATGACATCACTATGTTGGGGTCAAGGTCCAGTGTGTCTGACTCTGGCTGATCAGACCAATGTGAGCTCAGAAGGCTCTAGCACAGGTTGGGCACGAATAGTTCATGCGAACGTTTGGAATGGAGATGTCTCTACATCTGCACACCTCACATTTCTTTTGAGCTACTGCAATTCTCCCTCTCTCATAGGCCACAATGCCACCTTTGTTGCAGGAAGGCCATGCTGGGCAGTCCTGTGCCAGTGTTCCCCATGCCTCACAATCAGTTCCAAAGAGAGATCCATAGATAGACAGACAAATGATAGATAGACTAGATAGATGACATATTGATAGATAAATGAGAGCTATGTAGATAATAGGTAAATAGATGACAGATAAGTAGCTAGCTAGCCAGACAGATAGCTTGATTAGCTTTACAGATGTTAGTGTGTAACAATGTGCTGCAAACACACAGAACAAAACGTACGTGACATTAGATAGTCTTGTTTTTCTCTTCATATCCCCAGTGCCTGGCACGTAGTTGGTGATGATTAAAAGTTTGTTTATTAAATGAATGAATGAAATAACCGGCAAAGTTCTTTTCATCATCCGCCCGCAGTCTCCAGGAATGACCCAGCAAGGCCCAGGGAATGGGTCGGGCCCACAGTTCCAATGGAGACATTAAGCTAGGAAGACACCAACACTTCTGGAACGGGTGCTCCCCTCCCCATCTGCTATACAGCACTACCCCCCAGACAGTTCTTACAGATTTGTCCCACTGTGGGTGCTGGCTTGAGCGTTAAGTGGGCAAGGAACCCAATCCCCTTGAAGGATGACAGGGGTAGGGATGTCATTTTGTTGTTGACAATTGCAGGGCTGAGTGGAAAGACTAGATGGAGAGTCTTTGTTTAAAAAAACCAACGTCCTTACATTTAGAATAATGGCCCTCGTTTCTCTAAGAGTCTGAGGTTCACAAAGCACTTTCCTCAGGCAGACGGTTTACTTATGCCCATTTTACAGAGGAGATAACCTGGACTGAGGTCCAAGTTGAGGCGACTATTATCACTAAGTAAGTGTTGGAGCTCATGCTGACAGCCAGGCCTTCTGAGCCCAGCTCCACTGGCCTCTGACACACCAAGCCCTTCAGCTGCACAGAGTTTACTGAGCTGGCACAAACTCCACACCCCCCACAGAGAGAGTGGCATGTGGCTATGCTAATCGCATTCATGCTGTCAAGGGCATTGGCCTTGAGAAGAGAGGACTGAAGTAGGGGGAGAGCACGTGAGACCTGTCCGCAAGTATTTGTGGGGTGGGGCTGTTCTGTGGAAGTGGCTGCATCCGCTCTGCTTGACCCCATCCTCATCCAACTCCTTTTGTTCCCTTTGGCTCGAATAGAGTGAGAGTCCCTGTCCTTGTCCTCTCCACCGCCTCGCATTGGGGGTGCTGACAACTTCATCCGTGGGGCTTTCCCTACCTAACCCAGATGCTTCTCTGAATCTTGCAAACCATTACTCCCTCACACTGTTATTGAGCCTCCTGTCTCCAATTAAACGGTAAGCTCTTAAGGGCAGGTAGGAAATCTGCCTTGTGCCTTGTGTCCCTAGCCTCAAGTAGAGTCTCAGACATACTTAATACTCTAGTCCTCAAAAGAGCCATCCTATCCCTCCAGGGGTAGAGATTGCAGCTCTTCTATGACTTAAGAGCGGTCCCCAGTGGTTGCTGCGGGTGAATAATCGTCACTGGCCACCAAGCTGCCACTGAGGCTCTCCATACCTCAAAAGGGTCATGCTTCGCCTACACACCCAAGCGCAGCCCCTCCAGGCCAGGTAGGAGCCACCAGAGCTTGTGCCCCAGCCCCAGTCTTTGAGAATCCCCAGGCACCCCAACACCTTGATGAGCCACCGGAGAAGCCTGTCAAGGCGGGGCTCACAGTAGACTCTGGCATTATCCTCGCCACCACCTTGACACACCCCCAGTACATGCTGGATGGTGACTGAGAGCACAATGAGACCCTTTGGACTCAGTTTCCTCATTTGCAGAATGAGGTGGGCTGGAATAGATGGAGAGCCTTCTATCTCAAGATCTGTTGTCCTGCAATGAGATTACAACCTGCTTCATTTCAGTTCAGTTCATTGGATTTCAATTATTTGAAGATTGGTTGTTTGTGTATATTGTATATGGCGACTCTGTCAAGCAGAATATTCATTTCACTCTGTTGTGTATGTGTATATACATTTTTCTGGGTACCTGTTGCCACACCCCAATAGAATGTAAGCTCCTTGAGTACAGTCTCTTTTTTCTCATTGCATTCTCAGCACCTAGCCCAGCACGGAGTCCATGTAAGAAAGCATCGTTGAAATGAACTGGATTGAGTTGAACTAAACAGACAGAAGAGAACAGTATGGAATGGAATGATCTGGACCTAGGAGGTGCCACTCCCCAAAGAGGCAAGTAAAGGGGAGGTTTCAGGGCTACCTTTGAGCTTGATATCATCAGACCTTCTGCCCCCACTGACATAGCCTTCCAGACCCCCGATGAGGCCATCATGGCAGGGCATTGGGGCAAGACTTTAAGGCAAGGTTATGGTCCAGCAAGGCCCCAAAGAGCCTTGCTCTGGGGCTAAAGCAGATATCTCAGCACCCTGAGACCAAAGTGTTACAAAAGCGATGGGATGGGAGCCTTGGTGGGGGTTAGGAGCATTTTAGAAGCTCTTCTCATCATGTGTTCTTGGAGCTCAGCTCTGCCCTGCCCCCTAACTGAGGCAAGGAATCAGACTTCTAAAGACTCTACTTTAGAAAGGTAGAAAAGTGCCCGACTGTGAAAGATAATTATGATTATCTGAGGTGTTCAGCCACTCTCTTTGTGTGTGTGTCTGTCTGTCTGCTTATCACTTACTATCTGTCCGGCTCCTGGTGCAGCAATTTAGTCAGATGCCAATATCCACAGCCTCTGTTTTATGAACATATAGCCACAGGCACCAGGAGACCGTTGCTGCCGAATCAGCAATCCAAGAACATAGTAATCCCATTAAGAATGACTGTTCTGCCAGAAAAAAAAGAAGAAGAAGAAAGTCTCTCGGCTCCACCTACCCACTTGTGCAGCTTAGAGACTAACATCGCACCAGTCTGAGTCATGCATTATTGCTGGTTCATGATGGAATTTGTAACGTTTTAATTTGATTCCTGGGTACTCCCTGGTGGAAGGCAAGAGCTCCTTAGAAAGTGGGAAGGAGAACATTATTTCTGTCTGGCAAGACATAAATGAGCAAGGGAAAATTTGAAAGTAAAATATCTGCTTCAATGGACTCCATGTCTCCATGGACCATAAATCCCAGGCCAACACCCAAACCACCCAGAATAATCTCTAGTGACTGAAGATTGCCCTGAACAAAGTGACTATAGAAACCACCCCCTTCCCCCTTCCCTGCTCCTGCACACAAACACTCTGGGACTTTTCCATGTATAACCATAAGGGACTCCAGACTAGTGGGGAAATGTTGGGAACACACATACCGTACAGGGGAAGAGCTCGCCAAACCATGTAAACGCCCTTCCCTGAGAGGACCTGGACACAGCAATGGCCCAGTCTCCAAAACATACCTGAATGCCTTTCTCACACAGAGCATTGCGTGGGCGCACTGAGCTCAGAGCTCCCTCCCAGCCCTAGTCCTGAGTTCTCTATCACATCTTTTAATGTTATCATTTGACCTGGCTTCATTTACTTTAACAGTCCCGTGGACTCATCAATGTGGCTTCCCCAACCCCTCCATCCCTTAATAGATGTCATGTGTCAATATGGCTGAGAAAAATCCATGCCATGATGGCCATGCTCCTAGAGATGAACAGCTCCCAAACGAGTTCTCCTTGAAAGCATCATGAATCAATGAGTCCATGCCATACCAATTTGGAAGCACCTTCCAGAGCTTTGCCCTCCACTAGAAGAGCCTTGGAAAATTCAGGTCGACCTTCCTGCCACCTATAGGCATTGGCAAGGATGGATGAATGCAAATTAAGCACACACTGTCCCAAACACTAAAAAGAAGTCCTTGAAATACCGTCCACCTTGAAAAAGTCCACCAAAAACAGCAACAGCAGGCCCAAAACTAAATATTCAATGAAGTTTCATCCCCTAAATCACTTTTTGAGATCATCCACCCAGTTTCCTTGGACTTACTAACTTCTTTCTTCCCCCCACCCCGGTAGAATATAAGCTTCCTGGGGGCAAGGACTGCTTCATTTTTGCCTTTTGATCCCCAGTGCCCAGCAAAGGACTAAGAACGTGGTAGGGGCTTAATAAATGCTTTGAATTGAATCTTTCAAATCTTCAGCCTCATTCTTTCACTTCATATCCTTTCAAGCCCCCATGCCCAGGACCAGTCTGGGGGGAAAACAGACCCCTTCAACAACTAGAATGATTTCCAACAGTCAGGGCATGAGGGAAAACCCCCTCTCTCCATTACCACTGTTGCAGCACTTCTTTCCACTATTTTGAGTTTGGGGTCAAAGTTGAGGCCAACCTGGGAGCCAAATCTGGGACTGACTCCATTATATCCTCCCCCTAATCCAGTGATCCTGGCCATTGCCCCAGCTCACTCAACCCCAAGGCCAGACCTGTTCTTCCTTTCCCCACCTTCCCATTTTCTTTTCTTTTTTAAATTTTAATATATTTTATTTTTCACCAATTACATGTTAAAACAATTTTTTAAACATTTGTGTTTATTTTAAGTTTTGAGTTCCACGTTCTGTCCCTCCCTCCTTCCCTTTCCTCCCCCCACCCACTTCCCTGAGATGGTGCATCTTCCCATTTCCTTAACACCAATGACACTCACCACTCCTGACATCACATCTGTTCTCTGGGTCTGTCTTTCCCTTTCCATGCTTAAAGCTTTTATAAAATTCCACATTTTGCTCATAGTCTTTCCCTGTTTCTGGAAGGGAAAGTGACAATTTCCCCTTAAAACCTATTTCCAAACATTTCCTGCAACCTAAAATCCCACTAACAACATCCTCTGGTTAAGTCCTCTTCTGCAACTACCTGTACGCAGGTAATCCCTGGAAATGGGAACTCAGAAGCTCCTGAAAAGCTCAAACTCCAGCTGCCTTTTCCAGGCTGGAAAATCTCCAAGTACTGGGCCCAAGAGTGGGCCGTGCATCTGCCCCCTTCGGAGGTCCAGCCTGCTGAAGTTCAGAGCGTGAATTGGCAGAAAGTTGGACACCTGAGGGTGCATTCTTTTGGTCACAGGAGCTTGGAAAGGCCTGCTCCTAAAGCAAGGTGCTGTGTCAGCAGAGCACCCACATGCCTTGAAAGGAGCAAGGATCTTCCAAGAAATACTGAGTGCTTGGATTTGCCCTGTTCTGCTTGGCCCAGTGATGAGAACCAGGGGCCAAAGGGAGAAGTTGCAGAGGAGTCAATTTGGACTTTAGGGAAGGGAGAACAAACAGTGTGGGCTGTCCCAGAATGAATCAAGCTGCCTCAGGAGATGAATGGGGTCCCCAAGGCTATGGGCTGGACCCATTGTCTGCTCCAAAATTCTCTCATCTGGTGGTGCTGAGGTCACACCTCCTCACCCTGAGCCCCAACCCAACCAAAGCTGGGAGGCCCATTCATCACTGGGGAGCCAGTGGCTCCACCAATGGCATCATGCCACTTTCAGCCCAGGTGGAAGACAGAGGGACAGTCTATCCAAAAATTGGATGGCAGGGAAGTCCAGCAGTGCCCTGTTGTCTTTACATCTAGATGAAACTAATTATGAGGTTTGGAGTCCACATCATCACTACCGTTGTTTTAATCCAAAGGGGTCTAACTATGCTCTTCGAGGCTTTGTTTCTAGACTCTAACTCATAGTCTCCAAGGGACACACTGGGAGCTGCTGGGGAGATAAGGATCACCTGGACACTTAAGCAGAGAGTATCACCATGGACAGCCACAGCTTTTGGATAAGGAGAGATCAGAACCTAAGAATGGCATTTGTGTGGCACACACACCTGTGACTGTCAAGAAGAGGCCACATAAAATGTATACAATTGGACATCACAAGACATTCTCCAAAAAGAATGGAGTTTCCTAATATTAAAAATATGTACATTTCTCAAATTCACCCTCAATGAAGCCCTTCTCCAACATGTCATGTGTAGTATGAAGATAACCCTGGGTTCTCCAAACCTGGGCCACTGGAGCCCAAACTCTGGACAGTCCTGAAAAGTTCAAAAAACTTTGATGATTTCCCTTTTGGTCTGTTTCTTGTTTCACAACATGACTAATGTGGAAATATGTTTACATGATTGCACATGTATAACCTATATCAGATTGCTTGACATCTTGGGGAAGGGGTTGGGAGGAAAGGAGGAAGAAGGAATTTGAAACTTAAAATTAAATTAAATTAAAATTAAAATTAAATTATTAAATTAAATTAAATTAAAATTAAAAATGAATGCTGAAAACTATCTTTACACATAATTGGAAAAAATATTAAATAAAATATTATTTACAAGAACCCCAAAACTTTGATGATTGGTACCACCACAGACAGGGTATCTCCTATAAAAGAATGGACCTGGCTAATTCTGGAGTGATTCACTACTAAATGGGCCACTGAATAATTGGATCATTGGATTGGCCCTCCAAGACCATCTGCTAAAGGTAGGTTGATGTAGTTCACTTCTCTCTGAACTTAGAGTCAGGAGAAATCTGGGTTCAAATCTTGCCTCTGGCTATGAAGAAGAAGAAGGAGAAGGAGGAGGAGGAGGAGGAGGAGGAGGAAGAATGGCATTTAAATAGCACTTGAGGCTTTGCAAAATGCCACACAACTATTATCTCACTCTATCTTATTTGCCATGTGATTAACCTCTGACCATATGACTAACCTCAATTAACCTCTGAGCCTCAATTTCCTCATCTAGAAAACAGAGATAATGAAACCTCCAGTCCATGGCAGGAGTAGCCACACTACTGAAATCATAGGACTATACTTTTAGAACTGGGGGAGATGCCAGAGGCCATCTACTCCAACTCCCTCATTTTACAGTGGAGGCACCTGGGGCCCAGAGATGGTTAAGTGACTTGCCCAGGGTCACACAGCTAGCAAGTGTCAGAGGTGGGATTGGAACCCAGGTCTTGCTGCTGCTGCCTAGCCCAGTGCTCTCTCCACTGTACTACCCTGTCTCTATTCCTCTGATGCCTGAGCTGATCTTCCTTTCACTGAGCCATACATGCTCACACACACACACACACACACACACACACACACACACATCTTTGAATTAGTAAAGTATGCACAATTAGCTGTATGGCTCCTTGATTTCACTGGTGCAGATCACCACCTCTTTGAGCCTTTGTGAGTGGTCAATGCTTAGGTGAAGAACCTTTCCAAACAGGGCTCAGCTGGGTCACTGGGGGCCATGAGGCCCAAACTCAAAGCCTTCCCAGCTCAGTAGGACCTGCCAGACTTCATACTCCATTGGCAGAGGCTTCAAGAACCCCGGGTCACCTCCCAAATGGGAGGAGGCATTGGAGGAGGATTTTAGAGGCAACATTTGTAAAAAGCCTTACTTTTCATTGTGCCCCTACTGCTTGCTGGGCTGTAGACAAGGGTTCACCTTGCCCACCCCTAATCCTGGCTCTAGGAAAGGCATTGAACTGTCACACACTTTCTAGCCATACTTGAGCTATTGGGGATATTCTGAAAATCCAGCCAACTAGGCAAACTACTCATCTTCCCAGGAACCAAAGCTGTGGGATTGGGGAACAGTGACAAGACTGGGCTTCACTCTTCCAGGAGAGAAAGGCAGGCTCCCCAGCCAGCAACCAAAGGGGACTTGGGCAGCGGGTATAGTGCAAGAAGAGGTTTCTAAAAAGAAGCCCTAGGACAGTCTCGTATCAGGCATCGAAGACAACCATCCAATGAGCAGGGTTCATGAATCTACTCCTGGGACAGGAGTAAAAGCCACCAAGACAGAGTCAGTTCAGTGAAGGCTTCCATTCCAGCTCTGACCCTGAACGAGTCACTGGCTACCTCTGAGCCTCAGATTTCTCCTCAGGAACATTACGGCCACCACATACCTCACCGAGTTGCTGTGAGCCCCAGGTCTTGTAAAACATAAAGGGCCACAAGAGTGGAAACTATCAGTGTTGTTATAAAGATGGGTTGAGGGGGAAATTGAGGGAGGACAGGCTCCTCCTACCTTTCCACTGGCCATCTCCCCCATCAGGACCACTTCCCACAACACCTTCCATGCCCAGCCCAAGTTCTGGCCAGCCAAGATTTCTCAGAGGGCTTTGCTGTCCACTGGGTTTCTTCAAATGAAATCCAAAATTACCTCTGTGTTTTCTGTTGGGTTATGGAAGAAGTGAAAGATGAGAGACAGAGGTAGATGTGGGGACAGAGACAGACAGACAGACAGGTGAGAGAAATTCTGCATGAAATCTTCTTCTTTGACATTGGGTCACTGGCCCAGGAGAAAGGAGGCAGGCCAAGGGTGGCAGCAGCCCAGGCATCTGCAGGGAGCTAGGTCTGTGGATGGCCAGTCTCCCAAGGAAGAATGGAGACAATCAAAAGGAAAAGGGAAAGAAACAAGAAGCACAGAGTTAACAGTTGAGGCAAGGTCCAGGACAAAGGCATTTCCGTATGTGAGAAGGGGCCCCTTTGAAGGGGAAAAAAAAGTCTCTCTTTCCTCTGCTTTTAAAAAATTGCGTTAGAAGATTTAACCGAGATTTTCCAGCTGAACCCCACCCTTCCCTAGCCTCCTTTCTGGAGAAGGCAATGCACCCCGCCCCCGCCCCAGAGCAGGGGAGGGGGTAGCCTGGCCCCCTGCCCCAGGGCCGCCCAGTAGTATTGGTGGATCTACAGTGACACCCAGCGGCCCTTGTGGACCGACGCTGCCCCAGACCCTGAAGTGGTGACACCCAGGGGGAATGAGAGGAGGAGAATTATAAAGTAGGCAGGGACTTACTTGGGGGCCAGACAGCCTAGGTTAGCTCTCGCTGGGCAAGGCAGAAGCTTCGGCCACTCCCAACAGATTTTCTCTCCTCTTAAAAAAAAAAAAAAGTCTATTTGGATTGCGAGAACAACTCGGAGGAAACAGATCCCAACTTTTTTCTGGAGAAGATGCTCGGGCCCTACTGAGTCCCAAAGTTCCAGAAAGTTTCTTCTCCCCTGCCTGTCTGGGGACCGGCCCAGGACCATTGGATGACCAACTTCTCAGGTACGCTGCCCCGGGTCCTACGCAAACACACTTTCTGCGAGGGTTTGGCCCCCAAAAGAACAAGGAGCCATTTTCTTTTGTAAAAGAAGGTGATGGTGCAGAGGGGGCAGAGGAGAGAGCGAGGGCTGACTTGGAGGACGTTTGTGCATCCAACACATGCCCTGGGCTGCTCCGGGAGGCAAATATTGACCCGGGAGGCTCCGCCAGTCTCCAGCTCTCCTGCCAGCCGGGCTCCCTGGATCAATTTCAGCATCACCCCCCCCCCCTCCTCGCCGCCTCCTGCCCCCCTCCCCTGGCCCTTTGGATCAGGTTCACACTCCCAGAGTTCGGAAAGTGACGAGCTGGGGCTGTGGAGAGAAAACCTTCGGGGATGGGAAGGGAAGAGAACGGGGAGAAGGGAGGGAGGTAGCCCTTCCAAGGTTGGGCTGAGGGCAGCTCCCCGACCCGCCTGAGGACGGAAGCCGCGGCGATTCCAGCCTTTTTTGCTGTCTTCGGAGGCGAGTCAGGCTGCCGAGAGTAGAGAAGACCCTGAGGTGCTTCCACTCCCACGCCGACTCCCTCCCTAGCCCCCAGCCCCTAGTCGCAGAAGCCGGGACAGTGAGGGACCCCTCCCGCCCTTTCTCTGCCCGCGGTATCCCGGACGCCTCGGAGGGCATCCAATCTAGGCTCCTCATTTTAGGGAAGAGGAAAGTGAGGTCCAAGCCCCCTTTAGGTCCCTTCCAGGCAGTTAGCCCCTCATTACGCCGTCCCCTCCTCTTCTGGGCTCTGCCTTGCAGCGTAACTATTAGAGCCCCGCAGGAGGCCCTCTGGGTGATAGTGTCCTGGGTGGGGACCCTCTCCCCGCCGTGGCCAGTGGTGGTGACAAGCTCTGAGCCTTTGCTGGGGGGGGGGGGTGGAGGCTGGGCACAAGGCTAGGCGCTGAGGGATTACTTGCTGATCGGAGAACTCATCGGTAGGAGAGCTGTTCTTTTTTCTAGTAACTGAAATAAAATCCCGTCAGAGGCCTTTTCCCTGGAGCTGATGTTTTCCTGACCAAACTTGAGCATGGGGACTCCTGGGGTATGGCTAATGCTGCCTCACTCAGAATCGGGAAGACCCGAGCCTGAGCAGAGCCTGTGACACTAGCTGAGCAAGTTACTCAGCCTCAGTTTCTTCATTTGTAAAATGAGCTCAAGAATGCCTGTCGCCTCAAATGATTGTTGTAAAGTTCAAAAGAGATAACAGAGAGAAAGCGTTTTTGCAAACTTTTAAGCACAACAGAAACGTGATTGTGATGATCAGAGACCATCGCTGAAAGTCTTCACCTTTCGGGCTTTCACCTGGTGGTGAAGCCAGTCGGGGGTGGGGGAGCTTCTTTGCCCAACAATTGTTGAGAGCCGACATGGGCACCAGCCGTGGGCACCAGCCCACGGAGACTTGTCTGCCTGATCGATTGTGCCTCTGCATAAGGGAGTCAGGATCCTAGATTTTAAAGTAGGACAGACCTTGGGGACTGCAGACCAGAAGAGGAATTTGAAGCCCAGAGAGAAGGCGCCTTAGGGCCCAACGTGGTACAGACAGTAGATGACTGAGCTGAGTCAGAATTTGAACCCAGGTCCCCAGATTCCACATACTTATTGCCTTTCCACTGCTCCTAAGACTGCCCAGGACGCTCTGTTCTCAGGACCATGTGAATCCCCAGGCAGCTTTCTTCTCTCAGGAGAGAGTGCCCAAGGGACAGGGAATGGCTTGGAAGTGAGGTCCTCTCCTCTTTCTCCCTGCCTGTGCCCCTTTTCTCCTGCTCTCAGGATATTTGTGATCAGCGAGACACCTGGAGGGGACTCTTCTTGGGCACCAAAAAGGATGACGAGGGATGAGCAAAGCCAGGGACTGAGCTGGGTGAGCTGAGCAATCCACCGCTCAGCCAGCATTCACTAAGCACCTACTATGTGCTGGGCCTTAGGGCCTCATTTAGATGAGAAGGCCACCTCACCCCACCTGGCCATTCTATGGAGGTAGAAACTGAGGCCTAGAGCAAGGAAGTGACTTCAGAAGGTGACACAACCGGCGAGTAGCTTATCCAAGATTTGAACTCGGGATCTGGACTCCAAAACCAACACTCACTTGTGTTCTTTCTTTGCCTAGACAGAAGGGTACATGCATATACAAGTGTGAACTTAGTCAGTGGACAGTGCTGGACATTGAGGCAGGAAAATCTCAGTACAAATGTGGTTAACCGTGTGCCCCAGAGGAAGTCACTTAGGGACAGCCTCTGAGCCTCCTTTAGAAGCAGTGGGATACAGTGGAGGGAGCAGGGGATCTGGGGTCAAAGGTCAAGGCTGGGTGACCTGGCAAGTCTTTCTATTCTCTGGGTCTGTTTCTTCATTTGTAAAATGAGAAGCTTAGATAGATGGGCTCAGAGGTTCTCTCCAGCTCTACTTCTCTAGTCGTCAAAACCTACTGAGTATAGATGTTCCTGTGCATGTGCGTGTGCGTTATGAGTATGTGTGTGTGAGAGAATTGTGAGTGTGCATGATAGTGTGTATGTGTGAAAGCGTTGTATGACAGTATGTGAGTGTATTGTGTGAGTGAGTGTATTGTGTGAATGTCAGTATGTGAATATGCGTGAATGTGTGAGTGTGTGTATATGTGTGAAAGTATGTGTGTGAGTGCATGTATGTATCTGAGAGCATTATGAGGGTGTGAGTGTGAATGCTCATGTGCATGTATGTGAGTGTATGAGTGTATGTATGACAGTGCATGTATGTGTGAGTTTTGTATTGTGAGAGTGTGCATGTTTGTGAGAGATTGTGAGAATGCGTATGTGTGAATACATATGAGTGTATGTGTGTATTATGCATAGTGTGTGACAGTGTTGCGAGAATGTGTGAGTGTATATCAGTGTGTAAGAGTGTGAGAGTATGTGTGAGGGTGTGTATATTGTGGGGGTAGGTGAGTGTGTATGAATGTGTGTGCATGTGTGTAATGGGCAGGTCAATGCCTGAGCTGTTTGACCCTCAGACCCTCTGGAGGGGCCTTCTAAAGAACTTGGTACCTGCTTGTGGTGGCTCTGGGGTTAAAATCGCCAGGGAAGCCCAGTGTTCTGCCCATGTCTGCATCCACACGGATGGAATCTCTCAGGCCTCCAAGAATTAATTCCAGCAACTTTGCTGACTTGGGTGAAACGCAAATATGCTCCATCTCCAGGCGTGACTCACTTTGAAAAGCGCCGGTGGGCTTTGCTGAAAGTGATGCGGCTGGGGCCGGGGCCCCTAGGGGATGGGGAGGAGCTCCCTGCTTCAGGGCGGAGCTGGGATTCCAGCCCAAAGGTCCTCAGCAGCACGAGCGATATAGAGCCAGGTCACCCCGCCCCCGCGGGATGAGCTAAGCGCCCCCACTCTGGAAAAGAGAGGGGGCACAGGAGACCTTGGCTAAGAGCGTGAAAGGATTCGAATTTGGGACACTGAGGCAGGAGAGTCCTCAGACGTTTAAGTTAGGGAGGGAGAGCGATCAGGTCCGGAGCCGAGGATGTGCAGTCACAACTTAAGCGGGAGGTGGCCGATAATGAATAAAGCGCACACGAACACGCGCATGCGTACGTGTGCACACACTCACGTGAAGCTCCTTCCCTTCCTGCCATGAGCGGCCTGCCGGCTTGGGAGCGATTCTGAAAGAGGCTCTGAACATCAGAGCCATGTAAGCATCAGAAATGCCATGTAAACCCGTGACCAGTCTGGCCTCTGGCGTTGAACTGCTGCCCTGTGGCCAGGCTGGGGGCATCCCTGCGCTCTCCAGCCAGGGGCAATGCTTCCACGTGCCTGAGCCGCCTTCGCACCTGCCAGGGTGAGCGGAGCGGGAGGGGATGAGAAAGGTAGAGACTCAACTTGCCGGTGGGGCAGGATCCGAATGTCCCACCTGGACCATTGCTAGCGGAATGATCCCCAAGGGGAGAATCGGTACCAATCAGGACAGTGCGAAATGGGAGTGGCTTTGGGAAAGCCGTCCTACACTGCTACCCTGACTGCCCACCAATTAGCCATTCAACAAGCTTGTCTTAGGTGGGTGGGAGGAGGGAGGAGGAGGTCTTTCAGGGGTGGACATCCTTCTGCGCCGCCTTCCAGGGGCTGCTCCGAAAGAGGTCTTGGAGCTAAACCAGCGCTGACAGCCTGGAGGGAAATGGTAGATGCAGAGACTGGGGTGATCCCTTCAAGTTTTAGCACCCAGATCCCCCTAGAGGCTGGTTCCCACCGTGTTCCGTTCTCCAGACTATGTGCATTTACTTTGTACCTCTGTGTCCCCACCCCTAAGGAAAGCACAGTCTGCTGCCTAAGGAGGAGATTTTATTTTCGTCGTATCTCCACGGTGGCTGGCCCGTAATAGCTTGAGAATGTGAATTGGACTGGATTGGGTTGGATTGGACTGGAGTTTCTGGGTTTTCTTCTAGTCCAGCCCTTACCTGAACCACAACCACGACAACAAAAATTCCCCTACCACATCCACAATTTCTTCCCATCAACTCTATCATCCAGAAGCTACTTAAGACTTCCAGCTATGGAAGCTCGCCACGTTGTGAGGCAGCCCGCCCCGCTTCTGGACAGATCTCACAGTTAGGAAGCTTTCAGATTCTTTTAACATCAGAGATGGAAAAGCCATTAACGAAATCTGGCACCTCGAGTCCAAAGGTAGCATGTGTGGCAGGGTCCAAGACAGAAGCATCTCAGGATGTGAGAAGCTAAGTGGCTGATAAGGAACAGGGATACAGGTGTCCTGACCTCCAGTCCAGAGCATTTCCCAGTACCTCCCACCCCCTCGTATAGAGCTGAAACTCGGTGTATTTCTTCTGGTCTTCTACTATCTCTACACCCTAAGGCCAAGCAGAGAGTTGGAAAGGGTCAGGTAAAAACGGAGCCCCAGGACAAAGCTGGGGAGCTAGCCATCACCAAGCAGCCAATGAACAAACCCAAACACAGATGGAGTGGCAGGATGGGAGAAAGCCTGGACAGGAGGCAGGATGGGTTGGAAGGGAGAGGGGGTAGAAGCCAATGCAGGGAGCCAGGCCTGACCACAGTGGGGCCTGAGCTAGCTGATAGCTGTAGGAATGGGGAGGAAGCAGCCCATGGTGATCTGGGATTCTCCCTTTCTTGGCCTTCTCCTTCACATCTATAGTGTCACCTACCAACTCTATGCTGGTGACTCTCAAGTCTTTAGTCCATCCATCTTCTTTTCTGAGCTCCAACCGCCACCCAAGGCACATCAATTCCATCATTGCCACCCCCATCCTGCCTTCCCCTTATCTATCTGCAGCTCCACCCTTCACCCCCCACCCTTCCATCTGTAATCTTTGCCCCTTCTCCTTCCCTCACCTTCCTTAGCAAAATGTAATCAGCTACTTGGCATTTAATTTCTGAAACATCTCCCAGATCCTCCCTCTCCCCTGTGTCCCTGCTGCCCCTCCCAGCTGCCTAACTCATCTCCACCCACCTGGATTAGTATAACAGCCTTCTCTGCTCTTCCCACCTCCTACAATTCCCCCTTCATGCTACTACCAGAATGGCCTATCTTTTTTTCTCCTCTCAACTCTCTTTTTCTCTCAGCTAACAGGAAAATTGAGGACGTTGTCTTTCTTTTACTTTGGAGGATGACCTCCTCTGACCACCTCCTTTACCAGTTACTAGGCTCTCCCTTTCTCTCCACCTTCTCCTACAATTCCCATGGGGACACATATTGGTGAAGGAACCCACATTCCCCACCCATCTCTCAAACATATGAGGCAGAGTCTCATATCCTCTGACTAGTTAGGGCTATGACCAGCCAAGTGACTGGTTTGAGATAGATGGTGATTAAAAAAAACCCTGAACACAATTTAGCTTATTCCATTCAGTTCCAGCATCACCACCAAGTATGTGCAGAATGACCTTTCTTACACACAGCTCTGACTTCTCATTCCTACCCAAAATCCACAGCGACTCCCTAGCACCCTCTGAGTTCAATCCCAATTCATTTGCTTGGCATTGAAGGCCCCCCCCCCAACCACCTGAAGCTGCTCTATCCTTCTCAGCTGTCAGACATTCTGTCCAGACAAACAGGATTCCTTCTCCCCACTTTTCTGCATGCACCAAATTCTCCTGCCTCCCCACCTTGTACCTAAAATATCTTCCCTCCTACTCTTTGCAGGGCCTCTTGAGTGCCCACCCATTCTTTAAAAGAATAAGGACAGGGACTGATGTTTCCCTGGTATAAGAAACTCCCAGATGAATAAAGTTCCTCTGCCAATGAAGGTTGGCACTAGCTCTGCAGCCATAGTCTGAGGACGTGCCTGGGGCACTCACTGTCCAAGTTGCGTCTTGAACTGGGAACTTCCTGAGTCCAAGGCCAGCTCTCTGTCCACTAGGTGACACTGTCTCTAAGCCTACCTCAATCAGAGCCCCCTTCTCTGTGTCATACCTGCAGAGCACATCACAATGACTTGGGTGCTGGGGAGTTGTATGCACTGATGCTTCACTCTCCTATGAGACTGTGAGCTCCTCGAGGCCAGGGAGAAGGATTGTGCTTGGTGAACCAGAGGATTCAGGATTGGTCAATGAAAAAGTATTGATGAAACATCTATTATGTACCCGGCACTGTGCTTGGCACTGGGGTACAAGTACAAAGAACACAATGATCTCTATTCATGAGGAAGAGACAAGAATATATGAAGTTTTATACAGCATAAATATAAACTGATAAATTCATGCAAACTCATTAAATTCAAGGTCGTTGAGGGGAGTGGTGAGGGAGGTGATGCCCAGCAGTGGAGGATACAGGGAAGGGCTTCCTGCAGAAGATAGGCCCTGAGCTGTGCCTTAAAGGAAGAGAGTGTTCTGTGAGGCCGAGGCAAGGAAGGGGGCACTCCTGACACGGGGGATGGCCAAGGCCAAGGAATGGAAATTGGAGACAGAGTGTTAAGTGTGAGGAGCACAGAGAAGCCCAGGGAAGGGGCTGGATACTGGAGGGCAGGAGGAATGATGGCCAGGGAGGCCAGAGAGATCAGTGGGGGCCAGCTTGGGAATGGCTTTGAAACTTAAACAAGAGAGTTTATAATTGACTCTAGAGGCAACAGAAAGCCACTGGCATAGACTGGACTCCCATGGTCTGATATGGAAGGTCACGGGGGCAGCAGCAGCAGGTAGGATGGATGGGGGTGGAGAGAGACTGGGGGCAGGGACACCTGTGAAGCCATGGGGATAATAATAGGGGAGGGAAGT
>CM053627.1:8196387-8216133 GCA_028646595.1 Phalanger gymnotis | reverse complement strand
ATTCTGTATTGGAAAATGTCTCGGGAAATCTGCTCTCCCCGTGATTCTGAGGGAGCCTGGAGGATGGGTGAGATAACCAGTCTAGACTGGAAGTTGCATATTGATGATATATACTTTTAAATATATATTATATGTAGACTAAAGTATTATATAAATAGATTTATATAGGAATCATCTTTAAATGACATGGAAAAAAATCTCCAATGACATCAAGAAATAAGCTAACATTTGCACTGCAAATGAGGGACTGGATAGAAGGCTAGTTCCACTTGGATGTGATATGCAAATTTTATGTGGTATGATATTTATTTAAATAAATCAGGGCAAAGGAACCCCTTTCTGTGCCACAAAATTCAGAATTCAGCTTTGGGGAAGTCCCTCAAACTAAAGGGCTCCTTTCCCCAAGTCCAGGATGCCTGGGCATCCACGACTGCCAGGTCATTTGAACAGATAAGGAATGAGGTCCCTGTCTAGCTGGATGATGCAGCAGACATCTGGTAGTTTGGAAAGAGCCCAACAGTGACTGGCATTGCTCACCCTTCACCCTGATGCCAATCGACATATTTGACATACTGTGGGCTGGAATGTAGGTGATGAGAGTCCCCTGGCCACTCCCCCAGTCCAGTGTGGCAGCCGTGTCCAGGAAATGCTGTAGTTCTCTGGTTTGGCTGTGATTTTGTAGACACGTGGTGCAAAATACTCCTTGGTGCTCAGAATAGAGTAACAGCAGTGAGGGTGGTGACTCACTTTCCAGTGCTAAGCATTATTCCCTGGAGCCTCATTGGCCCATTTTTGCAATGCTGCTCTTTGTGGATTTTCCTGCCAGGTCAGAGAAGAAAGTGGGTGTTCACTATAGTTCAGGTTGGCCATTTGTGTTTTTGTATACCTTCTCTACCTGGTCTCCATTGTGACTGTCTGTGATTTTTTTCTGTGTTATGTTCTGTTTGCTGTTTTACTTCCTTGGTGCTACCTTTGAATCTTGAGCAACATACCTCCTGCAAGGGGAGGATCCCTGAAGGGAGTCACTGGAGGGAGCTCTGACCCATACCCCTATCTGTCATTATTGGGTGGCAGTTCCCCCTTTGGTGATACAGAGCACAGTCTTGCCACCTTAGTGGTCAGTCTTCATGACCTGCTTGGGCTCCCCAGAATGTACCACCTGGGAGCAAGCCCCTGGTCGTGAGCTTCTCTCATCTTAGCTAGACTGGTCCTCAGACAAAGGACACACGGTCCCCATTGGGGCTCCACTGGGGTCATTGCTGGCTCTACTCTAGGCCTTTCCAGTTTGGGTGGACTTGTCAGAACTTGGGCTCCACTGAGATAGTCTTCGAGAACCCAGGATCATCTCCAACCTAAGATGAGGGCTTAATGGTGAACCACAGAACCTCTGATGTGGAAGGGACCTCCAAGCCAATCTGTGCCTGACCAAGAATCCTTTCTATAATAACCCCAACAAGCGGACATCCAGCCTTCACTGCAAGACCACCCCAGAGAAGAGGCTCCCAATGTCCTGGGGCAGCTTGTTCCATGTTTGGACAGCATTCACTGATGGGAAGTTCTTGACATCCAGCCTCAAACTGCCTCTTAGCAGTTTCCATGCCCAGCTTAGTTCTCTCTGCCCTCTGACGCCAAGCAGAACATTGTCCACATTGTCCACATTGACAGCCATTCAGATACTTGAAATCTGCTGTCCTATCTGCCCAAGCCTTCTCTTCTCCAAACCCAACATCCTCAGGTCCTTCATAGGCTGTGTTCTCAAGATTCTGCATAATCGGGGTCAGTCCCCTCTGGAAGTTTCCTGGCTTATTAATTGTTATAAGTAATGAGGGGCTAAAAGAATCTTACAGCAGGGATGAAACCAGGGGCATCTGAAGAGTGGTCCTCTCTCAAGGAAGGACAGCCCAGGGACTTGTCCTCATGTCTTCCTTTGCCTGCACGTGGCTTTGTATGTGAACCTCTTTGTCTTTTATATGTTCCATGTACATTAACATGTTGACAGAAAATGCTGCTGAACCTCTGGCTGTCTGGTTACTGTGTGTCTCTCTTGGAGGAGCCGTGTCTTGACTGTATGTGTTGTGGGGTCAGGGGCCCTTGAAAGAAAATAATGAATTGGAGGATGCTTGCATGCCACTTCCCTAGGGGAAGGGAAGTGTCAAGGCTGCATCAGGGAGGGTCAAAGGATGAGGACATTTGAAGCCAGCTTCTCCGTCTAATGCTGAGTCTTAGGCAGACACTGAGTCTTTCATAAGCTCATTAAAAATAAGGGTTTCTGAGCCAATGGGAATGCAGGGGGCAGAATGGAGGTAGTCCTCCTACTACCTTCCAAGAATGCTGAGCTGAACTCAGTTAGATTCAGCACAAGGATACAAAGAACTTGAAAGCCTGGACCATTGGCCAGGCAATGATGCCTGAGCCTTGACCAAGCTGCTCCCATTCAAAGCATTCCCATCAAGACAGTGACTCTAGAGAGGGAAAGAGGTTACAGAGGCTCCATGTGTAGGGCATCATCTGAACCCTCAGGATATCCCAATGAGGGAGACAGAAGAGGTGTAATTTACTGAAGAGAAAATTGGTTCAAAGAGGCAGGTGGCTTACCCATGGGCACACAGTTCTTTACAAACAGAAGCAGGACCTGATAGACCCAGGTTTTCTGACTCTAAGCCTCTTACCCTTTCCACTACACCAAATATCACAGAATTTGGGAGTCTTTGTACAGGGCCAACAGAAAAGCCAATGATGGCTGGATCTGACTTTGGTCTCATGATTCTATTCAATTACATTTCCTGGAAGGTTGTATGTAGTGAGAACAGAGATGAACAGCTGGAAATTGAACTGACCCGGTAGAAAGTGCTTAGAGGGCCTCTTCTAGACCATTGGCCATTGGCACGTTTGGCGTTTGATTGGCTAGTGAGAGGGAGTGGGGAGAGGATGCTAAACAGAACAGTTGAGGGAAAGCATTTGGGATGGGATGGGTACGTGTTAGACTGAACCTGTGATTTTGTCCTGATGTGGAAGCTCCTTTTGCTGATGCAGACTGGCAATTTATCAGAAAAGTATAGTCTTGGGGAGCTGACTACAGTACTGAGGGGTTAAGCAACCTTCCCATGGTCACACAGCTCATATGTCAGGGCAGGATGTGAACCCAAGTCTTCCTGACTCTCCACCACAGCCTATTGCCTCTCAATGACATGGCCCCTAAAATATTCATTATGTTTTCAGGAAAATTAGATAATGTATCATTCTAGGAAACACCTGCTGACTCATAAATTGGCTGTGCTCTAGTACCAGATCTCTGCCTCGCTTGTCTTCCTTGGGGCTGAGTGATGGCCCCAGAACTCCTCAGCTAGACTCAGGCAGTGAGGACAAGGGAGTGGACTTGGCACCATGAGTGGAGAGAGGGATCTTCTGGCAGACAATTGTGGGCCTGGCTCATAATCTGACCAGAGATGATGCATCACAGAACCCTCTCTCACATTCTCCAACATCTTCCCATCTCCCCAGCCATGCCTCAATAGCCTTGGCCCTTGGCAAATGCAGGACTCTAGCATGACAGCTGGCTCTCTGTCCTCTCACTCCTGATTGAAGCTGCCTTTCCTTCCTGCCCATCACTGAATCTTTCCTTTCCTTCCCAGAACTGTTCGTAGCACAGTGTACCCAACGACCTGTTGATATTGTCTTCCTGCTGGATGGCTCAGAGAGGATCGGGGAGCGCAACTTCCACAAGGCCCACCGCTTTGTGGAGGAGGTGGCACGGAGGCTGACCCTAGCCCGGCGACACAACGACTCCATGAATGCCCGGGTGGCTCTCCTCCAGTACGGCAACGAGAGGGAGCAGGAGGTTGTCTTCCCGCTCACCTCCAACCTGACGGTGATCCACAATGCCCTCAGCAACATCCGATACCTCAACTCCTTCTCCCACATCGGCACCGGCATCATACATGCCATCAACAACATTGTCATGGACCAGCAGGCGGGGGCCCGCCGTAACGCTGAGCTCTCCTTTGTCTTCATCACCGATGGCATCACAGGTGAGATGAGCCTGAATGAGTCACTCCACTCCATGAGGAAGCAGGATGTCGTGCCCACCGTGCTGGCCCTGGGGAATGACGTCGACATGGACCTCCTCATGAAGATCAGCCTGGGGGATCGCTCCGCCATCTTCCAAGAGAAGGACTACGACAGCCTGTCCCAGCCCAGCTTCTTCGATAGGTTCATTAGATGGATCTGCTAGCTCTCACCCAAGGTTTCAGAAGGCACATGTCCCAAGCATTCCATCTCGCCCCCACCCCATCCTGACCCCAGAACACAGAAGTCCACAGACCCCCGAGATACGGTCCCGCTCCTCTCTTCTGATTTCAGCCAGTGATGGGGAGCTCCATGGCTTAGCCCGGTGGGCCTCTCGAGAAGCTGAAGCACCCCTGCAGGCCAGGCAGGGAATGGATCTGGATTCTTCATGATGAACCACAAGCAGTAAACAGTCCTAAACTCTTAATGGTGCTAATCGAAAACAGGAACGCAGAATGACTCCAAGTCATAGCCTAACCTTTCCAATGCTTCTTCAAGTGCTAAGTAGTTCCCCACTCTGCATGTGTGTGTGTGAGTGCACGTGGGGTGCGTGGGTACACAGAGAGATCCATGTCAGAGGCATTTTAGACGGGAAACCTCAATATCCCCCTAAGATGAGGCACAAGTGGCTTCATGAGCCTCCAGGATGCTCCCAGGGGGCTTTCCTTGCATTGTTCCCACACTAGTCCTGATGAAGTCCAGATTATGGACCTTCCAGTCCCATCTTCAAGATGGATTCTCATGTTTCCTTGACCACCCTCACACCCCCCCGTAGAGGTGGATGCAGAGCTTCCAGGGGAGTCAACAAGTAAACAGACATATAATCAGAGCAATGCTGACCAGTGCTGGTGGGGAGCCAGTTCCTGTTCAGTCCATCCCACGCACACGGCAGAATGCTTTTCCTGGAGCGCCATGGTCGCCTCACCACCTCCCCACACCAGGACCTGCAGGGCCTCTCTAATACTGCTTGCACCCACAATGAGCGTCGTGGCCTCCCCATCCAACACCACTGAGCAGGGAGACAGACTGCCACCTCCAAAACCTTCGGCCCAGGGCCCCTGTCCCTGTCCCCTCCTTCCCAGGAGCCTCTCCCAGCTTCCTAGCCAAGGTCCAGTGAGGGACCTTGATCTTTCTGCTTCCTTGCCCTTGCCAGTCACTCCTTTGGAATCCAGCCCCAAGTGCCCATTTCTCATTGGATGCCTTCGTGCATTCTTAGCGCTCCTACATTGCTTTCCCTGCTTGCTAGGAGAGCTGCTCAGTGCCTTTCCTCCATCGGTGCTTCATCTACCCCACCTCGATTTCAAGAGCAAAGATCTCATCCTTCTTGTGTGGTGGAGGAGGGCTGCACACACTTGGTACTGCATAAGTGCTCATCTGTTGGCTCACCCCAAGCTGCAGAGAGCCTTGTTCTTCCCAGAGTCGTGTGCTTCTGCTGGTCTCCTGTTCCCTCCCTGCACTTCGGTCTGCCTTCCCTCTCATTGCCACCATGTGCCCCATCAGGAGTGAACTCAGGCCTCCCTCAGAAAAGGCCGCTACAGTCAGGCTGTTGACCTCATGCTGTTGCTGACCTGGTCCTGGGACTATAACTCCTGATGCTGTGTTTGCCATAGTTAGGACCCCCACAACATGCCTGCTGACTTCCTACAAATCCCACTGGGGCTGCAGACCTCCTCCTCACGTCTCTTCTTGGCTGTCCTTGATCCCTTTTCATGAGAAGCTGTGGGATCCCATGCCTGCCCCCTCGTAGTTACATGTGCCACTGGGGGAATCAGGCTCAGCCACAGAATTAAAATCCAAAACATTTCTTCCAGAAACAAACTTTGTGACATTTGACCAATAAACTTTTTTCCTTGCCTCCCAATACAATGTGGCTTACAGTGTTTTGATGCTTCTAGAGGGTGAAATGGGCATGAGACCCTGGTGATCTTTCCTTGTTCACCTGCCCATCGGGGACCTAAATATCTGTGTTCTTCCCACAGTGAATCCTGGGTCACCTGGCTAAATAACCCAGAAATTCCATACTCCACCCTCATTTATCCACAGATGACTTATCCCCTAATCTCATCCTTATTATCCTGTGTGTTAGATGCAGTGCAGTTAGGCAAACTCAGAATCAGTAGAATGACTAGATCCCAGAGGAGTCATTAACAACAGAGATGGTTTGCCTTGGGTAGAGGTCTTCAGTATAGGGCCCCAGAAGTCTGTGCCAGTGATGTGGAAGAAGACAGAGATGGCAGGCATGCTTATCAATCTGACAGGTGACATAGAACTGGAAAGGAGAGCTAACCCACCCAAAGACAGGTCCTGCCAGGTAGGAACATGGCTTGAGTCTACTGAAATGAAATTTGAGAGACAATAGTTCAGCACTTGGGTTCAAAAATTAAATTTCACAACCACAGAATGGGGAAAGCCTAGCTAGAAAATGATTTCTGGGGGAAAAGACCTGAGAGGTGGTGTGGACTACGAGCTCAAAATGAGTCTGTGGTATGATATGCCCAGTGATGGAGCTAACAGGCTAAACCATACTATGTGTGAGAGGGTTCATGCTCAGAACACAGGAGGTGATAGGCTCACTGCTCTCTGCCCTGGGCATCACTATTTACTAACTGTGTGACCCTAAGCAAGTCACTTGACTTTTGTCTGCTACCATTTCCTCATAATAATTTCCTAATGATAGCACTTCCTTCTCTGGGTTGTTGTGAGGATCATATAAGACAATACTTGTAAAGCATTTGGCAAACCTGAGGGTGCTATATAAATGATAGTTATTGTTATAATCATTAGCAGCAATGCTGGAGAGAATCCTCCTTAAACGGGGGAGGGGTAAGACTCTGCTAAGGCTCAGATAGTCAAGACTCATGAGGAATTCATGCAAATGTATAAGACCAAGAATCATTCCCCAAAGGAGACAAGGTCAGAGAATATAAACAAGTGATTCTCAAAGAAGAATCACAAACAATTTTCAACCACACAAAAAATTGCTCCCAATCACTAATAATCGGGAAAATGAACACCAAGACAACTCTCACTTTGCCTCTCACGCAGAACTCAGCAAACTGACACAGAGAACAAAAACAGAATGTGGGGATATGGAAAGTGAATACATGTTGTTGATGGGACTGGGAATGGGTCCAGTCATTGTGGAAAGCAGTCTGGAATTAGGCTTTTGAAAAAATAACTAAAATGTCTGTACCCTTTGACCCACCAATGGGTGCATATGCAAGGAGGGCAGAGATGGGAAAAAGCTGAAAATGTGCCAAAATATTCGTAGCAACATTTTCTGTGATAGCAGACAACTGGAAACAAAGTAGATCCCCAACAGCAGGGAAGTGTATAAACCAATTGTGATAGAGGAATATAGTGGAATATTACTGTGCGTTATGAAATGAGAAATACGGAAACTTTAGAGAAACATAGAAAGACCTAACGGAATTGACATAAAGAGCAGAATGAAGAAGACCATAGAGATGAGTACTACAGGAACGTGAATGGAAAGAAAAACAAAACCGCCCCCATCATTAGAGTGACTGTGCTTCCCTCTGGAAAAGGAGGGAGAAATGCCCCAGCCCTAAATGCCTCTTTGGCAGAGGGAAGGGATGATGATTCCAAAGCACAGATAGATTCTGCCCTCTGATTCCCATATATCCCCACATCATCTCAATACACAAGGCGACTTTTTCTTTTTGCTTTTTACCTAGATGGTTCCTTTTGAATTATGGTCGTGGGGCTCTTCCCACCAAATATAAAGGACATGTAAGAGATCAGTCTTTCCCCCTTGAGTTAGAATCTGTCTCTAGTTTCTGTTGCTTGTCATCCATACTTAATGCATTTGTTAGTAGCCTTGAGCTTTACCACTGCCTTCTTTCCTGGACTTAATTTCCTGTGAATTTCTATGGTGTTTTTCCTCCTACAATGTAGCTATTGCTTATTGCATGTAATGCTGTGTGTGTATGTGTGTACGTGTCTGTGTGAGTGCGGTTCTCTACCTCTCTTTTTTAATTAAAGTCCTTTGAGGATTTTCATGAGATTTCCAAGTTTCCGTTTTTACCATTAACTGTTCTTAGCATTGGCAAGGGGCGCACCATTTCTGCGTTTGAAAACTCTGGTTTAGAAATACCAATCCCACTCCCTGAGAACATCTCCTAGCCTGGGAGCTCCATATTGGGAGCTCAGATAATGTGTCTTATCCAAATATTGTCTCTCCCCTCATGTATAAATTAAGTGCATGTCTCAGATGGGTACTGATTAAAAAGCACACCCTTTGCCACAATGCCATGATCACTAGGGGCAGATGCCAAACGGAAGAGGTCAGAATTGTTTGAGGAAGGAAGGGATGCCATGTGCAGAAATGGCAGGATATTGGGCTATGGTGATGATGTGGTGACTATGGACATGGCATATGCAGCAGCTTCAGGATCAGTGCCAAGGGTTCCTGAGTCATGCCAGGAGCTACAGAATGGGGTGTGCAGGACCAGAGATAAGCTGGATGCATACCAGGCATGTAGACATGAGCACAACTGGGCAATTCTTCAATTACTAAACATTTGTCATATACAAGGTGCCCACTAAAACGGCACCCAAACACCAGGAAAAGGAGTCCACGAAAGGAGGTACCTGGATACTGCCTTCCCTGGGATTCCCAACTCCATTCACACTACTGAGATATCCCCTGCTGATTGGATGATTTTTGTTCCTTTTGTTCCTGACTCAACTTACAAATAGGTCAATCCCATTTCTGTTCCTTAAATGCTACATAGAAAGTATGATCTATCTTCAAATGCATAGCAAGTCTTTCTTGCTACTGGGTGAACTGAATATTCCTAAGGGAAAGCTAGAAATGCAACAAGTTCCTGTGAGGGTGGACAGATGCTTCTGGGTGGTCACAAACAGGAATTGTACCAATGTTATGAGAAAGAAGTTTCCCAAGACTAAACCTGGCACACCTGGCCATAATAAGAGCTGACATTTACATAGTGCTTTCTATTTATTAGCTCATTTCCTCCTCACGGCAATACTATGAAATAAGGGCTTTTAGCACTCCCATTTGACAGATGAGGAAAGCGGGGCAGACATGGGTGAAGTGGCTTTCCCAGGTGCCAGAGGCAGAAATCGAACCCAGATCTTCTTATCTGGATGCATGTGATGAAAGTAGAGAGATCCAGGAACTCAGCTGAGCACACCAGTCACATGCTTGCTGTTTGCTGAATAAATGACCTCAATGCCATGAAAGACGCAATCCCTGTAAGATGAAATATAATGCAATGTCAGTAATAGCAAGGGTCCTTCATCACTGTCACAGCCTCTAAGTCCAGTGTGGCCTTCTAGAGGGAGTAAGAGTGATGGTGATGAGGGTTTACTTGTATTCAACAATGGGGCTTCTCTGGAGCATTGAGATGGGGTTGGGTTGTAGGTGTCTTTAGCACTGGGAGGGGAAGAGGCTTATTCAAGGTCACACCACCTTTATGTGTCAGGGGCAGGACTGGAATCCAGCTCAGCTTGACCTTGATACTAGCTCTCTATAAATCACACCACACCACTTCTCTATTATTATGTTTTTGGTCAATCTTCTTCACTCTTAAGGAGTGACTCAAGCATCATCTCCATTTTGTAGACAAAGGATAGAAAGTAAAGCAGTTAATTCAAAGGATCCCAGAAAGTCTGGACAGACAGGTAGGTTGGACACAGAGCCCTAGAATCTAAGCTCATGGCTTACTTAAAGAGATTGGACCTCACCCCAATACACAGGACTGGTCGACCTTCAGGTTTTGTATTTATTTGTCCTCTCCCCTTATTTTAAGAGCAGCCTATCCTGGAATATTTGCCCCCCATCTCCCTTCTCTGTCCATTTGCATAAAAATTGTCCATCTCAAAGGACAGGCAAGACCATGAGTCTGGCTAGTAACCAGGGGGAGACTGAAGAAATCATGAGAGTTGGACCCACAGGGAAAGAGCAGGGGCATAATTTGGAAATCCTTTTGTCCTTATCCTGGACAGGGGAGGTAACATTGAAAAAGGGAAGCAAAGAGGAAGAAAGAAGAAAAGGAAGAAGGATAAAAAAGAAAAAAGAAGGGAGCATAGGGGAAGAGAGAAGGGAAAAGGGAAAAAGATGGAGAATGAGAAGAGGCAGTTGGACTGGATTGCCTCTGAGGTCAGCAAAAGAAGGGAGGAACAGAGAGAATGGTGCCCTCCCATTCTGTGGTCCTGCCTTGGTCTGCAGGACACAGTCTAAGGGGCAAAAAGACAGCCCAAAGACAGGTTTATGGGGAGTGGCCTCCCCTGGAGCAGCCTCTATACTCAGGACTGCCTTAGGATATGAGCTACTCAGGACTGCCTTAGGATATGAGCTAAGACTCACTCCCTCTAGAAGTGTAAATAAAAGTGCCTCCTGCCACCGCGATCTTGCACTCCAGGAGCCAAAGCCTCCTGGGGAATGGTCATATGATGAATGTTCTCAGGCCTCTAGAATGGGGATGTGAGTCAAGAGGATGAACCAGGCCCTCAGAATATCCCTGGGCTCTTCATCCCACAGGATAGTCTCTGATTAAAGGGTTACATCAGAAGAAAAAGCCATCAATGAAATCTTATCAGAGCTTCCAGAGGAGCCCACAGACACGGCCACATTTTAACTTGAGTACAGACAGATTAATTCATTGTGGGAGGGCAGGAATAGCAGGAACACACCCAGCCATGGGAAGAACTGCAGGGCAGTGGTCAGCTGCTCCCATTGCTGGCCCCTCTATCAGGCCCCCCTGGCTATCTGTCACACCTCAGTCTGAATCAAAGTCTGAGCTAGATGAGTGGTGATGGTGCTAAAAGAGAGAGGTGTCATCAGAGAGGTGAGCGATCATCGACTCCCTCATAATGTACAAGATCTCCAAAGGGGTTTGTAGAAGACAGAGGACAGAGCCTGGGAGACCACCCCTCTCCCCACCCCCCCGCCGATAGAGGGGAGGGAGCAGCAGCCAAGCTCTCGAGAAGAAAGAGAAGCAGCCGGGTCACAGGAAGCAGGGTCCATTGAAGGAGAAGGGCACTGGATGAGCACCAAAAAAAAAAAAACCCTCAGGAGTTGGGAACAGAAAGGCCCCTTGTGACCTGGGAGAGGGCTGGCCAGGGTTGGGGGTGGAAGCTCTCTCTCAAAAGGCTAAGGACAAGGGGATGAGGCAGCACGAGCATCAGGTGTAGCTTGTGTGTTCAGGAGTTCACCAGTGAAGGCAGGAACAGAGACGGAGACAGAGAGACAGAGATAGACAGAGAGAGACAGAAACAGAGGGGAGAGAGGGGGTGGGGAGAGAGAGGGAGAGAGAGAGACAGAGAGAAAGAGACAGAGAGACAGAGAGAGAGAGAGACAGAGAGAGAGAGACAGAGAGAGAGAGAGAGACAGAGAGAGAGAGACACAGAGAGAGAGAGACACAGAGAGAGAGAGACACAGAGAGAGACACAGAGAGAGAGAGACACAGAGAGAGAGAGATAGCGCACCAGGGGAAGCTGTGTCTTTTAGGTTAAAGGACACATTCTATGTTCCTACAGCCCTTCAGATCCTGTGGCAATCATGTCTCCCCCCACCCCCACCTCAGCTCCTTCCCCTCCCCCTCCATTCTCCAAGGCGTTATCTTGAAGTCTTTCCCATCCTCATAAGGCACTGGGGGAGAGGAGCTTGCTGGGTGGGTCCTTGGACCCAGCATATGGATTCAAATCCCATTTCAGACACATGTAGCTATTGGACCCTTAGGTCAAATGACCTTTATTGAACCTTAATCCGAGCCTCCATTTCTGCAAAATAGAAAGAACCATCTTTGCCCTACCTACCACCCAGCAGGTGCTTAATCGATCTGTGTTGAATAGGAATGAAGTCTCCCAGTAAATACAGCACCAATATTTCTATTGCCTGCTTCCTTCTGAGGACATCGGCTCTATCAGAGTAGCCTCAGATGCACCCTGCAGACTCACCTTATAGTGAATATGCTTCCGATGGCTGCCGGGAGGAGGAGGAGGAGGATAGACTCAGTGTAGTGGACGAGAGCAATGGGGTCCTCCTAGGCCCATTCCTGGGCCACGTGGAAAACCGCCGGGGTGGTGGTGGCCATGAGGGTGCTGGCCATTATAGAGGGGGCCGTGATGGTGGTGGCCGTGAGGGTGGTGGCCATGAGGGTGGTGGCCATGAGGGTGGTGGCCGTGAGGGTGGTGTCCACCATGGTGGTGGCCGTGAGGGTGGTGTCCACCATGGTGGTGGCCGTGAGGGTGGTGTCCACCATGGTGGTGGCCATGAGGGTGGTGGCCATGATGGGGGTGCCCACCTGGCCCTGGGGATGGCCCTCCTATTTTTAAAAAGAAGAACACTGGTTAGACAGTTTACAATTTCCTTCTCTTCCCACCTAAATAAATTGACCAAGGCCCTGGCTTCACAGCCTAGACCACCACAGGAGGCTGCCTGCCACACAAGGCTCACTAAGCCACAGGAGGCTGCCATGCCTCAGGGCCCTAAGGGAAGCATTTCAAAGCCTCTGGGGAATCCTTCCTTGGCCTCCCTGTCTAGACCAGGATTATATCAGCCACAGGCACATGTGTCTATTCCAAGAATTATAATGTTCTTCCCGACCACAACAGGATGATGTACCTGGAAGACAGCTAAGGCCCTAGAGTGGGAGCTGGACCACCTAGTGCATGTAACCTCTCCATTTGACAGATGAGGAAACTGAGGCCCAAGAAGGAGAAGGGACTTTCTTAGGTCAACCAGGGACCAAGTTGTCAGAAGCAGGATGGGAAGCCAGAAGTTCTGACTCTAGAGCTGTACTACATTGTTCCCTTAATAAATGATGGTTTAAAAAAAAACAAAATAATAAATGAGGTTTGAGGAATGAGTTCACCACCCATCCACAAAGGCCTTTGGAACAGACTTCTTTCCTGTAGAAGTGACACAGCACAAGGAAAAGAGTGATGGTTATGGAGTCAGAAGATCTGGGTTCAAGTCCTGACCACCGTTTATTAGCTAGGTGTTAGAAAGTGAGTCACATTATCCATGTACTTACTGGTACATGGACCCAAACTGGACCTCGGAGACCTCAACACGAGGCCAAAGATCCAAAGTTCCTGCACCAAGTGGTTGGAAGCCAAACCAACCACAAACCACAGGTGACTGAGTGGAGGAGCACTGTGAAACACTATCAGTGAGAGGCAGTTTATCACAACAGGAAGAGAAGAGGATTTGGAAAAGACCCCGGTTCCAAAGCCTGGCTTCCCCAGCTGAGGTCTTCTGCAAAAAGCCTTTCCCCACCCCCCTTAATGTTACGGCCTTCCCTCTGTGGAATTCCTCCAACTTATCCCATACGTTGGTTGTTTCTACATAGCTGTTTGCCCTTTGTTTCCCATTAGACAGTAAGCTCCCTGAGGTCAGCAGCTGCCTTTTAGCTTTCTTTGTATCCCCAGCACTTAGTACAGTGCCTGGCACATAGTAGGCCCTTATTAAATGTTTATTGTCTGATTGGCCTTGCCACTTACTACCTCTGTGACCCTAGGCAAAAGACTTAGGCTCCTGGGCCTCGGTTTCTCCATATGTAAAATGAGAGGGGTTGGGCTAGATGACCTGTGAGATCCTTTATGGCTCTAAAGCTCCTAAGTCTGGGGGGGACCAGGATCAGCAAGGATAGAGAGAGGGAAGACTCTCTCTTCCCCTACCCTCAAGAAATCACAAGTCTTGGAAATTTAATAACATGGCGGTGCTGACTCTGAAAAGCCACATCCTAGATCATCATTGGAAAGTTACTTTCTAAATGTTGGAGAGTCCTCCAAGCATCAGCATCCATCTATTTGGGACTGGGAGTGTCCTTTCAGTGGGGTACACAGCTCCCAGTGAGGAAACTCCCTCTCCCAATGCAGATCGGCTCATTTGACAACTAGGAGCTGGAGAACAGGTGTTCTTCACCTGGGGATCCATGGCAGGGGCCTATGGACTTGGGTGGGAAAACAGCTCTGCCTTTATTTTCACTACCCTCTAACTGAGATCTAGCTTTTCCTTCAATTGTTTAAAAGACACAATTCTGAAAAGGGTCCACAGGCTTCCCCAGACTGCCCACGGTGGGTCTAGGACACATACAAAAGCATCTGCTTTACAGAGTTGCCTGGGGAAATGGGAAATCACAGGACTTTCCCGAGGTCATACAGCCAAGACATGTCAGAGAGGTGAATTAAACTCAGTTCTTCTGGACTCCAAGGCCACCGTCTAACTACCATTCTGTACTAGGGAACCTCATAATCTGTTATTTGGTGGAAATTATTTTTTAAAATTCCTTACCAGCTCATGGATGGCCTTCTTTATGGTACCCCAAAACCATTGGTGATCCCCCTGAATTCGCCAACTTTCAATCATTACCACATCCCTATATGAACTTTATGGCCCTTGCACAGAGAAGAGGAGGTAGATGTTTGAAGACATACCTGGACCAGGATTCCACATTTCTGCCCCTCCTTTTGCTGCCTAAAACACAGAACATCGTAGTTATTAGGATGTGAAATTCTCATCATCTCCCTCTGACTTGCCCCCCGTTGAATAATGTCTTATGCACATTAGAAAGAAAATCATGTCTTTCAAAGGCCCCTCTCTCAGTAGTCTCTTGAGGGTACATCAAATCTGCTCTTTATAACCAGTGTTTTCTAATGTTTATCACTTGGAAATGTTCAGGACAAGTCTTCCATGACCATGGATGACAACTTAAATAAAGGAGACAGACAAATGCGTGTCACAATAAAGAAGGAAAGAACACAGTTGACTCTGTACGTTGTTGGCAACTCCATCCCTGGGTCAATAATCATTCCCATATTACAGAAGAAGAAACTGAGGCCTCCACACTGGTAGTATTGTTGAAAATGCACCCAGTTAGGCAGGTTCATTCTGGGTCCTCAAATTCTTCCAATTGCCCAGAAAGCTATGGAAGCAGCAGCAGTTGGTAATAAGGGCCCCAACTCTTTCCAGGTTGGCTCCATCAGCAAGTCAGCTGCACTTGCCCATTCACCTTAGGTCAATAACTGGATGAGCCAGCAGATGACACCACCAATGCTTCCTATCACCTCTGTGTAATTTATTGTGTCAGCTCCCTGAGATGTTTAGAGTATGGGTGCTAACCCAGACTGTGCTGGCAGGGCTCCTGTCTGGCAGGATCATGATACCCACTCTCATATCTCTGAGGAGTCTGCTCTCTTTTCTCTCCAAGTGTGTTTCACATACCATCCCCAAGATCTAGACTTCAGTCATGGCTTAAGTCAGTCTCATTTTCTTATCCACAAATAATAGGACAAGCCCCTACCACGGAGCCTGCTGGTCTACTTCAACTGAGCCAGGTCAGCAGTGTTCAGAGATCTAGCACCAGAAGGTCCTTAGTCTCTGCTGCAGCTTGGCTCATGGACTGTGGTCCAAGGAAGCTTGATCTGAGACCACAGCTGTGGCTTGAGAAGCAGAAGAGGGTAGAAATAGGACGAAAATCACAAACAGAATGGAGATAGGAAGGTGGAATCTTGAGTGTTGGAGAGAGCATGAATGGCCACATGGAGGAAGTGGATCAGAGAAGAGGCTCCAGGTCCAAGGTGGACATGGGAGTGTTTGTAACGACTGGACCAAGCCTCCAGGCATATGCTGAAGAGCAGTGCAGGCCATAGGTCAGGGGGTAGGGAAGATGAAGCTGAATTCACCCTCCTTGGAAAGTCCTGACCCGGTGTGAAACCTCTCCCTTCCCCATTGTGGACCTTGAAACCTGTTTCTGTCCTCCCCTGGGATATCTTTGTTTCTATGTGGATGCGACATTTCCTCTGACAGAATGTATCCCATGAAATCAAGAACTGTTTCTCGTTTGTATCTCCACCACCCAGCACGGGGCTTGGCATGTAGTAGGTGCTTAATAAATGCTTGCTTTTCGATTGATGCTTGAGGACCATGCCAGTGTGGTGCAGGCTTAGGGAGCTCTTACCAAGCTGGAAAAGCTCCAAGTACTGGCCAGCCGTGGTCTACATCTGTGGACCAGGCCAACTGAGTTTGGAAAGGCTCACTACCAGAACCATTTTGGCCATAGCAACTGACAAGCATTTAAGTGCCTACTGTGTGTCAGGCCCTGTGCTAGGCCCTGGGGATATGAAGGCAAAGATGGAGAGACAGTGTACACACACAGATACAAGATGCAGAGAAGGGGATTAGCAGAGGGGAAAAGACCATCTATGAAGACATAGAAGGACTGCAGTCTGTTTTCATGGAGGGCACACCCATGCTGATGGAACCACAGATGGCATCCACACTGGTTCTGGCCCAGCTAGGGCAAATCACCTCGGAAAATTCCTGTGAATTCCACTTTGCTGCCTGGGCCCCCAGGGGCAAACTCTGAAGAGGTCAAAGTTGTGGCCCCCATCCCACTTCCCTCAGGGACCTGCTGACCTCAGGGATCCAGGGCCTTCCTGACACTCATCCTTACCCTGGACACCTCTCTGAATACCTCCTCTACCCACCTTCAAGTCTACCTGCTCCTTGACCATGGGACCAATCAGACAAATAAGAGCTTACAACCCCTCCCAGCTCACAGTGCATTAACCGTGAGGGAGCAGATGCCCTTTCTCTGCCAAGGAAGATGAACTTTGGACTGGAAAGGACAGAATAAAGGCTTGGGCCCAGATAAGCAGGGAAATAAGCACTTGGGCACACCCAGACTGGGTAAGCTACACCCTCCCACACTGGAGGAGCTGGCAGGGGTAAATGTTGAGGCAGATGTGCTACAGGACTGTAGAAGAGCAAGATGGTCCAAAGTGGGAAGAGAATGGTTTTCTGCATGTTCTCAGGCAGCAAGCTCAACTTTGACTCCCAGAAAAATCCCAAAACACATTATTAAAGGAATGGTCAGTGAGCCTCAGAAAAGGCAGCAGAGATCCCACAGACCTGTATGGCTTCATCACAAGCAGGCCATACCAAGAGAACTCAGGTCCCTTTTCCAACCAGGTTCCTGAGAGATGGGTGAAATGCTGGACACAGAACTGAGTTTAACAAAGCATTTGATTGAGTGTCTCCTGCTTTCCTTGTAGACAAATGGAGACGGCCTGGACAACCAGTTGTTCAGTCAAGCCAACCAGAAGGACTGGTTCTGTATTCTGATTAACTATTGATCAAATGACCAGTCCCTGTACTGTCAGCGTGTCACGATCATCTCAATTACTATCTCATTTCACCGAATGAGGTAATGGATGTAAATCACTTTGAAAACTATATAGCACTACATAAATGTTATGTATCACTACCCTTATTCCCATTTTGGGATAAGGAAAAGGGAGGCTCAAGGCTGGGAATGGATTGCCCAGGCCCACAGATGAAAGTGCCACAGTGTAGAATTTTAATGTGGGCTTTCCACCTCTGGGCCTCAACCACTTTAGTCTGGACCCTGCAGCCTCAGGACAGGCAAGTTGATAGCAAGGTTGGGACTTTTTGTGGTGGGAGGGGACATAAGAAAGAGGCAGGTTACAGACTGGATCGAGCCAAAGGTCACCCTCGCCACAGCCACCAGGCAAAGGGAGGAGAGGGCCGACGGGCCAGTCCCTCCCTCAGTTGATCTCCAGCCAGGAGTCAGGAAGAACTGGGAATGCTGAGCTGACCCTGGTGCTCAGGGAGTCCACACTGGTCCAGACTCCAAGCATTTGGCTCAGAGACTTAAGGCATTGATGATGCCAGTTGTTTATCTTCCAGCTGAAAGCAAAGATCCATCATCTCCCCATTCCTCCAGCACCAGACCTCCCAGGATGTTGAAGCTAGGGGAGCCCCTTCCCCAGAGCAATGGAGCTCCATGAATGTCCCTCACGTTGGACGGAGCCGAGGGGCACTATGGTGCAGCGGCTAGCACACTAGCCTTGCAATCAGGAAGGCCTGGGTTTGAATCTTGTCTCAGGTGCTCACTAGCTGTGTGTCCCTGAGCAAGTCAATTGCACTCTCTGGGCCTGTTTCCCCATTTGTGAAGTGGGGTGTGGACTTCATGGCCTCCAAGGTCACCCTTTAAAGTCCTTTAAGCCGAGAAATTGAAGTTCATTCTACTGGATGGAGAAAAGGAATTCATCCAGGGCCTGGCTGTGCCTCCTACTGCACCCACTGTCTAACTGCAGGGTCCTTTGTCCATGAATGCAGACCCCATACCCTCCATGCCTTAGCAGACAGTCTTCTCACTCAGCTGCAGGGAACTGTCTCTCCCTGGGGAGCCAGACCTGTGACCACGAGTCCCCCAAATCTCAGTGAGACTGGTCTTGGGCCAAGCTGAGCACTATCTAGCCTTGGGCCTGGTTCTGAACCCTGTTACCTTGGTGGGACCTGTCAGAGCTGGGCATCACTGGCCCATGCCTGGAGACCCCAGACTCCCCTCTCTGACAAACTGAGTCAGAATGGAAGGGTTCCACTTTCACAGAAAATAGCCTTTCTCAGAGCTCACCAAACCACCAGGTCTCTCTTCCCCAGGAAAAAGATAAGACCTCTACATATCCCTGATTAATAGGATTTCACATTGTAAAGGATCTCATAGACCATCTGGTATAATTCATACATCAACCTCCTCTCTGACATCTTAGCATCCTACCTCTGTCTGAATACATCCAGAGATGGAGAACTTATTACCTCCTGAGGAAGCCCATTCCCCTTTGGCACCATTCTCTTTGTTAAGAGGCTGTTCCTACCATCTGGCCTAAGTCGACCTCTTTGAATGTCCCACCATTGCCCCTGGTTGTAGCTTCTGGGGGCTAATCTCCTTCCATGAGACAGCCCTTCCCATCCTGGAAGGCAGCCTTCTCTTCTCCAAGTAAACACCCCCAGTGCCCTTCCCTGATCCTCCTGTGCTGTGGTCTCCAGTGCCCAGCCCATCCTGGGATTCTTTAAGTGGGAGTTACACACAGGCCAGGCCAAGTGTTCTTTTCAGATGGAGCTGCTGTCACAGAAAGCCAAGATCACAGCAGAAAGGGCTGCCTCCCCTCTCCAGCCCCTGCCTGCGCCAGTGCAGAAACCTGCCAGAGACAGACAAACCACTGGAGACCCAACTTCTCTGTCTTTGGCTGAGCCTCAGGGCCAGGCATGGGGGTGTGCCTGGAGCAGGACGGCAGCAACCTTGGCCTTGTTGGACTGAGCCAAGCTCAGGGGCTTGGAAATTACTTGGCCCAATCCCCGAAATTTGGAGAAGGGAGACTGAGGCCTGGGAAGAGCTAGAGGCAGTCATAAAGGTGATGAGTAGCTGAGACAGGGTGGGAAGCCAAGACTCCTAATACAATTCTCTCTCCATTGGAACACCCCCCTCTGCACCAATACTGTGTCAATGCTTCAAAGACCCTGTGTTCTCTACATTCTCCATCCACTCCTACAGATAGCAGCCCCCACTCCCCACAACTTTCACCCAATAATAAAAATTAGATCCAGAAATACTTACGTGTTTTCCACAAAGTGATGAGAGCAGAAGCAGGACCAAGAACTCCTGCTCACACACTGGCTTCCCCTTAAATACCAGGTCTGGCCTTCAGAGGCAGCTTATCCCAGCCAATCAGAAGCCTCAGAAAAGAGGGCCCAGACATAATCTGTTTACAGAAAGTAGACGCTAAAGCCATATACCCTTAGAATAGGTGAAGCAGGACAACCAGCCCCTGAAGTATTCCTCTCTGTCACCAGGAGAGGTGTGTACCAGGAACGTCAATACC
>CM053627.1:8178645-8195887 GCA_028646595.1 Phalanger gymnotis | reverse complement strand
TGTACCCAATGTACCCAATGACCTGTTGATATTGTCTTCCTGCTGGATGGCTCAGAGAGGATCGGGGAGCACAACTTCCACAAGGCCCACCGCTTTGTGGAGGAGGTGGCACGGAGGCTGACCCTAGCCCGGCGACACAATGACTCCATGAATGCCCGGGTGGCTCTCCTCCAGTACAGCAACGAGAGGGAGCAGGAGGTCATCTTCCCGCTCACCTCCAACCTGACGGTGATCCACAATGCCCTCAGCAACATCCGATACCTCAACTCTTTCTCCCACATCGGCACCGGCATCATACATGTCATCAACAACATCGTCATGGACCAGCAGGCGGGGGCCCGCCGTAACGCCAAGCTCTCCTTTGTCTTCATCAATGACGGCATCACAGGCGAGACGAGCCTGAATGAGTCACTCCACTCCATGAGGAAGCAGGATGTCGTGCCCACCGTGCTGGCCCTGGGGAGTGACGTCGACATGGACCTCCTCATGAAGATCAGCCTGGGGGATCGCTCTGCCATCTTCCAAGAGGACTACAACAGCCTGTCCCAGCCTGGCTTCTTCTACAGGTTCATTAGATGGATCTGCTAGCTCTCACCCAAAGTTTCAGAAGGCACATGTCCCAAGCATTCCATCTCGCCCCCACCCCATCCTGACCCCAGAACACAGATGTCCACAGACCCCCGAGATACGGTCCCGCTCCTCTCTTCTAATTTCAGCCAGTGATGGGGAGCTCCATGGCTTAGCCCGGTGGGGCTCCCGAGAAGCTGGAGTGCCCCTGCAGTCCAGGCAGGGAATGGATCTGGATTCTTCATGATGAACCACAAGCAGTAAACAGTCCTAAACTCTTAATGGTGCTAATCAAAAACAGGAACTCAGAATGACTCCAAGTCATAGCCTAACCTTTCCAATGCTTCTTCAAGTGCTAAGTAGTTCCCCACTCTGAATGTGTGTGTGAGTGCACGTGGGGTGCGTGGGTACACAGAGAGATCCATGTCAGAGGCATTTTAGACGGGAAACCTCAATGTTCCTCTAAGATAAGCCACAAGTGGCTTCATGAACCTCCAGGATGCTCCCAGGGGGTTTTCCCTTCATCGTTCCCACACTAGTCCTGATGAAGTCCAGATTATGGACCTTCCAGTCCCATCTTCAAGATGGATTCTCATGTTCCCTTGACCACTCTCACACACCCCCCCCCCCGTAGAGGTGGATGCAGAGCTTCCAGGAGAGTGAACGAGTGAACAGAAACATAATCAGAGCAATGCTGACCAGTGCTGGTGGGAAGCCAGTCCCCTTTCAGTCCATCCCACACACACGGCAGAATGCTTTCCTGGAGCGCCATGGTCGCCTCGCCACTTCCCCACACCAGGACCTGCAGGGCCTCTCTCATACCTCTTGCACCCACCATGAGCATCGTGGCCTTCTATCCAAGACCACCTAGCAGGGAGACAGATTGCCCCCTGCAAAACCCTCGGCCCTCTTACCTAGCAGCCTCTCCCAGCCTCCTCGCCAAGGTCCGCAATGAGGGAACTTGAGCTTTCTGCATCCTTGCCCTTGCCCCATCACCCCTTTGGAATCCAGCCCCAAGTGCCCGTTTCTCATTGGATGGCTCTGTGCCTTCTTAGCGCTCCTACATTGCTTTCCCTGGTTGCTGGGAGAGATGCCTAGTGCCTTTCCTCCATCGGTGCTTCATCTGCCCCATCTCAATTTCAAGAGCAAAGATCCCATCCTTCTCATGCGGTAGAGGAGCGCTGCACACACTCCGTACCGTACCGTGTAAGTGCTCATCTGTTGACACACACCCAGCTGCAGAGAGCCTTGTTCTTCCCACAGTCGTGTGCCTCTGCTGGTCTCCTGCTCCCTCCCTGCACTTGGGTCTGCCTTCCCTCTCTGCCACCATGTGCCTCCCTCAGAAAAGGCAGTTATGCCAGCCTGTTGACATCATGCTGTTGCTGACCTGGGCCTGAGATAAAACTCCTGATGCTGTGTTTGCTATAGTTAGGCCACCCACAACACGCCTGCTGACTTCCTACAAATCCCACTGGGGCTGCAGACCTCCTCCTCACCTCTCCTCTTGGCTGTCCTTGATCCCCTTCCATGAGAACGTGTGGGATCCCATGCCTGCTCCCTCGTAGTTACATGTGCCACTGGGGGCATCAGGATCAGCCACAGAATTAAAATCCAAAACATTTCTTCCAGAAACAAACTTTGTGACATTTGACCAATAAACTTTTTCCTTCCCTCCCAATAAAATGTGGCTTACAGTGTTTTGATTGGTTCTAGAGGGTGAAATGGGCATGAGACCCTGGTGATCTTTCCTTGTTCACCTGCCCATCAGGGACCTAAATATCTGTGTTCTTCCCACAGTGAATCCTGGGTCACCCAGCTAAATAACCTAGAAATTCCTTACTCCACCCTCATTTATCCACGGAGGACTTATCCCCTATTCTCATGGTTATTATCTTCTGTGTTAAATGCAGTGCAGTTAGGTAAATTCAGAATCAGTAGAATGACTAGATCCCAGAGGAGTCATTAACAACAGAGATGGTTTGCCTTGGGTAGAGGACTTCAGTGTAGGGCCCCAGCAGTCTGTGCCAATGATGCGGAAGAAGGCAGAGATGGCAGGCATGCTTATCAAACTGGCAGGTGACATGGAACTGGAAAGGAGAGCTAACCCACCCAAAGACAGGTCCTGCCGGGTAGGAATATGGCTTGAGTCTACTGAAATGAAATTTGAGAGACAATAGTTCAACACTTGGGTTCAAAAAATAAATTTCACAACTACAGAACGGGGAAAGCCTAGCTAGAAAATGATTTCTGAGGGAAAAGACCTGAGAGGTGGTGTGGACTACGAGCTCAAAATGAGTCTGTGGTATGATATGCCCAGTGATGGAGCTAACAGGCTAAACCATACTATGTGTGAGAGGGTTCATGCTCAGAACACAGGAGGTGATAGGCTCACTGCTCTCTGCCCTGGGCATCACTATTTACTAACTGTGTGACCCTAAGCAAGTCACTTGACTTCTGTCTGCTACCATTTCCTCATAATAGTTTCCTAATGATAGCACTTCCTTCTCTGGGTTGTTGTGAGGATCATATAAGACAATACTTGTAAAGTATTTGGCAAATCCGAGGGTGCTATATAAATGCTAGATATTGTTATAATCATTAGCAGCAGGGCTGGAGAGAATCCCCCCAAAAGGGGGGGAGGGGTAAGACTCTGCTAAGGCTCAGATAGTCAAGACTCATGAGGAATTCATGCAAATGTATAAGACCAAGAATCATTCCCCAAAGGAGACAAGGTCAGAGAATATAAACAAGTGATTCTCAAAGAAGAATCACAAACAATTTTCAATCACATAAAAGATTGCACCAAATCACTAATAATTGGGAAAATAAACACCAAGACAACTCTGACTTTGCCTCTCACACAGGACTCAACAAACTGACAAAGAGAATGAAAGACAGAATGTGGGGATATGGAAAGTGAATACATGTTGTTGATGGGACTGGGAATGGGTTCAGTCATTGTGGAAAGCAGTCTGGAATTATGCCTTTGAAAAAATAACTGAAATTGACCACCAATGGGTGCATATGCAAGGAGGGCAGAGATGGGAAAAAGCTGAAAATGTGCCAAAATATTCGTAGCAACATTTTCTGTGATAGCAGAGAACTGGAAACAAAGTAGATCCCCAATAGCGGGGAAGTATATAAACCAATTGTGATAGAGGAATATAGTGGAATATTACTGTGCGTTATGAAATGAGAAATACGGAGACTTTAGAGAAACATAGAAAGACCTAACGGAATTGACATAAAGAGCAGAATAAAGAAGACCATAGAGATGAGTAATACAGGAACGTGAATGGAAAGAAAAACAAAACCGCCCCCATCATTAGAGTGACTGTGCTTCCCTCTGGAAAAGGAGGGATAAATGCCCCAGCCCTAAATGCCTCTTTGGCAGAGGGAAGGGATGATGATTCCAAAGCACAGATAGATTCTGCCCTCTGATCCCCATATATCCCCATATCATCTCAATACACAAGGCGACTTTTTCTTTTTGCTTTTTACCTAGACGGTTCCTTTTGAATTATGGTCATGGGGCTCTTCCCACCAAATATAAAGGACATGTAAGAGATCAGTCTTTCCCCCTTGAGTTAGAATCTGTCTCTAGTTTCTGTTGCTTGTCATCCATACTTAATGCATTTGTTAGTAGCCTTGAGCTTTACCACTGCCTTCTTTCCTGGACTTAATTTCCTGTGAATTTCTATGGTGTTTTTCCTCCTACAATGTAGCTATTGCTTATTGTATGTAATGCTGTGTGTGTGTATGTCTGTGTGTGACTGCAGTTTTCTATCTCTCTTTTTTTAATTAAAGTCTTTTGCAGATTTTAATTAGATTTGCAAGATTCCATTTTTACCATTAACTGTTTGGCAAGGGGCTCACCATTTCTATGTTTGAAAACTCCAATTTAGAAATACAAATCCCATTCCCTGACAGCATCTCCTAGCCTAGGAGCTCCATAATGGGACCTCAGATAACATGTCTGATCCAAATTTTGCCTCTCTCCTCATGTACAGATTAAGTGCTGTCTCAGATGAGTACTGATTAAAAAGCACACCCTTTTCCACAATGCCATGATCACTAGGAGCAGATGCCAAATGGAAGAGGTCAGAATTGTTTGAGGAAGAAAGGGAAGCCATAAGCAGAAATGGCAGGACATCAGGCTATGGTGATGATGTGGTGACTATGGACATGGCATATGCAGCAGCTTCAGAGGCAATGCCAAGGGTTCATGAGTCACGCCAGAAGCTACAGAATGGGATGTTCAGGACCAGAGATAAGCTGGATGCATACCAGGCATGTGGACATGAACACAAGTGGGTAGTTCTTCAGTCACTAAGCATTTATCATGCACTAAGTGCCCACTAAAATGGCACCCAGACACCAGGAAAGGGAGTCCACAAAAGGAGGTGCCTGGACACTGCCTTCCCTGGAATTGCCAACTCCACTCACACTATTGACATATCAGCTGCTGGTGGGGTGATTTTTTCCTTAATGACTCAACTAACAAATAGGTCAATCCCATTTCTGTTCTACATAGAAAGTATGATCTATCTTCAAATGCAAAGCAAATCTTTCTTGCTATTGAGTGAATTGAATATTCCTAAGGGAAAGCTAGAAATGCAACAAGTTGCTATGTTGGTGGACAGATGCTTCTGGGTGGTCACAAACAGGAACTGTACCAATGTTATGAGAAAGAAGTTTCCCAAGACTAAACCTGGCACACCTGGCCATAATAAGAGCTGACATTTACATAGTGCTTTCTGTTTATTAGCTCATTTCCTCCTCACAGCAATGCTATGAAATAAGAGCTTTTAGCACTCCCACTTGACAGATGAGGAAAGTGGGTCAGACATTGGGTGAAGTGGCTTTCCCAGGTGCCAGAGGCAGAATTCAAACCCAGATCTTCTTATCTGAATGCATATGATGAAAGTAGAAAGATCCAGGAACTCAGCTGAGCACACCAGTCACGTGCTTGCTGTTTGCCAAATAAATGAGCTCAATTCCATGAAAGATGTAATCCCTGTAACATGAAATATAATGGAATGTCAGTAATAGGAAGGGTCCTTCATCACTGTCACAACCTCTAAATCCAGTGTGGTCTTCTAGTGGGAGTGAGAGTGACCATGATGAGGGTTTACTTCTATTCAACGATGAGGCTTCACTGGAGCATTGAGATGGGCTTGGGTTGTAGGTGGGAATTGTCTTTGGCACTGGGAGGGGAAGAGACTAATCCAAGGTCACACCACCTTTATGTGTCAGGAGCAGGACTGGAATCCAGCTCAGCTTGACCTTGATACTAGCTCTCTATAAATTACACCACACCACTTCTCTATTATTATGTTTTTGGTCAATCTTCTTCACTCTTAAGGAGTGACTCAAGCATCATCTCCATTTTGTAGACCAAGGATGGAAAGTAAAGCAGTTAATTCAAAGGATCCCAGAAAGTCCGGACAGACAGGTAGGTTGGACACAGAGCCCTAGAATCTAAGCTCATGGCTTACTTAAGGTTCTCCAGAGATTGGACCTCACCCCAATACACAGGACTGGTCGACTTTCAGGTTTTGTATTTATTTGTCCTCTCTCCTTATTTTAAGAGCAGCCTATCCTGGAATATTTATCCCCCATCTCCCTTCTCTGTCCATTTGCATAAAGATTGTCCATCTCAAAGGACAGGCAAGACCATGAGTCTGACTAGTAACCAGGGGGAGACTGAAGAAATCACGAGAGTTGGACTCACAGGGAAAGAGCAGGGGCATAATCTGGAGGTCCTTTTGTCCTTATCCTGGACAGGGGAGGTAACATTGAAAAGGGGAAGCAAAGAGGAAGAAAGAAGAAAGAAAAGGAAGAAGGATAAAGCAGAAAAAAGGGGTGCATAGGGGAAGAGAGAAGGAAAAAGGGAAAAGGATGGAGGACAAGCAGAGACAGTTGGACTGGATTGCCTCTGAGGTCAGGAGGAGAAGGGAGAGACAGAGAGAAGGGTGCCCCCCCATTCTGTGGTCTTGCCTTGGTCTGCAGGACAGAGTCTAAGGAGCAAAAAGATAGCCCAGCTTTGTGGGAAGTGGCCTCCGCTGGGGCAGCCCCTGTACTCAGGACTGCCTTAATATGTGAGCTAAGACTCACTCCCTCTAGAAGTGTGGTCTTGTTTTCCCCCTTGTAAGAAAAATGCCTCCTGCCACTGAGATCTTGTACTCCAGGGGCCAAAACCTCCTGGGGGTGGTCTAATGATGAATGTTATCAGGCTTCCAGGATGGGGCTGTGAGCCAAGAGGATGACCCAGGCCCTCAGAATGTCCCTGGGCTCTTCATCCCACAGGGTGGTCTCTGACTCAAGGCTTACGCCAGAAGAAAAAGCCAGTAATATTTCATTTCCCAGCTTCCTTCTGAGGATATCAGCTCTATCAGAGTTGCCTCAGACTCACCCTAGAGACTCACCTTATAGTGAATATGTTTTTGATGCCAGCCTGGAGGAGGAGGAGGAGGAGGAGGAGGAGGATGGCCACAGGGTGGTGGAGGAGGGCAGTAGGGTCCTCCTGGGCCCATCCATGGGCCATGTGGAGGACCACCAGGGTGGTGGTGGCCATGAGGGTGGGGGCCATGATGGTGGGGGCCATGATGGGGGTGCCCACCTGGCCCCGGGGGTGGCCCTCCTATTTTTAAAAAGAAGAACAATGGTAAGATCGTTTACAATTTCCTTCTCTTCCCATCTAAATAAATTCAACAAGGCCCTGGCTTCACAGTCCAGACCACCACAGGAGGCTGCCTGCCACACAAGGCCCACTAAGCCGCAGGAGGCTGCCATGCCTCAGAGCCCTGAGGGATGCTTTTTGAAGCCTCTGGGGAATCCTTCCTTGGCCTCCCTGTCTAGACCAGGCTTATATCTGCCAAAGGTGCATGTGCCCATTCCAAGAATTATAATGTTCTTCCAGACCACAACAGGATGACATACCTGGAAGACAGCTAAGGCCCTAGAGTAGGAGCTGGACCACCTAGTGCATGCAAACTCCCCATTTGACAGATGAGGAAACTGAGGCCCAAGAAGGAGAAGGGACTTTCTTAGCTCAACCAGGGACCAAGTTGTCAGAAGCAGGATGGGAAGTCAGAAGTTCTGACTCTAGAGCTGTACTACATTGTTCCCTTAATAAATGATGGTTTTAAAAAATAGAATAATAAATGAGGTTTGAGGAATGAGTTCATCACCCATCCACAAAGGCCTTCAGAACAGAATTCTTTCCTGTAGAAGTGACACAGCACAAGGAAAAGAGCGATGGTCATGGAGTCAGAAGATCTGGGTTCGAGTCCTGACCACCGTTTATTAGCTAGGTGTTAGAAAGTGAGTCACATTATCCATTTGCTTATTGGTAAATGGAACCGAGCTGGAGCTCATAGACTTTGACATAAAGCCAAAAGATCCAATATTCCTGCACCAAGTGGTTGGAAGCCAAAAAAACCACAAATAACAGATGCAGAGTGGAAGAGCACTGTGAAACACTATCAGTGAGAGGCAGTTTATCAGAACAGGAAGAGAAGAGGATTTGGAAAAGACCCCGGTTCCAAAGCCTGGCTTCCCCAGCTAAAATCTGCAAAAAGCTTTTCCCAATCCCCCTTAATGCTATGGCCTTCCCTCCATGGAATTCGTCCAACTTACTGCATACATTGATTGTTTCTACATAGCTGTTTGCCTTTTGTTTCCCTTTAGACAGTAAGCTTCCTGAAGGCAGGGGCTGTCTTTTAGTGTTCGTTGTATCCCCAGCACTTAGCACAGTGCCTGGCACATAGTAGGCCCTTATTAAATGTTTATTGTCTGGGACGGAGCCAAGATGGCAGCTGGAAAGAAGGGAATGGCTTAAGTTCTTCCCCAGGTCCCTCCAAACACCTGTAAAAAAAATGGCTCTGAACAAATTCTAGAGCTGTAGAATCCAAAAAAAAATAACAGAAGGAATTAGGGTTCCAGCCTAGGACACCCTGGATGGTAACTGGGAAAGGTCTATCACACAGAGCTAGGAACGGAGCAGAGCAGAGCCCAACATAGGCTGTACCAGGACCAACCAGACTGGGAGCCTTGTGGACCAGGCATAGAACCCTGAATCAGGGAGCTGCGGCAGTTACCAGACTTCTCAACTCACAAATGCCAAAGACAACAGAGAAGGTTAGTGAGTAGAACTGCTAGAACTAAGTGAAAGGAGTGCAAGGTCGGCTCCAGGCCCTGGGGCATGGAAGTGGTACAGCTCTGGGGCTGCTTCCAGCTGCAATTACTTCTGGCCCCAGGTCCACCAGGTGGGAGGAGTTAAGCAGCAGATCAGAGCAGGAGTGCAGAGCCTGCTTGGATCTGAGTTATGGCCTGGGTTGGCAGTTCTTGGTGGGAGAAGGAGCACTGGTGTGGTAGAGTTTGCTGTGTAGAGGTAGCCCTGAAAACAGCAGCACAAGGCCCCTAAAGCTTGGGACAAAGTACTCTCCACAAGCAGTCATACCTTTACTAAATGCTCAAATGTCAAGTAGTTGGCTGGGAACATGAACAGGCAGTGAAAACAGACCCAGATTCACAATCAGACTTTGGAATCTTTTTTGGTGACAAACAACAAAACATACAGTCAAAAGAAGTCAACAAAGGCAAAGAGCCTACAACAAAAACCTCCAAGAAAAACATGAACTGGTCTCAGGCCACGGAAGAGCTCAAAAAGGATTTGGAAAAGCAAATAAGACAAGTAGAGGAAAAATGGGAAGAGAAATGAGAGCGATGCAAGAAAACCATGAAAAACAAGTCAATGACTTGCTAAAGGAGACCCAAAAAACATTGAAGAAAAAAACACCTTAAAAATAGACTAACTCGAATGGCAAAAGAGCTCCAAAAAGCCAATGAGGAGAAGAATGCCTTGAAAGGCAGAATTAGCCAAATGGAAAAGGAGCTCCAAAAGACCACTGAAGAAAATACTACCTTAAAAATTAGACTGGAGCAAGTGGAAGTTAGTGACTTGATGAGAAATCAAGATATTATGAAACAGAACCAAAGGAATGAAAAAATAGAAGACAATGTGAAATATCTCATTGGAAAAACCACTGACCTAGAAAATAGATCCAGGAGAGATAATTTAAAAATTATTGAACTCCCTGAAAGTCATGATCAAAAAAAAGAACCTAGACACCATACTTCAAGCAATTATCAAGGAAAACTTCCCTGATATTCTAGAGCCAGAGGGTAAAATAGAACTTGAAAGAATCTACCAATCACCTCTTCAAAAAGATCCCAAAAAGAAAACTCCTAGGAATATTGTTGCCAAATTCCAGAGCTCCCAGATCCAGGAGAAAATACTCCAAGCAGCCAGAAAGACAATTTGAATATTGTGGAAACTCAATCAGGACAATGCAAGATCTAGTAGCTTCCACATTAAGGGATCGAAGGGCTTGGAATATGATATTCCGGAGGTCAAAGGACTTGGGATTGAAACCAAGAATCACCTACCCAGCAAAACTGAGTGTAATGCTCCAAGTCAAAATATGGATTTTCAATAAAATAGAGGACTTTGAAGCTTTCTCAGTGAAAAGACCAGAGCTGAAGAGAAAATTTGACTTTCAAACACAAGAATCAAGAGAAGCATGAAAAGGTAAACAAGAAAGAGAAATCATAAGGGACTTACTAAAATTGAACTGTTTTGCTTACATTCCTACATGGAAAGATGGTATTTGTAACTCATGAGATCTTTCTCAGTATTAGGGTAGTTGAATGGAATATACATATACATAGACAGAGGGCACAGGATGAGTTCAATAGGAATGGATGATATCTTAAAAAATAAAATAAAATTAAGGGATGAGAGAGGAGTATATTGAGAAAGGGAGAAAAGGAGAAATAGATTGGGGTAAATTATCTCACATAAAAGTGGCAAGAAAAAGCAGTTCATTGGAAGGGAAGAGGGCGCAGGGGAGGGGGAATGAGTGAATCTTGCTCTCATTGGATTTGACTTGAGGAGGGAATGCCATACACACTAAGTTGGGTATCTTACCCCACATGAAAGTGGGGGGAAGGGGATAAAAAAGGGAGAAAATAGAAGAGAGGGCAGATAGGGGAAGAAGGTAATCAAAAGCAAACACTTTTGAAAGGGGACAGGGTCAAGAGAGGAAATTGAATAAAGGGGGACAGGATAGGAGGGAGGGAAATATAGTTAGTCTTTCATAACATGACTATTTATGGGAGTGTTTTGCATAATGATACATGTGTGGCCTATGTTGAATTGCTTGCCTTCTTAGGAAGAGTGGGTGGGGAGGGAAGAGGTCAGAGAGTTTGGAACTCAAAGTTTTAAAAGAAGATGCTCAAAAAAAAGGTTGTTTTGCATGCAATGGGGAAATAAGATATAGAGGCAATGGGGCATAGAAATTCATCTTGCCCTACAAGAAAGTAAGAGGAAAAGGGATGGGGGGGGGGAGAAGGAGGGGATAGAAGGGAGGGCTGACTGGGGAATGGGGCAATCAGAATATATGCCATCTTGGAGTGGGGGGAAGGTAGAACCAGGGAGAAAATCTGTAACTCAAAATCTTGTGGAACTGAATGCTAAAAAATAAAAAATATCAAATTAAACAAAATCATTAAAACAATGTTTATTGTCTGACTGGCCTTGCCACTTACTACCACTGTGACCCTAGGCAAAACATTTAGCCTCTTGGGGCTCAGTTACCCATATGAAAAGTGAGGAGGGTTGGGCTAGATGACCTCTGAGATCCTTTTGGCTCTAAAGCTCCTAAGTCTGTAAGGGTCTGGGATCTGCATGGGTGGAGAGAGGAAAGACTCCCTCTTCCCCTACCCCCAAGAAATCACAAGTCCTAGAAATATGGCAGTGCTGTCACTGAAAGGACAGAGCCTAGATCATCATTGGAAAGTTACTTTTTAAACGTTGAAGAGTCATCCAACCATCAACATCCATCTGTTTGGGACTGGGCATGTCCTTTCAGTGGGGTACAGAACTTCCAGTGAGGAAACTCCCTCTCCCAATGCAGATCTGCTCATTTGACAGCTAGGAGCTGGAGAACAGGTGTTCTTCACCTGGGGATCCATGGCAGGGGCCTGTGAACTTGGGTGGGAAAACAGCTCTGCCTTTATTTTCACTAACCTCTAACCAAGATCTAGGTTTTCCTTCAATCATTTAAAAGACATGTTTCTGAGAAGGGTCCACAGGCTTCCCCAGACTCCCCACGGTGAGACTAAGACACATCCAAAAGCCTCTGCTTTACAGAGTTGCCGGGGGAAATGGGAGATCGCGGGACCTTGGACCTTCCCAAGGTCATACAGCCAAGACGTGTCAGAGAAGCAAATTGAACTCGGTTATCCTGGACTCCAGGGCCACTGTCTAACCACCATTCTACACTAGAGCACCTCATAATCCGTTATTTGGTGAAAATTATTTTTAAAAATCACTTACCAGATCATGGATGGCTTTCCTTATGGTACCCCAAAACCATTGGTGATCCCCCTGAATTTGCCAACTTTCAATCATCTCCACATCCCTATATGAACTTTGTGGCCCTTGCACAGAGAAGAGGAGTTAGATGTGTGAAGCCTTACCTGGATGGTGATGCCACATTTCTGCCCTTCCTTTTGCTGCCTAAAATACAGGACATCGTAGTTATTAGGATGTGAAATTCTCATCATCTCCCTCTGACTTGCCCCCAGTCAAATAATGTCTTATGCACATTAGGAAGAAAAACACGTCTTTCAAAAGCCCCTCTCTCAGTAGCTACTTGAGAGTACATCTAATCTGCTCTTTGTAACCAGTGTTGTCTAATGTTTCTTACTTGGGAATGTTCAGGACAAGTCTTCCATGACCGTGGCTGGCAAGTGGAATAAAGGAGACAGACTAACACATGTCGCAATAGAGAAGGAAAGAACACAGTTGACTCTGTCCATTGTTGGTAACTCTATCACTGGATAAACTATCATTCCCATATTACATATGAAGAAACTGAGGCCTCCACACTGGTAGTATTGTTGAAAATGCACCCAGTTCAGCAGGTTTGCTCTGGGTTCTGCAATTCTGGAAAGTTATTGAAGCAGCAGTAGTTGGTAATAAGGGCCTCAAGAGGCAGAACTCTTTCCAGGTTGGCTATTAGTAAGTCAGCTACACTTGCCCATTCACCTTAGGTCAGGAACTGGATGAACCAGCAGATGGTTCTGCTGAGATGCTTAGAGTATGGGTGCTAACCCAAACTGTGCTGGCAGGGCTCCTGTCTGGCAGGACCATGATACCCTCTCTCATATCTCTGAGGGGTCTGCTCCCTTTTCTCTCCAAGTGTGTTTCATGCATCATCCCCGAGATCCAGACTTCAGTCAAGGCTTATGTCAGTCTCATTTTCTTATCTACAAAAAGCAGGATAAGCCCCTACTACAGGGCCTGCTGGTCTACCTCGCCTGAGCCTGGTCAGCAGTCCTCAGAGATCTGGAACCAGAAGGTCCTTGGTCTCTGTTGCAGCTTAGCTCATGGACTGCTGTCCAAGGAAGCTCGATCCTCAGATTGATCCACCCCAACTGTGGCTTGAGAAGCAGAAGAGGATAGAAATAGGAGAAAAATCACAAATAGAATGGAGATAGGAAGGTGGAATCTTGAGTGCTTGAGGGAGTGTGAATGGCCACATGAAGGACATGGATCACAGAAGAGGCTCCAGGTCGCCTGTGCTCAAGGTGGACTATGGGAGTGTTTGTAAGGACTAGACCAAGCCTCCAGGCACATGCTGAAGAGCAGTGCTGGCCACAGGGCAGGGGACAGGGAAGATGAAGCTGAACTCACAATCGTTGCAAAGTCCTGACATCCCCCATTGTGGACTTTGAAATCTGTTTCTGCCCTTGCCTGAGATGTATTTGTTTCTATGTGTATGTGACATTTCATCTGACAGAATGTATCCCATGATAGCAAGAACTGTTTCTAAATTGTATCTCCACCACCCAGCACAGGGCTTGACATGTAGTAAGTGCTTAATAAATGCTTGCTTTTTGAGCTTGAGAATTGAGCCAGTGTGGTGCAAGTTTAGAGAGCTCTTACCAAGCTGTAAAGCTCCAAGTACTGGCCAGCCATGGTCTACATCTGTGGACTAGGCCGCCTGAGTTTGGAAAGGCTCACTACCAGAATCATTTTGGCCATAGAGGTCACTGACAAGCATTTAAGTGCCTACTGTGTGTCAAGCCTTATTCAAGGCCATGGGGATATGAAGGCAAAGATAGAGAGAGTATACACACATAGATACAAGATGCAGAGAAGGGGATTAGCAGAGGGAAAAGAGTATCTATTGAGGCATAGAAGGACTGCAATCTGTGTTGATGGAGGGCACACCCAGGCTGATGGAACCACAGATGGCATCCAATCTGGTCCTGTCCCAGCTAGGACAAATCACCTCGGGAAATTCCTGTGAATTCCACTTTGCTGCCTGGGGCCCCAGGGGCAAACTCTGAAGAGGTCAAAGTTGTGGCCCCCATCCCACCTGTCTCCAGGAACTGCTGACCCCAGGGATCCAGGGCCTTCCTGACACTCATCCTTACCCTGGACACCTCTCTGAATATCTCCTCTACTCACCTTCAAGTCTACCTGCTCCTTGACCATGGGACCAATCAGACAAATAAGAGCTTACAACCCCTCCCAGCTCACGATGCATTAACAGTGAGGGAGCAGATGCCCTTTCTCTGCCAAGGAAGATGAACTTTGGACTTGAAAGGACAGAATAAAGGCTTGGGCCCAGATAAGCAGGGAAATAAGCACCTGGGCACACCCAGACTGGGTAAGCCACACCCTCCCACACTGAAAGAGGTGGCAGGGGTGAGTGTTGAGGCCAATGTGCTACAGGACTGTAGAAGGGCAAGTATTCAGGTGGTCCAAATTGGGAAGAGAATGGTTTTCTGCACACTCTCAGGCAGCAAGCTCAACCTTGACTCCCAGAAAAATCCCAAAACACATTATTAAAAGAATGCTCAGTGAGCCTCAGAAAAGGCAGCAGAGATCCCACAGACCTGTGTGGCTTCATCACAAACAGGCCATACCAAGAGAACTCAGGTCCCTTTTCCAACCACGTTCCTGAGAGATGGGTGAAATGCTGGACACAGAACTGACCTGAGTTTAACAAAGCATTTGATTGAGTGTCTCCTGCTTTCCTCAAAGACAAGATGGAGACGGCCTGGACGACCAGTTGTTCAGTCAAGCCAACCAGAAGGACTGGTTCTGTATTCTGATTAACTATTGATCAAATGACCAGTCCCTGTACTGTCAGCGTGTCACAATCATCTCAATTACTATCTCATTTCACCAAATGAGATAATGGATATAAATGACTTTGAAAACTATACAGTGCTACATAAATGTTATATATCACTACCCTTATTCCCATTTTGCAGATAAGGAACAGGGAGGCTCAAGGCTGGGAATGGATTGCCCAGGCCCACAGATGAAAGTGCCACAGTGTGGAATTTTAATATGGGCTTTCCACCTCTGGTCTCGACCACTTTAGTCTGGACCCTGCAGCCTCAGGACAGGCAAGTTGACAGCAATGTTGGAACCTTCTGTGGTGGAAGGGGACATGAGGAAGAAGTAGGCTACAGACTGCCTCAAGCCAAAGGTCACCCTCGCCACAGCCACCAGGCAGAGGGAGGAGAGAGCTGAGGGGCCAGCCCCTCCCCCAGCTGATCTCCAGCCAGGAGTCAGGAAGAACTGGAAATGCTGAGCTGACCCTGGGGCTCAGGGAGTCCACGCTGGTCCAGACTCCAAGCATTTGGCTCAGGGACTTCAGGCATTGATGATGCCAGTTGTTTATCTTTCGGCTGAAAGCAAGGAGCCCTCATCTCCCCATTCCCCTGGCACCAGGCCTCCCAGGACATGTTTACTGAAGCTGAGGGAGCCCCTTCCCCAGAGCAATGGAGCTCCATGAATGTCCCTCACGTTGGAAGGAGCCCAGGGATGCTATGGGACCCTAGCACACTAGCACACTAGCCTTGCAATCACGAAGGCCTGGGTTTGAATCTTGCCTCAAGTGTTCACTAGCTATGTGTCCCTGAGCAAGTCAGCTCCACTCTCTGGAGTTCAGATTCCCCATTTGTGAAATGGGGTGTGGATGTCATGGCCTCCAAGGTCCCCCTTTAAAGTCCTTTAAGCCAAGGAATTGAAGTTCATTGTGCTGGATGGAGAAAAGGAATTCGACCAGGGCCTGACTGTGCCTCCTACTGCACCCACTGTCTCACTGCAGGCTCCTCTGAACATGGATGCAGACCCCACACCCTCTGTGCCTTGGCAGACAGTCATCTCACTCAGCTGAGGGGAACTATCTCTCCCTAGGGAGCCAGTCCTCTGACCACGAGTCCCCCAAATCTCAGTGAGATTGGTCCTGGGCCAAGCTGAGCACTATCTAGCCTTGAGCCTGGTTCTGAGCCCTCTTCCCTTGGTGGGACCTGTCAGAGCTGGGCATCACTGGCCCATGCTTGGAGACCCCAGACTCCCCTCTCTGACAAACTGAGTCAGAATGGAAAGGTTCCACGTTCACAGAAAATAGCCTTTCTCAGAGCTCACAAAACCACCAGGTCTCTGCTCCTCAGGAAAAAGATAAGCCCTCTACATATCCCTGGTTAACAGGATTTCGCATTGAAAAGGATCTCACAGGCCATCTGGTACAATTCATACATCGACCTCCTCCCTGACATCCTAGATAAGTAAGCATCCTACCCCTGTCTGAATACATCCAGAGATAGGGAACTTATTACCTCCTGAGGAAGCCCACTCCCCTTTAGCACCATTCTCTTTGTTAAGAGGCTGTTTCTACCATCTGGCCTAAGTCGACCCTCTTTGAATGTCCCACCATTGCCCCTGGTTGTAGCTTCTGGGAGGTAATCCCTCTTCCTTGTGACTGCCTTTCACATCCTGGAAGGCAGCCTTCTCTTCTTCAAGTAAACACCCCCAGTGCCCTTCCCTGATCCTCCTGGGCTGTGGTCTCCAGCGACCAGCCCATCCTGGGATTATTTAAGTGGGAGTTACCCACAAGCCAGGCCAAGTCTTCTTTTCAGATGGTGCTGCTGTCACAGAGAGCCAAGATAACAGCAGAAAGGGCTGCCTCCCCTCTCCCGCCCCTGCTTTCGCCAGCGCAGAAACCTGCCAGAGACAGACAAACCATTGGAAACACAACTTATGTGTCTTTGGCTGAGCCTCAGGGCCAGGCATGGGGCTGTGCCTGGAGCAGGACGGCAGCAACTTTGGCCTTGTTGGACTGAGCCAAGCTCAGGGGCTTGGAAATTACTCAGCCCAATACCCAAAATTTGGAAAAGTGAGACTGAGGCCCTGGGGGGAGGGGGAGGCAGTCATAAAGGTGATGAGTAGCTGAGCCAGGGTGGGAAGCCAAGACTCCTAATGCAATTCTCTTTCCATTGGAACACCCCCCTCTGCACCAATACTGTGTCAATGCTTCAAAGACCTTGCATTCTCTAGATCCTCCCTCCACTCCTACAGGTAGCAGCCACCACTCCCCATGACTTTCTCCCAATAATACAAATTAGATCCAGAAATACCTACGTCCCTTCCACAAAGTGATGAGAGCAGAGGCAGGACCAAGAACCTTCCTGCTCACACACTGGCTTCCGCTTAAATACCAGGTCTGGCCTTCAGAGGCAGCTTATCCCAGCCAATCAGAAGCCTCAGAAAAGAGGGCCCAGACATAATCTGTTTACAGAA
>CM053627.1:8056502-8171064 GCA_028646595.1 Phalanger gymnotis | reverse complement strand
AGATGGATAGATGGATGGATGGAGCAATGGGGCAGGTTGGTGTGCTCTCCTCCAGATGGTGCCAGGCTCTTCACTCTGTGCGAGCTGCCAGGGACTCCAGCACAGAGTCAGCATTGCTCTGAGCTTCCTCCAGGAGGTGAGAAATTTTTTCATGCATCTGGATAGGATAAATTAAGGGATGTATTATAAACAAGCTAAAAATATTTCCTTTAAAAAGAAATCTCCCCCACAGAATGTGAGGGAAAGAAGAAAGCCCACGAGGGAGTCAGGGCAGGCCGCTGGACTGGATCCAGCTCTGCCATTTACAGCCTGTGTGGCCTTGGGCAGGTTGCTTAACTTCTCTGGGCCTCAGTTACCTTCTCTAAAGAAAGGAGGGGCACTAGATGATCGCTAAAGTCCTTTCGACTCTAAACCTCCAATCTTCTGGGGTAGAGAAAGCACAATGCATGTGGAGTGGGAAGTTTTGGGTTCAAATCTTGCCTCTTCTGGCTCTTTAGTCTAATTGACTGGCCTTTCATTGTGGCCCAAGCCCAGTCTCCCAATTCTGTTACCTCTAACCTAGCCCAGTCCTTCATTGTCTGTTACCTCTGGATTGCCCCTGGCCACTTCCCACCCTTCATCCTATCCCAGTCACTGCAGACTACTTGGCCACTCCTAGATCATTCCCAGTCTTTGTGTCTATAAGATCCATCTTGCCTCTATGAAAGTGCTCGTATTCCTTGAGTCTAGACAATGCTTACATTGCTTAAGTCTGGCCAATATGGCAGATGTTTCAGAATCACGCCTACCCTCTTTCGATGTTCTAATAAACCTTGTCTTTGGAGAGAAGGCTTCAGGTAGAATTCATTCAGACAGGACCTGTGTCACTATTTAAGGGTCCCAACACCCCTACACCTCAACACCTGGATGTCAGCTTCCTCAGCTGTAAAATGAAGGAGCTGTACTCGACAACATCTGAGGTCCCATTCACCCCTAGAGGATTCCAATGGTCTTAGTTTACCTAGTCTACCTCTGGTTTTGTAGGTAAGCCTTGATGGATGGATTAATGGATGGATGGATGGATGGATGGATGGATGGATGGATGGATGGATGAGTGGGTGGATGGATGGATGGGATTCTTCTTGGAAGGGCTTCATAGCTGGCACTGAATGCTGGACTTGGAGCCAGAAAGAGCTAGGTTTCAATCTCACCACTAAAAGTGGTTCTGAGACCATGGGAAAATAACTTGACCTTGCTAAGCTTCAGTTTCTTCATCTGTTAAAACAGGAACAATAATACATGTGGTTCCTGGCTCATTGGGTTGTTTTGAGGCTCAAGGAGGATTGTGTTTGTAAAGCATTTTGTTAAAGCAAAGGTGTTAGAGAAAAAGTCAGGCTTCATCATTGGTATGACTTGGCCCCATCTTTCCACTGAGGCTGCCTAAGGCCCCTATCAATTCCACTCATGTCTCCACTTCTAGTCTCTTCTTTGGTCCCATCCAAAGCTGAGACATTAGCTGGGGTTCCATCACAAGTTATGGCAAGCTTCACAGCTGAGTGATGATCGATGGCGCAAACCAGAGAGGAGACTGAAGGAGAAAGACGCCCCCAGCAGCTTGGGCTGAGCTTCTGAGGACTCCTGCAGGTGGAAGCCTCTGATCACTCTGTGCTTAATCTGGGACACCTTGTAGCTGCTGAGAGTCAGGGGCTTCCCCTAAAATGCCTCAGTGACTCCTTCAAAACCCAGCCATGCTGCAGAGCTGGGCACAACGGAAAAACTCTAGAAAGCACAATGGGTTCTTTCTGGTTGACTATTTGATTGTTTGGTAATCAATTTGGCACTCAAGAAATATATTGAACTAATTGAAAATATTTAAATGAGTTTCCAGGACACAAAAATTCATCTCTGCCTGGGATGGGCAGGGAAGGCTTTACCAAAAAGGTAGAAATTTAAGTAGAGCCTTGAAAGAGGGTTGCATTTGGAGAAGTAGAGAGGAGGAGAAGGCACTGAAAAGGACCAAAAACAAGCTAGGAAAAGCAGTTGGTGCCCCAGGGGGCTTCCACTCTAATGAGGAAGATCACACAGTAAAGGGATTAAAAGGGATGGAACAGACCTGTGGAAGCCCAGGACCAGCCAAGCTGAGCCCCAGTGGAGTGGGGCTGTCTTGGGCACCCTTCCAAAGGAAGCTCTCCTGGGTGAGCTGAGGAGGGGGCTTGGGGTGAGGGTGGAATTAGGGTCAGTAAATGCAAAGTTAATTTGAGGAGGGAAAGAGGAGGAGTCAGGACATGCTTCCTGAAGGAGGTAACACCCAAACTAAGCTTTGAAGCCAAGAAGTCTGAGGGTGGGGGTTGGGGGAGTAGGCGGAGGTGGGGCCTAGGGATCTGGACTCTGTGTGATGTTAGACAAATCACATCACCTTTCTCGACCTCAGTTTCCCTATCAAGTGAGGGGGCCCCTGAAATATTTCCAAATCTATTCCCCTCTCATAAAGAGAAGAGGACAGAAGGCTGTCCAGGCACGGGGGCCAGCCGAGACTAAGGCACCGGGCAGGAGAGGGGACGCAGAAGTCTGGGAAATAGCCGGCGGCCAGTTTGGTTGGAGCGAAGAGCGTCTCTCGATTTGGCATAAGGAAAAAAAGGTGGGGGGAGGCGGGCGGGGATCAGAGGGCGGAGGTTGGGCATTGCCTGGGGGCAGTGGCGGGCCTCACGCTCCTGGTAGTCGGGACTCCGGGAGGTATCTCCCACCTGAGGGACCAAAGGTTCCTTCTAGTGAAACCTTCCTCTGTGCTATCGTGACTCTACGCACCTCCAGACTAGGATGCCGAGACTGGAGATGAGTCCAGTGGGAGTGGGGAGAAGACAATACAGGGGAGTTTGTGGGGAGCAGCCCCTGAGTGCTGTGTTGAGAGGAGGGATTTGCCTCATTCCGCTTGCCCCAGGGAATGTAGGGGGGCACGGCTACCTGACCCTTCCTGTCATGCCTGCACTCCATCCATGGAACCGGCCCCTCAGGGGAAGGAAGCAGGGTCCCCCTCACAGGGGGATGTCTTCTACCAAAGGCTGGCTGACCCCTTGTCGCGAATGCTACAATGAGGACTCTTGGCAGGGGTCTGGCGGGAGCAATCAGCAAGCACTCACTCATTAAATGCTTCCTCCATGCGAGGGCACCAGGGAGCCCCAGAAAAAAGTAAAGTGTCCTTTCTATCGGACAGGTATGGGTTAGGCTGGATGGCTCTGAGTTGTCTTCCAGCACAGAGATCCGTGGAGTGAGGAGTGAATCTCAGCATCCCAGGAGTCGGGAGCCTGCATTACCCTGGGTTTCCTGGCTGGGGGCTATGAGCCAAGAGAGGGAAAGACTCCCCCAAAGTAGATCTAGACTCCGGAAATCCTTGGACACAACGATTGCCCTCAGTTTCCCCATCTGGAGAAGAGTGACCATCACATTGCTGCTTATGTCTCTGCCTCTCCACCATTTCAGGACTCCCAGTTTTTTGCAGGCCTCAGCCTAATCAGTTTAGGTGGAGGACCCATGGGTTCTACCACAATAAGACTGTGGCTCAATGAGGCTTACCTGGATGCCCCACCCCACCTCCCACTTCTTACCTGTCTCCGAAACCGTTCATCACTTATATCCTTTAGATTGATGAGAACATTAAAATAGGCCCCAAAAACGCCTGTTTCTAAAGCTTTGGTGGCCACCTGCAACAAGCCCAAAGCAGAGAAAAGTTTGTCACACATCCTGGAATCAACTGGCCCTCCTCAGACATCCTAGAACCAGCTGGCCCTCCTCAGACAGGAACTGGCTCCCCGGCCTCCTCCATCCAGTCCTGATCCTGCTGACAGGCTGGCTGAATGACTGGCCAAGTCCCTCCTCCCTGGCCCTCAGTTTCCTCATCTGTGAAATAAGGGGGTTGGACCAGTCCCATCCTGCAGTGCCCTGTCCCTTATGACTTTAACCAGCTTCTCCCAAGGATGCTCATCTCTGGGGTGTGGCAGCACACCTAAGCCCAGCTCCCTCCTCAGCAGCTTCAAGGTGGGGAGGAAGGGCATATACAGGCGGCCCCTTGCTGCTTGTCATCCCAGGGAGACCTCACCTCTCTCTTCATTCAAGCCCTACAGTCTCCAGGTACTCAGGGTCCCCTTCTTACTGTTTTTATGCAGATATCTAATGACGTCAGACCCCAGAGCCAGGCCCCAGGACTCTTAACCCCTGGTCCTCAGCTCCTCAGCCCTTTGTGATCTGGACACATCTGAGGTTCTAATCACACTGAACAAAACACACACACACACACACAAAGAGTGCTTGAAGCCCAGTTAATACTGACTTTTGCTACTTTTGCTTTCTGGTACAATCCCTGATGGTGTCAGAGGCTGAGAGCTTCCTGTGCCCTCTGGCTCCCCTCAGAAGAACCTGGCCTCTTGTCCCTTCTGAAGTCTTTGGCATCAGTAGAGAGCAGGATTCACAGATCTCCCCACACGGCCACAGCCCCAGAAAGGCCTCTGATGCTTCCTGGCATGGAGGTAGCCCTGGGATCTCAGAGACATGCCACCAGCCAAAAAACCCTACCAAGCTAGAAACCTTTCAAGTAGGTATGGCCCAGTGATGGGCTGTGTGTCTGCTGTCTGAGGCCCTGAGTTCAGAGGAGCTTAGGACTAGGATACCTTCAAGGAGAACTATTGTAGCCACAATGACTCCTAAAGACTGTCTCCTGAGTGATTGAGGGTGGGGTCGGGGGTCTGCTTCACTGGATGGAGTGTATAACAGAACCTTGAATTATTGGAGCCTAACTATCCTGTGTCACCAGGTGGAATTTGTCATGATCTGTACAATAGTCATTCTGCATTCACTTGGTTTCTCCTATGTGGGTGATCAGACTGAATTCGTTTGATTTTATATTTCATCTAGGATTCTACAGTGTTCTGAGCATTGATACAATCAGCAGAATGTCATCCACAAACCTCCAACAGCATATGAAAGTGTGCTCCTGGGCTCTCTCCTGGGCTCGCTCTCTCTCTCTCTCTCTCTCTCTCTCTCTCTCTCTCTGTCTCTCCCTCTCTCTCTTCTCTCTTTCTCTTTGAAAAGTTCTTGAAAGATGCTGTCCAGACCCTTTTCTCATGGCTTTCAGATAGTCCAATTATTCTTAAGTTATCTCTCTTGGATCTATTTTCCGGGTCAGGTATTTTACATTTTCTTCTATTTTTCGTTCTTTTGTTTGGGTGATTCTTGGTGCTGCATAGGGTCATTAGCTTCCACTTGCCCAATTCTAGTCTTTAAGGAATGATTTTCTTCAGTGAGCTTTTGGTAGGCACAAGCTCTGAGGACCCAGGGTTATCTCCACACCACGAGGAGATGTCAAAGGAGGGCTTTTGGTCCAGAATTCAGGTCACATTTTCAGGATGAAAATTCTGGGCCCTGACCTGCATTTAACCAAGAATGGCCATTTCAAGCAGCCATCCCTACAGACTTCAGCAGTAGGCTGTGACCTGAGGGGAGGAGGCAGGGCTGCCCAGCCCAGGCCTGACTGTCTTCTGCACACCAAAGGGTTGGCTGATTTCCTAGGTCCTGTCCAATTCTGGATCTGTGATACTACGAACAACAAAGTGATCCCACCACACCGAGGAAACTTCTGTTTTCCCTCATCCGTTCAACAACAAACTCCTGACGAAGCTGACCTCCACTCACGGGTATGTAGGTTTGTGGGGGAGCCAATCAAAAATGGCTGGGAGACCTGGTTGAAGGCAGTTGGGGCCATAGCTATGCAGGGGCCACCAGGCCAGCCCCTTGCCACCTCAGTGGATGGGAGGAGCACGGTCTGCTCCTGGGCCCAGTACCTGCAGGTCCGATTTGCACGCCAGGTTCCCATAAAGCGCCATCTCCTTCAAAGTTGGCCACAGGGTATTCACTTTCTGAGCCAGGCCCAAGGGGACCCCGATGGCCCTTTCCAGCCCTTCCTGCATGGCAGCCGTGCGCCTGGAGAGAAAGAAGAAGTCTCCTGGCTCCCAGTCCCTGCCTGGGAGAACCTGGGGAGGTATCTGGTCACCTAGAACCTGCTTTCACAAAACTCCATAAACAGGCTCCACAAACAGAAAACAGATTAAGTCAGAGCTTTGTCTGCTTCAGAAAGGGTTCTTCACCTTTAAAATAAGACGATTTTAAATAACCAGCACTCCTAATGACAGGGTAGGGGCTTTGGACTCCTCCCCCTTTGAACTTTCCCAGGAATTCCAGCGACACAGCCCCTAAACTCAGATCCCTGCCATTTGCCACTAGTAGTTTGAAATATACCTCAGTTTCCATAAATGAAATTTATACCCAACTCTGAAGGAATCCCTTTCTTGATTGACAATGTTGCCCTCTAGCGGACCACAGTTACATGGCAGGGAAGTTGCATCCAGCCATCTACCCAGAGGAAGGGTATTGCACACACCTTTCCTTTTCCTCGGGTGTGTTTTTGGGCATCTTCATCGCTTCCTGAAAAGAAACAAACCCAAGGAAAGCAGCAGATCAGTTTATCAGCTGGCATCTGGTGACACACCTACTGTGTGCCAAGCGCTAAGTGCCAAGAATACAGAGACCAGATGAGAGAGACCTGCCCTCGAAGAGTGGGTGCGCCTTCTATTGGAAGAAGAGAATATTCTAGGGGGAAAGAGCAGAAATGACCACATCCAATGCTGTTACCAACTTTGGAACACCACCAAGGCTCACATAAACAGCCAATGGCATTCTAGGAGCTTTTTATTCTGCCTGTGTAGTGGGGCTCAGCCCATGATGGAAGATGACCCAAGGACCCTGTTCCAGCAGGACTTCCCTTGGGCTTTGTAGTTGAAAAAGAATGGTGCCCATTTTACCGATGGGCAAAGGAATGACTCCACATGCTTCACTGGATTAAGCTCAGGCAAAGACAAGGTGGACAAGATGGCAAGACTGGGAAAGAATTCCAGATTCTAAACCATCTAGTCATTACTAAGCTACAGCCCCAACACTACCTCTCCATCCCCAAGCAACTCAACCAGCAGGCTTGGACATTGAGAGTCATGTGAGACAGCCTGGACGAGTGCAAAGAACACGGGGAACTTGGGGAACCTCCAAATCAGGGGTCACAATTTGTCTGGCCCTGGGTAGCCTCGGGCAGACCACTTCACCACTCTGGGTCTCGGTCCCAGAACACACCTCTAATTGGCTACCTGCATGAGCTGGGGAAAGTCATTCTGTCTATCCAGGTCAGGAAAATGAGACTGCTACCATTCCCTCCAGCTCTCACTCCCAGATCCCAGGCTTCTCCTGGGCCCTCCAGCCCTATGCTCTTTCCAGTTGTCACCTAGGACCTCTGGCTCCCTGTAGGACTCCCAGCATTAAGCCCCCTCCATCTCCAGTCCAATGGCTGCCCCTTTCCCAGGAGGCCTGTCACTTGCCATGTAGCCGCTGAACACTTCTGCATCTGTGTCCACCATCACTAGCAACTCTTTCATGGATTGATGAAAGGGGGGAATGAGCCTCCTCATGGCTGGGTCCAGGTGCTCAAATTGCCGTTTTCCATAGGTCATCAACCCCACCATAGAGCCCAGCGCCGCCCCCTGAGAAGAGACAGGCTCCTTTACCCAATGGGTTCTTTTTACTATCATTATTATTAGCTGATCACTCTTCTACCAAGATGGGCTTAAATAATGCAGGTGGAGAAGGGCAAATAGAGGTTGGAGGCTGGAGCTGAGTGCACTTTGATAAAGGTCTTTTAGTCCTAAAGAAATCACCCACTGTAGGTTTGGGAGGATCATAGATATAGTTAAGGCTAAGGGGTGCCTCCGAAGCCTCATGAAAAGGAGATTAATTTATTTTTAATTTTTTTTGATGTGAGGTTTTATTAATTAGTTTATTTTTAGTTTTCATCATTCATTTCCACGAGATTTTTAGTTCCAAATTTTCTCCCCATCCCCCCTCCCTCACCCCAAGACAGTGTGCATTCTGATTACCCCTTCCTTCAATCTGCCCTCCCTTCTATCACTCTCCTCCCCTTATCCCCTTCCCTTCTATTTTCCTATAGGGCAAACTAGATTTCTATACCCCATTGCCTGTATATCTTATTTCTCAGTTGCATGTCAAAATGATTTTTAACATTTGTTTTTAAAACTTTCAGTTCCAAATTCTCTCCCTTCCTCCCTCCCCACCCACCCTCATTGAGAAGGCAAGCAATTCAATATAGGTTATACATGTGTAGTCATGTAAAACACTTCCATAACAGTCATGTTGTAAAAGACTATATTTCCCTCCATCCTATCCCATCCCCCATTTATTCTATTCTCTCCTTTGACCCTGTCCCTCCTCAAAAATGTTTGCTTTTGACTACCCCCTCCCCCAGTCTGCCCTCCCTTCTATCATCCCCCTTACTTTCCTGTAGGGTAAGATAGATTTCCATATTGGGGTCTAATTTGGAGGTCTTCCTCTGGATGGTCATCTTCAGGCTAGCTGACTGCTGGAAAATCAGTCAATTTCTTCAAAGAAAATACCCTTTCCTAATTTTTTTATTTCATTGGTCTAAAGAACTCCCAGGCAATGAAGCCCCTTTACCAATATAGATCAGCACTCTCTTAGTCCTAGAGTCCTGAGAAGAGGTTTGCCCAGAGGCAGTGGCAGAGGAAAGACTCAAACACAGGTCTCTCTTGCTCTGAGACTTGCTCTCTATGCCTGCGCCCCATCTCCCAGGCCAGCCCCCCATCCTGGGAGAGCTTCCTCCTCCAGGCAGTCACCAATATCATTGTAATCTCAGGGTTGCTCCCCAAACTTCATTTTTGTATTGTATTTACCTAAAGAAATTGGCTGATTTTCCAACAGTCTGCTAGCCCCAAGACAAATGCCACTCAGAGATCATAGGGAGACCATCCAATTGGTGCTTCTGGCTATGAGTCCTTCTGGGTCCCAAGGGTATGGAGTCACCTCTGAGTGATCAGGCAAGGTCTTGTGGAAGAGGAGGCTATAAGCACCACGAAGGCATGGTCCTTATCTCACCTAAACATCCTAATTCTCTTGTGAATCACTCCAAGATTCTGCACCCAGTAGGTGCTTAATAAATGTTTGCTGAATTGGATTGAACCAGAAGGCTCATGAAACTGCTATTACCATGGCAGGAAGCCATCACTATATGAGAGGCAGAAGGTCAGCCCTAACCCACTCCCATTCATCACAAACAAGTGGGCAGTCTTTACCATAGCGGCCACGGCTGCAGCCACAGAGCCACCCCCAGGAGCAGCAGAGCGGGCCCCAACGTCCTGGACAAAAGCACAAAGCGACTTTGAGCCTAAGCTCCCACTCATCGCGCCATCCTGAACCATGTACCTATGGACCAAGAGGCGAGAGAAAAGGTGAGAGCACAGGAAACATCTCAGAAGTGTCTGCATTCCCATAGCTGGGCACAGTGCCTGGCACACAATAGGTGCTTCATCAATGCCCATTGATTGATCAGCTGCCATGAAGCAACACTTAGAGAAGCAGAGGCAGCTGGAAGCTCCTCATGTGATCTGCCACCCTTTCCTCCCTCTCTTCCCACCCCCTTTTCATGAAGGAAAATCCTATTCCAACAGCAAGTGCAGCCCTGGGCTCCTAGGACAACCAGCTTGGAAGGAACCTAGTCAAAGTCACCAAATCCTCCCCCTCCCCCTCACAGGACAGGTGACTCATCCAGGGTCACACAGCTAGGCGGCTGCAGATCAGAGACCTGACCCTCCAATTTGGACACCCTGGGCCCTGACAGGGTCTCACTGGGAAGGAAAGACAATGCAGAAGGACAAGGAAAGAGGGCTCCAGGTCTGCAAAGCTCCTTATCCTGTCCTCTCCTTTGAACAACCCTGTGAGGTGAGTCCTATCTCCCACCTATTCTCACCTCTGTTTACTGATGGTCAGATTACATCAAGTGACTTCCCAAAGCCCTACAGCTAAGTCACCTCCTGACTCTAAAGAGTCTAAAGAGTACACCTTCCCTGGGCCAAGGGGCCTTCATGGAAGTGGGCAGGATAGCACCGCCCATTAGGCTTTGATGGATGGAGGGGGCGGTGTCTTTGTTGGCATGAACTGTGCATCATTGCCCTGCCTCATGGAGGGAGGGGGGCTGAAGCATAAAGGTTTGAGGGATGATCTCCAGTGGCCCTCTCCTGTGCCTGGCTCTAACCTCAGAATGCAAACCCTGAGGCCAGCAGCCTTTGAAAGGACCATGATACTGTTGCCAGCGGCATTTCCAATGAGTGCAGCAATGAGCTGGGTGCTATGTCATTTGGGCAGTGGCTTCTAGGAGGCCGAGGCCTCTTCTCTGGGACATGGAGGGGCCTCCCTCAGAGCCCAAGAGCTGGGAGAAAGGACCTGGGCAAGCCTAGCTATACTGCCCAGTAACCTCAGACAAATTCCTTAACTCTCCTGGGTCTCGGCATCCTCTGTAAAACAAGGGTTGGATGGGACCCACTCATCAGCTCTACGTCTACGAAGTCATGATCCCATTTCACAGGCTGGTCTGCCCAGAGAAATGCTGTGAGTGGGGAGGTCAAGGTGGTCGTCTCTGGACGGCTCATCCCAGAGCCCACAGGCACATCACAGGACACTCAGCCCGAGGGGGGTTCAGGGCCCTTCCCTCCAAGCTCTAGCGTGAGGGGATGAGCAGTTCTCCCTACTCAATAATGCGCTCCTTTGGATGAAAAGGGGACAGCGAGTCCAGGCCCAGCCGGTTCACCACCTAAAATGACAAGAGACCACGTGGCAAGAACAAGATGAGAAGATGCCCACTTAAGCAGAGCCTCCTTCTGATTGCTGGGAAGGCCAGAGATGGGTGTGACCCTGGAGACGGCTGACCCGTGGCTCCAAGGTCACTGGAAGGCTCCCCAGGCTGGCAGCTATTTAGGGGGTGAGGCTGGTCAGGGGATGGGGGAGAGGAGCAGGCGGGAAGTAAAGGCCGCAGAGCCAGGAGAGCGGGGAGAAGGTGCAAGGGCTCGTTTAGGCTCAGTGTGATCATTGGAGCTGAGAAAGGGGCTGCCTCTGCAGGGGATGGACTCCCCCTCACCAGAGGGCTCAGGGAGAGCCTGCAGGGGCCCAAAGGTTGGGCTCTAAGGATATTCTGGGTCTGTGCCTAGGAGGTAGGAATCCTCAGTTCTAGCCCTGGCTCGGATATCTGAGCCATCATCTCCATATGCTTCCAGCTCCTCCTTATTGTAAAAGGAGGGTTAGATGCGGCCTCTTCCCTCCCAGGAGTCTGTAGTTGGCTCTAAGCCAAACCAGGGCTGGGCCTACCAGTCGGATTTTGTGCTCCTCCTCCAGAATGAAGAGGCTTTCCTTCTTGCAATAAAACTCTGCTGCATCAAGAAGGGCCTTCAGAGGGACCAGGCCCACCAGCTGAGAGCCCACAACTGGCAGATTCAGCTCCTGGCAGGCCAGAAGGAAGACACATCAGCAAAACAGTCTCAGAGGGCTGCGCTGGAACTGTGTGGGGATTATCTGCAGTGGGCAGGCGAGCTGTGCCAACCTTGGGGCTCACCTGGGCATCTTTGCGGGTCTCCTCATATACCGTGTGGAGGGCAGTGATTTCGAAATCCAGAAGGTTGGTGGACACCTGTGCAATGTTCTTCTCATCCAGGTACCAGCCTATGCCCTGAACCTTTCTTAGCCTCCCAGGCTACAAAAAGAAACCTGTTTCACAAACTCTGGGCATGCGCCTCTCTTTCCCCTTTCCTTGCTCTCAGGGACATCTAGCTGTGATCAAATCTACTTCCTTTATCAGTGACGAGAACATAGGGTTTGCTTCCTTCTCCCTTTCTGAGTGACCAATCAGGTCTGATGGCTTGGCTCTGACTCCATTGGTAAAAAAGCAGCTGACAGGCCTCTGGCATGGGCAGGACCAGTGTCGGATGTACAGAGCCAAGAGCAGACCAGAGGAGGAGAGCATCAGTGCACTAAGTGGAATTAAACAATGCACAACATTCTTGTGGGCAAAAAACTGGAGAAAGGCTCCATTATTTAGTAAACATTATTGAGGAAACCAGACCAAATAAGGAGGAAAATAAAGTGTAGATTTTACCCTCGGGCCATAGACCATCCCAAATTTCAGACCGGATCTCAACAGATTTCAGTATTAAAAGGGAATAATCAAGAAGTTAGATAAAGATGGGGCAGCCAGACCCGCACGCCCCAGCACTGCCCTAGCTGAGGGAGTGTGGATCACAGCTGTCTCCAAAAGGTCGGGTGGGGCAAAAATGAACCATAATAGCTCATCCATCCCTTCCTCTGTGTCCCCACCCCCTCGGATCCCCTACGGGTCCCTCTGTCTTCCTCATGCAGGCTTTATACAGGCTTCATATGGTCTAATAAGTCTGCTCATCCCCTCCATACTGGTCATAGAGCCAGAGAGCTGGAAAGGGCCCCAAAGGTCACCTAGTCCAGCCCACTCATTTTACTCTTTACAAAGCTGAGGCGCAGAGAAGTAACTCTGTCCAAGGTCGCAGAGCTAGCTGCCAAAAGAGCCTGGACTGGGCAGGGTCTTCTCCCTCTCCAGCCAGGATTCACTCTGCCATTATGGCAGTCTCTCTGAGTAACTTCTTGCTCAGGAGTGGGGAAACTGTGGCCTTCTAGGTCCTTGGGGTACAGCCTTTTGACTGAGTACAAGTTTTATAGAACAAATCCTTTATTAAGGGGATTTGTTCTATGAAGTTTGGATTCAGTCAAAGGACTGCACTTGAGGACCTAGAGGGCCACACGCGGCCTCAAGGATGCAGGTTCTTCACCCCTGTGTCTTGCTGCATTTCAGGCAGGATTCCGTTAGGGGAGAAGCTCCACTGAGGTCCCCTGGGATGTCCTTACCTGGTCCTTCCCCCGTCCCTGCTCCCGGATGTTCAGGGCAATCCGATGCGCCTGCTCTTTGGTACAGATAAGGTTGATGTTGAATGCAATAAGGAAATTCCGGGCCCCCGTGGCTGTGGCCCCCCATGTGGGCATGAAGGTGCTGGGACCAAAATCAGGAGCCCACTCAGCCTTCTTGAGCTGTGGGAACAAAATGCATTGGGGCCGAGGAGCCCAGGGTCAGCAGGAGGGCTGCCTTTTGGAAGTGGCTATGGACCTGTTTGTCCATTAAGAAATGCTTCTGGAAACCAGAAGATGGGCAAATGCCCCTGTTCACCTTACTTCTTCCGCTTCCCCTACACATACCTTTCACGACTTCAGCACTCTTCCAGACACATGGGAAAAGGACATGTCTTTCCAATGATAGGTCTTAGGAGACCAAATAGGAAATTTACCCAGGGAGATAGAGCTGGAGTTAGAATTTATCTAGTCCAAACCCCTCATTTTACATATGAGGAAACTGAGGCTGAGAGAGAAAAGGGACTTGCCCAAGGTCACTGAGGCAGTAAGTAGCATAGGTAAGATTCCAGTTTAGTTCCCCTGGTTCTAACTTCAGGGCTCTGGCTTGGCTCTTATTAGGGGTCCATGACTCCAATACCAGGTGAGCATGGTGGACTAGCTGGTCCTTGAGGTTCCTTCACAGCCCTAAGATGATGCAATTCTGTGATTCTCTCACCCACCTATGATCCTGACTCCTCTTTCTCTGTCTCAGAACTCATTATCTTTCCCCCTTAAACCCTCCTCACCTCTCACCTTCCCTATCACGATAGAGAGCACCCCCAGATACCCCCAGTCCCTTAGCTCACAACCTGTCACCCTGGACTGCTAACTCTCTCCCCCCCACACCATGTCCAATATGGTGCCAAGACCTGTGGAATTTACCTCTGCAGCATCTCTTCACCTTTGTAACATCTCTTGTCTATTTCACCTTTGCACATCTTTGATTTCACCTCAGAAGTATCTCTTGTGGATTTCCCCATTGAAGCATCTCCATAGATTTCACCTTTGTAACATCTCTTGTCTATTTCACCTTTGCACATCTTTGATTTCACCTTTGAAGCATCTCTCCAATGTGCTCCCTTCTCCTCGACACTGTCTGCATCCTGGGCCAGGCCCTCATCACCTCACACCTGGACTATCGGAATAGCTGCTAGGGTGTCTGCCTGCCTCCTCTCTCTGCAATCTGAAACATCTTCCCCTCAGCTCTCAGAGTGATCTCCCTAAAGCACTTCATCCCACTCCCATACACACACACACACACACACACCGCCTCAGTAAACTTCTGTGACTCCCAATTAACTCCCAGAGCCAATATAAAATCCTATGACTTTTGAAGCCTTTCACAACCTCCCGTATTTCTGATTTTCTTACCCCTTCTGCCCTACCTCCCCCATACTCTGGGATCCAGGAATACCAGGCTCCTGGATATTCCTCACACATGACATCCCCAACTCCTTGCCTTCATACTGGCTGTTCCCCATACCTAGAATACTCCTCCTCCCCACCTTGCCAAGTTAACCCGATCCTCCTGCAAGACTCAATTCAAATCCCACCTTCTGCAAGAGTCACCTCCCACTTCCACTCCCACAGCAGCTAGTTCTTTCCCTCTGGTGATGATCCCCAATTGAGCTCTATTTTGTTTGTTGTTTCTCCCATTAGACTAGAAGCTCGTTGAGGGCAGGGACTAGCCTTTGCCCTCTCTGCATCCCCAGGGCTTAGCCCAGTGCCTGAAACACAGTGGGCACTTAACCAATGCTTGATGACTGACCATCTCTGGATCTCAGCGCCGTGCCCCCCCACACACATTCTGGCACACATGGCCCAAGGCTCAGGGATTCAAGGGAACTCACTTTTTCAGGCAGAGCTTCATATTCGCCTGCTCGGATTGCAGGCAATGTTTTCCTCTGTTCCTGCTGAGCTGCTTCTCCATACAAATAAACTATGGAGAAAGAAGGACCACAGGATAGTAGTCAGACTAGCAGGACACCACTGGGGGCCACCTAGGACAGCTTAATGGGATGCTATGAGAGGACTACGTGACAGTGGTCAGACTGGACACCAATAGGAGTCCACATGGGACAACCTAAAAAGACACCACTAGGTGGCCACTTTGGAACAGCCTAATGGGACACCCCTTGACCCATGATTCCTTCTCTCTTGGAAGGAGCAGGGACTCAATTCAATTCGTTTTGCTATCTGTTAAAAACCACAGGAGATTAGAGACTTGAGGGTCAGCTTGTCCATCTCCCTCATTTTAAGATACGGACACTGAGGCCGCAAAAGGGGCGACGTAGTTTAGAGAAGGGGATGTGACCCAGGGTCCCATGGCCAGTTATCAGCAACATCAGGACTAGAACCAAGGTGTCCAGGAGTCCAGGACATGACTTTTTCCATGATTCCACATGAGCTTAAGGGGAAGAAAAAGGAAGACCGCAATTGGTACCAAGGCCTTTTTAAATGGGGTTCAGTTCATCTGAGTGTATGTGGAAAATGGAAATGGTGAGATTCAGTGCATTGTCATGGCCTTCTCTCAGCCTCGAGTGAAGTGAAGCCAGGTGAAGAAAGAAGAACCAGAAGAATCCACACACTTCTTAGCTAAATATAAATAAAAACCACAAGCAAGGCGCCAGGTTCCCAGGAATGGCCATGTTTGGTCTGGGAGGCTTAAGAATAAAATCACCTACCCTCTTCCCACAAGAGAGTCAGCCAGGGAGGTAGAAAGAGGCAGACTTGGCAACACCTGGGCACTGAAATCTATTTGTTCTGAGGGAAGATTCCAGGGTGGGGCTAAAGGGGAAATGACTCCCAGGGGCCAAACAAAAGACAAATTCTACATTTTAATTTTAAAACACCCACCTTCCAGCCAATAGGGAACAAGGCAGGATGGGGAACAGACCTCCCCTCTTGCCCCTACTCACCTGGCACCCTGAGCTCCTGTGACAGTCGCTGGCCAAAGGTGCGGGCACATAACACACACTCGTCCATGGTAACATTCTTCACTGGGATGAAGGGGCAGACATCGAGGGCACCCATTCGGGGATGTTCACCTACATGAGTCAGAATGGAGAATAGATAAGGCGATGGTGTGGGCCAGGGGTGCAAAAGAAAGGAGAGAGCTAGGATCACAGAACTGCAGAGTTGGAGGGGTCTGTCTCACCCCCTCCTGGTGCAGAGGAGAAAACCAGGCAGACATTGGATCCAGGCTGTCAGACTCTAGGACCTATCTCTTCCCACTCAAGAGATCTTGGTTTGAATCTTAGCTTTAACAGTTTTCTGTGTGACTTCCTTCTCTGGGCCTCAGTTTCCTCATCTGTCAAATGAACAAGATGACCTTTAGGGTTCCTGTCAGGTCTAAATCTTCTGAGCCTTCTGAGCATCAGTTGATCATCTGTAAAATGGGGGTGATAATCCTTGAGCCACTCATCTCACAAAGTTCTTGTGAGGGGAGGGTTTTGCAAACCTTATTTTTATCAGGGCTTGGATGGAGATGATCTCCATACAAGGAGCTGTTCATTCAATGGTCTCCAGACTATTACACAGTTAAACAAAAGTAATCAATCCACAAGCATTTACTAATGCCCTACTATGTTCCAGGCACCATACCAAACCCTGGGGATGCAAAGAAATGCCCAAACAGCCCCTGTCCTCGAGAAACTTTCCTTCTAATGTAATGGAGGCAGCGTGGATATTCCTGCGCATATTCAGAATACACACAGAGTGAACAGAAGGGAGCCCGGCTCCTCAGTCATCTCTGTGGTCCAGTGCCATATCCGGGAGCTGGTGGGCCACAGGGGGTCTGCCATAATGGTGGGTTTCTGAGACAGTCTATTCCTGAGTTCTCCAGGATATCTCAAAGTCTGTATTTCAGGGATTTGTCACCTCCTAGTCCACAGCTGGAATTCTTAGGAAATGGATTGATACTTCTCACTCTACGAACCTCCCCTCCAACACTCAGCTTTCCTTGAGACCCAGAGTGGCATCAGAAAGACAACGTGTGTCTGTTGAGTCACTCCGTGTGACGCTGCAGCCTTTCTTGCCTCCAGCTGTGCCTGTGGCCTTCTGCTAAGACAGCTGACGAAGCTAACCTTGTTTGCTCAGCCTGGCAGTGAAGGCTGGCAAAGGGGAGCTGGTGGCCATTGGTTCTCCTGTCCCTACCTTCACCACAGCCCTAGCCTCCACGGCTGCTACAAAAGATGTTCAAGGTTAGCAGCAAAGTGGGTGCTAAACTCACAAAATCCAGAAACACAACGTCAGCCTGGTTACGCAGAGGCCCACATCCCGTAGATCACAGGCCAGAGCAAGACTCTTCTCACAGACCACACCCAAGGATCACAGCTCTAGAGCTGGGAGACCCTGGGTCAGTCCCTTGTCCTTTCTGGGCAAGGGACCCTGCCAACACTCCTTTGTTTCTGAGATGCAGAATGTACTATCCAGCTCTTGGCTCTAGAATACAAAGAGACCTCAAAAGTGAACTGACCTAAGCCTCTTGTTGGACCAAGGCAGAAGCCAAAGTTCCCAGAGGGGAAATGTCTTCCCCAAGGCGGCATAGTTCACATGTGGCAGAGGCAGGGGCAGAGGCCTGTTCCTCAGACTTAAAGTCAGTGCTCTTTCCGTGAGCTAAATCTAAGCTTTGTCTAAGGAGGATCTCCTGAAATAATCAGAGGAGGCATGAGAAGACAAAAAACTTGATCCTGCCCCTTTCGGGGGTTGGGTTTCCCCAGATCTAAGCTAGGTCTGTCTGATGCCAGAGCCAGGGCCCCTCCTGGGAGAAGCCACTGGGCCCTCAGCCATTGTCTTACACAAATACTATCTCATTTGAACCTCAAAACAACCCTGAGAGGTGAGTAAGAAGAAAAACATGAGAGGTTGAGACCTACAGATGTTGCTGGTGGGATTCAAACCCAGATCTTCCTGCCTCCAGGCCTAGTTCTAACCACTGCACCACATGCTAAGGGCCTGAGCTGCAGGGCTGATGCCCAGGGTGTCCACCTCCCCATTCTCCTTTCACCTTTGTGTTTGGTCATGTCAATGAGCTGGAAAGCTACCCGAGCAGCCTTCAAGGCCGCCTCCACGACATTTTCAGGGGTTCCCACAAAGGTGTACACTGTCCGGTTGGTGGAAGGGCCTGCATCTACATCCAGTAAGACACAGCCTGCAGTCTGGGAGATGGCCTGGGCAATCGCATCAATGACCTGCAAAGAGACAGGAGTCCCAGGAAAATCATTCAGGCCTCAATTTCCCCATATGATCACACCTTTTCCAATAGCATTTACCAAGTACATGGCTTCAGTGGGGCCCCAGAAGAGCCACTCTGTGAGAAAAGCACCACAGGGATTGTAGTGTCCAGCTCACAAATGAGAAACATCCAGCTGAGAGGAGCAAAGGGTCTCGCCAGTTGTCCCCCTGCTAATGTCTGAGGAACTGCCATCTCTCCTGGCTCCATTTCCCATTTGGCCACACTGCCTCTCACAGGAAGAGCTTGGTCTTCATTGCAACATTGAAAGCTAGAATCAAGGGGCACTTTTCTATCTATGCTCCTTTGACCTTAGAGATCAGTAACTCACCCCACATCTGAGAGATAACCAAGCTGAGGTCCAGAGAGAACCAGGGTCACACAATGAGCTAGTGAAGGCTTACCTGGTTGCTCCTCATTCCAGGCCAGGGTTCTTCCTTCTCAATACCAACATGCTTCTGCAGCTCATGGAGGAAAGGGCCCTTCTACTGTGCAAATATCTATCCCAGAGGCCACTAGGCTTGACCAGATAAAGACAATATCTGAGCTAACCTTGTTTTCTCAGCCTGGCAGTGAAGGCTGGCCAAGGGGAGCTGGTGGCCATTGGTTCTCCTGTCCCTACCTTCACCACACTCCTAGCCTCCATGGCTGCTACAAAAGATGTTCAAGGTTAGCAGCAAAGGGGTCCCGAACTCACAAAATCCATCTCTGAAATTCCCCCACCACACAGCAGGCATGGCTGCCATTTCTAGGGGTTTGAGGCCACAGAGACACATTAATTAGCCTTGTGGGTTCACATCCCCTGCCAACACCCAGGACTCTACCTCCCAAAACTGATCTGAGGGAAGATCATGGAGTGCCCCTCTGGCCACCAAACCACCCCAAGCCAATGGGTTTCCCTGGTTCCTACAACTGGGGAAAACCAAAACCAATCACCATTTTAAAATTTCTATAGGGTGGTCATGGCTTTGCTGTTCTGATCAGTAAAGAGATTTAAAAAAAAATCAAATTCATGCTCATTTCTAAGAAAAGAACATGAGCCCTGGGTCACTATGTACATTTCTGTTTAGAGCCAGGATAAATGGAGACTCCTGGAGGAATGTCTAACAAGGTGTGGATTTTTCAAATCAAGACATGCTTCCCTGGGCATGAGAGCTTGTGAAGCTGCATAGCTGATGGACAGTCACATTTTGTGGGCTCCCCTTAGATACATGGGATGTGGAGCCCAGAGAGGCCTCCAAGATGGCCGTCTGACCCCCCTCCTCTTTCAAAGGGAGGGAAACTGAAGTCTTCAGAGGGACAGGGGCTTTTCCCAGGTCACACAGAAACAGAAATGACACCAACATTGCTGGCTCTGGACCCAAGGTCTCTTGTACTACCCAGCACTGTCCTGTCTACCCAACAGGTCAGTGGGATCAGAGGTAGGAGCAGAGTCTTCATCTGAAGCCCCCTCCCACAAGCTTGGGATGGAGCTAGCTCTCATGGTTGGAAGTCTCTGAACCATCAATGACAGATCTCATCCCCCTTTGGACAAAAGTCAAACTTTCAGAAGGTCATGGTGTCCTGGAAGGCAAGGCACATGCCATTCGGTGTAAACCCACTCATTTTACCAAAGAGGAAACTGAGGCCAGAGAGGGACAGGATGTGCCGGGAGCCCAAGATCATAGGATCAGACATTTGAAACTGAAAGGGACCTTAAGTATCATTGAGTCCAATGCTCTCATTTTACACATGAAGAGAGTGAGAGACAGAGAGAGATAACATAGGTTTGCCCATGTCCCAGGGGGCTGTGTGTGAATCCTCCCTCTGATCCTTCCACAGTGATCCCACCCTCATGACCCAATCAATCAGCAAACTCCCAGCAGATGGAGGAAGGGCATGGGTGAGGGGCACGGACAAGGAAAGGCACGCACCGGAGCCCAGCAACCTCTGCGGCCAGCCACAAAACCTGGGGAAATTATCTTTCCCTTTCGCCTCTCTCCCCTGCAGGGTCCTCACAAGTGGTGTCCTACCTCTTGGTTGTTGCCCTCAGAGAAGTTGGGGACACACTCCACCAGCTGAGACATCCTGGAGGTGCGTCCCTCGGGGGTCTTGCACTGAAGCTGTTTTCTTAGCTCTCCAGCCAACCAGCGGTTAAATCACGAGCTCTGCCTAGGATGGCCAGGGCACTTTATACAGAGGACCCGCTAAACTTTACCCTTCCCTGTGGCTTCTTATTAACCACCCGAAGTCACAGCGTGTCAGAGAGCCTGGACTCTCCTTGTTCAAACAAGCAAAAGACATTGGGAGGAAGGGAAGAGTAAAGAGAAACCCTAGGACAGACCCAGCTTCCCTCCATCTGACTCATGTGAGCCTGTCTTTGCTGTAGGGGGACAGATGCAGACACACTTGAAGGAGACCAGGCCTAGCTTCAGGATGACAACAAAGAGAGCCAATCTGAGCCACAGAGGTACCCAGGATAGGGTCCTGATCCCAGGGAGGGATCTGGTTTGGCCGGGCGGACGAGGCGGCCGGGTGGCCCTGGGCAAGCTCCCAACCCCAAACCAAGGACAAGAGCAAGAGGTCAAACGTGGGAGCAGGGGAGGTTCAGGTTTGCAAGTGCTTTGTCTATTCACAAGAGCCCCGGTATAAGGATGCCTGGAGTATCAACCTCATTTCACAGAGAAGGAAACTGAAGAATTGCTTCCTGGAGAAGCCATCCAAGGCTTTTTCCTCCAAGCCAAGAGCTCCCTTCACTTCCTCTCGAAGCCTGCTACTGGGGAGGGACAAATCCTGGAGGTCTGTGTCCAGGCCTGGAATCAAGGAGGGTCAAAGTGTCCTTAATCCAATCACTTTAGGTCTCAACTCCTGGACTCTTCCCGTGTTTCATGTTTTGTACAATAATAATAATGGCACCCGAAGGCTGGCGAAGCCCTGTGCAGAGATTATCTCATTTAACCCCACCCACCCACCCTGGGAAATAGGGAAACTGAGGCTGAGAAATGGTTAAATGACTTCCCCAGGGTCACAGGCAGTAGCCTCCCCTTTCAGACTCCAAGGCCAGCACTCTCCACTTTGGGGCAGGGACGCTCACCAAAGGACAACAAGCAAACTTGGGCTGGCCTCTTCCTAATCTAGGACAGGCAGATCATCCTTGCTTTTTCCTGGGCAGGGGAAAGAGCCAGCTGTGCCTGTCCTGAAGCACCGTGTGGCCATGGGCAACCTCCTCACGACACCGGCCCAGGGAGCAACGGAGTTTGCCAGAGGCCGGCAGGGAGGTCATGGTGCAGCTCCCCAGGACCCCAGGGGCTGCTGAGCCCAGGTCAGAGCCGAGGCTGAGGAAGGACTGGAGTGTGTCCAAAGAGCCTTCAGGCCACAGCACCCAAGCATGAGCAAGGACCATGAGCCACAGAGCAAGTGTCAGGCTTCATTCAGGACCCAGGCCAAGGACCACCTCCTCCAGCTCTTCTTCAGCTCTTGTAATCACCGCTTTCTCCTGCTCCGAATTACCTCTGGTTTCCTTATTTGTGTCCATGTAGAACAGTAAATGAGGGAAGGAAGGAAGGAAGGAAGGAAGGAAGGAAGGAAGGAAGGAAGGAAGGAAGGAAGGAAGGAAGGAAGGAAGGAAGGAAGGAAGGAAGGAAGGAAGGAAGGAAGGAAGGAAGGAGGGAAAAAGCATCTAAGAAACACTGCAAGGTAAGTACTGTGGGTGGCAATCCCTGTTCTCAAGGAGCTTACGCTCTAATGGGGCAGACACCCCAGAGAGGAGGGCAGACAGGCAAGGCCCAGCTAGGGGCCCCTGTGGCCTGGCAGCCTGGATGGGGTCTAGGCAGCCCCAGGGCACCACCTCCAGGAAACCAATGGGAGCTCCTGGAGCTTGAGGACTGCTGCCTAGGACAGCGCGCGCCTCCCTCGCCCCGCCAACCCCGGCCAACCCCGGCCGGCCGGATCTTGCTGCTCCACCGCCAGAATGAACGGAAGCACCCGGGGAGCTGACACACTTAACTCAAGCACTTGTATTGTAAAAAAAATTAGTATCTGAGTAGTGGGTTTTCCATCGGCGATGGGAGTCGGCGCCGGCCCATCACCAGGCAAAAAGAGGCTTGCTGTCTTCTTTGGAGAGCTCGCACAGACAGTTCAGAAGCAGCAAAGAGTCCCCGAGGAACTTGGGGGGCACGATGTCAATGACCAGCTTGCGCAGAGCCGCGGGGTTGTTGTGGAGGGGGTTGGAGCGCAAGTCGGGCCTCTGCTTGAGGATCCCGTAGGTGTTGATCAAAAACTCGCTGAACACCGGGTGCACCTCCCTGTTGTAGCCGAGCTTTTCCAGGCGCGTGGTGAGCGTCAGGTAGCGGTGGGTCAGGTCTCGAAGCTTCTTCTCATCCACCGAGCCATCCAAAGATTTTATGGAAGTCTATAATGGGAAAGGCAGAATGAGCGAGGAGGGAGAGGAGGAAAGGAAAGCGCGAGTCATGGTCTGGTGGGCACCAGTCGAGGAGCACGCCCTGCCCTGCCCATTGTCCCCTTCCCACCCATTCCTTCAAGGTCTGACACATTTAGCTTTGTCTGGTCCACAAATCCTAGAAGGCGATGCCCTTAGGACCTGTGGCTCATGGATACAATGAAAAGAAGGAAAAGTAAAGGGGTAGTTAAAGCAAGAGAAAGGGAAAGTAGCCAAGATCTCTGGGCCCAGGCAGCCTTGCCAACCCGGAGGCCAGCAAAGTGTCAACCAGCTGGCAATCCATAGATGCTCTTTGACAGTAGCTATGGTTAGGGTAGTTAGTGCAGCATAGTGCACAGAATGCCTGACCTGCAGTCAGGAAGACCTGAGTTCAAATACAACCTCAGACACTTACTAGCTTTGTGACCCTGGGCAAGTCACTTCACCCTGTTTTCCTCATCTGTGAGATGAGCTGGAGAGGAAACAGCAAATTACTCCAGTATGTATGCCAAGACACCCCAAAATGGGGTCACAAAGTCAGAAATGAGTGAAACGACTGAACAAAACAAAACCATGTCTCATTCCACGCCCCATATACCATGACCTTCCTCCCCCCACCCCCAGCCAGGCTGTTTAGCGATCATTCAGTCCATCATTACGATGTTCCAGAGCCAGTGAGGAAGCTTTGGGGGCACTCTGTTGTTGGGGATCATCCTCGATGCCACTACAGTCATTTCTAATTTCTAATCCCTAGACAGAGGTTGAGATCCAGCTCGCCTTCTGGGAGGCTGCAGGGGCCACAGGGTAGAAATGAGGCCAAAGCCAAGGGTACCATGAGAGGATCCTTGGGTCTCAGGGGACCAGTCTGAGGGAGAGGCCAGTGGTCATACCTGTTTGATCTTCTCAGGGATATTGGACACGGTGAAGCCATAAAGCCTGGTCACTCCTGGGAAGACGTACGCCAGGATCCGTCTGTCTAGCTGGAAGGCGATCTCCCCCACGATCCTCCCGTCCTTCTCAGCACTGGTAAAGCTCTGTATTTCTGTGGCAGAGCACAGAGAAGGGAAGAGAAAAGGAAGGTTAAAAGACAGGCTGTCCCCAGGGACAGTATGGCCGCTTATAGGAAGACAGACCCACCTTCCTCTCTTTGTACTCATGTTAGTCTTGTTAAGAAATTGCCTAAAAATTTGAATGTGTCCTATAAAAAAGTTTCCAAATCTAATACCAAGACACTAAGAATAATGGGCTATTTATGTTTATCTTGTTCACTGATAAGTAGGGACCATGATCCCACTGGTGTAAGAACTTCCTCCAATCATGTAGGTTAGCACCATTTCCACAAATTCTAGTCTGCTGTAGAGTTGCCCAGAGCCCAGGCAGGTTAGGTGACTTGCTCAGGGCCACACAGCCAGGATATAAACCCAAGGCTTCACATCTCCACAGCCAGCTTTTTGCCCATGCTTCCATATTCACAAGTGAATGCTGCACGTGCTCACTTTCTATTCTATAGACAAATGGACCCCAGGGTGTTCCTGGAGGAAATCCCACACAGTGCCCCACACTGGTGATGAGCCACGTGGGCAGAATGAGGTTGTTCAGTCTCTTCTCTGCCCCTCTCCTTTCACTCACCAGGGACCCAAAGTGGGGCCATTACTAACATGAACGTGAGATCCCCAACAAGCAGCCATCCAGGAGGGGGAAGGAAACCCGAAGCATCTTCTGGTGAGCCCCTTGGACCTTGGGGCAGCCACCTTATTGTTTGGAAATTCTTCTTGGCATCCAGCCTTCATTGACCCCTTGGGGTCTCTATGCATCATCATTCTTAGTTCTGCCTTCCAGGGCCAAACAAAATGACTCTGAATCCTCTCCCACAAAACAGCAGCTATCTACACCTGCCAACTCAGGTGTTCTTTTCTCCAGGCTAAATCTCCCCACTTCCTTCAATTATCACTATGATCACAACAGCCCAGAAGTGGTCAGATAAAGGACAGAGAGACTTCTAGCTCTGAGAGAGAGAGAGAGAGAGAGAGAGAGAGAGAGAGAGAGAGAGAGAATGGAGAAAAACATTTCTGAAAGTTTCAAGCAAGTCTCAAGCCTCAAGCCTAGCTTTATTAGGAAAGAATAAATCTCAATTCTGAGGTCCTAAGACACTGAAACAAAAGTAGCCCCCTCACAGATGTGTAGGTGCCAGCAATGACTACAGTGATGCCAAGGGCCCCTCTCTCACCAATCGCCAGGCACAGCACTAGGTTCCAGGGATACAAGGACAAAACTGAAGAGGCTTCCATACTCTCAGGGGAGACCTCGTGTCCGTAGGGAAGCATGCACAGAATATGCTTCAGATAATGCAGGTTTTCAGGGCAATCAAAAAGGGCTTCTGTGGCTTTAAAGGAAATGAGGGATTCTAAGAGATGGAGAAGGGGGTGAGAACATTCCAGTTGTGAGGGACAGGATGTAAAAAGGGGCAGAAAAGAGAGAGGGAGGGTCACGTGTGAGGACCAGCAAAGGGTCATGCGGCTCACCCGAAGATGAAGGTGAAAGACACATAATCCAGCTGGTAAGGCAGCCTGGGGCGGGGCCTCCAAGCAGAGGCATTTGGGGCCCATCCTTGGGTAATAGGAAGTCCCTTTGGCAGCCATGTCACTGAGGATGGATCCTAGCTGGAAGAGCCTCGGTCAGCCCAGCTGGTGTCTCCTTTTCCTCGTCTCTGTCCACAGCACGTTGTCCGTATTTAGCAGAATCTAGTCTGTACTACAGGGAACCATCAGTCCTGGAAGACTGGAATCACCACCACAGCAGCAGACATAGGGTGGGGTGTTCTGGTGGAAAATGAGGTCCCTAGGAGCCAAGCGCATTATCTGGCAGACATGGAAGCTGATAAGATGGGGTGCTATAGTTACCTCCAAAAACAAGGCAATCCTGGACCCTCTGTCTGCCTGTCCTACTTAGACTCCCATCCGAAGAGTTATATTGAGCCAGGGAAAATGCTGCTGCCTCTCTTTTTCTACCCCAGATATCCCATTGGACCAAGATACTCATTGAAAAGCCACCTAGTTTGATGGATAATTTCTGATTATGACACCTGGCACTGTCTTTCATATACAAACCACTCAATGGATATTTGTAAATTGATTAGATAGATGAAATGAAAAGCAATTCTATCTATTTGATTATATAGATAGTAACAGCCTAACCCTCAAACGCTTTCCTCACAACCACCCGGTAAAATCAATAGTGCAAGTGTGGTGCTCTCACTTTAGGAAAGAAGAAACGGATGCTCAGGGGCTTAAGCAGCCATCTAAGCCAGCAGCAGATCCAAGAAGCCTGGAATGAAGCCTTTCTGTGTCTGAGACCGGCCCCATACTGCCTCTCCACTACACTACCTGGACAAGATACACAGCGGCCAACGATGTGCAGTACTGAGGCTGGGAAAGACCAGGAATGGGAAGATAGGACAGTCACAACCCCTTCCTTCTCAATGGAAGAGCTGGTTCCTATCGGCAGTAGCCTCTGCCCTTTTTTCCCACCTCCACCTGGAGGCCCCGGGTAAGTAGTGTTCAAATTCCTGTCCTGTCCTAATAGTGTGGGAGCAGCAGCAGCTGCAGCAGTAGTAGTAGTAGTAGTAGTAGTAGTAGTAGTAGTAGTAGTAGTAGTAACAGTAGTAACAATGATAATAGCTTTTATATTGACTCTGGGCAAGTCACTTCACCTGTGTCTGCCTCAGTTTCCTCAACTGTAAAATGGGCATAATAATGGCACCTACTCATAAGGCTGCTGTGAGGATCAAATGATACAGTATTCATAAAGCACTTGACACAGAGTAGACATTTAATAAACATTTGGCAGCTCAGTGGGGCAGTAGATAAGAGTGCTGGTCCTGAAATCAGGAAGACTCAGGAGTTCAAATACAGCCTCAGACACATACCAGGTGTGTGACCCTGGGCAAGTCATTTAGCCCTGTTTACTTCCGTTTCCTCATCTGTCAAATGAGCTGGCGAAGGAAATGGCAAACCGCTCCAGTGTCTTTGCCAAGAAAACCCCAAATGGGATCACAATGAATCAGACAGGTCTGAAATTACTCAGCAACAACATCGAATAAATGCTTATTTCCTCCCCTCCTCAATGACCCTCCACTGTCTCTCTGTTTCTAAAGACAAAGGTAGATTGACTAGGGTTGTCCAAGGCAGCCGTGACATCATGGAAAGACCATGAAATCACAAGAGTGCTATCCCTAAGACTGACTAGCTATCTGACCTTGGGCAAGTCCCTTGTAAAATGAGGAAACTGGCTTGATTGACTTCTAAGGTCCCCCAGCTCTGGCATTCAGTGGTTCTAGCTTCCAGTAAAAAAACAAACCTAAAACCAGAGGCCACTTAGACCTTCCACATGTGCTAGACAAGTGTCATTAGTGTATGAAGGGAACTGAACACATGAACTAGAGAAAGGGGCTGCCAGAAAAAAAGGGAGGTCATAGTTGGCCTATCCTGTGCCTAGTGACAACGTGCTAGCCAACATGACCACCTGAGGCCCTGGACAGGTCCATCCCTCCTTGGGAGTCAAAGCCCAAGTCAAAGCCCAAACACAACCTGATGGGCAACAAGGGTGGTCAAAAGGTCCTGAGGACATTTCTCTCTGCCTCTCTTCCTTAATGAGGCTGAGGAGAGTTAGCTTTTATGGATGAGGGACCACATGGTGGTTTCCTCTCATTCTCTGGGCTCCTTAACCTCCCAGATCTTTTTCAGAAGTTTTACTTTGCCTTGCCTTCCTGTTTGTGTTGATGAAACCACCTGTTTCATTTTATTTGCCTAATCTTTCCAGTCTGTTTAGATCACTGGAGCTCCTAATGCTGCTCTCCAGCACAACAGCTGTCTGTCCCAGCCCCTTCTGACATCTGTCGGTGAGCCGGCATGGCCCCCACCTTCCAGTGAGATCAACAGAGGAACTTTGTCCCCAGAAGTTCACAGCTAGAAAGAGTGAGGCCGGGGGTGGGGGTGGGGGGCTTCCCAGAGACCTGAGTGGAAAAGAGATGCTACACATGTCTTTCTTCTCTGCCAACCAACCCCATAAAGGTCTCTGGAAGGCCAAATGGGGGCCCCTGCCCAGAAGTGGCCTTGCTAAGGGAACCCATAGTAATAACCAATGTCCTAGAGCCCTTTGAGGTCTGCAAAGCACTATGTCAATGTCCTCTCATTTTACATTCGAGAAAACTGAGGCACATAGAGGTTAAGATCCCACAGACAGTGAGTACCAGAGATCGAATTTGAACCTGGGTCACTGACTCTTCCTGCTACATGCCTCTGCCTCTCATGTGATGAGAGAAAGGCTGGTTTTCGTACAATAGTCACATCTCTTAGATCACAAATTCCATGAAGGCAGGAGCCTCGGCTTACTTATCCTTTACCCCTAACTGTCCATCAGCTCTCCTTGTCCTGAGGACTGGCTCTCCAGAAGAGGAAAGAGACATTCTATTCTCTGTATCATCACCCCCGTCCCCGCTCACACACACACAGGAGCCCCTCCCAACTCCCTGAAAGGCCTCCATACCATTCAAGTAATAGCTTTTTCTCATCTTGTCCCCTCCAGGCAGGCCACTCTCTGAGAAACAGACTTTCTTCTGCCGGATCTCCTTGGACTCAGCCATTGGCTTATCAATCATGGCATCCTGCATGTTGCTCAGGAGCTGACTTAGCTTCTTTTCTGTAGTTCTCGAGGAGTAGATGTCTGGAGGGCTGAGAAACCCCTTAAAAGCCACCTGGGAGGGAGTGTTGCAGGTGGGGGAAGAGGTATCTTCCTCATTGGAAATGTTGATGTGGGAGTAGAGCAGGTCCTCCAGAGCTGATGGCTGGAGCTGGGTGGATGCCTCAGGGATGTTGATGAGTCTTCCGTATTCTGCAACTGGGTAAGAAGGGATAAGGAAAAGGTCACCAAGAAAGCAAGGGCTGGCTCCCTCTGTACCATGGGACCCTGGGGAAGCATCAGAGGCCACCTCGGGCACCCCACAGAGCAGTCCACCTGAGGCATCTCTCACCATCAACGAGTTTTCCCCGAGGTCCAGCTTGACTCTGCCTCCTTGCAGCCCCTACCCCTCCACTGCTCCTGGTTCTAAGTCCTCTGGGAAATTCCCCTTCCATGCCAGCCTTTCTGTCAGGCTGTCACTGACCAGGAGCCCCAGACATGGAGTTGAGGACCTGGATTTGAATCCCATCTCTAGCACTTAATGGCCGGTAACCTTGCGTTAGCCGCATGCGCACGCGCGCGCACACACACACACACACACACACACCTGGGCCTCCTTTTCTTCATCTTTAAAACAAGGGGCTGGATGAGATGAGTGCTAAGTCTGTGGCCAGTGATCCCTCTAAGTCTTCCCTTGTCCAAGCTCTGAGACTGTCTTGAGCTCTCCAAAGGCAGAGCCAAAACCAGACCTCCAGCCATGTTTCCATAGGGCAAGGAGTTCATCGGGGCTCTTGGCTTCCTGGTCCTGGCCATGCAGCCTCTCTCAGCATAGCTGCAGACCTCATGCATTTTCTATTGCCTCAGACTGAATCTGTGGTCCACTCAGAGCCCCAGGTCATCTTCTGATATTTCCAAGCGCTGCCTCCCTCATTTTGGACTTACAAAGTTGATTTCTTTGTAACCCAAGCATAAGATTTTACATTTTTCTCTACAAAATTTCATCTCATTACATTTAGTCCCATGTTCTCAGGTTGGGTTTTTTGTTGCGGTAGTTGTTCGGTCGGTTATTGTTTATAGCCTTGCCTCTTTATTTTTTCTCTTTAAATTATTTAGTATTGTATTTTCCCCCGATTACATGTGAAAACAATTTTTAACATTTGTTTTTAAAATTTTGAGTTCCAAATTTTCTCTCTCCCTAATAGCCCCCCTCATTGAGAAGACAAGCAATTTGACATAGGTTATATATGGGTAGTAATGCAAAATATATTTCAACATTAGACAAGTTGCAAAAGAAAACACAGACCAAAAACAACCCCGAGAAAAAAGTTTAAAAAAAAAAGTCTGCTCCAATCTGTATTCAGACTCTGTCAGCTCTTTCTTTGGGGATGGAAAGCATTTTTCATCCTAAGTCGTTCAGAGTAGTCTTGGATCATTATTTTGCTGGGAATAGCTATGTCACTCAGGGCTCATCATCTTACAATATTGCCCTTCCTGTGTACCTGCTCCCGCTCATTCACTTTACATCGGTTCATGTAAGTCTTCCCATGCTTTTCTGAGAGCATCCTGCTCATCATAGAGCACAATAGTGTTCCGTCACAATCACAAACCACGACTTGCTCTGCCATTGCCCAATTGATGGGCGTTCCCACGATTTCCAGTTCTTTGCTATCACGAAAAGAGCGGCTATAAACATTTTAGAACATAAAGGTCCTTTTTCCTTTTTTTATCTCTGGTATTGCTGGGTCAAAAGGCATGTATGATTCTATACCCTATGAGGCCATAGGTACATTTAATTACTTCATCTGAAAACTGACTGCTCATATCTTTTGATCATTTATCAGTTGGGGAATGAGTCTTGCCTATTTCTAAAGAGGTTAAAACCAAAGGAGGCAGCAGCAGGGTAGGGACAGGCAATGCTTGTCTCAAAGAGCACCAGTCTGGATGGTGGGAATGCCTATGTCTTTTCAATGCTCAATTGAAGCCAATCGAAGCCCAAATCAATAGCTGGCAAATTCAAAAACGTGTCCTCCCCCTGTGGTGAAGCACAGACAGAAACTGGACAAAGATGGGTGTCCTGTGAAGCAGCCAGCCCAACCAGCAGACCCTCAGCACTGAGACCAGGCTGGGAACAAGGATGGCCAGTCTTAAAATTCTCAAGTCTCCCTCCCCTCCAGTCCATCCTCCATTCAGCTCCCAAGGGGATTTTCCCAAGGAGCAGGTCTGACCATGTTACCACCCTCTAATCATTAAACTGCAGTGGCTCCCTATTCCCTCCAGGATCAAATACAAAATACTCTGGTCTTCCGAGTCCTTCATTGCCCGCCTCTCCTTCCCTTTCAGTCTTCTTATATCTTAATCTCTGACATGCTCTTTGGTCCAGGGACCCTGGCCTCCCGGCTGTTCCACTAACAAGACCCTCCTTCTCTCAGCTCCAGCTGTTCTGAGCAACCCTCATGCTAGGAACACGCTCCCTCCTCTGCTCCAACTACTAAGCTCCTGGCTTCCTTTCAGTCCCACCTAAAAATCTCCCTTCTACAGGAATTCTTTCCCAGCCCCTCCTAATCCCAGGGCCTTGCCTCCATTCATTATTTCCTGTTTATCTTGTTGTATGTTTCCTCCTGCATTAGACAACGAGCTCCTTGAGGGCAGGGCCTGTCTTTGTCTCTATGTCTCCCTAGTGCTTAGCATAGTGCCTGGCACATAGTAGACACTTACTAAAAGTTTACTGATTGACAGACTAGGGAAGCCCTGAGACAGTGTAGAGGTGCGTGATATCTGTCCAGGCCAGAATGCAGGTCCCCCTCTTGGATTTTCACAGGAGCGTGGGTACTTTTGCCATCTGGAGTCCAATGATTCACATGCTACTTTAAAGTCTGTGAGATGCTTTGCAAGCACTCTCTCTGATCTCTCCTATGGTTTCCTAGAACCCACAGACTTTATTTTAACCCACTACACAGAATATCCTCTCTGAGGTGAGGTTTCTCATTTTCTTCTCCCTCCTTTCTCTTAAGCCAGTTGTCTAGTAAAGCCTGTGGCCCCTTTTCAGATCCATGTTTTTAAATCATTAAAGAAAATGCTGAACTTCAGGTAGAGGCCAGTGAAAATAGAGACCACATTTTTTTCCACCCAATACATTCCCAGAGGCCCTTCAGAGATCTGTGGGCTTTCCCTTCTGAAAGAAGCCATCCAAGGTCCAGTGGAAACACTAGGGCTGAACAAAAAAGCCAGAAAAGTCTCGTGTCTGCCATTTCAGGTTCGCCACAATCTGGCTCCCACTTTTTCCAACCTTTTCTTCTATGGTCTGTGGTTATTCCTGAAATTCAACCTTCTCTTTCCTGTCTTTCTGCCTTCGCACAGGTGAGGCTGTCCCTTCCATAGTGACCTCTAGAGTCCTTCCCTCCCTGAGCTCAGCAGCCACCCCTTCCAGGGAGCCTTCCCTGATGGCCTCCCTCCCTTCATCACCTCCTTTCCATTGATTTGTTGCTGGGTAGATACTGCCCTTCTCCCTTCCCCATCCCACGTACTCACACCTGGACCCAACAAAATGTAAGCTCTTTGAGAGCAAAGACCACTTCATTTTGGTGAATAATAGCAGGTAAATAAATGCCTATTTGGTAAAGTTGGGTCTAATATTTGAGAGCAACAGTCTAATCACCATGTACACCCCTAGATTCTCCGCTTAAGCTGGATCAACAGAATTCAGAGCCAGGGGACCCTAGTCTGCCAGTAGCTCACCACCCCAACTCCTCTCTACAGTAGGCTGCCCATGTCTGCACAAGCCAGTCTACTACGGGGTCCTGGCATTCTCCTTCACCCTAGGGCAGGGGTGAAGAACCTGTGGTCTCCATGCCACATGTGGCCCTCTAGGTCCTCAAGTTCGGCCTCTCCGTCAAAGGTCTATACTTGAGGACCTAGAGGGCCACATGTGGCCTGGAGGCCACAGGTTCCCCACCCCTGCCCTAGGGTCTAGAGGAGCCACTTGGCTCCTAGAAAATATCTCTATAGAGAAAAGAGGATATTTCCTTTTCTCATAAAATCCAGTGTGTCCTGGGGAGCTGCCCATTTTTGGTGGGGACTTTCAGGAATAAGAGCCAAATTCTGTGGCCAACCCAGAGTACTTGATAAGATGTGTGCCCTCTCTCTGCTCCCTCCCAATGGTCTGTTCCACTTTCACACCTGCCTATCCCACTGAGCCTGACACTTAATTTATAAGCCGCTTTGAATTCTTGTAGGTGAGGAGCGATAAATGCTGAAAAGGAAAGAACCATAAAGTGACAAGACTAATTTTGAAAAATCCCATCAAGATGAGTGTTGTCCACTTCAGAATCATCCCCCTGGGACCTTCCAGCTTATTCCAACAAAGCCGTCATTGCCAAAGCCGGGCTGGAATTTCTCACATCCCAGGAGGCCATCTTAGACGAGCATGCCCTCGTGTCAGTCCTACAATTTCTCACAAGCCCTTAGAGACCTACAGAGACAAAGATGGGAGTCATACCTTGAGGGGTAGATGAGGACTGTTTTACAGATGACTGAACTGAAGCGCACAGGAGAGAAACGAGAGGCTCCGGGCTCAAGGCTGGCCCTAGGTAAAATGGTGAAGTGACTGGCGTTGTCTTCCCTCCTTCTCCCTGCCCCCCGCCCAGACGTGCTCTGGCTCAGGTTCTGCCTTATCTGTGGCCTCGCGCCTTCTCGCCCCGCTTCCCGCCCGGGTTGGCCAGGACTTGGGGTGACTTCAGCGCCGCCTTCCCTGGTCCCCAAAGCTGTTGGTGCTCTCTCCCTCCTGAAACAACTGCGCGTCCTCGGCTGTGCACATGTTTTCTCCCCAACACAATGTAAATACCTCAAGGACAAGGACTGTGTCATCTCTGCCTCCGTACCCCCAGTGCCTAGCAGTGTGCCTTGTCTGAAGTGGGCATTGAATGGAATTGTCACTGAGTGGGACTGGCCCTGAATGACACTGAGTTGGTGTCTGCCATCACACCCTTCCCATCACCCTTTGAGACACCTCCTAGTCTTTTCTCCCATGCCCTCATGTCACCCTGCAGCGGCTCTGAGTTCTTGAGGGTGGTGACCCCTACAGTCTGTGAGAAAACAGGAGGGGATAACGGGATGAAGACAGTATGGTGGGTCATCTCTGGAGAGGGGCGAACACACGCCTGCCTTGGGAATCCAGCTCAACCCAACCCAACCCAAGAAGCATTTATCAAGTACCTACTGAGTGCAAACAAGGTCCTTGCACAAGATTCTGGGGGAACAAAGACAAAATAAAAAACAGTCCCTGCCCACAAGACACATTCTACTGGGAGGATACAACATTTAAATAGTGCTCTGTGTGTGTGTGTGTGTGTGTGTGTATAAACAGAAAGACATAGCAAAGTACAAATATACATATATACTAATAATGTATAAGTATTTATGTATATATGAGTATATATAAACACTTTACTTAAATGCTGCAATGTATGTTATATACATATATTTGTATACTATATATAGTATTGTATATAATATATATTGTATATATAATATATACAATACATATACATACATATATGCATATATGCACCTATGTATGCATGATTATTTGAGAAGAGGAAAGCAAAAGCACAGACAACTATGAGGCTCAAGAAGTGCTTCTCAGAGGAGACACGATTCCAAGATGGAATCTTGGAGGGGAGGAGGGGCATGGCGGGCATCGAAGGCAGCCTGAGCAAAAGTGAGGGGAGGAGCAGGGGCTCTGGGGAGCTGCGTGTTGGCCGATGTACTTGGATCCAACGAAGGGAAAGCGGACAAGCCGGCTGGAGTCTGACCGTGAAGGGTTCTTCAGGGCTCACCTCGAGGAGTTGGGGGGTTTCTAGCGGCCATTGCCTCTAGTGACCGTGTTTCTCGGGCATGGAGGTGAAGGACAGGGAAGAGTCAGGGTGAGGGAAAATGATGAGTGTGTGTGACTGAATGGAGAAATGAGGAAGTTTAGAAAAAAGGTGGGTTTACGGAGAAAGATGATGAATTCCACTGGGTTTAAGAAGCTTCCGGGATGTTCAAATGGAAATGTCCAAGAAACATTTGGTGGTTTGGGACTGGAGTTGAGGAAAAAGATGAGGGCCAACCTGGGAATCATCGATATAGAAGATGATAATTGAGGCCGTGGGCACTGAGAAGATAATGTAAAAAGAGAAAAGGAGACGACCCCAGCTTTGGGAGACAATAGGAAATCTGTGATAACCCAGCAAAGTAAGGGAACCCAGAGAGAAGATTGTCACAAAAATCCAAAGAACAGAACATGCCCATGATCAATAGCGTGCAGCATCCAAGAGGTCAGGAAGGAAAAGGACTGAGGGAAGCCTGTACAAGAAGCAGCTAGGACACTAATGAGACCGGATTGCCAGGGACTGAGAAGCCACCAGAGGACAGCCACCAGAGGGCACGTGTGCAAGTGACCTTTTCTGGGAGACTGGTGTAAAAGGAAGGAGATGACAATAGCTTGAGAAGATGGCTGGGTCAAGCGAAGACTTTATAGGATAAGAGATCTACCTGGCGTACTTGTCAGCAGCAGAGGAGGAGCCAGAAGATTGAAGATCACAGAAGATGACCACCAAAGGAGAAAGCTCTCAGCAGTGGTGGAAGGGTAGGACATTGTGGGCAAGGGGAGGAGTGAATCTTGGACAAGACACTGGAGTAGAGGAGAGCACAAACAACACTGTTGAGAGGTTAAGGGAAGAGAAGGAAGCTTGCAAGTGATGGGAAAGACCTCTATTTTCTTGGAAATGTAAGAAATGCTGGAGGCATTTAAGGAGGGGGTTTGGCACATTGGGAAGAGTGTAATAGAGGATTGGTTTGGGAAGAGAAAAAGGATGGCTGTGTCCCGGTGAGTCTGCATTCTTACGTGACTTCTTCCACAATGTCCCAGGGTCATTGGGGGAGCATGAGAAAAAGTGCCCATGAATGCATCTCCTTGGAGACAAGTTTCTTTGAGGGTGAAAAGTTGGAAGGAATGTGAAAGGAAGCAGTCTACAAGGGAAATTTGTTGATGCTAGAGTGGGGTTTCCTAGGCTACAGCAAGCCTATAGGCTACAGCAAGCTAGGAGCTTAAGAGGCTAAAGTGAAGGGAGATGAGTAGAGAAGGGGACCGCGGTAGCTTTCAAGCAAGCCTGCCTGAGGTGGGAAGGAAGAGGCAGGCGTTTTCTGATTGTGGGACCATGTAACTGGCCTCCTAGATGTGCTTAGGCATCTGGGTCAGTAAACGCCTGATGGCTGGACCTCCCAGGACCTGAATGAAACTCCAGTCTGGCACCAGTTCCCTTGCTTCATCCCGACATGGTGGGGGGTGAGGTCTATTCAAGATTTCCTGCCTGTGGAGCCAGCTGTGGGTCCTCTCGCCTCAGTCTCTCATCCGGGCAAGGGGTCCAGCTCAGCATCAGCCCCTCCTTCCCGGCCCGAGTCCGGGGGGATGGAGAACTGGGGCAGTGCCGAAGTGTGAAGAAGAGAAGCCAAGGGGCTTCTTCCATCCCCGGAGCAGGATTATGGCTAGAGCACCTGCCCGCAGCCAACCAAGATACAGCCGTGTGCACCAGGAGTTCCAGGGTCCTCAGGCTGTGTTTGTTCCCTGGGAAACTAGCAGTGGTGTGGCAGGCAAGGGGGAAGATGAACATGCAGAAAGGGCTTCAGGTTTGAGAAGGACGTGGGTGGTGATTTTGGGGGTGAGATCAAGGAGCTGGATGTGGATGGGCTTGGGAAGTGGAAGAGACTTGGGACAGTCACCAGAGGTGGCTGAGCAGTGAGCAGGCCAACCTGGAGGCAAGAGCCTCCTTGTCTACCCCAGGCTCATCTCCTGAAGGGACATGACCAGGGTGGCCTTGACTATGACCATGATGCTTCCCTGACATTTTGGAAGCCTGAGACCTGGAGCAGAGGAAGGGGGAGGGGAGTGAAGGTGACCCAGGCTTGGAACAGATACCACAGGAGTAAAGGAATTCTTAAAATTCATCCATCCCATGAAGTCCAAACCCTGCTGGGAAGATGGGGTAACCAGAGGGTATGGAGGCAGCCTGGAGGAGCAGACAGGGCTAGAGGGGCCAAGATGAAACTGAAAAACATGTCCTGTGATATGAGGACGGTTGGGATGGGTAACCGGGAGAGGGAAACTGAGGCATCTGGCAAACTATCATTCCTACTTCCATCTGAACAGTCAGGGTATCTGTGAGAGAGCCTAAAGCTACCCACCGACTGATCTTTCCAAACTCACACGGGCAAGGAGGAACTAGTCAGGATTTTCTGAAAAGATGCCTCCTTTCCCTTCTGAGTTCAGTTCAGCGTGGCTTAAAAGCTTTTGGGGAAACTGGGTCTTCCAACTGCTTCTCACTAGATCACCAGCTCCTGCTGGGCCTGTTGGCCTAGTAAAGGAAGTCACAGGAATTTTTAACAGAAGGCTCTGTTGAGAGCACTGGGTTTTCCCAGGCTAACATAGAACGGTTCGGTTTTTTCCAAAAAGACATGGAAGTCTAAGGTACACAGAAATCATTTTTTTTTTTCAATCTCAGGGCCCATTTCATTCAGGAAATGAAACAAGAAAGAGCAACCCCACGCTGCCAAGGAGACCCTGGCCAGTTAAGGATCTTGGAATGGTCTGGAAAAGAGCCAGGTTTGGCAGCCATGAAAACAGCGTGGAGAGGGATTCAGCCCTCAGCTGCTGTCTGGTGCCCCCCAAGAACCCTGCTTGTTTGAATCCAGGAACTCAATTTTTAAATCACCACCAAAGGTTCTAGGACTCTGCTTCAGCCACTGCCTGTATCCCTTCCTTCTTTGTAGTCCACATGCCCCTCGCTGCCCCTCTGCTTCCACTCTTCTTTCACCTCCGTCATTTCTCCTCATCCCTTCATACTGGGGCAAAACCCTATTTCAAATCCCTTCCTAAAACCTGTCTTAAAGTCCAGAAGGTCACCGACCCACAGGAAGTGGAAGGGACCTCAGAGGCTATTAGCACAAGCCACTCATGAACCAGAATCTTCTACCTCCTCCCTGAACTGTGGTCATCTTGGAATGATCCTCACCTTGCCTGCCTCCAGCCATGGGGACCACACCCTCGGAAGGCGGGCCATTCCACTTCTGGCCAGCGGTGGGGACCATGCCCTCAGAAGGCGGGCCGTTCCCTTCGACCTAGCTCCTATCATTAGGAAACATTTCCTGACATCAGTCTAAATCTGCCTCTGTAAATGGGTCCACCCACTCATCCCCATTCTCCGCTCCCCATTGGGGCCACGCAGTACCAGTCTAATCCAAGTGACAGTCCTCAGAATATCTGAAGACAGCTGTCAGGTCTTCTCTCCTTCAAATCAAATATCCCTGACTCAGTTGCTCGATACAGCCAAAATCTGAAAAAGAGAGTCAGTGCCAGCACTTGACCTCATAGATCCATGAAGACCAAAGTCGATCCTCACTAGTGTTTTTAACAAACCCTCGCCCTTTCCAGTGGCTAGATCCCTGCTTGTTCCATCTTATCCATCCGTATAACTTAGGCTAGGAGAAAACTATGTCAGCTTCTTCATTCCATACTATCAATGAGTTGGTACTCGATTAAGATTAAGGAAAGAAAACCCCCAACAGCTCGGAGGTCACCAAAATTCTGCAGGTTCACTTTGGGCTCGAAATAAGAGAAAAGGATCTTGGGGACAAGTTGGCTGCAAACATGGGTCCCAGTTGGATGCTCCTCAGACCTTCTCCCCTATCCCCAGCCAGAAGTCCAGGACATCAGATTTTTATCAGACCTGCTATCCTCCTGCCCTTGCAGCTCGCTTAGATGAAGCACAGAGAGGGAAGAATGTCAGACAGTGGAAGGGCAGGCATGAACTCAACAAATGATTGTTTCCAGCAAAAATAAAACCACCAACTCAATTCCACATCAGCGTGAACAAAAGGCACCTTGAGAGGTTATCAGCATTCTCTGAAATAATGTTCATCCCTACGTAATTAAAAGTCAGTTTATTCATTGCTCCCTCTGAAAGGTGGGTAAATGTGACCTAGTGTGGTCGACCTGGAAATGGTCACTGGGTCTTGTCATGTCCAACTCGATCATATGACAGAAAAAGAAATGAGCCTCTGGGAAGGGATGAAATGGCCTTGTACAAGGGCCCATGGGAGGGCCGCAGCAGAGCTGGGACTTGGCCGACCCAAGGCTCTCTCTGCTGCCCAGAAAACTGCATGCCCGAGTACAGGAATGTTGGTGGCAAAGCAAATGCAAGTTTCTCAATTCCCATTCACAACCCAAATCTGTCAGCGGGAGAGTCGCACTTGTCTTTTTGCTAGGGGTTTTACAGCTTGCAGCCAGACCGCTTTGGGGTACATACCTACAGCCCCACAACGGCCCTGTGAGGTAGGCAGGACAGCTATCATTAGCCCTGTATTTTATGAAGGAGAAGCTGAAATCAGCTCAGAGGATTTCAGGGACTGGGCTAATATCCCCTGGCCATCAAGTGGCAGAGCTGCAATAACTCACGTATCTTCCAACATCCTGTCCAGAGGTCCTTATGCCAGGCCCTGGAGGGAGCCTCCAACTAGGACTGGATGCCTACAGGGGCAACAAGGATGAATAAAAAGAGCCTGCCATCCAGGAGCTCACAGCCTAGTGGGCGAGAGCATACCTGGGCACAAATCCCTTAACAACAGGGTGAGAGGCAATTCAAACAAGGACCTCTAGACGAGGGACGGGCCATAGCTGATGTTCACAGCCCCTGAAGGCGTGCTGGGAGTGCTTCACGTGACCTCACGGGATCCTCTCCACAGCCATAAGAGGTCGTTACTATTCACCCCATGATCGCTGGGCAGGTACCAGCACGCGAAAGGCTAGGCCAACTGCAGGGACAAGGGCCCAGTGTGGCTGACTCGGGACTGGGAGGCTGGGAGGGGAAGCCAAAGAAAAGTAGAGGGATTGTGAGCTTTCCTCCCCTAACCAACTAGGCACCGATGGGCTACTGGGCTCCCCAGGTTTTGCTTGATTCTGTTTTCCGTAGAGCCAAGGAGAATAGTTTATTAGGACCAGGCAGAAACTCCCCAATGATGTTAAATCATGCTGGCCTGCAGTGGGGACTAGAACTCGTCCCTTCCCTTCAGAGAGCGCATGCTGGCCCCACTATACCCCTTCTCTCATCAGTGTTCAGCTCTGCCCACAGGTGTGCTGGTCAGCCTCTACTTGCCCTTAGCACCTGCCCTCTCCATGAGGGAGGAAGCCTCTTTTCCATTCCTTCTGTGGATTCATAGGAAAGGCTTCTTCTGCTTAATGAAATATCTCCTGGAGAGGATGTGGAAAAACTGGGACACTAATGCACTATTGGTGGAGTTGTGAACTGATCTGACCATTCTGGAGAGCAATTGGGAACTATGCCCAAAGGGCAATCAAACTGTGCCTACCCTTTGGTCCAGCAACACCACTACTATGTTTCCCAAAGACATCCAAAAAAGGGGAAAGCCTATTTGTACAAAAATATTTATAGCGGCTCTTTTTGTAGTAGCTAAGAATTGGAAATCAAAGGGATGCCCATCAATTGGGGAATGGCTGAACAAGCTGTGGTTATGATTGTAATGGAATACTATTGTGTTCTAAGAAATGACAAGCAGGATGACTTCCCAAAAACCTGGACTTACATGAATTGATACAAAGTGAAGTGAGCAGAACCAGTGTTGCACATGGTAACAGCAACATTGTATCATGATCAACTGTGAATGACTTAGCTGTTCTCAGCAATACAATGATCCCACACAATCCCAAAGGCCAGTGATGAAGCATCCTATCTGCCTCCAGAGAAAAGATTGATATTAATTGAATGTAGACTGAAGCAGGGTATATTTCACTTTCTTTTTTTCTTCTACTCCAGTCTTTCTGTACAAAATGACTAATATGGAAGTGTTTTACGTGATTGCTTATGTATAACCTGTCTCCAATTGCTTACTGTATCAGGGAAGGGGGAGAGAAAGGAAAGAAGGATAGAATTTGGAACTCAAAACTTTAAATAAAAATATTTTAAATAAAAAAAACATACACAGTTAAGCAACACAAAGTAAAAAGAAAAATCAAAATGAAACATCTCTTCTCAAAGCTCTGACTCCATAGCACCAGAGGTCATTTTGAAGGGCCAGGTTTTGTCTTTTTGGAAATAGAATGTGAGCTCCTTGAGGACAGGGCTGTGCTGCTTTTTTATCTCTATACCCCCAGCACCTACTACAGGGCTCTGCTCTAGGTACTTGATAAATGGTGAATGAGGAGCAGCCTCCAAAGTGGAAGTGCAGGGTTCAGGTGACCTCAGACCACCAACCATCAGCCTGACTAGCTGCTTCCCTGCTTACCTCCAGCCCCAGGGGAGCAGGCCTCAGGGTACCCTGGGACTTTGGGGAAGATAAAGTCTCGGTTGTCCCGACAGTCTCGATTTCGGCCACTGTTCTCATGGCAGCTCTCATTGAGAAGTCGCTTCAGCATCTGGTTCTCCTTCATCAGTCGAACCTGCTTCTTCAGGTCAGCATTCTCACTCATCAGCCTATTCATCAATTCATTCCCCTCCGCCATGTCCTCCTTCTCTTCCCTAAAGGAGAGTCACGTCAGGCTACTTCACTACTTTTAAGGTGGAAAGACAGCTCTCAGGCCATCCTCAAGAAGTCGGCAAATGCTTTAATGACTTCCATGACAAGTACTGGGGCTTCTGCAGCTTTATGATGTCACACAACCTTAAAGGAACAGGCGTGGTCAGAGAGGACCTGAGGGGAGAATCTGGGGCCTTCTTCCTCCTCCAGAGAGCAATGATGCTCTGGCTCTGGGCAGGTCCTGAGCCACAGTTCGCCAGAACTGTGGTAAAGGACTTTTGGTAGACCCATCCCCAGTGGAAATCCTCCCCTACGGGGTCAGCTGAACCAGCCCTCACACCCTTCCTACCCACGCAAAAAGACGGGGCACAGAGGGATAGGGAGAGGTCATTCAAGCTGCGGAACTGAATTCAGAATTGGAAGGATCAAAGATCACTTCACTCATTTTAAAGATGGGAAAATGAAACCTCAGAAAAGGCAAGTCCAAGATCACATAGCTCATGAGTGTCAGAAACAAGATTTGAACCCAGGTCCCAACTCCCAACCGCAGGCTCTGCTCGGCTGTCAAGGAAGCATGAAAAATAGACCACAGTCCCACTGGAGGAGTTACGGCCGTGGGTCTTGAAAAGCAGCTGGGCAGCACCTGCTCCTGGCTGGCAGTTTCCTCCCCTCAGCTCCTCCCCTTGGGAAGGAGCCTCAGAAGCCACTGAGTCTACCCACAGCTCATCCCCAACCAGGGGCTCCCTCTATGGTGCTTCCAACAAGAACTTTCTTGATTAACATCTCAGGTTTTCTGCTCCTCTGATTCCCAAGGGCCATGGAACCACATGCAGGGACAAAAGGCTTTGGTTGCTTTTCTCTCTCTCAAAAGAACTGCTCCAATAATCTCCTAGGATTTAATAGAATAAAATGATGCTTCAAGTCCTACAAAAAGAGGATAAAGAACCAACCAACCCCACCCCCAACTGTCCCAAGTTTGACCTAAATCTCCTATGCCGCCAGTACCTAGGGCTAAAATGTCCGTTAACTGTAACTCTAGGAGCCTTGCTGTACTTGAAAGAAGCTTGGGGCTTCAGTGACCCCCAGATGAGGACAACTTCACTCAACAATCCCAAAGACTGACATCAAGTAGGGTGTATAATGGTGAGACCCAGGCTCCTCTAACCCACAGGTACATCAGTGTCATAAGCAAAGAGCAAACACCATCGATCGATGGGGAGACTCTTCCAATGCTCCTCTTAAATAGAGGACATTGGATGGATGGCATCCAGCCCTGGAACCCTGCAAAGCCCCCTCAGGAAGTCTGAAGCAATGTGAGGGAGCCTACTCTAGCCAATCCACATGGAGAAAGCAAAGTGGATGACAAATGAGAGCATGGACTAGGCAACCATCAAGTCCCATCCAACTATCAACCTACAGCTGAGCCTAGAAGTGAGTTGCAAGTGAGATGGGTAATGTTTTCAGTGATGCTTCCAAAGACCAAGCCTTTTGCAACCAACATGTTCCCAGAGCCACTCTGTTCCTACAAATCCTAGAACAATCTCATGGAAACCAAAACTGCAGACAAGCCAAAGGTGATGGAAAAAATGTCCCTGGAGGAGGCTGCAGCCCACTCTGCCTTCCTAGTACCTGCTCCTCCCTGGGCTGCTGGGACACTGCACCCTCATGGTCTTCCTCCCACCGCTGAGTGCTTGTCCTCCCCTGCCCTGCTTCTCCCTCCAACCTCCTCCCCTAGTGATCTCACATGTTTCTATGGCTTCAATTGTTACCTTGCTGCAGAGGATCCCCAAATTCACCACATCTACCTCAGTCAAATGCCAGGGAGGGCTCTCCCGGGACAGCCGCAGGGACCCTCCATCAGACAGGCTCAACATGGGCTCCTCATTTCTCTAGAGCCTGCCCTCACTCTTGGATCTCAGCCGACTGGCTCTGCCTCGGGGGAGTCCCATTTTGCTTTTCCTTCCCCTTCCCATGTCCCATCCTTCTGCCTCCTTGCACCTCTCCCCCAGCAGTTACCCCAGACCAGGCCCTTGGCTCTTCTCATCTTTAAAAAAAAAAACATTGTATTGATGTCTTTTGTTTAGACATTTCTGAATATAATTGTGCCCCAACCCACTGAACCAGCCCTGTTAACAAAAAGATTTGAACAAAAATAGCTGCCCCACAGACTGTATCTGACAATGACTGTGACCTTCTACCCCATGGCCCCCCATCTCCTTCACCCACATGTTAAAGCTTCTTCTTGACCTTGCTGCCTTTGGTTCCCACTCTGCCCAATACTCTTCTACACTGTTGCCTATCTCACTCCCCATTTCCCAAATATTAAGCATTGTCACCAAAACCTGGCTGTCAGAGCCTTGGATGGAGATCACCGTTTCCCCAGGAAACAAACCCCAGGCGGCTAGTCTGGGGGCACCTTCTGGTGTGAGAGACAAGGCCGAGGCCAGAGGAGAGATCACAATGACAGCATGAACACCAGGATTCTTTCTGCATTGAGGGACTGAGGGAGTGGATTCGAGTCTCGAGGCAAGAACATGAGACCAAGCGAGTAAGATGAAATGTAATAGGGATAAAGACTTTGACTTAAATCCAAGATTCCACCTTCCAGGTGCCAGATGGGCAAGGCATGGTCAAACAGCAGTGAGTTGAAGAAAGCCCAGAGGTCCTAGTAGACAGCAACCTCCATATATTAGCACTTAACAAGGAGACATGACAGGCAAGAAAGCTGTAGGGGGCACACATCCTGCCATTCTGTGCTTTGGTCAGAGCCTTGGGTTCAGATCTCTGCATCACAAGTTGGAAAGACAATGTTAAACTCGGAGTATCCAAAGAAGGGCAATCAGGCTGGTGAAGAGAGGCCTTGAGTTAGTGCCGTCAGAGGACTGGCAGAGGATAGGAATGAGGAGAGCTAGCCTGGAGAAGGCTCCTGGGGATGTGCTATCTTCAAGTATTTGGAAGTCTGCCATGTTCTTCCCGGTGCCAGGGGGCAGCACCAGGCTGAGCAACAAAGGGAGGTCATGGAGGGAAGTTGGAGATTAACAAGGAGTGGACGTGCCCTTGGATGTGGCATCTCCTTCAGATACAGGCTGGCTGAGCCAAGCTGTGAGATTCTGAGCATGACATGTGTTTGGAGAGGCACAGTAGTTGTGGCAAAGCCTCTGATAGTTGACAGGCCCAGCTGCTCCCCAGGAAACAAGATTCCCTCCCTTGTTTTTTAGGAGACATAGGAAGAGGGATGATGGGTTTTTGGGAAGATGACATGCTTTCAAATGAACAGGCCCAAAGAGCCCTTGAAAACGGAGCTGGGTTGGGGGAAAGCACAGTGGATGAAGCAGGGGCTGCCCTTGCTGGGGCTGAGGGACCCTCACAGGACATTCTCCACTGCAGCATCAATGGTGAGACCCCAGCTATGAATGTCAGTCATTCAAGCCTATCTTGAGCTTCAGTTGGAGGTGTCCAGGGAAGGAGGGCAGGGCATCTTGCCCCAGACCACCTGGACATCAGCCTGAAACCACAGAAAGGAATAGCATGGGACATAAAGGATTGGGGGAGGAGGCACGGCAGGGGGATGACAAGGTCAGGGTCTCTGGAAGGACAACTGAGTTCTGAGTGTCAGTAGCTGGAAGCCACAGAACATAGGCGGGCTTTCCAGACACAAGAGCAGAAAGCACCTATGTCATGGCCAACTCAAAGCCTGCGTTTTTGACTAGAAAGCCAACCTGGTCATCAACTCTGCCAGCATTGCTGGTTCTGCCAGCAAAGCATTGAGGACAAAGCCATTCACAGGCTGGCAGAGAGACCTAGATCTCCTGGGGGAGGGGGGAAGGGGCGGGATATCAGCCCAATGGGCCACTAGGAGGGAGATAAACACAATGGCTCCTCCTCCTCCTTCCCCTCCCCCTACTCCAAGTTTTAAGGGGGTGAACCTGAACCCCCAACTCATGATTGTACCACAATGACAAGAGTCAGCCTTCGAGTACCTAAGAGAAGATGTGGGGGTGGGACAGCTGAGCAACGTCCTCCAGATCCAAGGAGAGGCCTTAGGAAGTAGACTCCAATGAAGACATTTAAAATTCAGGTTTTCATTGCAGTCAAGTACGGTCAAAAAACTATCAAACACTAGCAAATTTATAAAAAGAGATGACCATCACATTGACAGAGTCAGAGGGAGAAACAGCCAAGGCAGAAAGAAAACAGAGAACGCTTATACAAAGATGAGCGCCAACAAAAGTGAGAATATAAAAGAAATATTTTTTAAAATGTAAAATACCAAAATGGGCAAGAGAGTAAATAAACCAAGGGACCCATCTCAGGAAAGGCTGAACGAGCTGTTAACGGGAAGCCACCAAAAGGCATTGAGCAAAACTTTCGCAAGAGAATTTGATCAAGCAGTCAAAGAAAATCCCTGTCCTCTAGAAATGGCTTTCAAAAACTGAGAAAAGGGGGTGGAGCCAAGATGGCAGCTGGAAAGCAGGGACTTGTGTGGGCTCCACCCCAGGTCCCTCCAAACATCTATATAAAATGGCTCTGAACAAATTCTAGAGCTGCAGAACCCACAAAAAAGGGAAGGGAAACTGGGCTCCAGCCCAGGACAGCCTGGATGGTCACGGGGAAGGGTCTATTGCGTGGAGCTGGGAGCAGAACAGAGCAGAGCCCAGGACCAACCAGACCAGGAGCCCACTGAGTATCATGCTCCAAGGCAAAATGTGGATTTTCAATAAAAGAGGCCTTTCAAGCTTTCTCAATGAAAAGACCAGAGCTGAATACAACATTTGACTTTCAAACACAAGAATCAAGAGTAGCATGAAAAGGTAAACAAGAAAGAAATCATAAGGGACTTATTAAGTTGAACTGTTTTGTTCACATTCCTACATGGAAAGATGATGTGCGTAATTCACGAAACCTCAGTATTAGGCTAACTGAAGGGAATATACATATAGAGAGAGACAGAGGGCACAGGGCGAGTTGAATATGAAGGGACGATGTCTGAAAAAATAAAATCAAATTAAGGGACAAGGGAGGAATATATTGAGAGAGAGAGAGAGAGAGAAAGAGAGAGAGAGAAAGGCATAGAACGGGGTAAATTATCTCACGTAATAGTGGCAAGAAAAAGTTCATTGGAAGGGAAGAGGGGGCGGGTGAAGGGGAATGAGTGAATCTTGCTCTCATCGGATTTGACTTGAGGGCATACCATACACACTCAATTGGGTACCTTACCCCACAGGAGGAGGAATGGGATAAAAAAGAGAGGAACAGAAGGGAGGGCAGATAGGGGAAGGAAGTAATCAAAAGCAAATACGTTCGAAAAGGGATAAGGTCATGGGAGAAAACTGAATAAGGGGGAACAGGATAGGAGGGAGCAAAACATAGTCTTTTACAGCATGAGTATTGTGGCAGGATTTTACACAATGATACATGCGTAGCCTATGTTGAATGGCTTGCCTTCTTAGGGAAGGTGGGTGGGGAGGGAAGAGAGGAGAGAATTTGGAAGTCAAAAGTTTTAAAAGCAGATGTTCAAAAAAAGTTGGGTTTTGCATGCAACTGGGAAATAAGATATACCGGCAATGGGGCATAGAAATCTATCTTGCCCTGCAAGAAAGTAAGGGAAAAGGATTTGGGGGGGAGTGGAGTAACCGAAGGGAGGGCTGACTGGGGGATGGAAAAAATCAGAATAAATGCCATCTGGAGTGGGGGAGAGGGTAGAAATGGGGAGAAAATTTGGAATTGAAAATCTTGTGGAAATCAATGCCAAAAACTAAAATTATTAAATAAATAATAAAGTAAAACAAAAGGGGGGTGGAGAGTAATAGGAGGGCAGATTAGAGGAAGAGGTAATCACAAAATGCATGCTGTCCTGGGGTGGGGGGAGGGGAGACAGGAGAGAATCTGGAATTCAGAATCTTGTGGAAGTGACTGTTAAAAACTGAAAATAAAGAAATTTATATAAAAAAAAAAGAAAGCTTCATCGCAAGCCAAATTATGGGCCTCAACTAAGTTCAGTCCCATTGTCAGTGCAAGAATATGGGTAAATAAAATGGATCAACAAAATCAAAAAGATTTCTCGTGATCCAAGATTAGCAGATCAACTTTCTAAACAAATGTAGAAGTCACGTTTATATCAAAAGACGGAAAAAGACTCTGGACAAAAGGCCCGTGTGGCGTCCTAAGGACACTTTTCCTTGTTATGATTAAAAAGGTTTTATTTCCCTCAAACCAAGAGTGAGAACTAGCCACTCAGAAGCGGCACCCCGCTGGGGTCGGGGGTGAGCTAGGGCAGGTCGCTCTCCCCACTACAAGCGGATGAGGTCACCGTGATAGAGAATTCAGAAAAGCAGCAAAGACAACAACCATGTTGGACAATCCAGTTTTTATTTAGAATACCCAAGAGACTCTACAACAAAGTAGCCAAATAATCATTTCAGGAGAATAGCAGAACCCAAGACAAAGCCCCGCTGGTGTTAACAGCTCGAACAAAACCCACAAGTGAGTGCCAGAAAGGTAAAGGTCATCTGCTTCAAAATTCACCGGGTACTTGGGCATTAATTTATCTCCAGACCTGTAAATCCTATCAGTAATTGGAGGAATGTCTGTGTGAACAAATATATTGTATAACGGCTAGCTGCCACACAAAGGAATTTCGAGACAATGAAACATTAATGGAAACAGCAAAGGCTCCTTTAAGAACTATACAAAAGGAGAATAAAATATACGTGGGTGAACAATTTGGGGAGCAGTTTTGCCCAGCGGCTTTCAATCGTACCCTCAGCCAGTTGGTATCGTTCATTCCAACTAGTCTGAATGGGCTGAACGTGATTCTGATAAGCTTACTCAGGACGAGAACCAAACCCTCACAGAGGCTGGGGTTGGGCAACTCCAGGAAAATCCAGGAAGTAAAGAGATTAAGTAGTTCATTATTCCCCTTTTATAAAGGCAAAAATTCTGCAAGACTGCCCCACCCCATTTTACCCCGATCAATCAATCATCAAACACTTACAAAGCACTTAGGATCCCATGCCAGGAGCCAGAACCCAGTGTCTGCCCTCGAGGAGCTCACATTCTATCCAATGATTGAAAAGTTGTAAAAATACAAGACCCAAATCAGAAGCTAAAGGAACGTTTGCTCCATCACCATCACGGAGAGGTAGGAAATGCTAGCAACACTCAACAAATATTCACCTGGAAGAGTCCAGATGGAGGGATTTCATCCTATACAAACACATTCTGCATAACAACAAAAAACCCCTAACAGATCTAAAATAAAAAGAGAACTATCAGGTTAAGGTGGAAAAATCTTTGCTCTAGGTTCTCTCTCATGAAAATCCAAACTGTAAGGAACTAACACAACTTTCTGAGCATACAATTCACTCTCCAAGAGATGTTATCAAAAAATTTTAAGATGCAACCGTTTTCTAAAGAAAAATACTAACCCCCCCCCCCCACTGAAAAGCTGTGTTTCCTTAATTTACCTTTATCTGACTGCAAAAGACTTTAGATGGCCCATCTCGCATCCACTAAGTTGTCAGATATCCCAACAATGCTGTGCAGCCTCGGTCCTTGCGGGAGCCAGGGGGTGACCTCCAACCTAGGCCGTCCACAGTCTTTAGTTTTTCCCACCCTCTGGAGATAGGGCTGCTAACTCTATCTTTGCACAGGAAGACCCTTAAGTCAGGCTGCTATCATTACTTCACTACTACTCTATGGGGCCTGGGGGAAAAACTGAAGCTGTCCCTTCACTGCCAATGCAGGTCAGACCAGTGAGAAGAAGTGATCTGCCCGAGGCCACACAGCCAGAAGGGCCCTGGGCTGGGATTCTAGTCACTGCTAGTCTGCTTCAGGATGCTGGAAGTGGACACACACTGGCTGGAGATTTCCAAAAAGCCGTGCTGAGAAGACAATGAGGCCTAAGCAGTGGGAATGAACCACAGCAGTATCAGCACTGATAAAACCCACAGCAGAAAAAAAGGAGGTTCAGATAGGCCACGACCACCAGGAGGCTGGTTTAACTACTCTTGTTCAGATGAATTGGGACATCTAACACTTTTTAAATTGGAAATGGCTCTTGTGTGGCCATCTTTTCGTTCTGCTTCATGTATCTGGGTGTATGTTCACTGACAAATGACAAAGAGAACAGTAACATACTTGTACATGAGCCTGGAGGTGGGGACAAGGGCCCTCTTCCTGCTGCAGAAGCAGCCTTGGGGGGACAGAAGGGGACAGAGGAAGGCTGCATTTGGAATCAGAGAATCTGGATTCGAATTGTGGTTCTGTGGAACCCTCCATGGGTGTCTCCGAGAGGAAAACGGGCCTCTAAATTCTCTTTGGGCTCTCATTCTTTAAGAACCTATGAAGCCACAGATCAGGAGGAAGGATACATTTTGCTAAGATAGCCTCAGTAAAAGAAGTCTCCAGTCCAGAAAAGAACCACCCAAGACCAGAAAAACTCTGGGGACCATACCCTACCCTGCCATGGCAGGAGGACAGCTTTGCTCAGAGACAGAAAAACCCCTGCCCCAGCTGAGAATGCTGTTCTTGATGGAGAACAACACGTGCCCTGACTGCTGGCAGCCAAAGCCAGGAGGGGCAGGATTGCCGCATCTGGGGTAGCAGCAGGCCCCAGGACCCCAGCTGCCGGGAGCAGCAGGAGCTCTAGGGAAGGCACAGCTCGGTGGCCTCAAGATCCTGTGGGAAAAAGCTGAAGAGCTAGCTGTGGCTGAAGCCCCACCACCTGCTCAGGGTGGGGCAGAAACTGCCAGAAGAATAGCCTCAAGAATTAGGCCTGGGCAAAGCCCTCAGCAGCTCTGCCAGCCTGCCTGCCCAGCAAGAGCAGCGCTTCTGCCCCTGGCACCAGGCAGCAGTGTAAGAGGTTGGGGGAGCAGCACTGCCCATGGGGAGCTCAAAAGGAGCAGCCTGGGGCTCTTACCAGGGAGAAGTACCCTCTGCTTCCCATTGGAGAGAACCCGGGAGGGGGATATCATACTAGGTCCATGAGGAGCAAAAATCAGATATTCAAGAATCACCAGGTTCTAAAATACAGATAATAAAAGGAGACCCTGAATCTGAAACAAGAACACGGGCGACCATCGGAAAGTTCCAACTCTAGACCTATAACCCTACCAACTCCAGGGCGGGGGAGGTGGGCATGCCAAGCGGCGCCCGCCGTGCCAGGGAAATGACAAGCGACCACAAACAACACCGGCCAGTCAGCTTTTGAGAATCAATTCGTATTAGAAGCTGACTGATGAAGCGGCCGAGAGAGGGCAAAAGAAACTGAGTCCAACCTCAGAGAGGGCTTAGGAACAGTCCAGGAAACAAGATGATTTCCATTGCAAAGCTCACGTCTCAATGGACACATGAAAAAAATCTCACTTGTATATAAAAAGCAGTTCAGCCTTCCGGGAGACCCTGAAAGGTTCACAGCACCACACACCGGACCCAACCAGGAAGCCCAGGAGCGGCCAAGGGCGTCTTGCCCCAGAGAGGGGAGGGGGCTCTGCTGGAGCAAGACAGCAGCCTTGGCGTTCGATGCTATGTCAAGGGCATCTGTCAACAGAAAGATCGATCAACAGATTCAGCTCGACTCTAAGGAAGGGGGGAAGGGTGCTCATTCACTTCCCCGGTGAGTAAATAATAAAACCTTCTTTTGACTTGTGAACTGAGGCTATCATCATTTTCTCCATGGGGTGTACAAGCAGGCAACCTCGGTGCCGTGAGAGCCCCAAAATAGAAGATTTTCAGGGCGGCAAAAGTGAAGGGCAGGGACAGTGAGGCAGGGGCCTGCATTCACGCTGGGGCGGCCAAGGCTCTGCTCAGAGCAAAGAGGGCACGGAGACATGGGTACTGCAGAGTCCAGACCCATCAGGTCAAGCATTCTAAAGTACACAACGTAACATAGAGATGTTAATAAGGTGAAAGTTAATGAAAATAGCAAGCCTACATTATGTCATTAAATACGAAAAAAGGTTTCAAGTCAAGTCACCTAATGCCTCTCGTTCAGTCTATTTTAGGAGTAAGTTTGGAGGTGTCCTGGGAACTCAGGTCAGAGGAAGTCCAGGAAAATGTGACAGTACTACGTAAGTCCAAGAGTTCCTGTCTGGGATGGGAGACTATGGCAACAACATGCAACCTCCCCAGCCATTCGCCCCTTAATGAGTTCTGTGAACCTGCCCAGCTCCTGAAGAGAGATTCTTTTGTGGAGAGATGGAAGGAAAACAGGGCAGTCTTTCAGCTCCTAAACCCAGGGCAGTGAGGGTTGGCATTTGGCAAAGACTGGAGTGCCAAAGACATGCTCAGGGTGGTGAGGAAGACACTCTGTATCCTTGTAGGGGAGAGACAATGGGCAGACAGAAGCGTCCTACCAAAAAGAACATGAGAGACTCAAAGAATGAGGGATTTCGGAATGACCTGGTCCTTCCTTGGCTCCGTTCTCTACCTTCTTACAGAAGGACCTCCTTGAAAAGACAAAGGGCCTCAGGCTGACTAGAAGATATCTGAGCTGTGGCCCGTGGGAGATTCAAACCAAAACGAGTGTGGAAGGTGATTCGGACTGAAGCCCTGCCCTGACAACAGAATGCACCTAAACAAGCATCTCCCCTGGCCACGGCTGAAGAGCCCATATCCCACCATGCTTTTCTCCAAGGTCTGTGCTTGTGACTCTGTCCTGGTCTTGGCTTGCTGTGCTGAGGGCTCACAGCATCACTTTGTCAGCAAGGTGGCTGTGGGGATACAGGTGGGAAAATCGGCCCAAAGTCCAGATGGGAAAAACATTCCTGTAAGACGTGTAGCTGATGGCACAAGACTTGTTGAAGACCCCAGCAATGTTTTCCTAAAGACAGACATAGAAAGAAATAGAACAGGAATGTTTCAAAAGTCAAATGATCTAGATGTCAAGCCCTCCCTTCCACTGGCCCCACACCCAGCCTCAGCCAAGCCTGCTCTACCTGAGGCCAGTCTCCATTTGGCTGCTGCTTTCCAAGCACACACTTTACTCCTCTCTCAATAGCCTCGGTATTGGGATACCTACCAAAAAAGAAAAAAAAAAACAAGAAAGTTTTGAAAAGTCAGTTGTTTTGGAGAAAAGACTGTTGATCTCAGAGTCTCCCTCATACCAGCAAAACTGACAGTAAACCGAAACAGACCCAAAGGAAGACAGGAAGACAGACACACACAAGTACTGTAGATAGAGCTGTGATCTGGCCCAAGTCTGAAACTACTATCGCGCCCAACAGCAGAGAGGGTCAGTGGTGTCCCCTTTCAGCCCCAGCAACCTCAGGACTGGGCGCATACCCCCAAGAGTAAAGGTCCAATGTGTATCCCCCAAGCATTCCCAGGAGCAATGGACCACTGGACAGACAGACCAAAGAACAGGATGATGAGGAATTCAGAGGAACGGGGGGAGCCCAGCACAGTCATAAAGTCAATCTATCTAGGGATGTTTCCCAAGGGCTAGGGACACAAAGGACAATCACAGCTAGCCCTTTTCCTCAAAGAACTGCCATTCTAAAGAGAGAGAGAGAACAGTCTATGAACAGGTCTCAACAAGAGGCACACAAAGGAGGCGGAAGCAGCTAAAGTCAGGGCTTCTAAGTAGTTTTTGTGTCCTAGAAGGTTATTAGCAACATTCGTCTTTAAAGGAAATCCTAACTTTCAATTAGATGCGAGTGAAGATAAAGGTCTACTTTTACGCTACTGAAGTTCACAGACCCCCTGAAATTTATCCACAGACCCCAAACTCTAGCCCTGAGCTAGAAAGGCTGGGAAAAGTCTTGTCCAGAAGGCAGCAGCCTGCTGTTGGGAGGATTCATGGGCAAGTGAGACCACTGGTCTAAGTGTGCGAGGAGGGCCTAAGATCTAGGGTCATACAGCCAGCAAGACTTCTCTGTCACCTCTGCCTTCTGGGGAGATCTGTGCCTTTGGACCTCCCAGTCAATAAGCATTTCTTAGGTGTTTATCAACCTGTCTTGCAGTAGGTGCTGCCCCGCCCCTCCTACCTGGCCGCCATGAGCCCCAGCAGGGCCCAGCAGGTGTTGAAGAGCTGGGACGTGGTGCTTTGCACGTATCGCCGCTGCTCACAGGACTCAAAATTCTCTCCCCAGCCTCCATCCTCCATTTGCTTGGAAAGCAGAAACTCGCAGGCCTTCTTCACCTCTGGACAGGCATCCCTAAGAGAAGCCCATCGAAACCCAGCAAAAATGCCATGGTCACAGGTCTGCACTCAAGACCCACCATTTCCAGGATCCCAGGAGACATCACCACGCCCTCACTTCTCACGAAGGTTTGTAAATCTGGCTTTCCAGAACGTGCATTCTTATTCATTTATAAAGTCTCCAGGCCTACTACTACTATACTAACCTGTATGTAAGGCTAAGACAAATGTAATACTTATCAAGCAGGGGCCAGAGCTGTGATTTAGAGAGGTCAAGGGGCGGCAAGTGGAGGACTGGCCTCGGGCTAGCTACGGTCAAAGCTGTATGAGCGATGAGGAGACCAAAGCTGACCTGGGTTATCAGGAGAATAACAGACAAATCCACAAGGGGTAAGGCTAATGAAATGAAGGCCGTGCACCAGAGACTGCCGACGCACGCCTGCTGCTCTAGGCAGCTCACTGGGGCCCACCCAAAGGTCAGAAAGGGGACACTGCAATGTCCACACAGCCTACGTGTCCTGTAACAACCGCCACATAAACAGTCAGGAAGGCAAATTCAAACAAGTCCCAGGTCCTTCTAGCTGGCCGAGGGAAATCCAAGGGACAAAGCTCCGTGGCTGTGGACGGAGGTCTAGGGGAGTCACCTGGGCACAGTTATACCCTCTAACCCAATCTCCGCCTAATCACATGCCCAGCAGCAGCGTCTGTCACCTGGCAATAACCTCAGCATCCACCTGTCTGTGACTGGCTGACTACTGGAAAGGAGAGGCAGGGGCACTAAGAGGTCGGTGTCCCTGGCTGAAACAGGTCGCAGCATTCCTTTTTTCCAATCAATCAATGGACCGAGGTGAGTTTGGTTGGGGGATCGAGCAGGGATTTCACAGGTGTAAGAAATTCCAATATGGAAAAGCCCTCCCACTGAAGCCAATCTGAAACTGCCTGCCACGCAGCATCTTCCCAAGCTACCAGAGCCCTGTGAAGTGCAGTGATCGGCCCAAATGTGGATCTCTGTCCTGCCAAAACCAACCCTCTGCTACTGACCTTGCTTGTTTAAAGTGAACCCGGTATTTTACCATAAAATGCTCCTTTGCTTTCAGGGGAAAAGCAGCCCTCTAGAAGGGCAGCTTGCCACAAGACCCCATCCCTACAGTGGCTTCCAACAGCCATGCCTGCACTTTGAGATCACCGGGAGAGGGAGGCGCCACTTACCCGTTATCATCATAAGTGTGTCCCATGCAAGCAAAGGCTTCCAATCCAAACCAGGCTCCATAGGTGAAGCACACTCCCCAGGACCTGGTGGAAAAGAAAGGATGAGAATCCCGCCCGGCTTCAACATGCAGCGCTCCCAACAGCCTTCGGTCCCAAAGAGCTGCCCAGCTCAGCCCCAGCCACACCACCAGGCTGGGAGAAGAGACTCTGCCAGGGCTGAAAGGCTCCAGAAGCAGCCACAGGAGCCTCCAGTCAAGCTCTCTAAAAGCCATCTGTCCAGAGGCAGGACGAGGAAAGAAGGGCAGGCGGGGGAAGCCCAGATAGACACCAAACCACTGACTTACCCTTCCCATGACCCATCGACCCTCTGCACTTGCTGGCAGTAGCGCAGCCCCTCTGTGAGAGTTTGCCTAGGCCAAAAGATAGAGAACCAACTGTCAGCCCCAGGCCCACAGACCCACTTCCTCTCCAAGTTCTAGCAACTGTACCAAGGGGCTACAAGGGCCATGGGGCCTACAGACCTGACATCACTGCTTCTCCGTCGGACTTGGAGCTACTGTTCCACTGTGCCCAGGGAGGGAACAGGGAATTCCATAAAGCTCACTAGACAGAAAAAAGTAATGTGGGAATAAAGACAGGAGCCCTGCATCTCACACCATCAGCATGAACCCAACTCCTGCACACAAGTCAAACCAAGGGAGGACAGGCCCGTGTCTTCATCAGCTCCTGACAGTTTTGTACAGCTTTGTTACCACTGGACTAGGTTCTGAAATGGACCAATCTCTGTCCTCATTTAGAAACGGACACCAAAGTGAGGGCTACCACACCAAGCCAACAAGCAGAGGAATAACTGGGTAGAAGGAGAAGAATTAACAGCCAAATAGACCTAGAGAAATAAAAGAGCCAGAATCTCAAGAGAAATCACAAAAAAAAAAAACTGGAGAGGAAAAAGGCTAAGCAGAGGCTCCTGGATGCCCCAGCGGCAGAGCCGGCACCGCACATCCCGAGGACCAGCTGAAAGGGGCCCCTCGGAGCCCAGGTCTGGCCGAGGCCCAGGCAGCCGAGAGCCAAGGACATGATAAAGCTAGAATGGTGCCACTATCCCCTAAGACGGCACTTACTCAGCCACGGTCTCCGCTCACCTGATCTCCACAGCCCTGTACTCAGGGTAGCACTCCTGGAAACGCTTCAGTGACTGCATGACCGCGGACGTGCACTCCACGTAGGAGTAGTCGATCATAATGTCTCCTGAGAAGGAGGCAGCGAGAGGCCCAGAGTCAGGAACTGGCCATCCCAAGCCTCCCCTGGTCCAACAGACAGTGCCAGCTAAGGGTCCCCGCCCTGGCCCAACACGCAGACAGACAGATGTCCCGGGAGGCCTAGCGCTCAGAGAAGAGCCCCGAGTGCTCCATGAGCACAACTTGAACCATGTTCAGGACAGAGCCTGAGGCCTCCCCCAAAGGACACCGAGGCACAGCCACGCTCGGCCACAGGCCTCCCCCCTCCCCCTTCCTGAGCAGAGATAGCACGCTGGAGACCCTCAAGGAAAGAGTGTGGCTACGAGGCTCAGGGTAGAGGCAGACAGGAAACAAGACCCCTGTGTCAGGGTCGAACGCGTCCCCACTGTGCTGCAGTAGACAAGGAGACTCACCGAACACCTCCGAGGGATTCAGTAACTCCAAGAGCCAGCCTCCACGCTTCTTCTCATACGTGGCAAACCCACTGTCTGAATTCCTCATGCTCAGCAGCTACACAGAAGATGCACGAGTTAGCAGAGGGTGCGTCCTGTCAGCCGAGCTCCCGCGAGACAAATGTGCTGGGGGATGCTGGCAGACAGGGCTGGGCTCCTAGCTGGGGACGGCGAGCTTGGCCATGGGGAAGAGGACCCTGCGTCCAGAGTCAAAGGGCCCTTCCAAAAAGAATGGGGCAGGGCCCCAGCTCTAGTCCCTAGAGGCAGAAGCAATTCTAATCCATCCTAGGAAACAGATTAACTGCCTTGATGGGGCCCAGCAGCTGCAGGGGGAGCCTGGAAGGAGACATGACCACAGATGGAAAAGAGCTGATCAAAGCTGGGCACTAAAGGAAATCTTCCAGTGAATCTCCAAACAAAGTGACCAGCAGAGGCCTCGACCCCACATCCGGGAGGACGAGACGATAATTCAGGTCAAGAAAGCAGATTCCCTCCATTTGTGGACAGAATGAAGAGGCAGGCCTATCACCTGGGAGGCTGGGACGGCCTGTATGGCAGCTTGATCCAAATGGGAAAGCCAAGCCAGCCTTTAGCCTCTCATGAGAACACTTAAGGACTCAAAGGACAAAGACCGAAAACCAAACAAATGTAGGACGTTGACCTAGTTCCAAGCTCCGAGGAAAGCCACGGAGCACACTCGTCCTTGAGTCCCAAGGCCTGGCTGAGTGAGTGCACCTAGCAACATCCCCCTCTGGCGCTCGTGCCCATCACTTACCACATTGACAGCATCATACAGTCTCTCTTTTGGGACAGGGTCTGTGATAAAAGAACACTTCTCTTGCAGGAGAATTAGACACTTCAAGCCCTCCGCCGTGCAGTCGGCAACAATCCAACCACAGTCCCTCGTACTAAAGGGGAAGCCACCCTACAAATCAAAGATGAGTCCGTGTGACCCGAGGACAGGGGAGCCATTCCCCCCAACTTGGTCTCCTGGCCTCTTGGCTTCCTCCGTCCCTCCCCTCCGAGCCAGGTTCAGAGAAAAGGATGTCCTGAGGTGCAGGCCCAAGGAGCCTATGTGCCCACTGGAGTGCAGGCCTCAAACGAGCATCTGCCTGGCAGAGATCTCCCTGGCAAACAGCCTGGTGAGAAGAACATGAGCCAGACCACCCACATTTTACAGATAAGGAAACTGAGGCTTGCTTAGGATGGGCCCTGGCCATAAGGCCCACTGCTCCCAGGCCAGATCCAAAGCAGTGAGAATAGCAGAAGGGCCGCCATCCCAGGGAGCTGGGCGCACTACAGCAGCCAGGTCGCCCACACAGCTAAATCAAGGAGATCAAAGACAGGAGTCTAGGCCAGCTGAGAGCCGGTGAGGATGAAAGCAAAGAAAAGCCTGGCCTCCAACCCACGGGGAAAGGGAAGCCTCCCACCCCAGCCCGTGCTCTGCTGCAGAAAAGAGCTTGTCATTGGCTCACTGACCACAGGAGACATCCGGACTCTCAGCTCTTCCTCTTGTCCTCTCACTCCCTTCTTAAGCCCCTTACAGTCTGGCTTCCGGCTTCCTCATTCCACCCAAACTGTTCTCTCTACAGTGACAAAATCCAATGGCCTTTTCTCAACTCAATCCTCATTCCCCTTGACCTCTGTGCAGTCTTGGATGTTGTGGGTCACTCTCTCCTCCTCCCTCTCTGACCACTCCTTCTCAGTCTCCTTTTGCCATGCCCTGTAACCATGGAGGCTGTGTTCTGGGCCTCTTCTCTTCTCCCTCCAGACTACCTCCATTGGGGATCTCATCACTTAATAACCAACTCTATCACGACGATTCTCAAATCTACCTTTCCTGACCTAACGTCTCTGCTGACCTCCAATATCACATCTCCAGCTGCCTTGTAGATAATACAGAAGTTGGCTATCCAGGAGACACCTAAAACTCGACATGTCCCAAAAGGAATTCATTCTCTTTCCCCCAAGCCCTCCCCTTTTTACTCCTCTATTACTATCTCCCCTATTACTATCGAGGCAACATCATCTTCCCAGGCCCCTGGGCTCCCAACCGAGTCATCCTGGATTCCTCACTATCTCTCACCCCCCATATCCAATGTGGTGCCAAGGCCTGTCAATTTCACCTCTGCACTATCTCTCCAATACCCCCCCCCCTCTCCTCTGATGCAGCCCCCAGCCTGGCACAGGTCCTCATCACCTCACGCCTGTACCATTGCAACAGCTGCTGGGGGGGCGCAGTCTGCCTGCCTCTCCCCACTCTAGTCCACTCTCCATTCAACCACTAACCCTCAGATCTGATCACATCACACCCTACCTGTTCAATAAATTCCAGGGGCTCCTTCTCGCCTCTGGGTCATGTACCAAGTCCTTTGCTTGGCATTCTAAGCCCTCCATGACCTAGCCCCATCCTACCTTTCCAGCCTTATTCCATCTCACTCCCTGACACATGCACTTCGCTCCAGTGCCACTGGCCCACTGGCCATCCCACAAACAAGATCCTCCATCTACTGGCTTCAAGCATTCCCTCTGGCCATCTCCCCCCCCAATACCTGGACTGCTCTCCCTCCTCCACTCCCACTACTGACCTTCCAGGCTTCCTTTTAAGTCTCAACTAAAATCCCACCTTCTCTAGGAAGCCTTCCCTAAGCCCTCCTCATTCTAAAGCCTTCTCTCTGTTCATTAGTTCCTCTTTATTCCATATACAGCTTGTCTGCACATATCTGTTTGCATGTTGGCTCCCCGCTTAAGACTTTCAGCTCCTCAAGAGCAGAGACTGTCTTTTTGTATCCCCAACACTTAGCACAGTGCCTGGCAAACACAAAGTGCTTTATAAATGCTTGTCCCCTTCCTTTCTCCCCCCCACTGAACAGGTCATCCCAATGACAAGTGGCTGCCTCTGACAGAGGAGATATGGGCTGGTGGAAAGATGCTGGGAATGACCTGGGAACCAGGAAACCTGGGTTCTAATCCTGGATCAGCTGCTCCCTTGTCATAGCATGCCTATGTTCCCTTCCAGAGAAGGTCTTTTCTAGGTCAGCCACATGCCCAGCTCTACCACTCCTGGCAGATGGCTCGCTCAGCTCAGCTTATGACCTAACGTCTTGACCTTCTTCGTATATGAAAAGCCTTCCATAGAGACCAGCCAAATGCAAAAGACAAAAATCTTCTGAATTGAAAAACAAGTACGCAAAAAAATTCTAGGACAAAACAAGAGACAGTGAAACCATGAGAATCCAAACAAGATTTCTCTCCTATGTGCCACACCCAAGTCACTGTACCTTGGACATCTGGCGATAATACTTCTGGTAGTTGACAGGATTATCTGGAATCTAGACCAAAATGCACATCACAAGCACAGACATGAAAAAGAGAACACGATATGCACATTACACGGAAGTAATAATAAGAAAGATGACCAAAAGGCTCTAATTCAGACTATGGACTGGGGAGTCCAGCTGCCCAACAACTAGCCCTGCCCAGTACCTGCCAATCCTCCCCACACCTACATCCACTCTCCCCAATCCACCAGCCCCTGATGCCATCACGCCCTGCCCCTTAAAACTATTCCTTCTGGGAACCAATGTTTACTCCATCACAACAATCAATGGGAAAACATGTTTGATGCACAGAATTTCAACAGACAGTTAAGCTCACTAAAAGGTATATCCTCTATACATCAAGAGTCCTGTACTTTAGCATGAGACCTTGTGTGAGCAGCTCAAAACTCACTATAGACGTGATAAATATATTAGAGAAGAGGAACTGTGACATTCTCTAGAGCCCGTGCATGAGTGATCAAACTGAGCTTCTGATCTTGCTGTTCACTAGCCCCTTGGAGCTGTGACCATCCATCAGCCCCAAGACAGGGTTTGAGAGGACTGGCCTAGCCAGACTATCTGGAGAAGGCCTACCCAGGTCTTGTCCACTGGCAGGAGGGCCCTGGAAAGGCGACAGAGTCTTGCTGCCATAGCTACTGCTCCCACGGCAGGTAATCTGGTGACTAATCAACCCAGCCAAAGCAGCCAAGAGCTTCAGGACCTTGTCATCACGTGAATAACCAGGAAAGGACAAACTGGAAAGCTGTCAATAACCTAACAACTGGGGGAAAAGCAGCTATGATGGGGAAGACCCATTAAGAGAACGGTGGCGTGAAGTAAGGGTAGGGGCAAATTCCCCAAGCTACGAGCACAGTCTCCACGGCCTCTTCCCCACTGGGCTGAGGGTCCTGGTAAAGCTCCCCATGTGCAATTAAAAGAAGGTTTGATGTCCTTGGCTCATGTGGTCATGGGTCAGGCTCAACTCAGCAGATTCCCACAGATCTCAACGTGATCCCACCATGGATCGGGGGGAACAGGGCTTACCTGAGAAATTCTAAGGAATTCATGTGCATCTTTTAGACAGGATGAAAATTCAGGCATGTTGTGAGCCCCAGCCTAGAAAAGAGACGACCAAAATGGAGAAAAAAGAGTGTGACATAGTGAACACAGGAAGGCCCTGCTGCTGGCTCGGCTTCACCACTGCAAAGCATTTGACATCCACAGCCTCTCTGGCTCCTCACAAGAGCCCTACAAGATGGGCAGAGCAAGTCTTACTTTTTACGGACAGGTTTTGTATATGCTTTATTCTTATGTCAACCTCATTCCCAAATATCTTTCTAGCTACTCCTCTACCAGCCAACTACCCCTCATAATGAAGAACGAACCAACAGTGCCCTGGCCTGACAACACCCGGCTCTGCCAAGGGTGAGAGGGACTCAGATCTTGTCCAGGGCCAACCTTTTGTCATTAAAATTACATCGAACACATATTGGCTTCACTCTGCATCTTTTCAGATGAGAATTCCCCTACTTCTCCAAATTCTTCATATTTACCATTTCATATACCACAATAACATGCTCTAATTAATGGGTACCACTTTGGTGTCCCATTCTCTGCCACTACAAAAAATAGTAGCCTGGAATGTTTTTCTATTAACAGGACGTTCACTGCAGTGCAAAAGATATGGCCATCTTGGATCACTTTCTCCATAGAAATCCAAAAGGCTCCAAATATTCTCTGGCCATCGTCCCCCTTGCCTGGAACACTCTTCCTCCTCTGCCCTGACCACTGACCTCCCTGGCTTCCACTAAGTCCCACCTAAAATCCCCCCTCCTACAGGAAGGCTTTCCCAGCCCCTCTCAATTCCAGTGCCTTCCCTCTGGTCATTATTTCCGATTTATCTTGCACGGAGCTTGTTTGTATCCACATATTTACTTTTTGTCTACCTCACTGGACTGTGAGCCCCTTCAGGGCAGGAGTCTTATTCTGCCTTTCTTGGTATTCCTAGGGCTCAGGACAGTGCCTGGCACACAGAGGGCACTTAATAAGTGTTCTAGAATGGCTGAAGCAATTTGTAGCTCCACCAACAATATATTAGCGTGCCCTGACAGTCATCTTCAGGCATCTCTGACAATTTTTTAGAAATGAAGCACAACCTTTGCATTTCCCTTCATCGTGATTTGAGGCCTTCTGTCACCTGGTTAGCATTCTCCAATTTTTTAGAGAACTTTTGTTCAGATCCTTAACAGCTCACCCATGGAAGAACGGTTCATGGAGACGGTGAGTCTGGGTCAGCTCCCTCCCTGGCTTGGCTCTCAAACTTTTGTCAAAGAAGTCTGCTGCAAAGAGTTTTCTTGTCTGAGGCTTCCCTTCTTGTCCTAGTTCCTCTTATTTTGTTTGGACAAAAGCTTTTTACTTTAATGTAATCACAATGATCTATTTGCCTTCATTCCTTGGGTTGGTATCCCCAACACTCACCACAGAGAAGGCGCTTAACAAATCCTTACTGATTGAGAAATTAGTAATACTCTCCAGTGAGCAATCACTTAAGTATCTACTATGTGCCAGGCAAAGGCAGCACTGGGCCAGGAGTCAGAAAGACTCATCTTCCTCAGTTCAAGTCACTTATCCTATTTGCCTCAGTTTCCTCATCTGTAAAATGAGCTGGAAAAGGAAATGGCAAACCACTCTAGCATCTTTGCTGAAAAAATCCCAAAGGGGTCACAAAGAGTCAGACACAATGGAACGACTGACCAACAACAAATGTGCCAGGCACTGTTCTCAATGCTCTACCAAGTAAGGCAAAAACAAGGTCTCTGCCTTTGAGGAACTCCTGTCTGGCCCTCTCCATCCCTTGTGTGTAAGAACCCATCCAGGGCCCAACTGGGTTTTCTCCTGTTTTAGATGCTGACGTCTCACAACAGTAGGTTAAGGATCTGTTCTGACCTGCCTGTGGCTTCTATGGTGAAAGACGTTTGTCTAAACTCAATTTTGGACAAATTGAGTTCTTCCCCAAGTAACTAAGATTCTCAAGTTGATCCAATCCTGGGTCCCTGAGCTCCAATGTCTGTCTACAGTATATGCCTTGACATCTTTGGTCCTGAGCTCTTGACCTTTTCAGCGTCCTGGACCCTCTGGAAGTCCAGCTGCTGAAGCCAAGGGACCTCTTCTCACAACATTATTAAACTCACAAAATACATGGGATTAAAAAGAAACTCAGTAAATTGAAAGCTATCAAAATATTTTTTTAAAAAGTTGGTAGACCACAGGTTAAAAACTGTTCTAGGTTTGTTTCTCAGAATGAATTGTGTTCCTGTTTTTGTCTAGTTCTATATAAACTATCCCTTTGGTAGTCTGATTGGTGTGTGTGTGTGTGTATGTACAAATAATATATAGTCTCACATACAGGTGTATGTACCTATAGGTGTGTGTACGTGTGGATATGCATGTATCTGAATGTATACACACAAACACACACCCGCAGATAAAACTGCCGTCTCATCCATTAGAATGTAAGCTCCTGGAAGGGAGCGATTGCTTTACACTGTATCTCAGCACTTAGCACAGTGCCCGCCACACAGTATAAGCAATTAATAAATGCTCAGTGATTTTTATTATATTGGCATGGTCCAACCATGCACAATGACTCTCTCTCTTATTTAAGTCATTCTTTCTCTAAAGAGTACTCTGTAATTGTATTTACATAAGGGTTACTATCAGCAATTTTAAGCATTCTGCATTTACTTTGAATGGGGGTTCCCATTCTATTACTTCTTCCTGGGAGTTAATGCTATATAGAATGCTGTAGATTTGTGAGGATTTCTTTTGTACGTTGCTATTTCACTGAAGCTGTTATTTGTGCCAATTTCTTTGCTGACTCTTTCTGGTTTCCTAAGTAGAGCACTGTGTTGTCGGCAAAAGGGGGCAATTCATCTCCTCCTTGCCAGTGATTATGCTTTAATTTCCCTCCCAACTAATCACTAAAGCTAGCATCTCTATAACAGTGCCACTGAGGAAAGGGGTAATTCTAACTTTACTACCAAATTTAATGGAAAAGCTAGGAGTTCTTGACCTGGGGTCCATGAACTTGTTTGATTATAATAATATGAGCATTGTATTTCAATATAATGCATTTCCTGTATTTTACTTAATGCATTTAAAAACTTTATCCTGAAAAGGAGTCCATAGACTTCACCAGAACATTAAAAGTTTCCATGACACACACAAAGTTACGAATGCCCGTCTTAGTGCTTCTAGACAAACGTCCTTTGGAGAAAGAGGCAGCACTGGGGGCCTCAAGCCCAGCTCTGCGCTGAAGAGCAGCAGCTGATCTACATGTCATTGCTGGTTATTCTGTCCAGAGCCCCAAGTGCTGTGGTTCGTCACAGTTTCACAAGATCACGTCGATGAGTGTTTTTTAAAAATGAAAATGGGGACACATGCCCGGAGTCCACAGACAAGTCGAGAATAAACGTGCAGGAGAGAATACCTCTAGGAAGGCTTGGATGGCGAACGCTGTATCCCAGAGCTGAGAGCCATTGGTGCCCTAGAGACAGTGGAAGCAGAGTGAGGGCGGCAGCCTGAAATCCTTTCTCCTCCTGGAGGGGTCCTCTGAGTCAGAATTACTTGTTACTTGTCAAGCTGGCCCCATCATTGCTCAGGAAGCCCCATCGCTACTCGCACACTATTCCCCCTCTTAAGGAAAGAGCCCATCCCAGGCCCCCTCCTCTTACCCCATTTTTTGGGGGGGGGGGGCGCCTGGGATAAAAAGACTTTCCAGATTAAAAAATGGCTAAACATGGGTCCAGAGCTCCACTCAGAGAGCCCAGGGCACAGTTTCTGAGGCTCTGGAAGGCCTCCCCATCCCCAAACCACCTCCTCCCTTCCAAACTGAAACTAACACTACACAGAGAATTTCGCAAATCGGGACACTCTGAAAATGGAAATCCTCTTTCGGGAAGGGCAGGACGTGGGAACTTTGTTAGGAAGGCACCAACTGGCATAAATGAGTTTACTTTAACGAGGAAAGGAAGAATAGAGGCAACCAAGGAAAGCACTGATGGAGGGCCCAAGGGGTAACAGGTGGGGATGGGCACAAATCCCTGGCTCGGCTCCCTCCATCCCAGTAATCTGAGCCGGTGCCACTGTCATGCCATCATTGCCATGGCAGAGCCGTATTTCCTTATGTGTCTGCAAAAACGGCCCTAGAGAGGAGCTGGACATTTGTTCGCTGAAACCAATGATTTATTAGGCCAGAGATAGATAACTATAGCAGAGTACTCAAGCACCCACTGACAGATGATCACCCTGCAAACAAGTTTGGGCATATACCCAGAAATCTGCTGCCAACACACAGAGCCCAAACATCCTTCAGAAGGTTCCCTGATGTCTCCTGTGATCCTGGAGAGAGCCCGTCCCACGTCTCACATCTCAAAACTGGAATTCATTCACAGGGCCTGGCCCAGATGGACAGAGTGCACTCCCAGCAAGCCATGTCCCACCCCACACCCCCAGAAGACCCTTGTTTCAAAGGCATTTACCTGCATCTTCATGCCATCAAGCCCCAACCTGGAAGGGAGATGACAAAGCCAAGGTGGTTACTCAAAAGCCTGCCTGAATTTCCAAGAGTGAGAACCCTCCAACAAGACCCACCCTTAAACACTTTACAATCAGGCATGGCCATTGAAGTCTCCATCACTGGGGTGATCCACCAGGCCCTGGTACCTACAGCTGTCACCAGCCAAGCTCCACTCTCCAGCCTCCTCCAACCCCCGAGTGACCCCACGTCTGCGACCCAACCCCTGCTCCCTAGAGCCACTCTCTAATGGACCGTTCTTTGTCCAATGTCCAAATACATTATGCAGAAGAAATAGCTTTTCTTGAGAGACATGCAACTTCTTCACTGAGACCTACCACATGTAATCTGGAATTCTGGAAACATGTTCTTGGAATGCCTCGGAGGCCGGCCCGTCCACATACCACCGAACAAGCATGTTGATTGTCTTAGAAATCTGCCAAAAGAAGAAATCACAGTGTGGCCATGGCTTTACAGCTAAGAGTGACCAAGTGTCCTAGCAGATGCACCCCTCCAAATGACCACTCCACAGAGAATCAGGTGTCTCGAGCATCTGTCTTCAATGAATGAGAAAAATTCTTCACTTTGGTTCATAGATTTGGCATCTGGGATTGTCCACAAAATCCAGGAAATGTCCACCAAAGGGTCAGTGACTTGGAGAGAGCCCTGGCCAGGGGTCCAGCTCCATTCCTGCCACTGCCCCAAGGTGAAAACAGGTCAGGCAAGACGGTGAGATGAGATCACCCCCAAGGTCCCTGTGAGCACCGGCCTTCTCCCTTCTAACTCCCTAACTCAACAGAAGCCCTTATAATGCCCCATGACTCCTCTATGGACTGCCCAGGTCGTATTTTGGGTCTGTGCTTTCTGACAAAGACTGGCAGACAGAGACAATCTTTCTGGCCAGGAAAATCGGCAAGCTGTCTAAAATTTGGCCCTCAAGAGACCGAGTCAATCGTCCAGGCTCAGAAAGCCAGCAGGCATCAGAGGTCAGCCCACCCACCCTAGGCTGCTATCGTGGGGCTCTAGCTCAGAGAACGTGGCACCAGCAGAGGATGGAGAAGGTATGGAAGCATACCGGGCCAATGCTGATGCACTTGGTGAATTGGTCGTCAGCTCTTATGTGATCATACACCTCAGCCACGGCACGCTTCCTCAGGCTCGATAGGTGATAGCTTTCATACAGGTTAAGCACTCCTAGAGCGAGGAGGACAAGAAGACAGCCATGTTGCTAGCTACATTCGAGGGGAAAGCTCCTGAGAAGCTGGTCAGGAGGGCCCTCCGAGGCCCCCAGGTCAATGTCTCAGACCAGCCAAGTTCACAGAAACCTCTAGTGAAGGTTCTCTACTGCTGGTGCATTCCCTTAGCACTGCTCTGGGCCCTGTGGGGAAAAAGGTATGAACCGCTGTCTCTGCTCTGGAAGAGCTGAAACATCTCATGGGAGAAACAAAACCAACACACAAGAACCAAATAAAAACAAAAATTAAGCGCTAGGCCATGAGTGTTCTGGGTCTGGAGCCATCTGAGGAGGACTCCAGGGAGGAATCAGGACTCTGGACAGACTTTAGAGAATGGTAAGGGTGGGGGACAGGGGAGGGGAGAGAGGGAGACAGCACAGGAAGAAGCAGGAATGTAGGCCAGGCTGGAGGCAAGGGTGGGGGCATTCTGGAGGGGGTCTGCAAGACAGGATAACGATTTCCAAGGTGAGGACAGATCAGGGCCGTGACAAATGACACAAACACGAGCTCACAAGGATTTTGCTCTCCCAGGTTAGGAGAGAGGCACCTGATATCCCCCAATCTCACGGCCACATTTCCCATCTCTTGGCCTTTGCTGACATGGTGCTCTCGTATGTCCCCAGGCCCATCGTCCATTAACGTCTTTGCCTGCTGTTTCCTATCACCTGGAGAATGGTCCCCAGAGAGCTCCTGAGCCATCTCCTATGGCCAGCTGGCAGGCCACCCCTACCACGAAGGCTGCCCTGATCCCATTTGTCATCCAGGGGTGCTCAGGGCACACTGCCTGCAGAGGCCTGGACACGGGAAGCCACGGGCATGTGATCCAAGAAAGGGGCCTCTTTGGAGCAGCAAAAATGTGCATCTTGTTTTCCATGATCCATCAGGGAAGGCACTGCAGCCTCTGAGGCCAAGAGACAGTAAGGGGCTTGGGGCTGGAGGGCCACCACGTAGGAATGCCTTGAGACCCGAGTCACCTGCTTGGGAAGCACCAATGAGGTCCTAACTGCTATTCCCTGGCCAGGCAGAGACCCCGTCTCATGGATCTCTCTGCCTGCCAAGGGCATCATGCGTGTGGGTTGGCAGAGGGGAGGTGGCTCCTTAATGGACAGAGATGACTATCGAGACAAAAAGAACAGAGCAAAGAGGGATGGAGTCCCTTGGCCAAGGACGGGATGAGGGGTCGGAGGGCTGATGGTGTAAGAAGGGAAGGGAGGAATAAGAATGCATTAAGCGCCCGTTCTGGGGCACCTTTGTGTCCAAAGACAATCTCACCGGATCCTGCCAACACACCTATCACGATCCCTGTTTTATAGAGATGGAAACTGAGGCAGACAGAGGTCTTTCACTAACCAAGCCCTTAGGAGCGACAGGACTAGAAGGGGCCCTAGATCCTCCTTAAGCCTCAGAGCCCAGAGTACTCATAGTTCCTCCCTCCCGGGGCAGCTGCCAAGCTCAAAGGAGATGTCATGAGCCCCCAGCAGGAACCAGGGAGAAAGGAACCACCAGCTTTCTGGGGAAGGGAAGATCCAGGACAAAACAAGGGGCCCAGAGGACGGCAGAGAAGAAAACAGGACGCTTTGTACCTGAACCCATACAACATGACTACAACGGACACAAGTGGGCAACTGACCTCTGCAGCCGGCTTCTCTGGCAAAGGGCTCATTTCTAGGTACAGAAGAGAGTGACTAAAATCCTAAGAATAAGAGCCATTCTCCCATTGGTCAAGGGAAAAACCCAAGCTGGACTGACGAGAGCAGCGCCCATCCCAGCAGCTCACGGGGTTCCCACTGGCCAGCGCCCAGATCGGCTGTGGGAGCTGTGGGCAAACAGGCACATAACTAACGCCCTGTGTTAACGGAGCTGGCACAGCCACTTTGGAGAGCAGCACAAGCGACAGCCCCGCCCTCTGACCCAGGGGCACCGATACCAGCCACCTGCCTCAAAGAGATCAAAGAAGAAAGGATGCATGCTGGCACAAATTTTGTGGTCATAAAGCCCTGGAAATGGGGGAGGGAACTGGCCAAACAGATTATGGTGGGTGAACCTAATAGGAGATCACTGTGCTACAAGAAATGATGGTGGGGACAGATTCATGGAAACCAGGGAGAGTCTGTGTGAACTGAGGCGCAGTCGGGCGAGCAGAACAAGGGGAACAATTTTCTCCGACATCCGCACTCTGATCAATGCGATGGCCAAGCATGACTGCAGAGGTCAGTCGTGACATCTGCGGCCCAAAATTAGTCTCGGATCCTTCGCTGTTAGCCTAGGACAAGCAGGACCCAGGCCCCTGACCCCTGGTCTGTGGTCCCCACATGGCACCCCCCAAAGAGAAGTGACATCATCTGTTTTCTCCCAAACAAGGCCTATAATGCCACCGAGCCAGAGAAAGAGAGAGTACATACCTGGCCCCATGGGACGTGCTTCTGAAGCACAAGACAGTCCTTGCCCTCAAGGAACTCAAGTTCTAGTGGGCGCCGGAAAACAGGGCTGGGACGGGGCACAACCCCACGGAGATGAAATGCCAGCCAGGAACAGGATGGATGATAGAAAATCCTCAGACACTTTCCCACATCATCATCTACCTGATCCCAGAACCTCAAGGGGAAAGATGAGGCCAGCCCTTGGGGGCCCACCCTGATCAGGCTCTAGACCAGGGGCTCTCCACTTGTAAATGCATCTAAGGAAGTGCTGACCACAGTGCCCCTCCACCAGGGACTTTATTCTGTGCTTGGGAGGAGGGGACCACATGGGCTAACCTACCATAGACCAGTCGCAGGAGCCAGCTGTGGGGTGTGTAGAGGTCACAGGCAGCCACGTGATTCCTGTGGGCCGGCCAGTCTATGCTGGAATAGTCTTCAATATAAAGTTCCTGAAAAAAAAGACGACAGATCAGAAACCAGTCCTGGACCATGGGGTCGAGTCCCCTGACGGCGGCCTGGAAAGGGTCACACACAGTCCTAATCACACCGGATGTCCCACATCCGGCCACTTCGAGCCACCACGTCAGCGCAGAGGCCCTCGCTGCCTTTAATCGCTTCCCCCAAGACCATGCTGCCCATCCCCCACTCCTTCCTCTCCCTGACAGAGGGTTTCTTTCCTCTCTTCCTTCCACAGGAAGCTTCCTCCCATGTCCCAACTGCCCATGCTGCCTTGTCTTTCTACAGACCCTCGCTAGTCTTCTATGCTGACATGTGGCCTCCCCCAAGAGGAGGGAGCTACTCCAAACTCTGTCTTTGCACCCCCCAAATGAACACGGCGCTGGGTACACAGTAGGTACCTAATAAATACTTGTCGCCTGGCTGGCTTTTGTCTCTGTCTTGGTCGCCCCAGCATAATGCCTGCACACATCGGGTGTGCAATAGATGCCTGCTGATTGGTTGATAGCAGGGGAATGTTTCATGCTCTTTGTAAATATCCTGACAGCCATGCATACTGCTTGGCCCCTCGGCAGGGAGGCTGATCCAAGGCATGATAGGGGCAGGGCTCTCTAGATGGAGGGCAGGTCAAGACAGGCCAGGCCAGGGCAAAGGCTTCCCCAGTACATGAGACTCATCACTGCTCCCAGCCTCGGCCTGGACTTCGCCCTGGACTGCGGCAGGCCTTGGCCAATCCCACTGGCTCCTCTACCTTTACCAGGAACCATTTCTCCATTTGCTTTTCACTCAAAATAAAAGACAACCATGAAGAACACAACAAAATGTGGGGATTGGTCAATGAAGCCATAGGGAAGAAAGCTGACAAAATCCAGAATGACACCCAGAACGAAAGGTGGCCTGAGGGACTCCAACCATCACAGGCTAATAAATTACCTCTTTTTCCCTAAACTGAAAGTAACACCAGTTTACGGTTTCATACAGTCATTTAAAAATGTTGGTGTATCAGTAGTTACCAAGTTTACAACAATTTTTAAAAAAATAAACACAGGGACCTTAGGGAGAAGAGTAAAGTTCAAAAACCTTATTATTAATGTCTCACTCTTCTGCACCCACTGAAAGGCAGGGCCTGCAGTCAGGAAGACCAGAGCTCAAATGTGGCCTCAGAGACTATTAGCTGTGCGACCCCACGCAAGTGACTTAACTAACTTGTTTGCCTCAGTTTCCTCATCTGTAAAATGGAGATCATAATCACACCTACCTCCCAGGGTTGTTGGGAAGTTCCAGTAAGACATTTAGTGCCTGGCACATAGTGCTTAATCATTTCTGTTTCCTTCTCCCAGCTTTCTTAACGAGAGGCTCCCATGTTTATTTTAAATGTCGCTGTTGCTGAGGTTCCCAGAATCCCCCAGGACCAGCCTGACCCCTCCCCCTCCTGCCCCTGGTCACAATGAAGGGCCTCACCTGTCGGAGGCTCTGAACCAGCTCGTCCTCTTGGCCCTGCAGGCGCATGGCGTAACAGTAGCTCATGGGCAGATATACCTGGCGACAGTGGCACCACAGAGTTGAGGGGTGAGCAGGTACCCAGGCAGGAAAAAGCCTGGCAAAGAAAGCCAAACACTTGCTTACTGTCTAGCTGGGGGCCACGTAGCTTCTGTCAAGGCAAGGCTGCCCCACCTGCAGGAGGCCTCAGCTCCAACCCCACCGCTCAGTGCTGGGCACTAGGCCTTACCATGAGAACTTACAAAGATGGGTGCCAACCTGGGCCACACCCAATGTCCTCACATAGGCAGATGGCATCCCTAGAGATGGCCCCTGCCTCACGAAGCCCATAGTCTCCTAGAAATAGCACCTAAGCATATAACGGGGGAGGGTTCCCAGATATAGAACACTAGGGTTGGAAAGGGTCTCTGAGGCCCTCAACCCAACACGGGCCTCTACAGGCACAGGTGTCTCCCTGACAATGTTCCCCACAAAGGGTCATCCCACCTTTGCTTGAAAACCTCGCGTGAGGAAGAACCTTGGGAAGCAAACCAGTGGTGCTGGCCTTTAAATGATGGGCAAGAACCACAAAAGGCAAGAGAGGGCATTCTCAGCCTGAGCTCAGGCACCAAAGCAGACAAACACATGGTCCGGCCTGGCTGGCCCTTAAGGCCCAGGGGCTCGGGGCAAAGGCTGGAAATGCCCCAGCAGACAAAACCAAACAAGGAGACTAGAAGAGACTAGGAAACCTTCCTCAAAGCCAGAGCAGTAGCACATGGTGCTAAAATGAGTCAGACGTGGAGCTGAGGCCTGTGGGGGGCACAAAGGCAGCCAGAGGTGAGGGTCTGATGCTCAGGGGAGAGACAACAAGTGAAGGCCTGGGAGCAAGTAATGTGCCTCAGGACTGGAGGTGAAGAGAAGAAAGGCCAGGACACAGACCTCGGGAGCGCTGATCTCAATGAAGGGCTCTGCAACAGAACTGAGAAGACACATGGAAAGATGGACGAGAGAAGCAGGAGCCTCTGGGGCATCGAGAAAAGACCTCAGGTGAGGCACGAAGATCAGAGACTGAGGACTGAACAGAGGTCAGGAGACGAGATGCCTGGGAGGTCCCGGGCACCCCTGAGGAATGCCCATAGGCTAGTGGGAGCAGAAGGTCCAATGCAGGAAATAGAGATGGTGAGAGGAGTGGTGCCTGCTAGGCTGGCATCGGGATGGAAAAGGAGTGATGGAAGGCTGCTTTTACAAGTGGGGAGAGCTGAGCAGGTCTGGGAACAAAGAGGACAAAGCAGAGGTGGAAGATGGGTGAGAAAAGGGAGCACTAGGGCCCTGACAGTCCTGGAGGAAGCACGAAGGCCTGAGATGCATGCCCAGAGAGAGGCCTGAGCAGGGACGAACAGGGTGCCCAGATCGACCAGCAGCATTTGCTGGAGGAATGGAGGTGGGGAGGGAGCTTCAGCGGGAATCCCGGGGCCAACTTATGAGGTCTTTGAATCTTGTGGAGACAGAAGAGCAAAGAAGGCCTTGGGAGCTTGACAACAGTCCCTAACAGTGGGGCAGGATCAGTGGGGCACCAAGCAGAGGCCGGAGCAAGCAAGGGCAGGGGCCCAGCAGGGCCAACAAGCAGGCTCCAGAGCCTCCAAGACCAACCAACCAACTAGAGAATACAGTTATCCCACGTCCAAAGAGAACCACGTTGTTGATACATACCACATTTCAGGAAAGAGGGTATTCAGTCCTTCCCAGCTGTAAACATTCAGGATGGCCAACCAAAACTTTCCCCATGAAGGGATTCCAAGAGCACCACCTAGAAAAGACCAGGTCCCAAAGAATCAACCCCCTTCTGGTGCTTCCCTACTGCCCAAAAAAACTTCTGCTGCCCACTCAGAAGGTTGGTGGGAGCCAACATCCACTTCAAGAGAAGAAAGGAGGACACAAGGCCAGCCTGGGAAGGAGGGTCCTGCTTCCACGTAGCTCTGAGCAATCCCAACCAGCACGTGAACCTGAGGTCAAAGAAAGGTACCCACACACTCCCCCACTGCAATCCTCTGCCACACCAAAGCTCCCAGCCAGATTTTACATGTTCTCCAAGGCAGGATAAAAAAACTGACGACACTAACAGAGGTGTAAATAAAAATGACAGGCACGCTGAAAAATTCTCCAGAATGCCAGTTGCTCAGTGTAGGAACAAGATAAAGCACTGAAGTTGTATGTTATCAGATGGAGGGAGAGTCACAGCCTTGTCGCCTCGTTCAGAGTCCAAACCACAGAAGTAAAACAGAGAAGCAAGTGTGGGAAGAAGACCACATTCTCCACAGAAGTCACAATGGCCGCTTCATCTCTACCTACCCACTAACAGACATCTCTTGTTAATCTATATAAGGGTGGGTATCCTCAGAATCCCCAGGGAGTAGGGGAAAGCTGGAGAGCCTGGCACCCAAAGGCACCAGCTCCAGTCAAGAGGTGAGGTGGAAAAAAAAAAAGAGGTGAGGTGGGACCTCCGGATTTGGGGCCCCAAGACCATGGCTCACTGCCTAATCACCATACACTAACCAGATCCTCTTCAATCCCAAGACAGAAAATTACAACCCTATAAAAAACCTTCCTTCTTCACACCTCACAAAAGTCCAAAGGGGAGTCCGTAGTTATCACGAGCAGTTCCATGGACCCAGAGAATGGACAGAAAGCCAGCCTTGGGGTCAGGAAGGCCCAAGTAAAAACCATGCCTCAGAGGCTTACTCAAGAGCCTGCTCAAGTCAATAAAACACTGGACAACACCTACTATGGTGGCACCACCAGGGCTACAAAGAAAGGCCAAAGTTGTCCCTGCCTTCAAGGCGCTGCCAGTCTAATGGGGGATGCAACCCACAAACAACTGTGTCCAAACAAGCTTTTGACAGGCAAACTGGAGCATAAATGAAGAGGGTTCAGGAAGCCCAAAGGTGGAGACAAGCGGGGAGAGGTGGAGGCAGCAGAGGCACCGAATGACACAGGGCCTGCGAAGATGATGGAGCAGGCTGGGAAGGGCTTTAGGCACCAACCAGAGGATTCTGTATTTGCTCCTCAGGCATTTTATGAAATTCATTTGTTTGACAGGAGAACAGACTGGAGTGTGGGCAGCCCCCCACAGACTACTGTGAGAGTCCACGAGGGAGATGCTGAGGGCCTGCATCCAGAGATGTTTACCTCCATCAAGTGTTGCTTTCCTGGTCTATAAAATGGAGATAATCCTAGTATCCACCTGTAAGGGTTGGGGATCCAACCAGAGTTTCGCAAACCTTAGAATGCTATACAAGTGCCAGCTGCTGTGAGGACACCGAGGCTTGCCCACAGACAAACAACTAGGAAGGAACAGAGGCAGGCAGAAGAACCCCCAGGATTTCTCTGATCCTCAGAAGTGACCCCAGTGACAGCTCAGCTCTTCTTAGCAGTACAAGGATCCAAGACAATCCCAAAGAACTCAGAATGAAGCACTCTAACCACCTCCAGACAAAGAACCACTGGTGTCTGAATGAAGACTAAAGCAGACTTTTTAAACTCTTTTCAGGGGAGGTTTAAGTTTTCTTGCATAAAATGACTAATACGGAAATATGTCTTCCATGAACTGCACCTCTGTAACCTAGATCAGGCTGCTTATTGCCTCAGGGAGGGGGAAAGGGGAGGAGGGACAGATGGAATTTGGAATTCAAAATTTTTTTAAATGAATGCTGAAAATTGTTCTACAAGTAATTGGAGAGAAATTTAAAGAAAAAAAAAGAAGTAAATACAGTGCCACAGAACCCAGTCTTGGTCAAGAGAACGCCATCCCCAACATACCTTTCTCATGAAGGTTGGTCCTGGCGCGCACCAGGGCAGGGTCATCTGGTCCAACCCCCAAGATTCGCAGAGATACGTAGTTCAAGGCAGTGCCAAACACAGTCGACTTATCCTCAACATGCCTGCAAAAGAACGAAGGAGTCCAGAGAAGACTCAACCTCTGCTGATGACCCCCATCTCACCCAGCAAGGCTTCTGCCCAGATCCTTCAGGATAGAACAATCCTCCACACCAAAGGGGTGAGAGAGAAGCAGAGCAACCCCAGCGGGCAGGAGGTTTCTGTCCGGCCATCTCAGCAGATTCTGCCCCACTCCACCCCATGCCCAGGACTCTGCAAGGATGGAGCCAACAGACCTGCTTCTCCTCTCTTCTCCCCCATCTCCACTTCTCTCCATCTCCCCCTCTCCCTTCTCTAGATCTCTCCTCTTTATCTCTCCTCCCCCCTGTCTCTATCTCTCTCTCTGCTCCTCCTTTTCTCTTCCCCATGTCCATCTCTCCCTCTCTTCTCTCCCTCCCCCCATCTCTCTCTTCCTCTCTCATGTCTCTGTCTCCCTCCCTATCTCTCTATCCCTTCCACTGTACCTAAAGAATTCTGTCATACCAAACGCAACCCAAAAGGCCTGGGCCCCAGGAAACCAGTCCGTATTTCAGCAAGAAAAGCACTCTGGTTCTTGACCAGCTTTTCCAAGCTCATTAAGCAATGAAGAATTAAGACACGTACTCCTGGGATTTCAGAAACCTCAGCAAGTTCCAAAGGACCTCTACCCTACCTGTGCTGAGACTCAGGAACAGAGGGGAAGCCCCCCCCCCTCAACCCTCAACCTTCTCTCAAGGGAAGAATTCCGCTAGAAGCTCACCACGCTACAAATGAATGAGTCAAAGACGTGACCATGTTCCAAATGGGCTGAGGAAGCCAGCATTTGTAACAGGCTTTATAAAAACAAGGGGTGCCAAAAGCTGAGGACAAGATTTGGGTCATTTCTGCTATAAATCAAGAGGACGAAGTCCATCTGGGCAGCGCATGGTGCTTGCAGAAATGTCATGTCCTTCGGAGCCCAGGGCCTCCCTGATTCATACCGTGCTTTTAGCCAGGGTCACGTCTCAGGGATGAAGAGACTGCCTAAGGACGCAACCAATCACAGCAGCCTCATTAAAGTCAATTGCTAAGAAATGTCTGCTCCTGTCCCCACCCCTTCCTGCCTGCCCTCTTGCATGATCTAGGCCAGTCACCAACAAGCCATCTGCTCTCTTGGTCCTCTCCACTAGCTGCCTGCCCCAAAGCCTGGAAGGTTCTCCCTCTTACAAGACCTGCAGCTCAGGTGGCCCCCACTGCATGTGGCCTTTCCCAAGCCTCCCATGCCACACCCTCCCAGGCACCTTGCCATATACACAGATACCTATGGATGGGCATCTTCTAAGTTCCCTGAGGGCCAACCAAGCAGAGTGCCAGGCCCCTGAGAGGCACAAAATCAACAGTGGCCCCCTGAGTGATTGGGGTGAATTGTGTGCTTGGACTGCCAGCTTCTATTGACCTAAGAATGAGGATTTCTTCATCTCAGGGTGCCCGAATTATTCAAGGGTTTGTGGGGCCAGGCCTTGAGCTCAGGGTTGGAGGTACAAAGACAGTAGCCACAATCCCTGTCTGCAAAAAGCTTCTACTCTCCTGAAAGGGAAACAAACATCACCTTCCACAGGGACGTATGATGTCAATCCAGACTAGGTCCATGGGAAGGGATGGTAGGCACAGGCCACCCGAAGAGGGGCGCCAGGCACAGGGGTGGGGGGTGGCAATCGGTACAAAGGTGTGGAGAGGGGAGAAGGCAGAATGGCTCGACAGGTCAGCTGGGCAGGCCAAACCAAGCTGCTGCTGGAGTCGACTGAGTAGGGGACAGAGAACAAAGCTTTATCCTCTTCAGACTCACAGGCCCCAGCCGCCGTCAGGAAGCTGCACAGATCGCAGGTAGCGCTCAATCTCCTCTTTGTACCCAGCTGGGAAGGAGGTGTTGGTCACGTGGCACGTGATCAAGAGTCCTACATAATCAAAAAGAGAGAGTTCCTTAACTGTGAGAGGTCACTTCTAGATCGAGCAGAAAGAGAAGTGAGGTCAAGTGCTCCCTCTGACACTATCAGCGTGACCTTGTAGACAAGTCCTGGAACTTGAGGCAGTTTCCATGTCTACAAAATGGAGCTAACAACATCTGTCGTATCTTTCTTAAAGGTTATGTTGATATTTTACAACTGTTAAAATCCTATATGAGCATTAGTTCAAAATATTATAAAACAACATAGCCAAGTATCCGTTGGGATCCTCTGAGTAGGAAAGAGTATGATTTAATATGTGAACACCACCTTGTGTATCTTACACTAAGCAGAGCTTAGTTACGTCTTAACAAGAGATAGCGGGGGTGTGACCTAATTTCAAATATTCAAACTCTCATTCTGATTCTAACCCATTCCCTCCTAGTAACATCCATAAAGTCCATGTGCAATTTAAAATAGTCATAACTTTGTAACTATGTGACAGAAGCTGTAACGAGGATTAGAAAGCTTGATGTATCTAGTTTTTGTCTCTAGAAATTTTATTTTTTGAAATTCAACTTAAAAATTACTTATTTTTCAAGATTATTGTTGACCCATGGCTTCACTAGAAGAGAAAGTAAACTTTCTTCCTTGGTTGGCTGAACTAATATCTACCACCACTGTCCAAAGTTTTCTTGGCCTCCAGGTTCACCAGATTTGACTCCACTGGACTTCTTTTTCTTGGCCTCCGAGTTCACCAGATTTGACTCCACTGGACTTCTTTTTATGGGGACGTGTGAAAACTAATGTTTGTTCAACCAAACCTCGATCTAAATAAGACTTGCAAGCTAGGATAACTGATGTGATTGCTGGCATTCCTGAAAATCAGCTTGAAAACGTTTTCCACGAACTACAGAATCATATTACCCTTTGTATTAGTAATGATGGTGGCCGTGTTGAAAATTAACAAGAACGATAAAAAAATTAAAGTATTTCTTCTTTCTTTTGCTTCTTGCAGATTCTATCACACATAGTTACAAAGTTACAACTATTTTAAATTACTCACGGACTTTATAGACACCCCGCATATTTACCTCTAAATCATTCCCGTTTACTGCCTCCTAAAATCCACCTTTACCCTGACCCTAAAAAGACATCCTCCCCATTCTCACTGGCCCTTGTCTAACCCAAACCCACTCCTAATCCTCTATCTCCAAACTTCGTCCCTCAAAACAGCCGTATTACTTAACTACAGTAACCTTATCCTTACGCTAGACTTTCAATATACAAATATGTACCTGTATGTGCAAATAAGCAGAAACAAATAATATCGAAAGGCAAAAAAGTAAAATCTAAAATTAGATGCTCCTTAGGGATATTAAACACCACCAGGAAATTATACCAATATCATTTAAAAGATTAAGTAACAAAAATTATAATTGGACCAGCACTAAATTTAAAAGGTGGGCAAAAACTGATGACCAATTTAAAATCCAGGTATGAGTCAGAGAAACAAAACCCAAAAGCAATCTTGGCTGGCTAATGTATTCTAAACAGAGTAACTAAAAAATGCGTTCACTCTTTCCCTTCATCATTCTTTTTCTCAAACTCCTATTTTCTGGTCTTTCTCTCCATCCCATTAGGAAAGCAACAACAACCAAACCTGTTAAAAATAGGTAGTGTCCAGCAAAAATTCTGAGTAAACTGAGTAAAATTCTCCACTGTTTTACTATTTCTCCCTACTGCTCATTTAGCTTTCCTTCAAGAATTTAGGTCCTATGACACTTGGTACACATCTATTTTGTACTAATGGTAATTCATTATCTACAGTACCTTCCATCAAAATGTAGTTTCCTTGTTTATCTTTTTAAAGTAGGTCTACTTTTGCCGTTGTTTTGTCTGAGATTATGATTACTATTCCTGGGGTTTTTTTTATTTCATCGGAAGCAATATTTATTTTGTTCCTGCCCCTTTAAACCCCTTACTCCATGCATCTCTTTCAGTTTCAAATGCGTTTCTTATTATTGGATTCTGGCTACAAAACTTCTCTACTACGCTCTTCCATTTCATCAGTGAGTCTATCCTGTTTCTTGTACTTTTCCTTCTGTTTATTGCCCCACCTTTAAGTTTGTTTTGCTTCTGACTAAAACCTCCCTCTTATGCCCCATCAGGTGAAGTGTGTCCTGGGGCAGCTAGGTGGCGCAAGTAGAGTGCCGGCCCTGGAGTCAGGAGGACCCGAGTTCAAATCAGACGCTTGACACACTAGCTGGGTGACCTTGGGCAAGTCGCTTAACCCCAATTGCCCTGCCTTCAACATCACCTGCTTCCTCCCACCCTGTCCCTCTGATAATATGAGATAACTGCATCCATTCCTCTGCTTGGTTATATTCCTCTTTCCCTTTCCACTCCCCAGCCCTCTAATGAGACTTCCTCTAGGACTCCTGATCATAGAGTTCTAGGGAGATCTATGCATCATCTCAGTGCAGCTGGGTAGCACATTGGAGAGCTCTGGGCCTTGGGTCAGGAAGACTTATCTTTTAAAAGATCTTTTGTTTTCTGGAATAGCCTATACATGCCAAGCTCTTCACTCCTAGGTATTAGTGGCTGGCAAATATTCTGTGGTCCTGATTGTGCCTCCTCACTACTTGGAATGCTTTCTTTCTGGTTAGTGTTTTCTTTCTTTCATTAAGGACCTCAGGGTTTTGGCTGAGAAGTTTCTTAAAGTTTTCTTTTAGGGAGTTTCTTATAGGAGGTAACCAACATTCTTTCAGTTTCTACTTTGTCTTCTGGTTCTAAGTGTTTAAAATACAAGCTTGAAATATGACATTTAGGCTCTTTTTTTGGTCAAGGCTTTCAGGTAGTCCGACTCTTAAATACTGTTTTCTAGGTCAGTCGTTTTTTGCTTGAATGTACATTTTCTTCTATTTTTTTTCAGTCTTTGGACTTCAATATTTCTTGATGTCTCGTGGAGTCATTCAGTTCTATTTGGTCAGTATTAATTTTCACGGGTCTCTTTTCTTGGGTGAGGTTTTGGATGTCTTGTTCCTTCCACAGCTTGTTTCTGTTCCCTTTCTTCCCTTTCACTGATCTCATTTGTTTTTTAAAATCATTTTTAAGCTTTTTAAAAACACTTGCTTTCTAGTTGGATTTATGCCTGAGCTGTGCCTCCCTGAGACAATTCCTACTGCTGCTCTGGAATCAGCCTCTTCTTCTGCATTTATGGGTTGGCTTTCTGGTGGCCCAATGTTTATTTGCTCATTCTTCCGGCCCTGTCCTTGACTTGATGTTGGAGGTGAGCTCTACATACTTCCTAAAGGAATTCTCTGGGCTGGTCCTGTCTTTGGCACTATTAGCATACTGGGAAACTGCAGTTTCAGAGAGACTGAATAGCTAGCTTCCATCTGGTCTGGGATTCCTGCCCTAGCAAGCGTCTGCTGCTGTGGGCAGCTCAGCTCGGCTCTTTTCAGAGCTAGGACCTACAAGTCTCCACCACCCCAAAGCACAGGTTCCCATCCTCAGTCCAGCCCGATACGTGAGGACAGAGCTTCCTGCCCTCCTTCAAGTTCAAGCCCCCGGGGCCTCTTCCTGACCCAAGGCACAGCTTCTACTCCCTTTCTAATCCTGGGTGCTGGAAGGCTCCTCAGGGACCAGAACCAGTCCCAATATCTGCAGACCTGCCTCTCTCCCTGGGCCAACTTGGTCTGGAAAAATGACTCATTTTTTTCTTGGATTCCATCTGGTCTTGCCTAGCAGGTCTGTGACTCTGCCCCAAAACTGGTAAATTTTAAAAACGGGAACTAGGTAAAGCATCCTTTCTACAATTCCAGAACAAAAAGTAAAGAAAAAAGTCTATTAACGAGGAACAAGAGCAGAGGCACAGGAGACAGCAAGACCTCAGTCACTTCCTGGTTTCGTCTGTAAAACGGGCACCATCCCAGCACCTTCCTCCTCCTCGCCAGGACGGTTGTAAAGTTGTAAAGGCTGGCACACAGCGGGCACTCTGGATGCTTCCTCCCTCCATCCTTCCCCCTGAGGCCAGGAGCTTCAGGTCACACTAGGAGGGAGCCTCGGGAAGGACTGATCCATGCCGTGGCAGTGAGGAGCACTCCCCCGCCTCCATATCCCCTTACCCCGAGCCATTCCACCAGGCTCCCTCCCTTCTGTCCGTGGGGTTACCAGAAACTCTTCGGAAAGCCACGTGAAAGGACTCTCACCAGGCACCACCCAGGATCCCAAGCCCAGTGGAGCTAAAGTGGGGCCGGCCCGAGGTCCAAAGCCTTCGCTCAACAGAGAACACACCTGAGCGTGTGTCCCCCCAGGCTGCGACCTTGGTGGCCACACTGACAGCGTGCACATTCTCAGCAGGGCACGTGCACACACAGGCCCGAGTGTCTTTCTGGAAACACTAGACACTCACATGCGCAGGTGCCACCCTCTGACCACACAGACATGCACCCACGCGTGTACAAGCAGCACCTTTACACGTATGTATACACGCTCACACGTACTCATTCCCAAACCGTCACTTTGACCGCACATGCGCTCTTGCACACACACACACACACACACACACACAGCTGCCGCCCTCTGACCACAGACGCGCACCCACGCGTGTACAAGCAGCGCCTTTGCACGTATGTATACACGCTCACGCACACTCATTCCCACCGCACATGCACTCGCTTGCACTCACAGGCTCATCGGCCGCACCTGGCAGCAGGAACAGGGGGCCCCCGTAGTCCCCGGGCCAGTGGCCGTCCTCCGCCTGCAGCTGCGAGTAGAACTTCATGCCCTTCCACGCCCCCTCCCCGGCCGTGCGGGCGGGGGGCAGCTCCTCGAAGTACTTCGCCTGCGAAGGGAGAGGATTAGTGGGGGCGGGAGGGAATCGAGGCCCCCCCTCCCTCCCGCTCCTCCCCCGCCCCCCCTGCTCCTCCCCCCGGGGTGGGTGCACCCACCGTGTCCAGCCCCACGGCGTGGGCCTCCAGGGCCCTCTGCTCATCATCCCCCGGGCCGTACGTCCAGCGCTGCCGGCCCTCCTCGTTGGCCAGGCGCCAGCGGCTCAGCTCCGTGGCTGGGGGGGTCTTGTAGGGGCCGCCCCTCCTCCGCAGGCACCTGGGGGGGGACGGGAGTGAGGGGTCGACACGCGCCAACCCTTTACCCAGCTCCCTCAGACTCCGCGCGATGCCAGGAGTCCCTCCCCCAGCCGGGCTCTGAACTGGTGGGGGGTGGGTCTCCTTCCAGGCCTTGCCCGCATACAGCAGGCGCCTCATGAGTGCTGCCCGGGGCCGGAGCCGGGCAGAGGACAACCAACGAGTCCAGCGAGTGGGCGTTACTGACGCGGGGCTGCGGCGGGTGGTCGTTGGGGTCCGGGGCAGGCGCGGGCGCTACTCACGTGCCGTCCGTCATGGTTCGGGGTTCGGATGTCGGGGCTCGGGGCTCGGGGCGCGGACACCAATCTAACCGACACCGCTCGCTAGCTAGCCAGCGCTCCGGTTATCGAGCCAGGCCGCCGTGGGGCACGCCGGGAATTGTAGTCCGGCCGGGGCTGGGGCCACATGAGCCGAGGTGCGCCGGGCCAATGGGAACGGGCCAGGGGCGGGGCCCGCTGCGGACCTCGCGTTCCATTGGCTGTGGCCGGACAGTTGAGAAGGGTGGAGCGCGCAGGGACGCGCCGATTGGAGGAGGATTGGAAGGGTGACCGGGGGCGGGGCCAACCCTGCAGAACTCGAGCGGTCGGGGCCCGCGGCTCCCTACGCCACACTCCCTGCGAGCGGTGAACCCAGCTCACATTTCACAAGTCGGGAAACGGAGGCCGCGGAAAGGTCGCCGTCCCCCGCAGCCCACCGAGTCAGCCCAAGGCACTGGGCGCTTCCTCCGGGGAGGCCCCGGGCCCCCCAGTCATCCGCCCTGGAAGGCATCGTTAGTCTGGAGAGGGGGGCGGGGCAGACTTGAGTGCGAATGCAGCCTCGCCTCCTGGATGGTTTGACCAGGCTGCGCCATGTCTCAGTTTCCTCCCCTGTATAATGGGGGCTTGTGTAGCTCTGGGCCCGAGTCATGAAGACCCGAGTTCAAATCCAGCCTCACACCTCCTAGCTGGGTGACCTTGGGCAAGTCACTTCACCCTGCTTGCCTCAGTTTCCTCATCTGTCAAATGAGCCTGACGACATGGCAAAGCACTGCAGCGTCTGTGCCAGGAAAACCCCGGAGGGCATCAGAGTCGGACACCCAAATGGGGACCCCAGGGGGAGCGCCTCTGCCCTCCAGCATGCTTCCCAGGGGCCTCCAGAACCCACTCCTGCCCCATCCCGCCTCTGCTCTTCTCCCAGCAACTATTCTTTGTCCTCAATCAGCCCCTCAAGGCTGGCCCCAGGCTCCTGCCCCACCCCATCCCTGGGAGCCCCGCGCAGCTGCCACCTCCTGGGGTGCCTCCACCCTGCCCTTAATCGCACACAGCAGCACTCTGGGGGGAGGGGGACCCGTGTCGGCTCCAGGCAGGCTCTCCCCTCAGTGCCTGGGAGCGTGCTGTGGAGAAGCTTTTAAAATAGGAAGAGGATGCGAAAGTGGACAACCTGTATCCAATTGTGTACTGTTTGGAGGAGGGGAGGGACAGAGGGAGAGAACATGGAACTCAACATTTAAAAAAACGAATGCTAAAAATTGTTTTTACATGTAGTTGTGGAAAAACAAAATACAATTTAAATAACAAGATGCCAAAGCCACCCTTCCCAGGCTGCTCAGGACTTGGGGGCCCTCCCAAGGAGACCCGTGCTTGCACATCGCCCGCCTGGAGGGACCTACCTGAAGCCCGGGTCGGGCACCGAGGGGCTCCACCCGGGAAGGACCCAGAGGCCTTGAGCCCAGTGCCTTCTAAACACACCCTACAATTCTTTTGGCACAGGGGGCTGCCCTTGTGAACTGAATTGATATACAGTCATTTGGGCTGTTTCCACCTGAGTGCCCCCTCTCTTCCTCTGGTCCCAGCCAAGCCCTCCATTTGAGTCAAACCCAGCCTTTCCATTGCAGAACATGGTAGAAAGCAGCCCTTGGAGGCCACACATTCCACCTTTGGGAAGCATGAAACACAAACTTCCTTCCACAGGACTGCCTTCCCCTTTGGATTGGGAGCTCGTCCAGGGCAGGGACACATAGTAGGTGCTTAGTACACACTGGCTGAGGACTTCCAAGTGCTTAAAGACTCCCCTTGACCAGAAATGGGCCGATGGCCCAGCCTGAGGCCTCTCTCACCTAGCAATGGCCTTCTGGCCAGCCTCCACAGGGGTCAGACCAGGCCAGAAGGCAGCAGGAACATCACCAGCCTGCTCCTGGGAACTCCTCTCAGTCCAGCCCGTGATGGCACTGACATTTCCAGCATCCCCATCCAATGGCACTTCCTTCCCTAAACCTCCCAGATCTTCCAGGATCTGCAACATCCTGTACCTGTGCCAGGGGCGTTTCTGAATTTGCCCTGAAGTTAGGAGTCATTTATCCCTAACATTCAGCCAACACCAAACTCATCCAGAGGGTCCCTGGAGCCTTGGCCTCCCACAGCATGAGTAGCCTGTGGGCTCAGTGTTGTCACCCCCAGGCTCAAGGAGGGGCGACCCCAGCAGGGTAAGGCTCTATGTGTACCATTTCACCCTGGCTGGGTTAGCAAACACAGAGCAAGATCAGAAATCCAGAAATAAACATGAAAAACGGATTCGGTGAAGTTTCAGAGTGGCTAAGAAGCGAGCACGCGCACGGCTTTGCCAAAGGCTTAGCCGGACCCAGCTTCTCTGCCCCTCACAACAACCCAGGCACGAGCACCCAAGGAAGCTCCGGCCAGAGCCTGGGCGCCGGCATCCCCACCATCACCACCGGACAAAGGCATTGCAGTCACACTCTTTATTTCCATGATTCACGGCCACAGTTCCAGCTGCTGGTCAAGCATCTGCAGAGAACATTATTGTGTGTACATCGAGCGCAGGCCCTTGTGGGAAGCAGCCCCTACCCCCTGCCTGGGGGGTTTGTCAAATGTCCACCATGTCCAACAGTGTGGAGAGATGACGCTCACAGACCAGCTCTTCCTCTCTGGTCCTTTGGATCAGGCTTTCTAAGCGATTCAGTTTGTCGGTCAAAGACACGTCCATCTCCAGGGACAGCTGCCGCAGGTCAGTGGTCTTCTCATCCTTCAAAGGTGAAAGGAGAGAGGCTTTGCACACAGATCTCAGACCTTCCTTTCCATGACCAACAATGTGGTCCCTTAGGCCCAACGGGGGCACGATGAAGAACCCCACCTTCACCTTGGCTGGGCCGGGCTGGGGGTGGGGAGCATGTGCAAGAAAAGAGATGTGCCAGCATGCCAGGGGGCAGGCATGGCCAAAGATAGAAAGAATCCACTCCACCCTGTCGATGTCGGGGGGATGATTGGGGACCCTTCTGTTCTCTTACACAGCTTGGAGCCCTAGACCCTGCTCAGGCAGGTACATGCATGCCCCCGGGCCCTAAAGACATGACACACATGCACACACACACAAACGCTGTCGTTAGTGCCAGTCACACATGCCAGAGGCTGTGCTCTTCTCCTCAGCAGAGACTTCAGGGAACATTTCCCCCAGCTCTGAAGGCCTCTGGCAGGAGGTTCATGCTGCCCAAAGGTGGAATGTGCCACCTCTGGAGGCAGCCCTGGTGACCTTCAGCTCTGACCCAGGCCAAGCCCAAGTTCCACCTTACCTGGAGGCTGGCGGTTGCCGACACTCGTAGCACTGGCTGAAGAGTCTGGGGTGTGGAAATGAGAGCTTGAGGAAGGTAGAGAGGTAGGGGGCTTGATTCTGGCCCCTGCTCGAGGTCCCCAGCCAGCCACTGGCGCAGCTGGTCTTCGAACCTAAAGGGACAAAGGCAGTGACTTTTCAGAGCTTATACCCACAAGTGTTTGACCTTCCCCAATTTAGAAGGTGAGTCACAGCAAGGTTCTCTCCCAGCAGCCCACCCCCAGCTCCCAGGCAGTCGTGGACCCCCTCCCCCATCAGCTGGTGCCTTTCTCACGTGTACATCACCACCAAAATACAAATGTGCTGGAGAGAAGCAGAACACTTTGAAAGGAACAGAGAAGGGGCTGGAAATGAGGCCAGTGGCCACACATGCACGCACACACACGCACCTACACACAAGCACACACTTCCCCCATTCGTTCTCACTTTCTTTCTCTCTCCCTCTCCCCTCTCTTTCCCTCTCCCTCTTCTCTTTCTCTCTTTCCCTCTCTCTCCCCTTCTCTTCCCTGCCCTCCCCTTTCTCTCTTCTCTTTTTCTTCCTCTCCCCTCTTCTCTTTCTCTTTTCTTTCTTTCCAACTCTTTTTCCCCTTCTCTCTTTCCCTCCTTTCTTCCCCCTGCCATTCCAAAACCAACTATAGAAACAGTGCCAAGAAGAAAAGAGAAGATGAGATACAGAACAAAATCCCTAAACTCCCTAAGGAAACCTCCCCAGCCCACAGCTCCCTGCAGCAGTGACCCCGTCCTGCTGTGGTCAGCCAGAGCTGAGCCCACCCATTGCCTAGGCTTAGCAGGAGGCAGAAGGTACCTGCCAACTCCATCACTGCTGATGGGAGGAGCTGAGGGACCAAAAGTCTGCCCCCACAACAGCCGCCATGGGCCCAGAGGGATGAGGCCTGCAGCCAAGGCCGGAGCCAAGGAGGACACCGCGAGGTCGGTGGCTTTCTGCTGCAGTCCTCTCTTAGGGGCCCTCCCTCCGTACTGCAGCTACCACATACTAGCCTGGACAGGGACACAGGAGGAAGGGAGCCCCCAGCCCCCAGCCCCAAAGCCTGAGAGTACCCATGTACCCATGGGAGGTAGAGCAGGGAGACCAAGAGGAAGAAGAGGCAGGAACGGCCTCCTGTCCAGACCCCTTCTCACCTCTGGCTCTCCTCCTTTTCCAGTTGAAGGCTGGCGGACAGGCGCCCTGGGAGTAACTCCGAGGCCGAGGCCGTGCGGGCGAGCTCCTCAGAATCGGGCACACGGCCAGTGCTGCCGCTCTTCAGGCCCCTGGTCCCGCCATAGGGAACATGGAGCCAGGAAGAGAAGAAGCCCTTGCCAAGTGATCGCAAAGGCTTCACACCCAACCTGTCAGAAGAAAAAGGGAAAAGTTAGAGACAGAAATAAATTCACCAGCTGTGTGTCCATCCCTGGCTACCATAGCACCAACCCAAGATGACCCACGCACTTAGCCAGGGCAGGACTCCAAGTGGGGTGGACACGTTTTCTCCAGAAAAAGGCTTTTCTTAGGGGAATAATGATGCTAAGCGCACATAAGATCACTCTGGCCACCAGGGGGCACCACTGTGCACAGACAGCTAGGCCTGGGGTCAGAACACCTGAGTTCAAATCCAGCCTCAGACACTTCCTGGCTGTGAAACTTTGAAGGAAACTAGGTATGCTAAGGGGTAGTGGCAAGGGGTTGGTGGGGAGGGGCGGAGAAGGGGTGTTCCAGGCCTGAGTGGGCAGCAGCCAGTACCAGGACCCAGAAACAAAATCTGGAACAACCATCGTGAGAAATAGCAAATGCCAGCTTGACCAAAACAAGGACTGAGCGAAAGGAGGTCGTGCTAAGCCTAGAGGGGCAAAATGGAAGGGGCTTTCCATGCCCACTGGAGCGATCTGAAGGGTATCAAAGGGCATCCGTGGAGTGGGGCAGAGAGGGGCAGCAGCCCATCAGACGTGCTCTTGGGAGAGTCTCGGCCAGCAGAGGGAGAGGCAGAGGCACCTCTTGGTGCATTCAGGTAGAGGATGAGAGGGAGCATCGGCCCTTGGCTTTGTAGGGAAATTCGGGCCTTGTCTGGTCCACCAGAGATGGACTGACTTAGGAAGCTGGGAGGAGCCTGGGGTGGGGCTACAATGGGCCCAGCCCACTGGGAATCCCCCTCAGCAGGTCAAAGGCAGGAGGACAAGTCTGGGTGGGTCCAAGGCCGCCCTCCACTGGCAGAGAGAGAAGACAGCAAGGGCACACGAATGCTGGGGGCCCTCTGAGGGGATGTGGGAAAGCATGGGCAGATGGGCAGGTGGAAAGGCAGCATGGTCCCCACAATAGCGCCACTCACAGAGGATGACCCTGGAAAGAGGAGGAAGCATGGGGAATACTGCGCCCCGCATCCGGCACGGTCTTGGGATTTGGGGTTCAATACATAGAGTGTGTGCATGAGTGTGGGTATACATGTGTTATGTGCATGTGGGGGTGCTTGCAGGTGTGTGTGCAGTGTATACTGTGCACATGTATGTGAGCACAGGTGTGTGTATGTGTGTACATGTGCCATGTGTGCATGCATGGGTTGTGTGTACTATGGATGTGTACATGACATAGCTGTGTGTGTTTGCACGTGTGCCAGTATGTGTGTGCCTGCATTGTGTGTACATACATGTGTATGTGCATGTGCACATATGTACACATGTGTACATAAGGGCCCAACAGCCTGGGCAGGAAACCCAACGCACCGTCCATGTCCTTGTCCCCGGGCCTCCTTCTGGGTCTGCAGCCTGGCGTGTTCCCAGGACCCGGGGACATTGTAGCTTTTTAAATGGCTTTTGAGAAAGTAGACGCAGATCTGACCATCTTCACTCAGAGCTTCTGAGAAGACAAAAGGAATGAACGGATGGATAAGTGGAGGCATCTCCAAGGATCCTGGTCCCTCAGTGACTCGTTTGCCCCACAAGGCATCCAGCCCAATAGCTTACTGGCCACGAATAGCCCAGGGAGGCCTGCCCCTCCACTCCTGGCTGGTGTGCCTCAGGGAACCAAAGAAGAAGGGGGTTCGGATGCCCAAGGCCCCTGTGATCAACATGGGGGAATTCTGGGGAAAATAAGCCATCTATCTTGTGAGTGACTCCTCCCTTCCCACACCCGAGAAATTGGTCTCTGTCCACAGCACAGACCACTTGTTACCTGATGTGACAGGCAGTCTGGGAGGCTTCCAATCCCGCAGCTTGTGGTTGATGCATAGAGCTATGATATCATCCCATGGAATCTCATCCACCGAGGGCCCCAGCTCTCCCAAGGTCCACATGTCCTTGTTCCTCCACCTGCTGTACGTTCGACTCAGAAGATTCTCCACCTGTGACTGAAGGATGGGCTGCGTCTGGCCACAGCTTGGAATCTGGGACACATACTGGAAAATCATGGTGCACACGAGCCGCCAGGGAGCTGAAAAGACCCGAGAGACTAGGTCACAACCCCCCACCCCCACATAGCCACACACACATGGTCGCCCTTGGCTCAGACACCAAGGCCCCCCTCCAGCACAGAGAGGGAGACCCCATGCCTATTCTAGGCCCGGGGGCCGGAGGCGGGTCGACAGCTAAGTGTGGAGGGCCTCGTCAGGAGAACAGCTGCAGGGTGGTGGGATTCCTAAGGACCACCTGCTGTGTCCCAGAGGACACAGAGCTGTGTCCAGCTGCAGGTGTGGCCCAGAGTTCCAGTGTACTCAGGCCCAGGCCATCCAGGGGCTCACTGGACTGACAGTGCTCCTCTGCTGGAGGTCAGGGAAGGACTATGGTGAATCTGAAAGACACTGAGAACTGCGCCTCGCTGCCCAGAGAAAGAAATGGACCATGCCAAGGTCACACCGCTGAGAGACAGGTGCTCCACTGGCCTCAAAGAGCTCGAGGAAGCCCTCAGAGGCAGAAGCCACACCAAATGAGGGAGAGAGAAAATGCCCTGGGCTGCCCCATGAACCCTTGGCCCCTCAGAGCTCCACCGGCCTGATGGAGCCTGCACGTCCCAGAGGGCCCCTAGCGTCCAGACTGACATGGCAAACCTTGATTCCAGGGGGGATGCTGGAGCCAGGATGGCCCGAGTCTCCCTGCTGAACCCTATCAGCCACATGGCCAGTCAAACTAACTCTCGAGGGCCCAGCCCATCTTCACTGAGTAGCAGGTGCAATCTGCAACAGCAGAGGGAGCCCCATCCCTGGAGGTCTCCTACACTGATCGAAGCTGACCTTCCCTGTCCTCTATGGCTGCCAGCCTCTTTGGCACCCTCAGCCCTTTCCCCCTGGCAGAGTTGAGGCAGGGGTGGGGACACCTACCACCCTGAGGCGGAAGGTCCATGTGAGGCAGCTGGAAGGAGAGCACAGCCTTCTTCAGCCAGGCCAGGTGGCTGGGCGCGTTCCACTGGAGATGAGGAAGCATCTTGTTGCCCCCCGGCTCCGCAAACTCCGTGATGGGCCAGGACAGGTAGCAGAGCTGCTCAGAGGAGGCCACCTCAGCCAGGAAGTGCAGCACACTGTTGAAGAGCTCAATGACGGCGCTGGGCTCCTGTGAGGCCAGGCCGGCCACACGCCGCTCCTTGCGGTCATAGAAGAAGCGGTCACTGAACTCGCGGCTGACACCGTCCTCAATGTACTGCGGCAGAGTCTGGCAGCAGAGTTCCAGGGAGCTGGGGCAGTGGGAGATCAGCCACTTCACAGCCTGGGACACCTGCGGGCAGACACAGGCAGTGGCTGAGGGGACCCAGCTGGCCAAATGACAAGCTGGGAGTGAGCGTCTGTCCACTTTTGTCAAGGGGAGCATTTTTGGCACCGTTCCTGAATCTGGCCCTCAATGACCAGACCACCCCACGGCCCCCAGCCCTCAGCCCCACGCAGGCCTACACCCACAGCCCTCCTCCACTGGGGGAGCACCAGCATCTGGCCAAAGGGCGAGACTTTTGTTCTCAGCCCCTCTGACGGTCAGGCAACCACCAGAACCTCTTCCTTAAGCAGGCCTGGAGTGTCCCTGGGTAGGCACCCCAAGCCCACTCTCCTGGTCTCCAAGTCTGCTTCAGAAGAAGCCCAGCCTGAGGGCAGAGAGCCTTCTCTACTCGGGCTCTCATGATGGCTATGGGCTACTCTGGGAAACATGTCTACAGTAGATTCCCACAGACGAGAGGGTGCTGGGATTCAGGGAAGCAAATCAGCTTCAAAGCAATTCACCCCCAAACGCGGTTTACAATCTGCCAGCAACCCAAGGTGCCATCTTACCTTGCTGGTGCCTTGTAGATCATTGACTGCAGCCGGGATCTCCACAACGATGTAATCGGAAATAAGCTGGGATGAAACCAGGTCCTGGAGCATCAGACCTTAGAGAAAGCAGACAAACTACTTAGGAGACGCCTGGCCCGGGGGCCTGGGGGGATGTCTCGCGGGGGGGTGGGGCGCTGTTCCTTTTAAGGAAGGGTCGCACTGGACAGTCACAGAGATCTCTTTCTAGTCTAAATCCCAGGCATTCTGTGAAGGAGTCCAAGGACTCGAGAGGTGAAGGGGAGCAGAGCGAGCAGAGCAGGGGTGACAGATTACTTGTATGAAGCCCATGGGTGTGTCTGGCTTTTGACCAGAGAGATCCTACTGTCGGGTATTTATCTGAGGATGTCCACGACTCCCCCCACCCACATACACACACTCCAGGTAGAGCTGACTGGCTCCCCATCACCTCCAAAATGGGTCTAACATTTAAGCTTCAGCGCCTGGTCCCTTGCATCTTTCCAGTCTCAATCCTTTACATCTCCAACCCCAAATCACACATGCTGTGCAATCCAAGGACAGGGCTCTGGCCTGGAACACACTCCCTCTTCATCCCCCCCACCTCTGAGCCTCCCGAATGCTAGGGCAAGTCCTCTGCCAATTTTCTCCCACTGATCCTGTCTGTAGCATGTCTGTCATGGCTATTTGTATACTGTCTCCCCCATGAGACTGGGAACCCTGAGGGTAGGGGTTGTCCTTTGCCTTGCTTTGTCCCCGCCAGCCCAGCATGGAGCCTGGCACATAGGAGGCACCTGGGAAAGACTTCCTGACCCTTCAGAGCAGGACGTAACTGGTAACAAGGAGATGCTGAGGGCCCGGGGAAAGGCTGAATGAAATGTGGGGGCACCCCAGAGAAGGACAGCTTTGGACAGTCCAGGGAGGCCTGGGAAGATGCCTAAGAACTGAGAGGGAGCAAATGAAGAGAATCTAACACCAACAGAAAGAACAGTAAGTCACATGGGGTCTTAGTCAATTCTCTGAACCAGCTTTGTTCTGAGAGAAGAGCCCAGGAAGTGCAGAGGGGGACCACTGGTCAGTTTGGCCGAACCATCTCTCCCCTTTCTTTCTTACTTTTGGTTATGGGGAAAGGCCCCAATGGATAGGGGAAGGACAGGGATTTCTATGGAAATGAAGGGGACACAAACCAAAGAAAAGAAAGCAAATCCGTATGAGTGAAATGAAGGAGTATGTGGGGTGGGGACATGCCAGGAAACAAGGCTGGTTGGCAGACAGAGGACAATGGCTCCGGGTCAGCCCTCTCTGCTCCCTCCCCAGGGTCTGTGAATCCCGCACACACCTTCCTCCACTTCTCTTGTGGTGGCCCCATCCTGGCCAGGCACAAGGACCACCAGTGGCACCAGGGGGTGGGAAGGCTTTGCCTGCAAGAGCTGTTTGAGCTGCAAGAGGGCCGAGAGCCAGTACACATCCTCCTCAGCCGGCGCAACGCTCTTCCCTGGGGCAGGTAGTAAGAAGAGAAGGCCGCTGGTGCCCAGAAAGTCCTTCTGTGTCTCGGCGGCGTCGAGGGCTGAGTCGCTCAACAGGCCATGGGCCACCTACGGGAGCACAGCAACAACAGAACCAGGTCAGGGAGAGTGCAGCACCAAACAGAAGACCACATGAGCCAAGGGCAAGAGGCTGGAGGCCAGACTCAAAGGTGATGACATTTTAGTGATGGGGGCTTGAGGCTGACTCCCCAACTCATGCCTTTGAATGAAAGTATTCATCGCAAGCACTCATGCTGCATTAGCAAGTCTGCAAAGTGGCTGATCTCCTTGAGGCCTCACAAGCCCCCTGGGAGGGAGCGGCTGCGATTGCGCCCATTTTGCAGAGGAGGAAACTGAGGCTGAGAGAGAAAGAGAGAAAAAGAGGTAAAGTGATTTTCCCAGGGTCCCACAGAGCACTCTGCCTGCTATCTCCCCACAGTGCGGGTCCTGAGTCTGGCCCGGCTCGTCACCAGCAGTCCGATCACTAAGCACGGCCTTTCTTGCTACGCAACCTACACCGTACCTCCCTCAGTTACCATGGGCTCCCAATTCACGAGCAGAGTCCCATGGCTCAGTCCCAGGCTGGAAGTCTGGCCCGCATAGACACCCAGGGCAGCCAGTGGGCCTCACCACAGATGCCCCAGGCCTGGCTCCTCCTGCTCACTCCCTCCCTCACACCCTTTTGAGTCAGGATTCAAGCTGCAACTCTGGGTGGGTCCCTTCACCTGGAGCCTCAACACTGTCCAGCGCCTCTCATGAGTCTCCACGGAGACCATGCCTTCTGCAGAGAGAGCTGGCCTTGGGGCAATATGGCCTGGGTTCCGGTCCTGCCTCTGACACAATGCCACCTCCTGATGCCTGAGGTGCTAACAAGTTCCCCTAGACCGGGAGAGGCTTCCCATGCCCATCCTGACCCCCGAGAACATGCTGAGCTGCCAAGGGCAAGAAGCAGCCTCCACGGGTGGCACCATGTCCAGCTCGCCCAGGTCCTCGCACCTCAAACTGGGCCCCGCGTGCACCTCACAGGTAACGGCCTTGCTGCAGACAGCCCTGTGAGGGTGGCAAAGCCCCAGGGAGGCCTCTGTAAACAGGGACCAAAGGAAGGAGTAAATGCTCACAAGGGAGAACATGTCACAGCCCCTTCCACTAGCTGCCATTCAGCAGGGAAAGGAGGCGCAGAGGTCCAGGCCCTACTTGGCCATCGTGTACACACCTTAATGCACACGTTGGCCCAGACTGTCCGGTTCCCTTTGGTGCCACGGGCATTCAACAGGGTCAGTGTCTGGATTCCCTTGGAAGCACGACAGGTGCCACAGTCTAAATCTGCATAGCCCACGAACTTGACTTTCAGCCAGTTTGCTAGAATCCTACAAAGATAAAACAAAGGAAGCACACCCCGAAGGTGAGGAGGAGGAGAGGCCCCAGGCCGCACCTCCACGGACTGACTGCCCAAAGGGAGGCAGAATCTGGTGCACACTTCCCAAGACCCAAACCCTCTTCCCATTCAGAGTCCAAGCCAGCCAAATCTGGAGAAAACCTTCCCAGAGGGCTATGGTCTTCGGAGCAAATGCCCACCCAGGGAAAGATCTGAGGCTAAGAGGCATCCGAAGGCCAAGTGGACCCAGGTCAGACCAACATCCAGAGCTGACTGCCTATCAGCTTGTGGGACAGGAGCACCTGGTACATGGGCTCTGGGGATCCTGAGCAGGCCTGGCAAGGTCTCAGCCCCTTGGAAGCAGGGCTCACCTGCTGGAGTAGCCAGAGGCAGACTCTTCGCTGTCAGGAAGCACCAACACCAGCTTCCAGAACACCTGCTCCTTCGGCCCAGGGTGATGCTCGGCAATAAGGGCTGGCAGGTCCAGAGGAGTCCACGCGGCTTCACTGGGAAGGAGAGCCCGGTCAAAAGTCAATCAAACAGTCCTCTTCTAATGCATAATGAACCTTTAACCCCATTAACAAACCTGAGTAATTGCTGGTAGAAATACTGAACCTTCATTTGATGTATTGTCTTGTTTCTCATCCATCGTAACCTAAGAAAGAAAGAAAAGCAACAGTCTCAACGCCCTCGGAGGGGACATGGCAGGCAGCATGAGACGTGGCCCTGGCCCAGGCAGCCTCATGTAAGTAAGAGCAGGTGTGCCCCAGGGAGAGTAAGGGGTTCCTGGCTGGTCTCTGGATGGCGATGGTAACAGGAGAAGAGCCTTTTCATCCAGTGTAAACCACACTTGCCTGCCCTTTCCAAGAAGGGGAGGAGGAAGAAAAGCCCAAAGATCCGGAGAAAGACCACAGTGCATTCACTCTCGGCAGCTTCTCCGAACGCCAACCGCTAGCAACCCATCAGCTCAATTCACAGGCCCCTTGTGAACACCGCCTGCTCTGCCCGTGCCCTCTCCTCTCTAGAGCTCCCGAGTTCTCAGGGTGGCTATTTCTCATGACTGAGGCAGAAAGCTCTGTCTATGCAACATCCACTTTCTTCAGGGAGGGAGGAAATTAGTACAAAGCTCTCACTAGTAAATAAATGCCGACTTTCAAATTATTTGGGTACAGGAACAAAGAAACCAAATCACTAGAAATGAAGGAAAAAATTTACCTTCCAAAACCCTTTCCTGTGATTGCTCTGCCTCTTCGCCCTCCTCTACCCCACTGGACAATCCAATTCACCAAAATCCATGTCCCAGTTCTTCTGTACTGACAATTTCAAGTAAAACCCAGGACCCTGATTCCCTGAGTCTGATCACCCTGGGACGAGGCGGGGATTCAGGTGGGGCCTGAGATCTGCAGGCTCCAACCTCTGAGTTTCTCCATCTTTCTTTATCTTTATGCAAAGACTACTTAAGGAAAGGTTTTTAAAAGATGAATAAAAGATTAGAGATATAGATAATTCAGTATTTACACATATGTTCAGATAAGTGCTATATTAAATATATATAACATGTGCAAGTGTGTGCATTGCTCTGCTTATGTTTAGAGTGTGGTCAACAATTTGGGACTAGAATAGACTTTGGATACACTGGGGTCAACCTCTCATTTGGCAGAAGAAACTGCAGCCCAGGCCGCCCCATCGAGCAGAGCTCCGAGCCTCCAGGCTCCTTTCCTCCCCTCCCCTAGCAGCATTTTCACCATCCAAAGGAGGGCCCAGACACTATTCCCCTCCACTGGCCAGACCACTCTGCCCCCACCCCATGCCCCTGCCCCTGCAAAGAGTGAAGCTTGCTCCCGGAAAGGAAGGGCACTGAAGGGTGGACCTGGATATTCACAAGGGACAGAAATGGATAAGTTCTGTCACCATCTCCCTCCTCAGACAGTGAAGGCGCCCCTGGAGAGCTTTCTGCCTTCATAGGCTACATACAAAGATGAGGAGAATGGCTGGATGAGCCAAATGTGCCCAGAGGAGCATCACTGGAGAGGTCACAGACGGATTGAGTCCTATGATACTTGAGAGGGGCAGGCTCTGAACAACTACAAAAACGGCAGAGTAGAGCAACCCCAGCAGGGGGCGTCCCGCTGGCCTTCTCAGCACTGGCAAACTTTGATAAGGACAATCTATGGGCATCAAGGTAGCATCCTGGCTGGACGGAGGAGAAGAGACTGAGCACAACAACCCCATATGATCCTAGAGGCATGCAGCCAGCTATAAGGTTGGGCAGAGAGACTACACAACACCCCACCTTCAGGACTTATTGTTGGAAGATTTAAAAAAGCCTTTAACCCAACAGAAAAAAACATAGTCCTCACGGTTCTTTTTCAACAAGGCACCTGCTGCCACACATGCATTCAGCCCACATACAAATCTCTGAAACGAGTAACAAGAGACGTAACTATTCAATGAAGTTTTATCACTGATCACAAGCAAGACAAAAAAAAATGAAGATGTTCACTTGTCAAGGACATTTGCCACTGTTGGGGAGACTGCCTGGAGCACAGTATGATTTGAAAGGGAGCCCCTATAACTGCTACAAACTCCCCATGCCCACTCATCAGGTTCCCAAACACTGCAGAGCCTCTGAAATGAAGCCTATCACCACTCAGAAGTCCTTAGCCTGACAATCCACACATTAAAGACCAAATGGATGAAGAATGCCTATTAGGAGTGATACCTGGTTGGGCTGGTCCATTTGTATGCATCTTGGACGGTCACTACTAGGGATGGACAATAAGTGGGGCCAAGACTTTAAAAGGAGAAAGAAAAGGGCTTGGATTGCCTGTGGAAAACTGGGCAGTGTTTTCCACAACCCTAAACTTCTCCCTAAACCAAAAAACTGTCACACTGAAATCAACAATTTTTCAGTGATCCAGTCTAGCTACGAATTATGGAATTCTACAATGTGCAAAGACTAAAAACTGCAGGTTACCTAAATCAGCCAATAAACATTTATCAAGAGGCTGCTATGTGTAGGCACATAGTGCTAGGTGCTAGAGAAAGAAAGAAAGGCAAAACAGACCCTGCCCTCAAGAAGCTTACATTCTTATGCCCAAAGGGCTATCAAACTGTGCAACCCTGTGATCCAGCAATACCACTTCTAGGTCTGTATCCCAAAGAGATCACACAAATGGGAAAAGGACCCACATGTACAAAAATATTTATAGCCGCTCTTTCTGTGGTGGCAAAGAACTGGAAATTGAGGAGATGCCCATCCATTGGGGAATGCCTGAACAAGTTGTAGTACATGAATGTAATGGAATACTATTGTGCTCTAAGAAATGATGAGCAGGCAGACTTCAGAAAAACCTGAAAAGACTTAACGTGAACTGATGCTGAGTGAGAACTGAGCAGAACCAGGAGAACGTTGTACACAGTAACAGCAACATTGTAACAGTGATCAACTGTGAATGACTTAGCTGTTCTCGGCAATACATCATGACAATTCCCAAGGCCTCACAATGGAAAATGCCATCCACGTCCAGAGAAAGAACTACGGAGTCTGAATGCTGATCAAAACGGACTATTTTCTCTTTTTGTTTGTCTTTTCTTGTGGTTTTTCCACTTTTGTTCAGATTCTTCTTTCACAACATGACTAATGTTAAAACACATTTAACATGATTGTACAGACATAACCTATATCGGACTGCTTGCTGTCTTGGGAGGGAGGGGAAGGAGGGAGAAAAAATTTGGAACTCAAAATCTTATACAAGTGAATGCTGAAAACTATCTTTACGTGTAATTGGAAAATATTAAATACTGTTGCGGGGGGGAACAACACAGACACAAATAAATGTCTACAGAGTAACACAAAATATACAAAGATAACTTCTTGAAGAAGGTGTGAGCAGCTAGGAAGAGAACCAGGAAAGGCCTTGAGTGTTAGGGAACACCTGAGACAAAACGTGAAGGGAGGGAGGCAAAGGGCAACAGAGGTCAAGTCCAGAGCACACTGAGCATGAGGAAGACAGGCCAAGGAGCAAGGGAAAGACCGTGTGAGAGCCGTATGACCAGAAAAGAGAAGGGGAGCACAGGGAAGGAGGGCAGACGGACCACCAGGCCACCCTGGAGGCTCTGGGCAGGCCTGCCAGGTGAGGAGGGCTGAGTGACATCTGCACTGCCCCAGGGAGCACCCCGAGAGACAAGATGGCCACACGGAGCTAGCTACAAAAGGAGGCTTGGGCTGTCTTCTTCCTAATTTCTGGCATTTTAAAATACATGAGGGTTCTCAGTGTGAATCATTATCCAGCTCTACCTTCCAAAGGCATCAGCTACAGGTCACTTAAACTAATATGTTAAACACATAAACTAATTTTATGTGAAAAGTAAAAAAGCCACCGGAGCAGGAGGACAAGGAGAGAATTGCTATAACTCTAAAGAATGGCTGCTTGAGCTTCACAGGACCACCAAAGCAGAGTCTGAGCACCACGAGGGACCCTGCTGGGTGGGTGATGATGAAACCGAATCCCACAGAGAACATGGCCCCCACCTCTTACCTGGTGCAGGAGACCCCCAGCTTTCCTGCATGCCCCAGATTCAGGACTCCCTTGGCCAGGTTCTCTTTGGCAATCGGACACTCCGCACTGGGTGACAAGGCCTGCAATCTATTGCTGAGATCGACACAACATGGGGCCGCAGGGAACGCTCTCATCTGTCTCTTGAGTTTTTTCCGGGCTGCAACAGCTTCTCTCCACCTTAAAAAACAAGAACACCCATGTCTGGTGATGAGGTTGGCAAGTCTGAAAAAAAGCAACCAGAGCGCACGGTGACCACCTGATGGCAGCTGAGAAGGTGGGAGCACCAAGGGAACTTGTTCTGGGGAACAAACGCGCTCATGTCCGGCAGGCATCCGACAGACAATAGGTTGTCTCTCCACACTCACAGATCCCCTGAAGGATGGCGAGTTTCCAACTCTCTGAGCACAGACCCTCCCAGCCTGCTCACTAATCACCCCACTTTGGTTCAACTGACTCCACTGTCAAGCAGGTGATAAAAAGGAGTGCCCTGCCCCCATTGTAGGAAGGAAGGAAACATCCAACGAGGTATCCAGAAGGAGTTCACAAAGCAGGAAGCATACAAAAAAGGCAAACTGGTATTTAGGTAATCGACGTCCCAGTAGCATGGTAACTGGGTTAGGATACTGCAGTATCTGCTAGAAAAACACTCTCTATTGACGACAAAAACCATTTTATATGACATGGTCGTGCCAACTGATGTAGAAGCTTTTGACAAAGTACAAAATATCCTATGATAAAATGTTAAAAAAAAATCAGAATAAGTGACAGAGTCTAATCACTAACATGATAAATAATGTCAACCTAGAACCAAGAGCTATTATGACCTAGAAAGGAGAAATGCTAAAGGCCTTTCCAAGAAGATCCAGGACCAAGGACAAGGCACAGACCATCCACTGTTAGCCACGTTACTTGATGGAATCCTAGAAATGCTAACAATGCTAGAGCAATAAAAGAAAAAGAAATTGAGGGAATAAACATGGGGAAAGTGAATGGTTGCTTTTTTACAGATATGATGGTTTACTTGGAGTACCATAAAGAGTAAATGTTAATTGAAACAATTCCTAAGCCCAGTAATATGGCTAATAGGCCAATCGTCCTCAGCCTTTCTGTTTCTCACTAACAAAATCCAACAGGAAGAGGTGGAAAAAGAAATTCTTTTCCAAATAACTGCAGAGAGTATAAAATATTTGGGAATCTACCCACTAAGAAAGACAACATGACCACATGCATGGAAATAAAGACAGCTCTACATAATCGGAGGGCATTAATTGCTTGAGGTTGGGCTGTGCTCATATAAAAAAATAACAGTAATACCTAAATAAACGTACAGATTCAGTGTCATGCTGAATCGCCAAAGAGTTACTTCACAGATCAAGAAAAAAAACAACAAAACTCAATCGGAGGGAAAACAGCCAAAACTCGCAAATACGTAACAAAAAGAAGTTGGAAAGAAAGGAGCCCAGCATGCCAAAGAGGTGACTGTCAAAACCATGTGGTACCAGTTAAGACTGGAAAAGCCAATCACTGGGGCAAAGCAGAAACATAAGGAGCAAACCAATAGAGCTGTGACCCAAAGATTCCACCTGCTGGGATAAGGACTCAGAATTGGCCCAAAACTGCTGGGAACCTGGCGAGCAGTCTGACACAAAGAAGGTGCTAGCTTGAAATGGGTGGTAGGGACTGGACCTACACCAATGACAGGGGCAGAGATCTCGACCAAACGAAAGACAGAGAAGATCACAGAACGTAAAAGGGACAATTCTGATTGCATAAAATGGAAAAGCTTTTGCAAACAAATTCAATGCAGCTAAAATCAGAAGGGAAACATGTAAATTGGAAAAAATCTTCAAACCAAGTTTCTCTGCTACAGATCTAACAGCTAAGACATAAAGGCGATTGCTCCAAATTTTGAATGGGAATTCTGGAAAGACTCAGGTGAAGCCGGGAAGAGTGACTGCTGCCGATCCTCAGAGACCACCGATGAGGCATGCTACCCTCCTCCTGACGGACTAGAGGCTAGAAGCAGAAAGAAGTGAAGAAAGAGGGAGGCTCTTTGAAACCCTGAGGAGATGCTCACTCACCGCTGCAGGTATTTACAGAAGCACTGAAGTTCCTGCAGGGTCTCTCGGGCACTCTGGAAAATCTCCTCTGCCAAGAATACGTCCATGAGACGGTCCCAGACGTCCTCAGAACAACGGGCCACCCGGGCCCTCCTTTCCGTCTCCGCTGCACTCCTAGATAATGACAAAGCCAGAGACATCTCAAGCCTCTGACTTAACACCGGACCAACCCTCCTCAGCAGGGCCTCTATCCTTATGAAAAGTCCCATACACTGATTTCAGAACTAGAAAACAAACCCAACAGGCCCTTCCACCGGAAGCCACAAGATTTCTATTTTTCACAAGAAATGCTGAGTTGCAGCAGTCTCAGGAAAAAGAACAGTGGTCACAGCCATTCAGTTATGGGTTTTTCAAATACCAAGGATCCCAAGAAAGAGAGGGGGGAGGGAGAGAATAAGCAATAAGCACCTACTATGTGCCAGGTGCTGGGCTATGCTTTTGATAAACAGGATCTCGCTGGATCCTGCCAACAACCTGGTGAAGTAGGTGCTAACCGATGCACAGAGAGTGACTTGCCCAAGGCCACTCGGCTAGTAACTGTCAAAGGACAGATCTGAACTTAGGACTTTGTGACTCTAGGCCTGGGTACAGTGCCACTGGCAGCCTCAAGAGCAAAGTGGTTTCTTCTTCAATAATCATCCCAGCATTTGCAATCTGAAAGAGACCCCTCAGATAGGAGAGCTCTAGCCAGCCCCAAATTCCCATAACTACTTAATGGGGAAACCAGGACTACAGTCCACAGGACACTCAAGATGGTACCTGCCTAGGGTCACCCACAGGCCCCTTGGCCCTCCTGAATTCCAACCCAGTATCTGTTCTCCTCCCTCAGAGAGAGGGTACCTCACACAATAATCAGCCCTCTCTTTCCGCGTCTGCCTATGGACAGCCCTCACCTGGGCCAGGAGCATCAAGCCCCACACGCCTCAGCTCTCTAACTGTAGTCTGAGAGCCCCCCATCCCCAACTTCCATGTCGTCATCAGGATGGGGAAGCACTTCTCGTCAAGCATCCCCCCCACCGTGGAGGCCGGGGCAAGGAGGCCACCCACTGGTTCCAAGGCGCTGCAGGCCTTCTCTCTGGCCCCTCAGCTACGAAGTGTCGAAACACAGGGCGCGCTGCCCCCAAAAGCAGAGTGCTAACCACCACACCTGTCTGCGTTTTAACTTTGTCTCCTCCGTTGCCCCCTCCTCCTTCCCTGTGTGGGAAGACTGAACATGTCTGGAGCCTAAGCCTACCCACATGGGCTACGAAGATGACAAAAATGAGCTTAACTCTTGAACCCAGAATTCTGTCACCTGACCTGGCCTAACAGTCACCAGCTTCTTCATGTAGACCACATGAGGCTTAATCAGACCATCCCTAAGGCCCCTCCCCAGGCTCAAATTCTCAGCCATGAAGACATTTAGTGAGGTGTCTAGACTAAGAGCAGGGCTGGAATTTGGATGCCCTTTCAGCTTTTATCTGCCTCTTGTTAGCTCAGAGGTAAAGAGAAAACATCCCTATTCCAGACGCTCCCTGTTATCTGACATAAAAAGAAACAATATATGCTTTCCTCCTCAAATTCAAATGAAAAGCTTTTGTTCCAAAGTTTGTTTTTAAGGGATGCTGTGATAGATTGCAAATTATCTAAATACCCATTTGTTAGCAATTGGTTTCCTCTCTAAATCAACCCCAGTAACTCATTCTTCCCGGCCAGTGAGCCCAAGAAAGGCACTTCGTGACTGGGGAAACATGACTCTGACCCCTCCAACTCCCACCTCCTGTAAGAGGGGATAGCCTGGAGCACAGCCACCTTGGGGGGGAAATGGGGTGAACCACGGCATAATTGTTTCCAAAGGCCATCAGACATGGCAGCTGTACTTGTCTTCCCCAAGTTTTTTCCTCTGACATATTCCCTCAGGGCTGGTCCCACAGGCACCCAAATTAAGAGTCAGGCTCCAACTCTCCCTCGGCTCAGTCAAGGATTGGGCAGAGACGCCCGAAGGGCCAAGGACTCCTCTGCCCTAGGAGAGTGCCCTGGAGGCAGAGCTCCAGGGATCACCCCCATCCCTGGACAGAGGCCAAGTGGGCACCAAGCCCAGGGCCCAAACTCCAAGGCCAGCGGAAGAGCCTGCCTTTTGTTGAGATGATTCAAAACCAAGGATCACAGCAATGAGGCCTAAGGCAATGAAGCGAACTCCTCTCACCCACACCCGGCCCAGCTTCAGCTCTCACTCACTTCAGCTCCCGCGAGGAGATTTCACGCACACACTCAGTCACCACGAGATTCAGCAGCTCGACCGCCAGCACCTGGCTTAGCTGGGCCAGCAGGCGCTCTCTCTCCCGTCTCCGTCTGCCAGAGGGAAAAGAAAGCCAGAGGGGATCACTGAGAAACCCCTGTCCAGGGAGCCCTGAGCCCCTCTGGTGTTCAGGAGTCGGAGGCATCTCTAACCCTAAACGTGCCACCCACGTACCAACACCTCAATCCTGTCAGCCGGAGATGGCGTTACCTTTGATCTTCAGCCCTTTTCTCTTCTTCCTGAACTCTTCTTCTTTCTTTGTTCACTTCTTCAGCAGCGACCTGCCTCAAAATATCCGCTGTTGCTGCAGCCAAGAGCTCCTCTGTGGCCACCTTGGAAACCCTACACAAAGACAACTATATCACACCACCTGACCCTCTCCAAGCACCCACCCCACCCAGGGTCTGGGAGGCTGAAGCCAAGACGGGCCTACCCAGGCCACTGGACTCTCCCTAAGCCAGCCCCACTGGCACACAGGCTGGAGAGTCAGACACAGGCTGCTGAGGTGCTAGGCTGAGGAAGGCTGGAAGGCCATGGGAGAGGGCTCACAAGAGATGGGGGAGAGGGAGACTCAGAGCCTTCTAGCTCAAGGAAAGAAATCCCTGGGAGCCAGCAAGCATACCTTAAGGCTGCAGCTGTGTAGGCGGCCCCAGCCTGGCCAATTTCTTTGCAGTAGTTTCTGAGGACGTCCTGGACAAGGTCTTCAACAACCCCCGCGATGTCCTAGGACAAAAAGGAAGACAAATGGCCCTGTTTCTTTGGCCTCATCTGTGTGTTTAGTACACCTCAGTTCTAAGCGAGTTTGTGACAGGCATCCAGTAGCTCCATGTTAGAGGCCATCCCCTTCTAGGCCTCATGGCTCGGCGAATGTCTGCCTTCTCAGAACCAGATAGAATCCTCCATGTGGCATTTCAAGGCCCCTTTCCTCCCTCAACTTGTCTCAGTGTCCCCATTCTCTTAACCTCTGTCCAGGCTGTCCCCGAGGCCCAGAATGCCCAGCCCCCTCACCGCCACACCTCCTGGATGCCCTCCAGCCACAGCTCAAATGCCAACAGCTACAGGAAGTCCCCTGGCATCCTTCTGACATCCATCCACTAGGAAAGCCTTCCTGGCTAAGGTCATCTTCTGCCAATGTCCTATATCTTACATATACCTAATCACTGACAGGTTGTCTCCCCATCAGAATGAAAGCTCCTGGAGAGCAGGGGCTGGGTTTTCTGCCCTGTGCTGTACTCCCATTCAGCAGGCATCTGTTAAGTGGAAACTGTGCAAAGACACAAAGAAAGGCCACAGCAATCCTTGCTCCCGGAGGCTCACACTCTGTCAGGGAGACAATGCACAAATGCCGCTGCCCAAACCAGACAGGGGCAGGGTAAGCTGGAGGCCACATCACAGGAAACACCTGACACAGGCCTGCTCACTGACTGACCCAGAGTCCTAAAGGCAAGGCCTCGATGTGCCTGGGTGTCAGCTTCCCATCAGTCTAACAAAGGCCTTGGACTGAGAGACGTCTCACACCCCTACTACCTGCTGTGGAGCAAAGGCAATACGGTCCTTCCATACCGTGTCAGTGTAAGTAGGCCGAGGCTTGGGAGGAGGCAGCTCAGGTTGCCCAACAGGCTGGAACAGAGATGATGGGGCAGACAACGGCGGGGCAGGAGCAGGGGCCACGAGGGCTGGCGGCAGCCCAGCGGTCTGGGTCTGCAGGGCCTGAGCCGGGGGGACAAGCAAGGGCTGCGACGGGACGCGGAGTGCCAGCACTTCTGTCCCAGGGTTGGCTTCTTCCACCTTCCCACCTCCTGAAGGACACAAGATCATGGAACACCGCCATCCCACACTGAGCACAAAGAAGCATGGAAAACCCAGAGATGGGGAGAGCAAAGGACTTGGAGCTCAGATCAGGCTGGTCAGACACCAGCAGGACCTCAAAGATCCTCATTTCCCAAAAATTTGGCATCATTTCCAACATCCACCACGAAGGGCATCCGAGTACAAAGTTAGGATCTGGCTTTCAAAAACTCCAAGGAATCTCAAAGGGGCCAGCCTCCCAGGGACAGAATGGCACACTAGAAAGGGCATAGGATCCGGAGTCAAGACCTGGGTTCAAATCTCAGCTCCACACTTTACTCCCTGTGTGATACCAGGCAGGTCCCTGCACTTCCTAGGCCTGTTTCCTCTTCTGTGAAAGGGGGTGGGACCAGTCAAATGGCCTCTCCCAAGGTGACCGCGCTCACTCACCTCCACTCTCCATGCTCGCCTTCTGTCCACTCAGGGCAGGCTCATGGGCCACAGTCTCTCCTATGTATTTGCTCTGCATGTTGAAGCTGCACACTGGGACGTGACAAGGGACGGGGGGTAACGGCCCCCCATTCACCACTTCTCCCACTGACACAATGAGCTTCTCTGTAATAAAAGTGCACTTCTTTGCCTTGGACAAGCCCTCAGGTTCCGAGAACGCAGACCGATTAAGCTCGACACAGCTGTCCCCAAAACAAACAAACAGGAAATCAAGACCACCTGAAAAAATGCCACCTTCCCAACAGAGAGAGGCGAGGGCAAAGGTGAGCTCCAACACCCACCACCCGGGTGTGCCCGTCACTGCGATCCCTCTAAACTCATGAACCTGGAACCTCCTGAGTGCAGGACAATCCTCTTAGAGACGGAAAGGAAGAGGCGCTATTCAGCTGACCGCCTGGGGCCCTGCACTCTGGGGCCTGCATTCTGGTGATGTCAACAAAGAACAAATATGGTCCAGAAAATGTCTGATATTGACAAGAGTAATTGATCCAAAATTTGGAAAGGCAAAGGTGAACTGGAAGCAACTCATCCCGGGCCACCTTCCTAGTATGCATGGGCTCTCCTACCTGGACCCATCAGGGATCCATTCACAGACCACAGCCCCTCTAGGACTTAGCAGACTGACTTCAAAAGTGGGACCTAGCTGGTCACAAGCCTCTCCGTCCTTGGTGAGCCTTGGTGAGTCCTTCAGTGGGTCTGTACCTAGAGCCCCCCAATCCCACTAGCAAGGCATATGAAAAATCTAGGCCATCTCTTAGCTACTGCAAGGCATCAGAGGAGGCAGGACAGAAGGTCACTAAGGAGTGGGGGGCCCTTGGGGTACCAAGCCCACGGACAAAGTCTCTGCTGTAGCAGCTCACAGGCAGTGGCAACAGAAGAGGGCTCCTAGCGAAGGCACAATTAACAAAAAGAAGGGTTGGCTCAAGGCAGACCCAAGAGGTCATGGGAGTTCTCACCCATCGGACACACTGAGGCCGTAATAACTCAAGAAGTCAGTTGCTTCCTCGGCGTCTCTAAACAGCAACATGGGTACCAGGTTATCCAAGGGAAAGCTGGTGGACCTCTGAGTGCTCACTGTGTAAGCCACGTTGAGAGCCCGCAATGCATCTTTGCGGATCTAGAAGGAAAATAGCTCCTATCAGGGCAGATGCCCAACCCCCACAGATGCACCAGGAATGTTCTGAAGCCAAGGTCACCCGCTTCATGGGCTCTGCTGTATCAAATCAAGGGAATTTCTTCCCCTGATCACCAACTCCTCCAGTGCTTCATCAAATGACAAAGACCATTTCCCACGTGAGCTGTTTGGCTCAGGGACAAATCCTTTTTGTGCCATTTTTAATTCACATGAAGAAGTCTCGCAAAAGGGAGAAATCTCCCCTGAACATTTGGCACTTTGAGCTGAAGGTCATGAAACATATACTCTCCTCCTTCCTAAACGATCTGTTAATTGCCAAACAGTGACCAAATGAAGAGCTTTTGCTTTGAGAAAGCAGAAAAACCCAGCTGACCCCTCCCTTCTCAGTCCCCCAAAACAGACCCACACAACGGATGTTTCCCAAGCACCAACCCCTGTAGGGAAGGTACAGGTGCGTTGGCAGGTTGGGAAAATGTCCAGGAGATGTTTTGAGAGCTGAACATCTGACTTCCAGATTCTAAGCCCAAGAAAGTGTGGAGGTTAAATTTAAAAAGAAATTGCTGCCCCCTCTGCATGGTAAACTCTGGCAACTGGTGATCTCCTGTCATTCCCAAGTCCTGCACAGCTCAACAGACTAAAAACACCAAGTGTCCCATGAGGGCATCTGGTGGAGAAGGGAATGGCTTCCTGGGATCCTCCTCTTCTGTGCCTGAGATGCTTCTCATCCTCGAGGATCACTGGGAGGCTGTCGCTAGATGGCATCACCATGGATCAGAGAATCAGAGCTTTTGAGGAAACCTGACAAATGACTAGCCCAGTGGAGTCAAACTCAAACAGAAATCTGAATGTTGACTTCAAATCCCAACAGCTCATAAAGCTCCCTAGCATTTAAAGAGCCCCCTACGTGCCAGGTCTTGGGCTTAGGACTTCACAATTGTCAGCACGATGGATCCTCACAACAATTTGGGAGGTAATGCTATCATGAGTCGCATTTTACAGATAAGTTAACTGAGGCAAGCAGAAGTGAAGCCCAGGGTCATATAGAAGAAGTGTCTGAGACTGGTTCTCCTGACTCCAGGCCCACTGCTCTACTCATTGCACCACCCAGCTGCCTAAAAACCACAAGGTGGCATCATCTTTGCTGTACTGTCTTTATTTACATTTTAATCTGGTTCAGCTGTAGTGAGTTTGACACCTGATCCAATCCTACCCTTCATCTTACAGATGGAGAAAATGAGGCCCGCAGATAATGGCTTGCCCATGGTCTCCTGGCAGTAAGTGGGAAGGCAAAGGAGATGCTCCCCCACATCCCCAGGCCCACAGGGAGCCCTCTGATTTTCAGAATTGTTTCTCACTCCAGACCAAAGCAAAGCCCCCTGTGTGTATCCTGCAGACCTTCCACTACAGCTCGCCCACCTGATTGAAGTAGCAGTGCAGGAGGCAGGCGTTCAGGTAGGAAGCGGACCGCACCAGCTTGAAGAACCTGACAAAGTTGTTGCTGTTCAGGGCCGCGAAGGCCTGGACTGCAAACTTCACCTCTGGGGAGTTGCGAACATCAGGCCGGAACTGCTGCACCTCTCTGGGGATGCAACCGGAAAGTGATTCATGAAGAAATGCATAACGTGATAGAGGAAGGAGAGAAGGGATCAGTCTGATAAACACATGCAAAGCTGGGTGTGTGCTGGTGAGGATGGATAGGTCTACACCAGCCAGGCGGTGCTCACACTGGCAACAGGCACTCAGGCCTCTCTATAGCCAGAGACCCAAGTGGCTGCATGCGTCAACAGAGAGAGGCATCCTTCTAGTTATTTATGTAGGAGTAACTTCAAAACGGGAGTATAAAGTCAGGCATGTACATGTTACATATGAATCAGTGCTCACTGTCTTCCAAGCACAGCACTGAGAGCTGGGCACACAAAGAGAAAAGCCAGACAGAGCCCATCCTCCAGGGAGGAGGAAACATGGGGGGAAGGGCCTATGGGGACAGTGGCAAAGCAGATGATCAGACCTCCTCTTTAATGCCATTTCCACTGATAAAATCCTAGCTGTGGACCACTGGCAGGGCCCAGGGCACTGGGGACAGGAACTTTCCTCTCTGGGTCTCCTATGGGTGGGGCCACATCTTCCCAGGGGCTGTTGCAGGAGGATGCTGAGGGCGCAGGACTAGAAGGCTGGCCATTCCCATGCCCTTGGGTCCCAGGGTGTCTCCATCAGGCTTGGTAGGCAGGTGGGGCTGTGCCTGGGCTGGCCCATGCTGCTGAGTATAAACTCCAGAGGGCAGGGCCTATTTCACTTTCATCTTTCTTTTTTTTCCCCTTTTTTATTTTTGGAGGTAGGAAGGTAGGGCAATTGGGGTGTCCACGGTCACACAGCTAGTAAGTGTGTCAAGTGTCTGAGGCCGGATTTGAACTCAGGTCCTCCTGACTCCAGGGCCGGTGCTCTACTCACTGCGTCATCTAGCTGCCCTACTTTCATCTTTCTATCTCCAGCACTTTGTCCAGGGCCTGGCACATAGTAGGTATTTACCACACTCTCGCTAATAGATTAGAAATAACTTTGTATCCAATACAACATACAATATGACACAAAACAAGAACTTTGTAAGCACAAACTTCAAACACATACAAACTGGGGAAAGAAATTTTAGCTCACGGGTATTTGGGGGGAAGATTAATGCAATTTTCCAACAAGTACCCTTTTTGAATGATTCAAGAAGGGAGACGAAAGTCACTCGTGCCGTGTCAGGCCATTCGAACTGTATCCTACAGCTCCATTTTCCCCAGAGGTTTCCCTTTAAAATGTCTGCTTAATCACACAGACCTCTAGATGTTCTAAAAGAGCTACTAAAGGAAAGGTTCGGATAGTCCTTTTGAAATACAAACACCAAAGAGCTCCAACCGACTGGCCAACACTTAACCCACGACACCACGTGAACTTCAGCCTGCGCTCATCCGAACTCGGATTTGTTCGCATGTACACATGGCAAACACACGTCATCAGAACCCAGACTTGCCGCTTGGTTTCTCCTACTTCGGATCCCCAATTCTGAGGTTCCAGAAACATTTCTGCTTTCCTGGTGCTGATGTCTTTGAAGTAAAAGTCGGCCACTGCCCTCCCTCCCTGGGCTGAGCTGCCTGCCCGGGCCTGCAGCCGCTGTTGTCGCTGCTGTCTGAAGAGACAGAGATCCACAGCCAGGCTGGGCTCCAGAAATCCTGGGTCTCAATTTCCAGGGGCTAAACTAGCTGAGCTCTCTATGTGATGCCCAAGTGGCCTCTTGCTCCTAGCTCAATCTCCCACGCCGGTGGCCAGGATGTTCCCAGAGTCCAGTTCCCAGCCCTGCCCAGCCCCTACTCTCACTGTCTCTGCCCACAGCCTGGGACCATCACGCCCCCGACAGAGCACTTGCCTCAGGATGTCTCCCTTGTTGAGATTGAGCAGGACGTTGTAGCCTCGGAATTCCGCTTCACTGGCACAGAGGACGCCCTTGTTGGCCAGGTCCTGGTACATCTCCTTGAGGCTCTGCAGACACTTGGTCATGTTCTCGTTGTTGATCTTGGCGTCAAAGGCGGACATGGGCTCTTCGCACAGCGAGTGCGCACAGTGGATGTGGAATCGGGTGCACTTTTCGATCAGGGACACCGTCAGGGGGTCACACAGGTGCTGCTGGGTGATGTCCTGCCCAACAAGAACAGATCCAGACAAAACCAGGCAATGACAGGCAGACAAAGCCAAGCAGTGAGAGCATCACTGTGGGCCAGGGTCATCCTGGCTGTTACAAACTGCCTGCTTCTTCTGATTATGTGAACAATGGTCTGGTTGGCAGACAGAGAGACACACAGGCACAGACGCACACAGACACACACAAACAGACACACACACAGACACACAGACACACACACGCCGCATGATTTTGGGATGCTTTAGAATGACTCCTGGGCCTCAGTCGGTGATTGCTTTGAGGGTGGCATGTCACCCTTGGAACAACCAGAACAACTGGCTCTGCTGTAGTGCTTTCCAAGGTCCTGCAGGATTGTGCTTCCTGTACATCTGACCTGAAGGAAGGGCCTTCATCTAACACTCATTTTTCTCATCTGAGAAATGGGGACAGGCCTCCCGGTGCCTGCCACCTAGGACTAGCGCTATCAAGCAAGCCTGACACAGCTGGGATATGCTGGAGAAATGGGAGCTGCCATGCTCCCAGGTTTCAGCTTCCAGCCTACAATTCCCAAAAGGAGGCCCAGGTCATACCTTCCTTATTCCACGGGTCCTGTTCCACACAAAGTCGTACCAGTCACGCAAGCTCCCTTCCTTCTGGTCCATAATCTGGGTGACGAGGTAGTCCATGGTCATGCTTAGCACCCCTGAAGGACGCAACTCGTGGGGCAGGGGCTCTTCCTGGTCAGCCGAGGATCGGCTGTACTCTTTTATCGCTGCCGCGTGATCCACCTGAGAAGAAAGTGAACAAGCCTTCTGTTGGTGAACATTGATTTTACTCCTGCTTGTCGTAGAAGGCCTGTATACTCAAAATTTTCCTAAGAAAAAAGCCTATCATCCCCCTGCACAAGGGTTAGGAGTGGACAGCAGACCTTGCTAGTCTGGGAGCTCTTGACAAGGTACAGATGGCAACCCTGCCTCTGCCCCTTCATCTCCCCAAAGCTCCCCATGCTTCACCTCAGCACAAAAGCCAAAGAATTTTCTTCATATGTAACTCAGCCCAGTAGGCGGTTTACTGTCCTTCCACCTGACTTTGCTGAACCCGGGATGACTTAGATATAAGGATGTCTGAGGGATTTTACTGGCAGGCCACCCTTCAGGGGGTGCAAATCCCATCCCAACCCTGCCTTCTCAACCACTAACCCCTACGTATGTCTTTCCATGAGCCCTCCATCAGACTGAGATCATGTGGCAGCAGCCTCTTCCAGGATCTGGGAGCATTTCACGGGGAGCCAGGGCGCCCTCTAGCTACGTGTCTGTCCATGCTCCCTGTCCCTACAGGGCCTCTGACGATGCCCAAAGACACTGCCTGTGGGCAGGTCATGCTGGCCACAGGCCACTAAGCATCTTTCTATCACTGCTAAGCCACCCGCAAGACAGGCTCTCCTTATATCCACGACTGCCACCAGGAGCATGCTGAGGTTGACAGGATGGGCTCTGGTGGCAGTGAACAGACACACTGAAATGGGCCCAGAATTGAAGAGGAAGTAGGCTGGATTACACTGGGAAATTATGGGAAACTGGGTAGATCTTTCAATGATAGCAAGTTTCCTGCACCCCTCCCCCAAAAAAAATTCCTTTTAAAGTCCATATATCCTTCTGGGGGAGCTACATATGGCTGTCACTAATGGAATTCCAATCTTTCTGAAATCAGAACGTCCCAAAATGTAGTATGAAGATGAGAATGGAGATTCCCAGTGGCGCAGAGCGCGGCCAGCGGGCAGCCGAGAGCCACACGGGGCTCCTCACACCCAGCACAGATGTGAAGTACGGTCCCAGGGGACGTGCAAGCTTTGCAGCAATTACCACACCAACAAGGTCCCAGCTCCAAAGTAAAGCCCTCAAGGTCACAGGGAGACAAATGGGGAGAAAGCCACCAGGATAAATCAAGACAGGGAACCGCACGCCCCTACCTGATCTGTTCCCGGGATCACTTCAAAAGCACTCAGCTGGTTCCTGGTTTCTCGCATGTACCGCTCTTTCTCGGGACACATGTCCGGGCACGTCCCAACAAAGGCTTTTGCCTTATCCAGATCGGTTCTTTTGACACGAGCTAGACCAGGCCAAAGAGAAGGGCTCAATCAGCATTTGCCTGGAAGGACAGAGGGTAACAAGGAACCAGCACCTGCCTCAAAGAGCCCATGCTGGGCACAGACCCCCGAGGGAGGCCGTGACAAAGGAGATGCTGCAAACTCTGTGAGATGAAGAGAAAGACCCTCGGTTCCACAATGAGGAAGGCTGGGAAGCAGGGATCCTAGGACAGGATAAAGAGCACCTCAGGACCCCACGCCTTCAATCCCGAAGGCCTAGACGTTATCGGCCAGAAAAGCCTCTAAAAATGAGAAGACCAAGGACGCTCCAGGCAGACTGTCTCCACCTCAACTTTAACAAAAGTCCTTGTTACCAAGGTGGGGGAAGGGAAAGGAAGGTGAGAGGAAGAAGTGAATAAGCACTTATTTACAAAGCTTATCTCGTGGGATCCCCACAACAAGGGAGGGGCTAATATTATCCCCATTTTACAGGTGAGGAAACAGAAGCAGAGGCTAAATGACTAGACAAGCCAAGGTCACAAAGCCAGGAAATGTTTGAAGATGAATCTGAACTCAGGTCTTCCTGAGTCCAGGCCCAATGCTTGGTGCACTGTGCCATCAGCTGAGAAGGTTTAGGGATGTCACATTAATAGTCAGAAAGTGACTATTAGACAAAAACTAGAAATCACTTTTATGGCGCTCTATCCGCCCAAGGATGGGCTGTGTCTTTTCCCCACGTTTGGCTTGAAACCACCAACAGTTATTATTTTCAGGGTGGGCCCTCTGACCTCTGGTTTCCCCTTTCTCTTTTGGCACAGGCATGGTGCTCCAGATCCATTTCTGATGCTCCAATAAAGCCAGAAAGCTGAGGTCTACTGAGAAGGCCACCAACCAAGGATTCCCAACTTAGGAAGCACGTCCTAGGGCCTAGCGGCTGGTGGTTCGACGTACCAAGACAAAAGTGAATGAAAGATGCCCTGCTCTCAAACAGCTTAGATTTACATCATTTACATCAACATGGGCAACGGGCAAGGGCAAGGAAAACTGTGAAGCAAAGTCGCCACCAGTCCTGGCTCCTTGTACCTGAGAGACACAGCAGGAACTGCCACTACAGCAGGCTCCACGAAAGCCAAGCACAGCCAGCAGATGGCACAGAGACTCTGAAGGCTTGAGCCCTGCCAGCAGATCACATGGTGGTTTCAAAAGGGGTTGGGGATGGGGCACAAGCCCAAAGCTCACCTTGCCTCATGATCTTGTCCCTCTGGTCAAGAAGGCGGTACTTGTCCTCTGACGTCTCGGCCACCGTCCCCATCAAGGTGCTGAGAGTAGTTGCTGACAGGCCCATGTTGTCTGAGCTCGGGACCTCGGGCCCAGAGTCAAAGGGCTCCCCTTCAAACTGCAGAGACTTGGAAAGGCTCGGTTTCTTAACTGGAGAACTACAAAAGAGAATAACGTGCTTGGCTGGGTCCTGGGGCTGACTGGGACTTCCCTGGCCTGATCTCCGTGGTCTCATGACTTCCAGACATCGATGGCTTTGGGTTCTCACCTATACAGACTGCACCTTCCCCATGCTTGCCTGCCTGCTTCACCTCCCTGTGCAGCTCCTGCCCACAATCTCCTATAAAACCGCATGAGGGCCTTCCTTTAGCCCCTGACCTCGTGTGAATACCCACAAGGGCCCATCCCTGATTCTCTCCTCTGAGTTTTGCTTAGTTTCTTGGGATGACACCCTTTCTTCACCACCCACAAAGTCCTACTTGGGAGGCCTCCATGGGGCCTGGAGGTGGCTCTGGGTTCTGGAAGGCTCTATCTCAGTGAAGATTAAGCCTGCCTGCTGTCTAGCCTACCTAGGAGCAGAGGCCCCCACAGCCAGGTAACAAGAAGAATTGCTCATTGCTTTTCCTCTACACACCCATGATTCTCTTTTACTCAGGCTTAGGACACGACTCCAACCTCTGCTGCTGTTCTAACTGGAGGCAGGGGTTCAGGGCTACAACGTCACCATCACTGGGAACTCAGGGCACACAAATTCCCTCCAATGAGATGATGATAGTGGAGGGAGCAGAGCAAGGAGAATGATTTATAAAATGGCAACACCAGAAAAGCCACTCAGAAAGCCTTGAGAACCATTCAAATCAAAGGTCCAAAGCCAACATGCCCGCCTTTCCTCCTGAACGAGTTGGGAACAACAGGACACATATATTTTGTGGACATGGCCAAGGAAGGAATAGGTTTTATTAAATTAACTCTGCATATTTGTTGGAAGGGTTTAGTTTATCTTTTTATTCCAATGGCGGAATGGTGGCAGGATGGTGGGAGAGCACCACAGAAATCCGAGCTCTTCTCATTATCCCATTTGAGAGCCATGAAAACCCCCTGGAAACATTAGAGTCCTTACTTACAAAGGAAGCTTCCTGAGCCCTGAAAGCTTCCAAAACTGAACCAGCCAATAGCCCCCACTTCAAACGCAGGAAAGTCTGGCCCTCAGACACAAGCCAGCTGTCTCGGGAACCATACGACAATGGTGGGGCACTAACAGAAGGCATTAACAAAACCCATCTTTGTTCTTACCACTAAAATTCAATGGGAAAAAAACCATCCAATCACTTTTATTTCATGGGTCATAAAGCACGTGTGCCATTGGTAAGGTCAAGCCAAATCAGAGCCTTGACTCAGAAGTTCTGAAGCATAAATGGACAAAAAAAGCCAGTGTTTTATAATGTGTAGGTCAAAACAACATATACAGGGGGCGGAGACAAGATGGCGGCTGGAAAGCAGGGACTAGCATGAGCTCCCCACCAAGTCCCTCCAAAAACCTATAAAAAATGGCTCTGAACCAATGCTAGAACTGCAGAACCCACAAAGCGGCAGAGGGAAGCAGGGCTCCAGCCCAGGACACCCTGGATGGTCTCTGGGTAAGGTCTATCCCGCACGAAGCTGAGAGTGGAGGGGAGCGGAGCTAAGCGGAGCAGAGTCCAGCGTGGGTGGCGCAGACCGAGACCGGAAACCAGGAGGATCATGCCCTAGCGCCCTGAATCAGTGAGCTGCAGCAGTTACCAGACCTCTCAACTCAACCCACAAACAGCAAAGACAACAGAGAAGGTTAGTGAGAAAAGCTGCGGGGATGGAGTTTGCGGTTCGGCCACCACCCCTGGGGCAGCGGAGGTGGGGCAGCTTTAGAACTACAGTTGCAGTTGCTTCTGGCCCCAGGCCCACCTGGCGGGAGGAATTAAGTGGTGGATCAGAGCAGGAGTGAAGAGCTTGCTGAAGATCTAAGCCCAGTCTGGGTAGGGGGTTCTTCGGGAAGGAGGAGTGCTGGTGAGGCAGCGCATCCGCCCAAGCGGGGAACATAGAACTCTTTAGTCTACAAGCAGTCATACCCCACTGAAAAACTCAAGGGTCAAGTAAATTGGCTGGGAACATGGCCAGGCGGCGAAAACACACCCAGAT
>CM053627.1:7938610-8056002 GCA_028646595.1 Phalanger gymnotis | reverse complement strand
CCCCCCCCCCCCCCCGATCCCGACCCCTGCCGGCACTCACTCGCAGCACAGAGGGTCGGGCACCGGTCCCGAGGCCAGCGAACAAGAGAACTAGGAGCTGCCAGCCCGGCGGGCCGTAAACAAAGACGGACCCGGAGCCACTTCCGGTCGCGCGGGGCAGTTTTTTTTTCTCCTAGCTGGGTCCCACGGCCGGAAGTTGAATTCTCGCGTACGCGCCGCATTGCGTGCTATGCGTGCGCGTGCGCAGTCCACGCGAGGGCTGCGTGCGCGTGCGTGCCTGAGCACTGACCCCCAAGGAGGACCGGAGCGCCTGGAAGGGGCCGCTGAGGACGTGGGGGAGGTTCCGGAGCGCGGGCCGGAGGCCGGCCCTCTCACTTTACAGGCGAGTAAACGGGAGGGCTGGCTGGGGAAGGGGCCTCTCAAAGGGACGGCATCTGGTCCCACCTCTCCCCTCCTCCCAGTCCTGTTGGCCGTCTTCATCCTCCTCCTCTCCCTCCTCTTCCTCGCCCCCGTTGCTGCAGGCGAGCGCAGCCTGTGCCCATTTGACCACCCGGCACAGCGAGGCTCAGACGCGCCGCGGCCTATGGCGCTCGTTCGCGCCTCTTTGGCTCTTGCCGATTCCTGTTTGTCTCCCCAGGGCTTGCGGCGGATTCTGCCCCTGTTTGTAAATGAGAATTACGTTTTATCCTTGGGGTAAAATCACCCTCGCAGCTGCGTAGTGAATTTTCTTAGGATGACCTGAAACCCCAAGAAGGTCATCGAGGTGGCTCAGGAAGTAGTCCCCCTGCCAAAGTGGTTCTAGAAGGATCTGAGCGTTCCTGCAGCCATCCCGACGCGACTTCACTTTGGGCCGAGAGCCCCAGACGTGCTCTGACATTGAGTGCGGTTAAGGGGGGGGCAGAATGGAGCTCCGAGGAGGGCACTGAATGTCTCCATAAACGAAGACGGCAGGTGATAAAAACTCAAGTCCCACACCACTTCAGCGTCCATCCCTGTCACAGTATTCAAGATGTGTTCTGCAATCAGTCTGTAAACATTTATTAAGCGCCTACTATGTGCTAGGCCTGGACTAAGCGCTGAGATGCAAAAAGAGTCAAAAGACAGCCCCTGCCCTCAAGGAACTTACAGTCTAACGGGAGAAGCAACTGTATCAGTAAGGCCATAATAACGATGGCAACTGTATCAGTAAGGCCATAATAGCCGTATAGATGATAATTGTCAAAATGCCTATGTGGCTCTACAGCAACATACAACCAAATACACACAAACAAGCTGCAAACAGGATAAGTAGGAAATAAATGAGAGAGGGCGGACTCCAGAATTAAGAGCCAGTACTCTGGGAGGTTCCAAGACAGAGGCCTTTGGTGGGGAATAAGAAGGGCCAGAGGCACAATCAGAGAAGGTTGACAGGTCTAAATGATTTTCTTTCTTTCTAGAAAATGCTATGGGCAGCTAGGTGGTGCAGTGGGTAGAGCGCCAGGCCCAGAGTCAAAGCTGGCCGCAGACACGTACTAGCTGTGTGACCTTGGGCAAGTCACTTGACCCTGTTTGCCTGAGTTTCTACATTTGTCAAAGCTGGAGAAGGAGATGGCAAAGCGCTCCAGTGTCTTTACCAAGACAACCCCAAATGGGGTTACAAAGAATCAGATGTGACTGAAATAACACAAGAACAGCAAAGAATGTGCTCTGGCCTCCAAATTTAATCATGACAGAGGAGTCCTAATAGTGTTTGGAATGGTCTGTCAAGTGACTCCTATGTGCCAGGCATTATGCTGCGTGCTGGGGACACGGAAGAGCAGTCTGTACACCGAAGACAATACTTTGAAGGACAGGACTCAATTGGAAGCAAATGTCCTAATAGACTGTCTGAAATAAATTGGAATGCTGCCTTCTAGTCACAGGAATGTACCTCTAGTGCACCGGTTACTATGCTAACCTAAATGCCAAAGACAGTCCCTGCCCTTAGAAGAGGCAACATATAAGTAACTGGGGATGTACAAGATCTTTACAGGGAAGGCCACAGCACTTGGGGAGAACTGGGAAAAGCTTCCTGCAGAAGTCGAGATTTGAACCAAGGGTTCAATGCAGCAAACATCAAGCACCTGCTGTGTGCTGAGCCCTGTAATCAGCCCTGGAGATACAGAAAAAAAAAGTCAAAATGGTCCCTGTCCTCTGTGAATTCACAGTCCAATAGGGGAGAGAACATGCCCAGGTCACACAGCTCTTAAGTGTCTGAGGCTGAGTTTGAACTCAGGTCTTTCTGACTGTCTGCTGGGAGGAAAAGAAGAGGTCAAGGGTGCATAGAGAGGGGCCTTTGGCAGTGAGAAGAGCCTTCATCAGTGATGGAGGTGAAAGGGATTTAAGGAGAATGTATCTTAGAGATGTCAGATGAAAGGGGAAGAGGGAGTTCTGTAATTGGCCTCAGTTTTTAGTTAAGTACAAAGTACGGTCCTCAGTGGGGAAAGTGAGGGGAAGGTTACCATGGGAGGCTCAGGGACAGACATGGAGGCTGTGGCTGATAAAAGGACAAGGGTCAGAGGCCATAGGTCTCTGTAGGGCAAATCTGGCTAGTCAGAGGCTGAAGAATGCCCTTCTTACAATACCATTTACAGTGGCTTTTTATCTGTGTGATGATTCAGTTTTTGTTAAAAGAACTAAACTCTGCCAAAGAGATAATGTGGGGATTACAATCGTCCAATCTGCAAGAAAAACCACTGAGGCAGAGTTCTGAGCCAATGGCACTTTATTAAAGGGTCCATGGTGCCCTCTAATGAAGTGGACCTCATTGGTTGATAGACCTTGTCATATGGGGGTGCATCATAGGTGAACCATGGGGCATCTCCACTAAGTGGCCATAAGATGGTCATCTGCTCATGTTGGCAAAAGAGAATGATCCAGAAGTAACAAAAAGTAAGCATCAAGGCATCTCACCCATGCTGGGTTTGGCAATGGAATTTGAGTAAAACAGGACAGATCTTTGTCAGCATTCTTGTGGTCGTGCAAGTGAGCTTCGTAGCTGGTAAACAAGTAGTGAACATTACACTAAAGTTTGAGGCCCTTTATAAAGGCCTATGATAAGAACTTATCTTCTCTAATTATCCCTATGTGATTTCTGTAAAACATCAGAATGATTAATACTGATTGGAATAGAGTAGAGGTCCAAGTGAATCCTTTCTCACAAGACCACAAATGATCTCTATGTAGTGTTTCTTGCATTCATTTTTGCAGAGATTAACAAGCATCACTCTGTAGATGCAAGGCTACTGACCACAAAGGGGAAAAAGCAAATCTAATCCAGGATTGCATTTGCATATACGTGTGTGATGAAAAAGCCACAGAGACCAAGAGCCCCAACATAGATGGGGTCAAAGCAAAGACTGTAAACAGTCATGAGTTCTAAATGACGTGTGACGCACAGTTTTTAAAATCCTGAGGTTTCATATTCAGGCAAGATGGCAAACCAGGAAAATGACAGGAGTGACCATTGCTGGTGGAGTGTGGGGTGCAGGCGCCCTGACGAGTGACCAGACCATCGCTGCCCTTTGACTCAGACCTCTCATTAACTGGGCTTTAATGCCAAGGAAGCCAAAGACAGAAGCAAGTCCTGCGTGTGCCAGATGGTCACAGGGTCTTGTGGGAGAGCAAGGAAGTAGAAACAAACGATCATCTGTTCAGTGGGACTGCAGCAAAAGACTCGTGTGAAGGAAGAAATCATTAATGTGCACAGGAATTCAAAGAAACATGGGCAAGTTTCTAGGAATTCATGCAGAACAAGATATACGATGGTGGAAATGAAAAGCTCCCTATAAGAAGGTTGCATTCTGAGTTGTGAGGAAGGGGTAAATGTTGACGTCCTCGGGGCAGAGAGGTGGGGGCCGCTAGGCTAGAGAGTTATCTGTACTCTCAGGCAGTTTCTGTACAGAGGATTTTGACTTGGTTTGAAGCTGTTGGACTAGTATTTATATCTCTGTTCTTATTAAAATGTTATGTTGTGCCCCCTTGTGGCTTGAGCTGTGAGGGCCATTGCACAGAACTCAGGGTTAGACCAAGCTAGCCTTGGCCTTGGTCAGAACTGACTTGTTAACCTTGAGTCTTGATTTTGCCCAGAAAACTCGTCACTGGATACAGCTGGTCAGTCTCTTTCTGCTATAAGTACCACATCATTATGCTCTCCCAGCTAATGTGATTGTCAAGGGTGTTGTTAGGAACTTTCTAGTTCTAATATTTGTGTTCACATATAATCCACAGGGTTTCCTTACAAGCCACATAGGGTCCTCCTAGTCTCGAGATGAGCCTCATACTCAGGAACCTCCAGAGCGTCATCCCCATTCGGAGGGTCCCCCTTCGGGCCAGGATCGAGCTCCTCCGGCACATCCTCGGCATCCGGCGGTTCGACCTGGGTGTGATATGTGTGGACAACAAAGGCATTCAGCGCCTTAATAGAACCTACAGGCAAAACCATGGCCCCACCGATGTGCTTTCATTTCCTTTTCATGAGGTAAAGTATCTTTGTGGCCACTCTGGGCCTGCCTGGCTTCCAGGACCCCAGTTTCACCCCATTGTGGAAGTTTGGGCTCCCTAATTCACAGGGACCTTCTTTTCAAAGATAAGCAGTTTCTCTTGGAGGTGTTTTTTTCTTGTTTTTTCACTTTTATCCAAAGAATGACAGTGAAGCAGTTGGGTATATTTCTTGGGAGGGGGCAGGGGGCTCCTTAAAGAGAGAGCCTGCTTCTGGGAGGGTGGAGGGACTGGAGTCTCTCTTCCCTGGTCAGGCCACACTTGCAGGGTCATGCTGTCTTCTGAGAGAGCAAGCAGAAGTGGGGGGCCAAGATGCCCAGGGTCTCAAAATCAGGTCCCATGAGGAGCTCACTGGGCCTGCTCAGCCTGGAGAAGAGAAGGCTTCAGGGTGGCCTACAATCTGTCTTTGAGTATCTGAAGGGAAGGATTGGCCTTGTTCTACATGGCCAAGGGTAGGGGCTGGGGCTATTGAAGCATGGCCAGGGAGGATTCAAAGTAAAGGCTTCCTTCCCACTTGAGCTGGGGGCGGTATGAGGAGGCCAGGGGGCAGTGGTGACCCAGATTCAGCTGTTCTCTGCATCAGCGTATGCAGTGCTAAGGAGTGCTTGATGATTTCATGTTCTGGGAGCACAGGACAAGAAGGCTTCAAGGGGAGAGGGCCTGTTTGGCTCCAATTTATTTCTTCTTTGTTCCTTTTAAAAAAATTTTGAGTTCCAAATTTTCTCCCTCTCTCCTTTTCCTCCTCCCCATTGAGAAGAAAAGCAGTTTGATATTGGTTATACAGGTGTAGTCATACAAACCATATTTCCTAATATTATTCATGTCATAAAAGAAAATACAGGCCCAAAATAACAAAAGTAAAAGAAAGTAAACACAAAGCCTGCTTTGATCTGCATTCTTACACCAGCCATCTTTTCTCTGGAGCTGGAGATCAGTTTTCATCATGAGTCCTTTGGAATTGCCTTAGCTTCTTGTATTACTGAGAATGCCTAAGTCATTCCCAGCTGATCATCTTCCCATATTGCTGCCTGACTTGCACTGGCCCAAGCTCATCTCTCACCCCAGACCCACAGACCTTTCCTGCCGACCTTCTAAGTTGTCTTGGGCTGGAAAATTGTTTCACTCTGTCCTTTTGTGGGTTCTGCCACTCCAGAATTCGTTTTGAGACAACTATTTAAAGTTGTTTGGAGGGGGATTTGGGAGAGCACAGGCACATCCCTGCCTTTCCTCCACCATCTTGGCCATCCAGTTTCTTCCTTAACCAAAGCACCACCAGGAGCATCTCCCTGGCTCAATCAGAGCTTGTGCCATTTACAGTTCAGATTTGCCTTTCGTTTTTCCCCCGACATGTGCAGGTTAAGCCAAAAAGAACAGGGCACAGAGTTGGGGAAAAGCCCCGGGCAGGGCCTGGGCCAGGTTGTGAACCCGCAGCTCCAGGCCGGGGTAGGGTGACCCTCCCCCCAGCAGCCGAGCTCTCACAGGGGCAGGTTTCCTTCTCCACTAGCATCTGGGCAAAGCTTTTCTTCCCATTTGAACAAAACAACAGCTTTTGGAACCCCCCACCTCTGGCCTGCAGCTCACCTCCATTCTGCAGGTAAGGGCAGGTCCAAAAGATACAAAGGAAAAATGAAGGCCTTTCAGCTTGCCATGGGGGGTGAAAGTCAGGGCTCCCCCTCTAACAGGATACAGAGAAGGGTGTGGAGTCCCTCTGTGGCACCCAGCTTTATGAGGAACCCTTCTCAGAACAACCCTGTGATAGATGGGAGCAGGAATGAAGAGTTAAAAGAACCTTAAGAGTGAGGCCTGGAGAAAGGAAGGGGAGCTCCCAGATCCTCGCACTCCTATCCCCCATAGGAGGAAAATGGGTTTGGACCCCAGTCGGGTAACCTGATCACAGTGCCCCCAGCCCTGGGAATCATGTCCGCTTGGGCATCCCAGCCGGGCATCCCCAGACCTCAATGACCACAGCCTCCCATCACATCCCTGACCTCCCAGGAGAGCATCTGAAGGAAAGAAACCCTCGTGCTGAGGAGGTGACGTCCTTCAGTTTTGTGTCTCCCCTTGGCAGAACCTGAGGGCAGGTGCAGTGCCACAGCCAGAGTGCCCAGATGACTTCAACTTGGGAGACATCTTCCTGGGAGTCGAGTACATCTTCCTCCAGTGCCAAGAGAATGGGGAAGACTACTATGATGTGCTGACGGTAGGTGGAGCCTGAGAGTGGCCACATTTATTTGTGATCCACCCCACCCCCCTAGGAGGGAGGGCAGGAAGGAGGCTGGGAAAACAAATTTCCAGGAGGAGGCCACTGGATGCTGAAGGCAATTGTGTTTCCAGGATTTTATGTGATGAGAGCCCTTGTTATTCCCAGGGCCTTGCAGAGTAGGCCCTCAAGAAGCACATAGAGAAATGAATGATAGGTCTTCACGTGTGGGTCATCATTGGTGCCTCCTTGGGCCCCACTCTGGTGCCTTGGGGGTGCCGCTGCTCCCTGTAGGGGTTGTGGGCCCTGGACCAGCCCCTCTGCTTTGGTGACAGAGGCAGATGTTCTGCACCTGCATTCTGGGATTCCAGGGACCCTTGTCTGATTCTGTTCCATGGTTATGAAACAGCAGAAACCAACATAATTATCCATTTCAATAAAGGAGCTATTTTCCCAGCTGTCACTGATGCCCTATGGGCCTTGCCTCCCAGTAAAGGACTATCACTGTCCTTGTAGCCAGGATTTGAGGACAAACTTTAGGGCCCTGTGGTCAGCACTGAGGGGATTAACCCTTCTTGCCATCTCCATGACCTCTGAAACTTCTCCAGAACCAGAATGATGCCAGGGGGTGAAGCAGAGCAGCTTCCATTGCCCAAGATGCCAAGGACATAAGGACCTAATAGCCCAGAGAGGCCCGTTCCTACAGTCCTCCCTGCTCCCCCCTCCCAGCCCTCCTGTGCTCCCCCCACTTCTCCTGTGCCTCCTTCCAGTTCTCCATGCCCCCCAGCCCTCCTTGTTTCCCCCCCAATCCTCCTGTGCCCCCCCTCCAGCCTTCCATGACCCCCTACCCTGCCCATGCTCCTCCCTCTAGCCCTCCTGTGCCATCCCCCATGCTCAGCAGGACCTCATAGCCAGAGCCGTGGGCTTGCCAAGAGCTCAGCCTTCTGTGCCCATGTGGGCTGCCAGTGCTTCAGCTGAGAACAGCACAGTGAATTCTCATTTGACAGTTCTCTCTACCCAAGCGTTATAGAGAGAACCCAAGGCTGGGCTTCCGGAGGCTTTGCATCCAGTCCCTGCCGGGGGATCTCTGAGGAATCCCTGACCCTTAAAGTGCATCTCTTTGTCCTGTCAGTCGCCCCACCGACCTTCCCAAGGAGGACATGGGTTTTCAAAAGGGATTTGGCATCAATTTCCCAGTATTCCATGGGATAGTGGGGGCTCCCAGAGAGCGTTGGGGTCCCCATGTTTGACCCTGGAGTCAGTAGGAGCCACCGGAATTTCTTAAGTGGGGGAGAGTTGTGGTCATAGCAGTGCTGTGGGAAGGCAGCCACCTGGAAGAATGTGAGGCAGGGGGAGGCTGTCATCATAGTCCAGGTGACAGGTGATGAGGGCTTGGGGAGGGGCAAGGAGGGCAAGTCTAGGCAAGATGTGAAGGCAAAAATGAGCTTTGAGAAGAAGATGAAGGGTGTGAGTGCGAGAGAGGAGCTGAAGGCAAGGGCCCTTGGCTGTCATAGAAAAGCTTTTGGAGAAAGAGAATGTCATAGGCAGCCAAGTGGTGCAGTGGTTAGAGTGCCAGGCCTGAAGTCAGGAAGGCTCATCTTCCGTGAGCTCAAATCCAGCCTCAGACACTTCCTAGCTGGGTGACCCTGGGCAGGTCACTTCACCCCATCGGCCTGTTTCCCCATCTGTCAAATGAGCTAGAGAAGGAAATGGCAAATCGTTGCAGTATCTGACAAAAAAACCCCAAATGGGGCTGTGGAGTCGGACACGACTGAACAGTAACGTCATGAGATCACCATCCAGCCCAGCCTGCTCATCCCAAAGCTCTTTCCAACTTATTTCCTTCTTGTTGACGTGATACCACACTTTTTTTCCACATACCCAATGGTGTCTGTTTATTTGGCAGGTAACAGCAGCTCACGGACTTTGCCATTTGCTTGGGTACAAGCACAGCACAGCACCAGAATGGCAAGAGGTAGGTGACGGGGTCTGGTCCCCACAGTTCAACTCCCACGCAGATGCTGTCTCAGGAAAAGCCCTGTTAGACAAACAGCATGTTCCCTCCTAGCAGAGGGTTCCCCTTTCTCTGGAGGGGCCCCTCGACATCTCCCTTCCCAAGGCAGTAGTGAGGGCCCTAAGAGGGTGGTGGACGTTTATTGTCATCATTGGCCTGAAAGAGAATCTGCAAAAAGAAACTCCTGACAGAAGACGGTCAGGAGCCAGAGCAAGTGCTGGCAGGAGGTGGGTCTGGGGTCAGCAGACTCGTGGTTCCTAGGGTCCTCTTTGTTGCCCGCCTGGCAGCCTCGTGTGAGTCTGGGCATCGGCTCCCACATAGAGGACACGATTTGGGGAGAAAATTACTAAAAGTTGTTACGGAGAAGACACAGAAACTGACATTTCATTCTGAGGAAGAAAACCTCTTTAGTGAAAGAGAAAATGGTCGAAACCAAAACATAATCAGTTGTGCCTCAGCAGCCTCAAAAGTGGCTGTGGAAATTGGCACTTTTGCTCTTCCCTGGGCCGTGGTAGGAGGGCAGGGAGGCCAGGCTGGGCCATGGCAGGAGGGCAGGGAGGTCGGGCCACACTTTGTGCAGGAGGGCAGGGAGTCCGGGCCGGGCCACTCTTTGTGTAGGATCTGTTAGAGATGCTCCATCTCTTGAGCTCGCTTTACCCTTGCTGCCTTAATTCCCCTCCCCGTCTCCTCTTCTTCAGATGTACCACAAAGAAAAGCTCACTCTTGAAGCGCTGAACAAGGTTGCTGGGACCAGCCTCCAACCACTGACCAAGAACCTCTTCGGATAATCCCCGTCACAGATTGGTAGTAGTTGCCCCTACCCAGAAGAAACCAGTCTGGCGTGGAGCTCAGGCCATGATGGCCAGAGAGAGGCCTCCAGGATGCAAAGTGACCAGAAGGGAAGGGAGAGATGGCAGACCTGGATGAGGAAGGAAATCAGAGAAATGGAGGGAAGCAAGGGGGAGCAGGTACCCCACAAAGAGCTGTGGCCTGGTGGAGAGAAAGGCCTCAGCTTGAGGAGCCCCACTAGCTAGGGCTGGCCATCTGGCCATACCAGCTGGGTGCCCTGAGGCAGTCTCGGTTCAGATGCCCACATGGGTGGTTACCCATTCTGCCTTCAGTGGCCCCCAAAGGCTTGGGGGCAGAGGGTGGGCCCTTGCTCTCCTAGGGGGCATGGATCCTGTTGCATGCCCTGTTGTGCCTTACCCAGGATGGGCAGAGCTCCTGAGGGCACAGGGCAGCCCCTCCACAATGTGTCATCCACTCTTACAACTTTTTTTGGTAAAAGGCAACAGGGTGAGGGTGTAAGAAAGCTATGTTTAGGTGCCCTAAACAGGAAAATGAGAATGGGGCACCTCTGATGGGTGGGCTCCATACTGTTCCCCTCCATACAGGGCCTCCTAGGCAGTGTAGGAGGCCAGCCAAACTTCTGGCAGGCTCTCAGGTCTTCTGGTGTGGCTGACCATAGCCTGATATGATGGACTTTGAGGGTTATGTGGCCCACCCCTCATTCCGCATGTGAGAAACTGAGGCCCACCTGTACAGGGAAAGGGCCTTGCTAGAGGTCACAGAGGTATAAATAGTCCAGGCAGAGCCAGCCCCAGGGTCACAGTGGCTGCCCCAAGGGCAGAGGATCCAGAAGCAAGATAACATCAGGGATTTCTTTCAGAAAGTAAATCTCACAGTCTTGTGGGACCCTGGGGCATTTGTAAACCATCACATTCCCTTCATCTGCCCCAGTGACCAAGCCAGCCAGCACAGGGATAGGCTGAAGCCTTTGCTGACCAAGCAGCCTCTAGCTCGTGAATGTGCTTTTATTTCATAACGGGCCCCAGTATCCCAACCACCCGGACGCTTATGAGGGCCAGCGAGTCTCCAACACTAACGGGACTGTTGGTGTCAAACCATATGAAACCGTTTGGGGAAGGGGTAATATGGCATTAAAGGTTCTCACACATTCCTTAAAATCCATCCAATTCAAGTCTCTTTTTTTTTTTTCATGAAATCAGAGGTCTCCCAAGTCTCTCAGAGTTAACAAGTGGAACTTATAGACCTCATCTTCGTCCTTGGTGGCCTTAATTAGCTTTTCCAAATGTTTCATTTTTTTTGACAGAGAGAGGTCAGCCTTCTCTGCAGAGGGCATGTCTTCCATTCTTGTAGCCTGTTGGGGGAGGAGAGAGCAGATGAGCAAGAGAGAGGGAGAGCAGAGACCCAGGAAGGGCCTTGGCATGCCAATCTGGTGCTGGGGGCAAGACAGCCAGTCCCCGACACTGGGAGCTGAGGATGGGCAGGGGCTGAGGGGAAGCAGCCCATGAGGCAAGTGCCCTTGCCCTGGGCCTCCTAGGGAGGATGGGATAGTCCTGTTCCTTTGCTCCCCAGCTTTGCTAACACACAGTAGAACCCATACTGTGCTTCCCACAGTCAAATGCTTCCTCCGAGTTTTTGCAGAGGAGACTGACTACCTTCAGATCTTCATAGCCTTCGGGGTGGGCTAATGAGCAATGCCAGTGTTAAGAGAGCAGAGTCTCCCACATTTGAACCCTCTCTGTTCACCAGAAGGAAGCATACCAGTTCTATGAACATTAGACAACACTTAGCACTTATAGGTGCCAGGCACTGGGCTAAGCACTCTATAAACCTGCTCCTCCTAAAGCCATTAAAACAACATGCCCTGGGTAGGCCCTCAAGGTCCAGGACAGAACAGGGTGCTTCCAGTGGAAGAAGAGGGGGAGGGAGCACGTCCAGTGCTGATGACCAGGGCCCAGAACTCCTGCAGTGAAGCAGACCCAGAAGGTGCCAGCTGGGGGCTCTGCCCTCGACGTCATTCTGTGAACAGGACATGCTGGTGTCCTGTTGAGGCGGTCTTGGTGGTGAAGGTTCACAGGACCTGCAGACCCTGCCCACTTAGAGTGCTCTGGGGTGGGAGAGGCTGCATCCCTACCTGCATCCTGGTCAATGTCGAGAAGCAAATCACTGACTGGATGGACTGAGACACAGGACTGAGCAGGGGAGGAGGAAGAGAAGTGGCCAGACAATGGGGGTCTTCGCTCAACCAGCAGCACAACCGTTCCTCAAACCTGCAAGCAAGGGCTGGCTGAAGGGGAATCACAGAGGTTCCCACAGGTCACTGTGTTTCCCCTTTACCTTCTCTCCCCTATGCAACCAGGGAGTTTGGAGGGCCAAGCCCTTAGAGCAAGCACTAGCTAGCTCAAGGCTAGGCCAGAACAGACTTTGGCCACTAGATAAGGAATTGTTTGGCCTCTCATCTGTCATCAGCCATCTGACGAGCAGAAAAGTTCTGTGTGGGGCTTGTCAGAATAAACTGGGGAGGAGACGAGACCTAACCCGGTCCCTGAGAATCCCTTCCTTGGGGTTCCGAGACCTGCAGCTGCCCCCATTCCCTGCTCCTCCCTCTAGCGGGTGACAGCAGCTCCCCAACCACCCACCTCTTCTGCCCAGGCCATCCCCCAGGCCTGGAATGTTCCTCCTCACATCTACCTTCCTCCAAAGTCAGCTCAAGCACTCCCTCCCAGATTCCTAGATCTGCCTACAAGTGGCATCCTCCCGGGGAAAGCAAACTCCGTTTCTGTCTTTGCATCCACAACCCCAGCACCGTGCCTGGTACGCAGCAGGAGCTAAATCAGTGCTTACCGCTGCAGCTATCTTCACCCCCATTAGCCCACTTCAAGGACTTTCAGGGTCCAGTCCTGGTCTGGCTCATGTGCCAAGGACTCACTTTTTGCTTTCTTCCTTCTCCATCTGGATGCTAGTCAGCAGATGCTCCGGGAGGCCTCTCTGCATACAGGGTGGATTATTCCAGTTGTTGGTCCTGCTGACTGAATCTTCCTCTATGCTGGGCAGAGGGAGCGGCACCTGCAAAGTGTTCCTCCTCCAAGATGGAAGACATTCTTGGACCGACCTGGAAACCAGAACCAAACCGTTTTAGCCAGAAGCCATGACAGTGAAAGCAGTTTTCATAAATACTTTTTTCAATATCTGTTAATGATGGAAAGATAAGCCATGTTTGAAGTGATTAATTCTGAAAGTGCAGGAAAAGCATCCTAACAAGGAGAGATGTTCCAGCTGTCTCCAGAGGTGTTGGGCTCCGCCTCTTTAGAGGTCTTGAGCAGATGCTAGACTGCTGGGTAGGTTATACTATGGACCAACTGGAAAATCCTTTTCAACTCAAAATCTGTAATTCTGAGAAATACAGGAATGTAAAGAAAGTTAAGTTCCTTGGAAATCAGTTGATCAATACTTTCTCCAACTATTGGCTAGAGAAAGAAAAGTAAGGGAGAAATTGGAGTCTTTACCAAACACTGTGACCCCCAAGGAGGGTTCTGGAAACCATCTCCATGGGTAATACTGTCTGCTTTGTGAGAGATGACACACCACCATCGACATATTAGGATAACTTTACTTTCTCACACAAACTTCAAGAAACATAAGTGGCCTCACCGTTCAGGATTCTGCCTTTGAGTTCGAAGTCTGGCTTGTTTCCATGACATCGGGCAAACAAATTTATTTAGATGATTTTTATAAAAATATACATTAATCTGACCATCACTGCTTATGGCTCCTGCAGAAACACAATTGACACAACCAGGCAGGAAGGCTCAGCACTGCCACTCCATTTTAGGGGGTCAGTAAATCACAGAGTGCTTAGCAGCTGCTGAGAGCTGGAGCAAAGCCATTCACTTCATTTAGGATTTAAAAAAAAATAAATTAACAAAAATCTATCCTTTCTCCCTCCCACTTCAAATCCCCCTTCCCCAAAATTGAGAGCAAAAGAAAAAAAAATAGTCAAGCAAAACCAAATTCTACATTGGCCATGTCCAAAAGAAAAACTAATATGCACGCATATACACACAGGAATGAATATATTTATATCATTTTGCACTCTGAGTCCTTTGCCTCTATCAGGAGGTGAGGAACATGCATGTTTCATCATTAGTCCTCTGGAATCTTGACTAATGCTGATCAGAATTCCTAAGTCTTGCAAAACTGACTTTACAATCTTGTTTTCATTGTACAAACTTACTTCCTTCATCCAAGTTTTCCCAAGTTTCTCAGAAACCATCCCCTCCAACAATTTTTATAGCACAACAGTGTTCCATCACATCTACATACCACCACTTAAGTGTTCATCCACTCCCCAACTGATGGCCACCTCCTCAGATGCCAATCTTTGCCACCTTAGATAGAGCTGTAAATATTTCCCAAAGTCTTCAGTTTGTTTTGTTTAGGACTGATTCCTCCCTTCATCTACCCTCCAATTCCCCCTCCCCCTTCTCCTCTTTCCCTATTTCCCTGCTGAGCGAAATGTATTTCTTTATCCAATCCTTGTGTGTGTGCTTCCTTCCTTTGACCGGAGAGTGAGGGTTAAGTGTCAGCGCCCACCCGCTCCTGGTGCACCCTGATTTAAGGAATAGTTTTCCCCAAACTTCCCTTTTGCTCCACCCACCCACCCATGTATTCACCTTCCCCTTGCTTTTAGTTCATCTCTTAACAACATCAAGACAGAACAGGACCATTCCCAAGCTCTGAACGCACTTCCTCTGAACTGTGATGATGAAAGGGCTCAGATGGAACACATGGACCATCCCACCATCTTAGAATCCTAGGTTAGTCCTTTATCATTTGGGGTTGTCATTTACCTTTCTTCAGACACTCCCTCATTGCCCACTTGGCAGTTTGAAACTTCTTTGATTTGGGTGGGGGGAAATCACATCTTGTAAAAACCAATCAGCTTTGTTACAGTCCTCATTCCCCTGGGCCACCTCTCTGATTGAAGGGTGGAGCCATAAACTCCACTTAAGGAGAAGTTTATTCTGGATTTCTTTGACTTCTCCACCATTCCCCTCCCTCCTCCCCACCGCCCCAGCTTTTCTGCTTCCTTCTCCGTGTAGTCTTCTCCCATTAGGTCCCAGTAAGCTCCTGTCTTTCTTTTTCTTGGTTGTCTCCCCAGTGCTTAATGCCTGGCACATAATAGGTGTTTAACAAATATTTATTGACTATTTTATGTTTTTCTTAACTCCTGTGTTTGACCTTCAGAGTTTATACCTCTCATTACTGGGATAATCTAATCAGCCTGCGAATTCTGTTCAAATCTGACTTCAGACACTTCCTGGCTGTGTGACCCTGGTCAAGTCACTTCACCCAATTTGCCTCAGTTCCTCATCTAGCAAGTCGCTCCAGCATCTCTGCCAAGAAAACTAAATGACTCAACAACAGTCAGCCTGCAAGACTTTAGCAGCCTCATCAGTACCCTCAGCCCCTCTGATTGGTGTTGGGGGCCATGAATTCCAATCCTCCATTTAAAAAGAGAGCTTGGCTCAGGCATCTTCCCATTTCTCACCTGGCTGGCTACAGGACTTTGAGGCTTCTCTGACTGACTTTTCCACCAAGTCTCTTGAGAGGGTGCTTTCTCTTTCCCCTCCCCCCCCAACCCTTTTCAGCTTCCTTTTGTGTACAGTCTACCCCATCAATAGAAGGTAAGCTCCTTGAGCGCAGGGGCTGCCTTTCTTTTTTCTCATTCGTATTCCCAGGGCTGAGCACTGTGCTTGCCTCGGGCCCTTAATTAAGGTTTGTTGACTGTTTACTTGATGGCAGCTAAATCCTGTGTGACGCCAGTGCCTCCCCCAGACTTGAGGTATCTTTTTCTAGCAGAGTGCAGCATTTTTCCTTTGACCTGGGAGTTCTAAATTCTGGCCTTGATGTCCCTGGGAGTTTTCCTTTGGGGGTTTCTTTCAGGAGGTGCCCAATAGTTCTATTTCCTCTTGGTTCTCTGTTCTGAGAGATCAGGCACTTTTAACATTTCTTCACATATGATGGCCAGGTTCTCAAAATTTGTCATGGCTTTCAGGTAGTTCAGTGATTCTTAAATCTTTTTGTCCCTTATCTCTTTTCGAGATGAGTTGTTTTTGACATGATACCTTACCTCTTTTTCTATTTTTAGACTTTTAAAATTATTATTTCTTTTTTGTTTTTTTGTTGTTGTTGTTGTTTTTTCAGGGCAGTTGGGGTTAAGTGACTTGCCCAAGGTCACACAGCTAGTACACGTGTCACATGTCTGAGGTCAGATATGAACTCAGGTCCTCCTGACTCCAGGGCCGGTGCGCTACTTACTGCGCCACCTAGCTGCCCCAAAATTATTATTATTTCTTGTCTCTGGAGTCATTCACTTCTGTTTGAGTCATTCTGATTTTAAAGAAATGTGGTACTTGACCAGGTTTTGTGCTCCTTGTCCGAAGCTGTCAATTCCCTTTCCTATTATCTCCTCTCTATCTCTAGCATTCCCACTTAATTTATAAAAACATTTTTTAGCTCTTGCTTCAACTCTTCCAGGGATCCTAGCAGAATTTATGCCAAGCTGCAGTATCTTTAGGTTTTGCTTGTAGATATTTTGGAGTCTGTGCCCAGGGTGTATAGCTTGAGCTTCCTTATTATCATCGTTTTTTATGATGGGTTTCTTTTTCGGTTTGCTCATTCTTCCAGCCTGCTTCCTGACTTCTGACTTGATGTTGGGGCCAGGTTCTCTCCACCTCTGGAGGGAAGGTCTGGGCTGGTCCAGTCAATGCTTTCTTGGGGAAACATAATACTGTCACTCCAAGCTTGACCAATCCCCAGCTCCAGCTGGGGTAGAGCAAGCTTTCAGAGTTCTTCAAGTCATCTGGTCCAGGGCAGAGTCTGGTCACTGCTCCCCTAGTCCAGGCTGAATGGGGTTTGGGTCCAAGATGAAACCCTACTCTGCTCCTGGGGCCTGGGTCACACCACTGCTGTTGACTTCTGAACTTCCTCCCTGCTGGGTACAGAGGCCAGGGCCTATGACCACCACTCCTCACTCTGGACTGCCACCCCAAGGCACAGAGACCCAGAACTGGGAAGTGGACAACAAGTTGCTGGTCGGCCCCTGTTCTCAATCTTGGGACCTCATCCTGAGACCTCATCTTGCCCTTAGGCACAGTCTCCAGATACTACAGAGTGCTCATGGACTGGAATAATGACTCACTGGACTTGTTCTTGAATTTCCCCACCGGGATTCCATCTGGTGCATTTCCTAGATCTGTTTGGAAGAACTGGAGGGAGACTGGAGCTCACTTTGTTCCCTGCTACTCCCTCACCAGTACTGTCGGGATTCACAAGTTCTGGTAAATCTGGTAAATCCAACCAGTGTGAGGTAGGGAGGGCCTGTGCCAGGCTTGGGGCTTTGTGAATGAAGAGGAGGTGAGTGAGTTCTCAAGGATGCCCCTGAGGCTGGGAGCCTGGGTGCCTAGGGAGATGGTGTCACCCTTGGCCAGAAGAGGGAGGAAAGGATTGTGAGTTCAGTGTTGGAGATGCCTGCACAATACTTAGTTTCAATGTCCAAGAGGCAGCTGGTGTTGAGGGCAGGGGGGAGGTGATGGCTGTGCCCCTAGCAGCTAATGAGCCCTCCCTAAGCCAGCAATATGTGGGGAGAAAAGAGGCCCCTCGTCCACCCCCACGGAGGCCGACCTGAAGGTGGGATGGGACAACAAAAGGAACAGACAACCACACATTCACCAAGAGGTCTTTCCCTCCCTGCTCCCTCCCTCAGGCTACCTTCCAGACTTGGCTTGGTACATCCCCTCGGAGGTTAGTGCCTCCTGGCTCAGATGGCCTTCCCCATCACCTGGTAGAGATCTTCTGTGTCTCATTTTTAGGCCCTCACTCCCTCCACTGGAAGGTGAGCCCCTCAAAGGCAACAAGTCCCTGGCCCACAGAGTCTGGCAGAGGCTAACTGTTAGCACACACACAGAGGACATACCTGGCGCCACGGGCAGGGTCACGGGCAGCCAGTCCCGCAGGCGGTGGTTGATGCACAGTGAGAAGACGTCGTCCCAGGGGATGTCCGTCATAGGGCAGCCTCGGGTCCTTCCCCTGAACTTGAGGGAGGTTCTGTACAGCAGGTTCTCCAGCTCAGACTGCAGGATGTGCTGGGCCTGGCCACAGCTGGGGATCTGGGACCCATATTGGAAAACCTGGGAGTAGGCGACGTTCCACGGGGCTGAAAGAGCGGCCTTCGCTGGGTCATTTGGCACTACAGCATGAGGGGACAAAGCACAGGATGGTGGATTCTACCCCCCTCAAGAGACAAGTGGGGCACCCCTGCCACCTCCACAGCTCTCCCCACCCAAGCATTTCACAGGTGTAACCTCTCCTGCCCCCAGCACAGGGGTCAACTGAATTCAGGACACAAAGAAGAGCCATTTATTCAATGCCCACTTGGAGGAGGTCTCCAGTGGAGTGCCCCAGGGACCTAGGTTTGGTCCTGTGCTCTTCCACGTTTCTGCCTGTGGCTCAGATGAAAGTGTGGGCGGCATGCTGAGACATGTGCAGATGGCACACCAGAGTTAGCACCCTGGATCCAAAAAGATCTTGCCAACCTAGAACACTGATTGGATCGAATTTAATAAGATGAAGTCCAGTAGAGATAAATGTAAAGTCTTACACTTAGATTGAAAAAGTCAATTTTCACAAGTAAAGAGGCCCACCTAGATAGCTGCTTTTAGCTTTTGGTGGGGCGGGGCGGGGGGGGGGGGATCTGGGTACTTTAGTGGACCACAAGCTTTGTGTAAATCAGAATGTGATAAGGCCAACAAGAAATGCTAAAGCAGTCTGGGGTGGCCTTGAGGGCTACCACTTCCAAGCATAAGAAGTGGCAGTCCAGCCATGCTGTGCCCCAGCTAGACCACAACCTGAGCAGCACATCCTGTTCTGGGTATTCTAGTTTAGAAAGAAGGATGATAAGTGGAATGGGGGACCCAGATAGGAAGGACCTTGAGTCCATGACTAGGAGGATGGGCTGAAGAAACTAAGGATGTTTCCCCTGACCAAGAGAAGATGCAGCAATGACATGACGGCTGTTTCCAAGCATTTGGAAGAGGGAATAGCCTTGTTCATGGGCAGAAGAGAAGGGGGGAAGGTTGGTATCTGGAGCACCTTCCTCACAACATCAGCAGTCCCAGAGGGGCTGCCTGGGAGGTAGGGAGCTCTTGTCTGTAAGGACACACAACAGGATGGGGCAGAGCTGACAGCATAAGAGAAAGCCCCCCACAGCCTCTCTGAGGGACTCCTAGGACCCTGAAGGGGTAGGTGGAGATGTCGCCAGCCTTCCTCGGAGTTAATGAGGCTGGAGGTTCCACGGCATTGGCAAAGGAGGAAAGCCAGAGCACCCAACATAGCTGAAGCCTGGACTGGCAAAGTGGGGAGGGGGTGGTCACCAGGGCTGGCTCCCTCTGTGCTACACACCATCCACAGGTAGAACAGCAATGGGTGGGATCTGGAAGGACAGCACGACTTCCTTTAGCCAGGCCAGATGTTCTGGGGTGTTCCACTGGAGGTGGGGAAGCAGCTGGCTGCCCCCAGGCCTGGCAAACTCCGGGGCAGGCCAGGACAGGTGGCTCAGCTCTTCTGCCGAGATGAGGGTGGCCAGGAAACTCAGGACACTGTTGTACAGAGCCAGGATGGCTCCGGGCTCTTGGGAGGGCAGGCCAGCCAGCTGCCTCTCCTTGCGGTCAAGGGAGAAGCGCCGGTAAAATTCGCGCTGGACACCGTCCTCCACGAACTGAGCCAGGGTCTGGCAGGAGAGGCCAGGATTGCTGGGGGCACACGAGACCAACCACTTCACTGCCCGAGAGAGCTGGGAAGCAAAGCACAGCAAGGAGGGAGGGGCTGAGTCAGTGGGCAGGGGAAGAGCAAATGGACAGCCATCATAAACACATAAAGGGAACATTGGGGTATTTACATCTAACATCAGCCTTCCTGGGTTTACTTTTACTTTTATGTTGTGTTTGCTCAGTAACTCTGCGAAATGTTTGCCCCTGACAGTGATGCTCCTTGGAGGGAGATGGCCTGAGGTCCAAGGGTCCTGAGGAAGGTTAGTGGAGAGCTGACCCCACTCCCAGGCTCTTCCCCTTACAGCCCACACAGAATATATATGTATGTTTATAAGCAACAGGCCTCCCAGTTGGAATGACTTGGAAGAGGAGAAGCCTGGGGACACTTTTTAAAAAGCCAGGCTCTCTGTAGCCGTCCCTCCTGGAGTCACACAGAAGACACCGGTTCTCAGAAACGTTTCTCTGTCAGATCCCAGGAGCTTTGCGGGAATCTTGTTGGAGGGCCTCTAAATGTACCCATTTTAGAACACTCCCCTCACCTGATGGTTGCACGCCAAGGTGTTAAGGGCACTAGGAATCTCAACGATTACATACTCAGAAATCAGTCCGTTGGCGATAAAATCTGGAAGCTTCAGACCTTAGCAAAGAAAGAGAAGTCCCTGAGTCGGCACACCTGTGCACTGTCTGTGGCGTGACTCCTACTCCTAATGGACGCATCAGGAGGACTCCGTGGTCCCTCTCTCCCCAGCATTGCTGCAGCAAATCACCCCAAACCCCAGCTGTTCCGCCCTAGTTTCATGTCTGTTTGTATCCCCACCCTTAGCTCAGTAGCCAGTACACAGCAGGTACTTATTAAATGCCTCCTGGGTGATTGACGCTTCCCACAGGCACATGGGGGGGGGGGAGTCAGAGCTTGTAGTCTTATATCATTTTCAACACTGCACACACCCCATGAGCTACAGTTGTGAGTCATTCAAAGAACAATGGCGCTGTACACGATGGGCATGAGGAGGAGAGAACCATGACCAGGTAAGCATGGAGCAGGGCCATGGTGTCATGGGAGATCTGAGGCCACCAAGGGAGCAGGAAGGAGAGCTAGCAGGCAGACCATGTGACTCATGGGCATCCAAGTCACGGCAAAAGGGCTTGAGCGCATGGAGAGGATGGTGACGAGGAGGCCGGGGCTGTGCCCACACCAGGGAGAGGCTAGATCAAGAAGGACCGGGGCTGTGCCCATGCCAGGGAGCAGTCAGACCTTGTTCACAGGCGAGAGGAGGAAGTGCCACATCTCTGCCATAACCACTCCTTCCCCTTTTCTGCATTACATTTTGAAGGGTCTGTGACCACCCCCCACCTGGTGACTGTATTCAGCGTCTTTGAGCAGCCTGTAAAGGGAGAGTCCCCTGACTTGTCTGGGCTGGTCCTCAGGCACACAGGCCATTCGCTGCTTGAAATTGGGCTATGACAACATCACCTTGGAAACCCAGGGGTTGTGGCCATGCCATAAAGACGGGTAAGAGGAGGACACTGGGGAAGGCTGTCCTTGGGAAGCTCCGGTGCCCCCACTCACCTTCCTCCACTTCTCTCTCTGGGATTTCTTCTCCTTGAAAGGGAAGGAGGACCAAGAGCGGGATAAGCGGAGAGGGTGGTTTAGACTGAAGCATCCTTTGCAGCTGCAGCCAGTAGGCAAGCTTGCTGTCTACCTCACCTACATTCCTTTCTGTACATGATAACAGGAGAACAAAGCCGCTGGTGCCGAAGAAAACCTTTTGTGACTTCACCATCTCAAAATCTTCATCATCGAGAATGCCACGCACCACCTGGAGAAGAAAAGACAAAAGTCAATTTCAGGCTTACGGCCTTCCAGTCTTTCTTTTTAATCAACAACAAAAAACATTAAAATGGCAAAAAAAAAATGAAGAGAGGTTATCAGTACATAAAATGGTCAGTGAAAATTATTGCCAACTTGTTGAAAAATGTGTATGTTAATTTTAACAAAGTAATAAGAAAGCATCATTTGTTTGGTTATCCCGGTCTCTTGTATGTATGTTTTAGAGTGTTGCCGTATTTATGACATCCAGATGGTCCGGATTCAGGGTTTGATTCTACTTTCCTTTCTCTGCATGCCCTCTATGTTTTCCCACTTTATAGCATCTTCTTTGCAGTGACTTTCCCCCAATCCACTTTGGGGCCCCAGAGGGACACCTGCCTCAGTTCAAGGTCCTAAAAGTACAATGCATGAGTCCCCAGCAGTGTGGTTCCCTTTGATAATCAGCCCGGAGAAACAATGAACTCAAAGCAAAGTCTTTTACTAAGGGACCGTAGGAAGAATTAAAACAATAGAACATCCTCCCAATAAGTGCAAAGTACACTCTCATGAAGATACAGAAAGTACATTGGTAGAGAGTCACACACAGAGAGAACAAGTGGCCACAGAAACTCGTCCCCTTCCATTGGGGAGCCCTCATGTTCCTTGTCTTCTCACGGTATCCACAAGTTGCTTCCTCCAGGAGAAAAGTCTTTTCTCGGATCCCTAGGCCTACTCCTCTACACAGGGTTTTTGTTTGTTTGTTTGTTTCTTTGGGTTTTTTGCTGCTATGAATAAAGCAACTGTTAATTTTTTTTTTTTTACAGATAAGAGCTTCTCTCTCACCCCCTCCCCTCCCCATTTCTTAACAGCACCCTTTGTAGTGAGATCACTGCTTCCAGGGATATCATCAGTTTTGTAATCTTATTGTATAGGGATATATTGCTTTACAAAAAGAGTACACTGAGTCACAGTTCCACCTGCAGTGTAAAAGATGGTCATTTTGTCATTTTAATTCTCTTCACTAATTTGATAAATTTGATAAAACTGATTTTAAAGTCTGAGAAGATTTTTTTCAAGTGGTCATTGACAATTTCCACTTCCTTTTTCAGGAAATGCCTGTTCATACCCTTTGACTTTGGAAAATGAAACATCACTTGTATCAAATTCTTAGAGATTCTAGATATCAAATTTTAACAAATATGCAAATGGTTTTCTTAATTTATTTCTTTCATTTTTACTCTCTGTGCATTGTTTTGTATTATATAAAAAACAATATCATCCTCTAATAAAATCCACAGATTTGGGCTTATAATGTCTTCTCTTTGTTCAAAAGGTAAGAATTTACCTTTTCTTCACAACCACAGCATCTCATTCCCTTTTGTTCTCATTTAATTTTTAAACTATTTATATCATTTACCCCCTTGCAATTTGTTGTAGTATATGATCTGAGATTAAGATCTACTCCAATGTTCTGAATGCTCAGTCCTTTCCCCAGCATTCTGTGCTCTTCTCTAGACTGCAGTGGCCCTGGCAAACAGAATCCAGTCAGGAGACTCAGGGAGTTCTCCCCAAAGGGGAACTTAAAAGAGAGGCCAAGACAACAATAATCTCAGAAGCATCTGGGGGAACAGAGGGAGCGATGGTGGGAATGCCGACTCCCTTCGGCAAACATTTAGGAAGCACTTCCTGTGAGCACGGGCCATGTGCTCGGCTCTCGGGTCCAGATGAGCTCAGCAGGCCTTGCTCTGTGACAATGCAAGCAGGTCAGGAAGGCTCCCTCCAGGCACTGCCCCCACCCCCTGCCAACCTCCGGTGGTACCCTGAGTCTCTCAGGGGCACTCCCTCGGACCCTCAAAACCAGCTGCCTTAACAATTGTTGGTTCCTGGATTTCCCTATCAGTGCCCCTGTGGCAGGCGGCCTGGGTCACCTCCAGTCCCCGGGACCACAGTGAAGGGCTTTCTGACTGACCCTTCGGACCCAACCAAGTAATATCACGACTCAGTAACTCAGTTTCTTCACCTGTGAAAGTAGACTCAATGGCTTTGGAGGCCCTTCTAGTTCTGAATCTATGGTCCTATAATCCTAGGATAAGTAATCAAGTTTATGGCAAAAAAAAAAAAATCTATGGCCCAAGAGTCTGAAAATGTATTCATGAATGAGGAGGATGAATCTTGTACCAGAAAATGTGAGTCAGATTTAAGGCCTGAAGTTCTTATTGAGAGTGCAGTAGATGGAGTCCTCCTCTGTCAGAAAGAACTGGGTTCAAGTCTGGCCTCTGACACTTTAGTCTAGTTGTGTGACCCTGGGCATGTCACTTAACCTCAGCGCCCCAAACAGTTCTCTAAGAGTCCAAGGAGTAGTTGCTGATCCTCATTGGAGAAAGCATTTTCCACACTGGGGAGTTCTCTACACTGATGAAAGCAGTGGACACGCACAAAAAAATGGCCTTAGATTTGTTGTATTCCTCTTTCTCTTTGTCCCTGTGCACCTGAGCCTTAGCCTGAGAAAGGAAGGAAGCCTTGGGGACATACCAAACCACGCTCTGGACATGGAGTGGCCGGAGTGGGGTGAAGGACACAACCCTCTGGAATCTACCGGGAGAGAACGAACCCTAGCTGGTGCACATCCCAACCATGGGCTGGGCCTGCCCTTGTGGAGCCCCCAATAGCCCAGACCAGACTGGCACAGATGACAGAGCCCACCTTGATGGATACATGGATGTGGGACTTCCAGTCTCCTTCCCTGCTGAGAAAGCTGAACACCGACAGGGACTGGATCTTGTTCTGGGCCTGGTCATATGTAGCTCCTTCACTGCCTGCAAATTTAGCCATCACCCACTCTGCCAGGATCCTATGGAAGAGAGCAGAGACAGATGAGGGTCATTCAGCAGGCCCCCAGCTCAGACCCCCAGCCTCAGGGTCCCCTGGCTGCAGGTACCCATCAGCCTCATGGGCCCAGAAGTCAGGGCAGACCCATTCACTCACCCAGCAGCCCATCCCAGCATTTGGCTGGTCCAGATGTGTCACCCACCACCTCAGGCGAATCGGAGTATTTTCAGTAGTCAAGTCATTCCTTTTTTCATCGCTTAAATATAAGCATTCTGACTAAATTATTATCTTTTTTATTTCATGCAAATGAAACAGCTACACTTTCCATTCTTAACATCCAGAATCAGTAAAGAATAATTTACAATTGGTTTGTTTTTCAAATATTCATCCAGACACCCCTTGAAGACTTTCAGTGATGAGGAGCTCACTACCTCCCCTGGAGAAGTTTTTCTGGAAATCAGCGTCACCTCAAACCTCTCAGCAGCTTCCCCCCCCCACCATTGTTCTTCCATCCTTCCTCTGAGGGATCCCTTCAGTGATCCCACAGGTGGTCATTAAATGCCTGGTGGGAGAGAGGGCACCAGGATGCAAAAACGACCAAAATAAATTTACTGCTATGACAGCCTTCCAAACACCCCAGACCCGAGACTACAAGTGCTGCTTGGGTAGAGCCCAGAATGTAGCCAAGGGTTAGCTGTGGGAGGTCAGAGACAAATGACACAAGGCCTTGAAGGTCAGGCAAGGCCGTATGGATACTTTGATGATTTCTAAGCATGTTGGAGGAGTCCCATCATGGCTGAACCTCAGCAAGACTGACTTGGCAGTGGCGTTGAGGCCTGGCAAGGTGGCAGTGGGAGATAAGGCTGGAAAGGTAGGGTTGGATCCCACTTGGGAGGGTCTTGGGACTGCCAGGCACTGCCCATGGCCAACCCAGGGCTCACAGGCCAGCTCCCACCACAGGGCTGCAGTGAATAAAATCCCACTGGCCAAGTTTCTTTGCTTGGGCTCCCTGGGGTGACCCCATGACAGCCACTGCTTCCCTCAGAACTGGTAGAATCACAAACCACTCACCTGTCTGGCTCATCCAGCCTGGCTCCCTCATCCTTGGGCAAAACCAACACCACCTTCCAAAACACATGTCCATGCTGCAGAGGAAGATGCTCGGACAGGAGCGAGGGCCAGTCCAGCGGGGTCCACACGGTCTTGCTGGGGTGGAGGCAAGAGGAGAGTTCCTTCCTTCCTTCTTTCAGAACTCAGGGACACTCCGCACCCCAGGCCTTTGGTTTCCCCTTTGAGACCAGGGTCTGAGGCTCAGCCTCGCCAGAAGGAGCTGAGGGGACCCAGACACTGCCCCTGGCCCAGTGATGTCAGGGCTCCAATGTCCCCAAAAGGGCCCCTGCCAGAGCCTCCCCCGGGCTCTTCCAGGGCCTCCCCCACCCCTAGCCAGAACCTCCCCAGCAAGCTTTTCCCCAAGGGCTGCCTCAGGGCCATGAGACTGGCTGGTCAAGGACACACTGCGGGTGACCACCAGGCCCCTCTTCAGCCCTGCTCACATGTGGAGGCCACCAGCCAAGGCTCAGGGAGAGGGGGTCTCCAGAGGTTCAACTCTATGTACACATTCTCACATTCTATCCCTCTTGAACCTAGGCCACACGTCCTTGTTTCTGTCAATATGACAGCCAAGATTGGAACTCTGATCAAGCCCAACCTTGCTCAGGTGCCAGATAATAGAGAAAAGTTTGTTGACTGAATAATGCTGACCATTTCCCTGTGGCTCAATGATCCTCTCCTATGACTGTTTTGGGATGCCCTCTTGGGAGCCAAGAAACGGACATTCCTATAGTTTCCTATGCCACCCCAGCCAATGGATTTCCCGCCTGTGCGGGGACTTCCCCCACCCCTAGGCTGACCCCTCCCCATGTAGAGACCAGCCTGGTTGGTGCCTGGGTGGGGGGGGTGGGGGGCTGATGCTATGCATTGAGGGGTACTTGGTGCCAAGACCAACCAGAAGAGCTGCTGGCCTAGAGAAGCCAAGATGACCAGAAGAGCTGCTGGCCTAGAGAAGCCAAGATGACCACAAGAGCTGCTGGCCTAGAGAAGCCAAGATGACCAGAAGAGCTGCTGGCCTAGAGAAGCCAAGATGACCAGAAGAGCTGCTGGCCTAGTGAAGCTGGATAACAGTGAGCTAGGGGGGAGGCTAAGGCCAGGCAGGGACCAGAGAGATGCTGCTTTAGGAAGGTCACTTTGGCGCCTGAGGGGAGGAGAGGCAGGGACACCAAGGAGGAGGACCCAAGACCAAGAGGTCCCAGCAGTCGGCCCTGGGGGCAGCGGCCCAACCAACCTGAGCAGTTTCTGGTAGAAATGCTGGACCTTCATCTGATGGATCATCTCAGTCCTGATCCAGTTCAATCTGAAACCAAAAAGCAGAGTCATTCAGCTCTTCAGCCAGCTTCCACCACGAGGCGCCCCCTTACCCACCTCTCTCCACCAACAGGATGGACACCCACTTCATGGCAGGGCCCATCCCTATCCATTCCTCTCCAGATCCTTCCACTGGCTCCCTGCCCATATCCCCTGGGGAGGAAGGGGCTGGAACTAGAGTGAAATTGGAGGATAAAGCCTTGTCTTCCATTTCAATCCAACAAACGCAGTCAGTGCCTTCTACGCCTTGTGAAGCAAAGCTAAAAACCAGTCCCTGCCCTCAAGAGGCTTACATTCTCCAGCTAACTGAAGGTGCTCCTCCCACTCTGAACTCCACCCCCCCCACCCCACCCCCACCCCCCCACCCCCGCCCCACAGAGTGCCTGGGGCAATCTCCCAAGCCTGCAATGCTCTCCCTCCCTCCCCCCACCCCTGGTTCCTCCAGGATTCTGCTCAAACCCCACCCTGTATAGGAGGCCTTCCCCACTCCACCACTGCAGGCACTTTCCCCTCCCACCTGCTATTCTGGGTGTTGGATGGACAAGTTACACCTATGTCTTTTGCCTCTTTTTGTATCCCTGGCACTGCGCTTAGTGCCTGGTACATAGTAGGTGCTTAATAAATGCTTGCTGAATTGCTGAATATGACCAAGTCTGAAGAAGGACCTAGCATCAACAACTTGGGGTGGGGGTAATCACAGAGGGCTTCTTGTAGGACGTTTCGCCCCGCAGAGCCTTGAACCAAGCTAAGGGTTTTAACCATGCAAGGGTTGTATCAAAGCCACCCCATTTGGCTCAATCGCCTTGACTGGCTTGGCCAGAATACTGTTTGATGGAGTGTGAACAGGGCATTCAGTGGAATCTTTCCCAAAGCCCAAAGCCCTTTGCATAAGAGGGAGAAGCTCTCACAGACCAAGGAGAAGGGATTCTGAACCTGTGCATTCAAAAAACTGGGAGGCCTGAGCCAAGCCAGAGAAGGGAGATAACCAGGATAGTCTAGGCTCTGTGGCCTTCAGGGGGAGGAGAACCTGGGCAGAGGAACATCCCAAAGAAGCCAGAGGTCCCAGCATATAGAGATAAATAGAGATGCCTGTGCAGGTTGGCTTAGGCCAGAGCTTGACCTCTGCAGAGCCTTCAGCATTTTCCTGACTGGGGGCTCAGAGCTATAGGGACTCAACTCAGGATGGTCTATAGAAAGTAAACTCCCCAACTCTAATCACTTCCTACAAGGAATCCCAAAAGGAAAAGTCCCAAGAACCATCGAAGACAGATCTGGCAAGCCTCTAGACAAAGCAGTTCCCATGCTGGGAACAAGAGAGACATCAGAGGGAAACACAGAGAATCAAGACAGTTTCAATTATAGCATGTAGAATTTATTATATTTTTGTAAAAAGTTCACAGTGCAAAATGGAGATTTCTGATTTCATACAGAATCCTCTTTTTGTATCCTACTGCATGTAAGGAAATGCACCTCTCTTTTCGGGGGTTTAAATTCAGATTTTTTTAAATTAAAAAAAAAAAAGAAAACCAAGGCAGCAAAATTATCCAGAGATTGGCACATTGGGACATACCTAGTGCATGAGATTCCCAGTTTGCCAGCGTGGCTGAGGTGCAGGATTCCCTCGCTCAGGTTTCCCCCGCTTGTAGCACATTCCACACTGGGCAGTAAGGCCTTCAGCTGATGGGCACGGTCTCCATAGCAGGGAGCAGGGGGGAATGCTTGGACTCGGCGCTTCCACTTTTTCTGAGCTAGAACCATCTTCTTCCATCTACAAAAGAAAAGGCACCACTCTGTACTTGATCTCTTGGTGGGGCTTCCCTTTTTCTGTCCAGAGGACTAGGGCCTCAAGATTGTAGATACTGAGCCAGAAGGGGCCTCAGAGGACATCAAGTTGAACTCTCCTCTGTAAGGAGAGAAAGCCAAGGCCTAGTCATGTGAGGTGACCAGCAGTAGAGCCAGGAAACTCCACCGACGGAACCTGACTCTACAAAGGCCTCTCAACAGCAGAGAAAAGCCTCAGAAGCTGGAGTCTCAAGAGACTGGAGCTACTGGAGGATGGAGGATCAGCCTCTAGCGCCCCTCGTGTCTGCCTTTCAGCACTAACAGGATGACTCTTGAACACAGATTTCTACAGTCATGTCCTCTGGCTGGTAACTGCAGCCCAACCACGCACATAGTAGGCAGTTTAGATTCTCTGACCCTCCCAGCGCCTCTGGCTGTTAACCTTGAAGTCTTCCCCATCACCCCACATATCCCAAAGACTGTTTCTATCTTGGCAACACCTTTCACATTTGTCCCCTTGTTTCCACCCACGCCATGACCACCTGAGTTCAGGTCCTCGTGCCTTCATTTAAATGACTCAATTCAGGTCAACGGTCAATAAACAGCTCCTAACTCTTCTTCCGGAGTTCACCCTCTCTCCTCTCCAATCATCATGCACTGTAGCCCAAGCGACCTTGTTAATGTACATGACGATATATCAGCCTTCTACTCAAAGCCTTCAGGGGCCCCATTGCCTTCTAAATAAAGTAGACTCCTGACTCTGATGTTCACAGCCCAGACCACTCGCCTACCGAGCTCTGTTCCCATCTTCTTACTTTCCAGCCAAACTGAATGGCTCTGTTCTCATCCTGCCCTCTCTGGTAGCAGGGCCAATGCTCAAGCATCCCCAGGCTTAGGCTACCCACTCCTGTCTCTGACTGGCAGAGGCCCTCCCTTCCTTCAAGGCCCAACTCAATGGCCAATCTCCTCCATGATACTTTCCCTGAAGCACCCCCTTATCCCCCAAATGCAAGTGATCACTACCTTCTCAAATTCCTCATAATGCTTTGCCCAGATGCACATATGTGTACAAACATTTATACACATGTGTGTGTAGAATCAGCCAGACTGATCACCCAGCTGATCTCTGCCCTTAGTACTCCTTCCACTACCCACGTCCATGCTCCTTTACTGCTGTTAGCTGGCATGAGAAGTTTGCCCTGCAGATAAAACCTATAATGCTCACATCTGAGCAGAAATGATCCTCCAAATCCCAAGTACTGAGGGAAGGGCAAAAGTAGATTCGAATTAAAGCTAATTAGAAGTGGTTTAGAGCAAGAGTAGTTAGGAGAAAATGTATTTAAGAGAGAGGAAGCACATTAAAAAGGCATAGATTGTTGTTTGGCTCATAACCTGCCTCTCTGTGGCATTATTAACACTCATGTGCCCCTTACTCTTTGTCAAAAAGTTTCATTTCCTTGTAGCCTGTGGAATTATCCTCACGATTATTATACGATTTAGCTGAAGAAACCCAGGCTTTTCATTGGTGCCAGCCTTTTGAAATGCACACACGTGGTCTCAGGGATGCAAAGACTCCAAGGAATGGGCTGACACAAATGATGTGACTTATTTCACTGGCCAAAAAATCCACAATAATTATTTTCAACAGAATAGCAATTTACTTACTGGCATAAGTATTTGCGGAAATACCGGAATTCTTTTAAGACTTCCTGAGCCGTGTACAAAATCTCCTCTTCCAGAAACAGGACAAGCAAGTTAGTGCATATCTCCTCAGAGAAATAAGTGATGGAGGCTTTCTGAGCTCTTTCAGGAATGTATCTGAAATGTGGCCAAAGAAAGGGTTAGCAGTGGACATCTGACATGAAGATCATGGCTGGCGTGTGGCAATGAATACCCTGTATAGAAATTTAAACTTGAAAGGACCTTGGAGGCCTTCAGGTCCATCCTCTTACTTTATAGATGAGGCAACTGAGGCTGACAGAGATCAAGTGACTGGCCCAAGGTCACACAACCAGTATGCATCTTGGGTGGAATTTGAATTCAAGTCTTCCTGACTCCAAACTCCACTGTGCCACATGGTGTCCTTAATTTACTTGGCATTTGTTAAAATCTAAACGGGATTTATATTATTAGACTATTCAGAAACTAATTTGGCATTTTTATTTAAAAAGAAAAAATGTAAATTATGCTAATATGCCATAATTACAAGAGAACTTCAGATTACACAAACATTCTATGCAATTGGCCGTACCAGCCCCCGCATGTGGCTTGGAGTCATATAGATGCGGCAGTGCCCGCACCCTCCACTGGTGCTTTGTTCCATGTTCCTTCATTAGGCTTTACAATAGGTCTAATCACTTTTCATAATAAATCACTGAGGAAATTATATTCCAGACAAATCTGATGGGTTGGTGAGTCCAAATGACCATGTTTAATCAACCCTGGGCTATTACAATAAAACATGTTCCTTAGAACTACTGGAGAAATCAGTATTCTGGTTAATCAAATAGCCGGGTCGTGGAAAATTGATCCTATGTGCCCGAATGCTCTTAGCTACAAGGCTGTCGTGAAGATAAATTGTTAAAGCAGTTATTCTAAAAACACAATTTATTATTATTCCTCCATCAATATCCTTCTCTAACACCTCATCCTGGCACAGAGACAACCCTAGGTTCTCAAAAGCTAAGCCAACAGAGGGCAGTGCCAGCAACAGCAGGTCTTACCAAGCTGGAAAGACTTTAACCAGGGCACGGTGAGAGTCAATAGACTTGTTATTCATGGACCATCTGAACTGAGTTTGGAGAAGCTTCTCACAGAAGGAATGTTTTCAGTCACATTCTATCACAACAAAGGTTACAGGCTAAGGCCACAGGCGACCACAAGCGAGGAGTGCTAAAGTAGGAATCCTCGTCCGGTACCAGCCAGACTGTGTGGCCTCTGAGGCCCCTGCCAAGTCTGAGCTTCGTGATCATTACAATTATCTGCCTCAGCTGTCTCATCTGTCAAATGGCGATGACAATCTTAGCCTCTGCCTTCTATACATACATAAAGTACTTTGCTCTATCAGAGCTAAGTCTTATTATCTTACCTGAATACTGCCCAGTGGGAAGCAGCCTCTGCCTTGCAGATCCCTTCACATTCCTCTAGAATGACATCTTGGACCAGCTCTTCAAGTGCATCCACAATGTCCTGGGTAAAGAGGGGGAGAATTGATGAACCATCAGGGAATTCCCCAAACTTGAAGGTGTCTCCATCAGAACCTCCCTGTGAGAAGGAAGGCTCACCACCTAGGGAAGTCCTAAGGCCCCTGGCTCTCTGTTGGATGGCTTTTCCTCATGAATTAGAGCTAAGCAGGCCCTTCACACAGAGGACCCCTTCATGCTGCCTTCTCTGACTGCCTCACCCCTCTCTGACCCATCTTCTGCCCACTAGCCTTAGAACCACATCTTAGCTCTGCTACTGGGGCACTCAACAAGGCCTGGATTCAAGTCCCAACTTTGATTTGTACTTGCTTTGTGACCCCAGGCAAGGTGGGACTGGATGGCCACTAAAGTCATCTCTGAGCTTCTGGGGCTCCAGGATGGCTAGGCTGCTTTGATGAAGCCAAGGCACTCAGTGTATACTCTTTTGGGGACTGGAGCAGAGTGAGGTGTCCTCCTCACCCCTGATTCTGGGAGCTTTGGGGAAGATGACTTGAGGTTCCGGGCCCAGGTCCATGGATAGCTGTAAGCACCAGCTGGGTGCTGATGTAACAACAGCATCCCTTTGGGCAGAGCTGGCTGAGATTGTTTGTCCTGCCCACACCACTGAGTTGTATTGTGCTAGAACTACATTTGGAGTGCTGATTGAACAGCGCAGAGTCCAGGCGAATGAGGAGCTGGCTGGCTAGGCTTGTCTGAAAAGTCAGCCTAAGCATCTCTGAAGTCACAATAATGGCATGACACTTTCTCAGAATCCTTTGAAGGTTGACTGTAAGTTAAAAGAGCTTTTGTTTCATCAGCTGGAAAGCAGAAGAGTGGATTTGCCCAGCAGCAGAACAGTCAGGACAAGAAGGGGAGCAGCTAGTAGAGGAGCAGCTCTGTGTGGGGCAGATTGTCCCCAAATAGAACAACAAAGCCTATGGTCCACAGTCATAATCTGACCTGAATATATGGGCTTTTCTCACTTATGTATCTCCCTGCAAGGCTTCAGTTCATTCTCATTCTCCCCTACAGACACTGCATGTATTGGTGAGAGAGTGTGATCCAGGTTTATGTGTGAGCTATGATGCACTGATTAGTCTTGCTTTTGCCTTATCATTAAATAAATGTTTTATGTTTAAGAATTAATGGTGTCACAGTAACCAATTTTGTGCAAATAGAAAACATGCTGGTAGGGGTCCATGAGCTAATATGGAAAGTAGCTAGAGTGTTCCCTCACTCCCTCCTTCTACAACAGTGTTACCCTTAAGACCATAGGATGTGAAAGACTTCGAGTCCTAGCTATATGGTGGTGGCCCATCTCTGAGAAGCCTAGACATGGCAGTTTGAGGTCAGGAGGATGAGTGAGCCAGCCCAGAGAGCAAGAACAGCTAGCCACACTCACGTGTGCAGTTAAACTCTAAACATCTTGGGGTGGGGGGCGGAATCTCTTAACCACTCCATGTAAGTAGAATTACTTCTCTGAACTGGAAGGACAGACTGTACAACCTGGAAGGGAGACAGGGCCAGGTGCAGAGGTCCTGAAGAAGGAGGTGAAATCCCCAGTGGATGTAGAGACTGGGGCTGGGGCTGATGCAAGGGCTTCACCGGCAGACCATCCTGAGGCCAGGGAGACTTGAGAGGCAGCAGTTGGAGCTCAGGCTGAGGCCAGGGCTGAGGTGTTGGTGTAGACTGTGGGCAGAGGGGGAGCTGAGGGGGCATCATCTCGGAGTGTATCAGGGGCACCAAGGTTCCCACACTTCTTGTGTTCCTGTCTTGGGCAGGAGCAGCTACAAGAGAAAAAGAAGGCCTCTGATCATGGAACGCCCAGGTGGCTTCTGCAATAGACCCCGAGTGGGGAGAAGCTCATAAGCCTTCAAGCTGAGGCTGCACATGGCCCACTGGGAAGGGCAGGGCTCAGGGTCTGAAACCTGAAACTGAGTCTCAGCTTGGCTATAACTTCCTCACTTCCTGGGCCTTGGTCTCCTCAGCTGTAAAACAAGAGAAGTAGGCTGGATGGCCTCTGGGGTCCCCTTATTGACTCTAACTTCCATGAAGGTACAAGTCAACCCTTTACGGACACATTTACGGACGCTCCATTTCCTTTGGTTCCTTTAGAACTAGAACCATTCTCAGAGGGCAGCCTAGCTGTACCAAATCTCAAACTGTTTTATAAAGCAGTGATCATCAAAACAATCTGATACTGGCTAAGAAATATGGATGGATGGTGGATCGGTGGAATAGATTAGGCACATAATACGTAGTAGTAAATGGCCACAGTAATTTACTGTTTGTTAAACCCAGAAAGCCAAGCTTTGGGGGCAAGAACTCGCCATTTGACAAAAACTGCTGGGAAAACTGGACAGCAATTTAGCAGAAACTAGGCATAGACCAACATTTCAAACCATATACCAAGATATAAGGTCAAAATAGGTACATGATTTACACATAAAGGGTAATATAAGTAAATTAGGAGAGCATGATCAAATATACCTGTCAGATCTATGGATAAAAGAAGAGTTTATAACAAACAAGAGGTAGAAAGAATCATCGTAAGTAAAATGGATAATAATTTTGATAAGATTACATTAAAAAGGTTTTGCATAAACAAAACCAATGCAGACAAGATTAGAAAAAGCAGGAAACTGGAAAATTTTACAGCAAATTTCTCTGATAAAGATCTCATTTCTCAAATACATATGGAACTGAGCCAAATTTATAAAAATAAGATCCATTCCCCAATTTACAAATGGCCGAAGGAGGTAAACAGGAAATCTTTAGAAGAAAAAATCAAAGCTATCAATAATCACATAAATGCACTCTAAATCATTATTTTTTTCAAATTATAATATGTAATGTTTTATTTTCCCTAATTACATATTAAAACAATTTTTAACCTTTTTTTTTAAAAAAAAAAACTTCTGAGTTCTAAATTCCATCCTTCCTTTCCTCCTTTCCCTCCTTTCTCCCTGAGACAGTAAGCAATCAGATACAGGTTATACATGAGCAATCACATAAAACATTTTCATATTAATCATTTTGTACAAGAAGACTGGAATAAAAGAAAATGAATAAGAGGAAGAAAGTGAAAATAGCATGCTTTAGTCTGTATGCAAACAATATCTGTTCTTTCTCTGGAGGCAGATACATCATTACTCCTTTGGGATTCTCTTGGATCATTGTCAATATTGCTAAATCACTATCAATTAGAAAACAGCAAATTAAAACAATTCTGAGGTACTACCTCACACCTATCAGATTGGCTAATATGATAGAAGAGGAAAATGCCAAATGCTGGAGGGGATGTAGAAAAATTGGGATATTAATGCATTGTTGGTGGAGTTGTAAACTGATCCACCCATTCTGCAGAACAATTTGGAACTAGGCCCAAAGATCTATTAAAACTGTGCATACCCTTTGACCCAGCAATACCACTTCTACATCTGTATCTCAAAGAGATCATAAAAAAGGAAAAAAGATCCACACATACAAAAATATTTACAGCAGTTCTTTTTGTGGTAGCCAAGAATTGGAAATTGAGGGGATGCCCATCATTGGAGGAATGGTTGGTATATGATTGTAATGGAATACTATTGTGCTATAAGAAATGACAAGTGGAATTGTTTCAGAAAAACCTGGAAAGACTTGTATGAACTAAAGCAACGTGAAGCGAGCAGAACCAGGAGAATGATGTACACGGTATTAGTGATATTTTAAAGTTGATAAACTGTGAATGACTTAGCTCTTCTCAGCAATACAGTGACCTGAGACAACTCCAAAGGACTCATGATGGACAATGCCCTCCCCCTCCAGAGGAAGAACTGAAGAACTCTCAGAGTGAAGCATATTCTTTTCACTTTGTTTTTTTTTTTTTGCCTTTTTTTGGCAACATGGCTAATATGGAAATGTTTTGCATGATTTTACATGTGTAATTGATATCACACTGCTTGCCTTCTCAATGGGTGAGAGAGGGATAGTAAAGAATTTGGAACTCAAAAAATATTTTAAAATAAATTTAAAATAAATAAATAATGAGTTTATTTTAAAAAACTTATGGGATGCAGCAAAAGCAGTTCTTAGGGGAAGGTTTATATCTCTAAATGCTTACATGAATAAAATAGATAAAAAGGAGATCAATGAAATGGGCATGCAACTGAAAAAACTAGAAAAAGAACAAATTGAAAATCCCCAATTAGATACCAAATTAGAAATACTGAAAATCAAAAGAGAGATTAATAAAATTGAAATCAAGAAAACTATTGAGCTAATAAACAAAACTAAGAGCTGGTTTTATGAAAAAACCAATAAAATTGATAAACCCTTGGTCAATTTGATTTTAAAAAAAAGAAGAAAACCAAATTACCAGTACCAAAAATAAAAAGGGCGAATTCACCTCCAATGAAGAGGAAATTAAAACAATAATTAGGAATTATTTTGCCCAATTGTATGCCCATAAATTTGATAACGTCAGGGAAACGGATGAATATTTACAGAAATATAAATTGCCCAGGTTAACAGAAGAGGAAATAAATCACCTAAATAACCCCATCTTCGAAAAAGAAATTGAGCAAGCCATCAATGAACTCCCTAGGAAAAAATCTCCAGGGCCAGATGGTTTTACATGTGAATTCTATCAAACAGTTAAAGAACAATTTATTCCTATACTTTATGGACTATTTGGGAAAATAGGTGAAGAAGGAGTCCTACAAAATTCTTTTTATGACACAAATATAATACTAATACCTAAACCAGGAAGAGTCAAAACAGAGAAAGAAAATTACAGCCCAATTTCCCTAATGAATATTGATGCAAAAAATTTAAATAAAATATTAGCAAAAAGATTGCAGCAACTTATCACCAGAATAAGACACTATGACCAGGTAGGATTTATTCCAGGAATGCAAGGCTGGTTCAGTATGAGGAAAACTATCAACATAATTGATCATATCAATAACAAAACTAGCAGAAACCATATGATTATCTCAATAGATGCAGAAAAAGCTTTTGACAGAATACAACACCCATTCCTATTAAAAACGCTAGAAAGCATAGGAATAAATGGAGTCTTCCCTAAAATTATATATAGTATCTAACTAAAACCATCACCAAGCATTATATGTAATGGGGATAAGCTAAATGCATTTCCAATAAGATCCGGAATGAAACAAGGATGTCCATTATTACCACTATTATTCAATTTGGTACTAGAAATGTTAGCTTTAGGATTAAGAGAAGAAAAAGAAATTGAGGGTTTAGAAGAGGCAAAGAAGAAACTAAATTATCACTTTTTGCAGATGATATGATGATTTACTTAGAGAATCCTAGAGATTCAAGTACAAAAATTGCTTGAAAAAATAAACAACTTTAGCAAAGTTGGAGGATATAAAATAAACCCACATAAGTCCTCAGCATTCTTATGTATTACTAACAAAGCCCAACAGCAAAAGATAGAAAGAGAAATTCCATTTAAAGTCACTGTAGACACTATAAAATATTTGGGAGTCTATCTGCCAAGACAAACCCAGGACCTATATGAACACAATTATAAAACACATCTCACACAAATAAAGTCAGATCTAAATAAATGGAATAACACCAGTTGCTCATGGTTAGGCCGAGCTAATATAATAAAAATGACTATTTTACCTAAATTAATTTACTTATTCAGTGCCATACCAATCAAACTACCAAAAATTATTTTACGGAGCTGGATAAAATAATAATAAAATTCATCTGGAAGAACAAAAAGTCCAGAACATCAAAGGAACTAATGAAAAGAAATGCTAGGGAAGACAGTCCAGACATACCAGATATCAAAATGTACTGTAAAGCAGCAGTCCTCAAAACTACCTGGGTACTGGCTAAGAAACAGAGTGGTGGATCAGTGGAATAGGTTAGGTACACAAGATGCAGAAGTCACTGACTATAGCAATCTACTCTGATAAACCCAAAGAATCCAGCTTCTGGGTTAAGAATTCATTATTTCATAAAAACTGCTGGGAAAATTGGAAAATAGTATGGCAGAAACTGGACATAGACCCATATCTTACACCCTATACCAAAATAAAGTCAAAACGGGTACATGATTTAGGAATAAAGGCTGATACCATAAGTAATTTAAGAGAGCAAGGAATGGTTTACCTATCAGATTTATGAGAAAGGGAAGAATTCATGACCCAACAAGAGATAGAAAGCATTATAAAAAGCAAAATGCATAATTTTGATTATGTTAAATCAAAAAGTTTTTGTATAAACAAAGCCCATGCAACAAAGATTAGGAGGGAAGCAGAAAATTGGGAGAAAATCTTTACAACCAATGTCTCTGATAAAGGCTTCATATCTAAAATATACAGGGAACTGAGCCAAATTTACAGGAATAAAAGCCACTCTCCAGCTGAGAAATGGTCAAAGGATATGAACAGGAAGTTTTCAGAGGAAGAAACTAAAGATATCTATAGACATATGAAAAAATGCTCTAAATCACTATTGATTAGAGAAATGCAAATCAAAACAACTTTTAGGTACCACATATCTCCTGTCAGATTGGCTAACATGACAAAACAGGAAAATGATAAATACGGGAGAGGGTGTGGGAAAATTGGAACATTAATACATTGTTGGTGGAGTTGTGAACAGATCCAGCCATTTTGGAGAACAATTTGGAACTATGCCCAAAGGGCTATAAAAATGTGCATACCCTTTGACCCAGCAATACCACTTCTAGGGCTATATCCCAAAGAGATCACACAAGTGGGAAAGGGACCTTTATGCACAAAAATATTTATAGCAGCTCTTTTTGTGGTGGCAAAGAATTGGAAATCAAGGGGATGCCCATCAATTGGAGAATGGCTGAACAAGTTGTGGTATATGAATGTAATGGAATACTATTGTGCGATAAGAAGTGGGGATGATACGGACTTCATAATAACCTTGAAAGACCTACATGATCTGATGCCAAGTGAGAGGAGAAGAACCAGGAGTACACAACCACAGACATATTGATTCTATGATGACTAACTTTGATAGACTAGGCTCTCCCCAGTGATAAAAGGCTCAAAGACAGTTCCAGAGGACTGATGATGGAAAAAGCTAGCTACATCCAGAGAAAGAACTGTGGAGTCTGAATGCAAACTGAGGCAAACTATTTGCTCCCTTTTTTTTTCTTTTCTTTTTTTGGTTTTGTTTCTTCTTTCTCATGATTCATTCCATTGGTCATAATTCTTCTTTGCAACTTGACTATTGTGTAAATAAGTTTAATAGAAGGTTTATGTAAAATCTATATCAGACTGAATGCCGTCCTAGGCAGGGAGGGAGAAGGGGAGGGAAGGGAAGAAAATTGAAACTCAAGAACATGTAAAACTAAGTGTTGTAAACTTAAAATAAAAAATCTAATTAAAAATAAATAAATAATGAGTTTATTTTAAAAAAAAAACATGCAACGCTAGGGCCTTCAAAAAGCAGCAGTGTGCCACAGGGAATAGAGAGATGGCTTTGGGGTCAAAAAGACTTTGGTTAAAGCCCTGCCTTACACACATGCAGCACAGCTAGGTGGCACAGTGGATAGAGAATCAGGCTTGGAATTAGGAATACCTGAGTTCAAATCCAGCCTTAGACACATACTAGCTGCATGACCCTGGACAAGTCACCTTACTCTGCTTGCTTCAGTTTCCTCATCTGCCAAATAAGCTGGGGAAGGAAATGGCCAACCACTCCAAGGTCTCTGCCAAGGAAACCCTAAATAGGGTCACAAAGAGCTGGACATGACTGAAATGACCAAACGATAGCTGCGTACTGGCTAGGACGTTTAGGACAATCTTCTCTATCTCTCAGGTCCCAAGAAACTCCCTGAGATGAGAAGCTATAGAGGAACCGGAGGAAGTTCCCACACTGGGAATCCTGCACATTTCCCAAATCACAGGTCTAGCCGGGGGAGAAAAGATGTCTCTGCTCAATGTAACACATGTGCTTTATGTTTGTTACAACACAGACATAACATGCATCAAGTGCTCATGTGTGTATGTGTGTGCTTGCATGTGCATGAATACATTGCATGTATATGTGTGTATGCACATGTATGTGTTCATGAAGCTACCGCAGGAGAAGAAAGTGGGACCTGCCTGGCCATGTTAATGACAGAACAGGCAACGTTCAGGATGTGTGATTGGGGGACGGTTGAAGATCCTGACCTGAAGGGGTGAGCTAACAGGGAAACATGTCCCTCCATTAGTCGATCAAAGAGTGCTTACCAAATCTCTCCCGGTGCCACACCCTGGCCAAGCATGTTCCACAATGCCAGGAGACGCCGGCCAATGGATCCTACGGGCCCTGCCCTGGCATGAATGGGCCAGAGCCCAAAACCAGGGGCAGCAGCAGGCAACTGACCCCTAGAGAGGCGGGCTCCTCAGGGAGCCCAGGAGACTGCAGTATATAAAGGCTAATGACCACGGGACGCAGCAGTCTGACAGATGAGGCATAATGGGCAAAGGGAGCCTCCTTCTGCACACAGGGTGGCACCTCAGGGGAGGCCTCTTGAGGAGACACCCAGGACAAGAATGGGGGAGAGGGTCCCACCTCAAGGAGATCAATCCATCCATCCACATGTGTAATTAAGCTCTACACAGCTGCCTCTCTGCCCTCAGGGAGCTGACATTCTCCAGTGGCACTCCACATTCCCAGGCCCATTGGAGTCATGAAATAGAAGACCCCCAGAAAGCACCTAATAAGAGCTTGTGGACAGATGGCACCATCACGCACCTGCCAGGTCCCTGGGGGTCTTCTTGTCCCTCCTGGATGCCTCATGGTGGAGGTTCTCGCCAATGTACATGCTCTGCTCATTGAAGCTGCAGACAGGGACATGCTGTGCGATGGTGGGCAGTGGCCCGCCATTGATGACTTCCCCAACAGATGTTGTTCGCTTCTGCTGGATCAGCATTGACATGGTGGGCTTGCATGCCCTTTTGGACTCTTGGAAGGCCGCGTGGTTCAGTTCCACCCAGCTACAAGACAAAGTCCAGACATTCATCCGTCTTCCCAGAGCTGATCGCTGCTGGCACCCCTGATCATCTGTGACCTGGTGACCCTGGAGGCCGTAGAGCTCCCCTACTTTCTACTCATGGGAGCCTCAGTTCCCTCCTCTGTAAGATGAGAGCCTGGCCTAGATGACCTTGGAGGCCCCTCCCAGCTCCGTGAAGCCATGATCCACAGGCCATGCCTTCCATAGTCACCTGGGGCCTTAAGAAAGGTGACCTGAACTTAACCAAACCAAAGTGTCTCCACATCAGAGGGTTACACATTGAGCACTGAAAGGAGGCTCTGAGGTCATTGATTTCAGTGTCTCCATTTTACAGATGAGGAAACTGAGGCCCAGAGAGGGACAGAGGTGATGAGTAGCAGCATCAGGATTTGAATTCTAGTCTTTTGGTCCCTGCCTCCCCTTCCTCGAGCCCCTGAGCCCAGGGCTCCTCCAGATTCCATGAGCATTTGGATACATTGGGAATGGGCCATTACAGGCCCTCTGGGGAGGTGGTAGACCAGCAGGCCTTCCTCCCTGGCCCAATCTTCTAGCCTACTATGTGGTATGTGGTCTATACCAGGGACAAGTGGGCCCTGCCATTCGCCACTCTGACCCACTGCCTCCCTTGCCAAAGGGTGACCTCCATGAGAGCTGGGAGTGCTTCACCATTTATATCCTCAGTGCTTGATGCTATGGCAAGCACAAAATCAGCGCCTTTTCATTCATTCATTCATTCACTGCCCCTCTGCACTTACATACCCATCAGACACATTAAGGCCACAGAAGGTCACAAAATCCGCTGTCTCCATGCAGTCCTTGAAGAGGAGCATGCGCTCCAAGTCGTAGAGGGGAAAGAAGGTAGACCTCTGCGAGCTCACAGTGTAAGCAATGCTGAGAGCCCTGAGAGCATTCCTTCGCACCTAGAAGCAAAGCAAAGGGAGTCAAATGACCATCTTCTGAAAAGACCCCAGCACTTTGTCAACAGAGGCTCAAGATTGAACACAGCTGTTCTAGAATCCAGCACAGACTGCTGTCTAGCCAGACTCTGCCTGCCCAAGACTTAAGCAATTGGTTGTTTGGACCTGAGCGTGCAACTTTACATTTTTTCCATTAAATTCCATTAAACTGTTGTGTTCAGTTTAGTTGGCTGTCTCATTTAGATCTTCTGGGCCCTGACTCTTATCAACCAGCACTCTTGCTTGGCTTTCTAGTCTTCCACAAAGCTGATAGAGGGTTCGGTGGAAAGAGTTGGAGGCCCTGGGTGCAAATCCTGGCCCTGTTACTCACAACTATGGGCAAGTCATTTAAGCTCTATAGGCCTTGGTTTCCTCACCCGTAAAATGAGGGGCTAGACGAGACCATCCCTAGGGTCTCATTGGTCTGGAAGCCTCCTGGCCAGGCCAGGCACAGATCCCTGGAGCATTCTGCCTAACTGACACCAGCCCATGGAGCAAATCCACCCAACGGTCCAGCCTCCCCATTGCTCTATCCTCCCCAAGGCACAGCCTGAGAGGCTCCACCAGGAGCAGATCTGATGCTGGGATCAGGGCCTGAAGAATCCAAGCTGGCCTTATCACAACTAGTGACAATGATGCTCTAAAGCAGACTCCCTTCCCTAAAATTCTGCTAGACACACAATCTCCCCAAAGTGGACATTCCCTCCATAGAAGCAGGTTGCAGCCCATCTAGGTCTTCCTATCCTGTGTGACTCCAGTCCTTGCCCTCTTGTGAGGAAAATGAGGCCAAAGTCAGTGACCTGAACACAATCACTTGATGGAAAACTTCATCAGGCCACCACGGGTCATGATAGGATATAAATCAAAAATTAAGCAGGAGTCTCAGAGGGGAATCTCCAGCAGGCCAGCCACCAGGCCCCCACCCACAGCCCTGGCTGAGGCTGACACCCAGGGGCCATCCACCAAAGCAGTGACCGCCCAGCCCACCCAGCAGAGGCTGAGGTGGCCGCAGGAGATTCAGACTGTCCAGCCAGTGACCCTGACCTCTGTGCAACAGGCTGAGCTGGGCTGCTTTTTGAGAAGCAAGATAGATGGGATGCTGGACTCACAGTCAGCAAGATTGGAGTTCGAATGCTGCTTCTCATGTTTGCTAGCTGTGTGATGGTGGGCAAATCCCCTAACCTCTCTGAGCCTCAGTCCCCTATTCTGGAATGTGGGGGATTGGAACTGATGGTGTCCAAGGGACCCTCTGGCTCTAAATCTATGACCTTGTTGTCCTGAGCCTCACCATGAAGACCTGGTCAACATCTGGGGGTCAGCAGATGCCCACCCCTTCCCTGTCTCACCTGACCGAAGTAATTGTGCAGAATGCATGCTTCCAGGTAAGGAGCTGCCCGCACCAGCTTAAAGAACCTCACAAAGTTGTTGCTGTTGAGGGCGGACAGAGCCTGGGCAGCAAACATGATCTTGGGGGTATTCCGGACACTGGGCTGGAACTGCTGCAGCTCTCTGGGGATGGACAGAAGCAGGGACAGTGGTCAGCTAGGCTGGGCCCAGGCCACGCGTCCATGGCGGAGCCCCTCCTATCTCTGGCTCTGTCTGCGCCCCACCCCCACGCCTTCTCTCCATCCCCTTCTCTCTGTCTCTGTTTTTCTATACCTCTGTCTCTCCTTCTTTCTTTCTCCCTCTCCTGATCCCCCTATACATATACATATGCCTACATGTGAATATATGTTATATCATTTCAGCTTTCCCCAAATTAATATTTTAAAATATATATTCTTTTCATATTAAAGGATTCAAGGGGAGGCCTTGGTGAGGGTGGGGAGGGGAGGGGGGACCTCCATGGAGGAGGTGAGGACCTGGATAGGAGTCTCATGGGATAAGAAGGCCCCATCATGGGCATCCCTCCATTGACAGACATCCATCCATCCTCCATAGGTTTACCTATCTTCTTTTCTGTTGTTGTCTTTGGCCTTTGTCCAATTCCTTCTGTGTGCTAGGCACTGTGCACTTTGTGTCTCCCACTGGAATATGCTCTCCCTGAGGGCAAGCCCTTTGCCATTTGGATCTTTGGATCCCAGCCTGGCACACAATAGGCATTTTTTAGATGGGCACTGAGTCAGTCATACTGATTCTAAATTCTATTCTGACATCTACCCACTAACAAGAATGCACAGGGTGGGGGCCTCCTTGGCAGAGGCTCAGCAGCTCATGCCCACCCTCTCACAAGGATGGGGGGGGGTCCTCCTTGGCAGAGCCTCAGCTGCTGACGCCCACCCTCTAACAAGGATGCACAGGGTGGGGGCCTCCTAAGCAGAGGCTCAGCAGCTCATGCCCACAAGGATGGGGGGGGGTCCTCCTTGGTAGAGGCTTAGCAGCTGACATCCACCCTCTAACAAGGACGAGAGGGGGCCTCCTTGGCAGAGGCTCAGCAGCTCATGCCCACCCTCTCAAAAGGATGAGAGGGGTCCTCCTTGGCAAAGCCTCAGCTGCTGATGCCCACCCTCTAACAAGGATGCACAGGGTGGGGGCCTCCTAAGCAGAGGCTCAGCAGCTCATGCCCACAAGGATGGGGGGGGTCCTCCTTGGTAGAGGCTTAGCAGCTGACATCCACCCTCTAACAAGGACGAGAGGGGGCCTCCTTGGCAGAGGCTCAGCAGCTCATGCCCACCCTTTTACAAGGATGTACAAGTTCACCTCAGGATGTCTCCTTGGCGGAGGTTGAGCAGCACGTCATAGCTCCTAAGTTCAGCCTCATGGGCACAGGAAATGCCCATGTTCGCCAGGTCCTGGTACATCTCCTTCACACTCTGTAAGCATTTGAGCATGTTCTCGCTGTTGATCTTGGCATCGAAGGAGGCCAGGGGCTCCTCGCACATCTGGTGAGCACAGTGGATGTGAAAGCGCACACATTTCTCAATCAATGACACCGTCAGGGGGTCGCAGAGATGCTGCTGCGTGATGTCCTTGAGGGGGAGAGGAGAGCGAGCCACTCACCCAACAGCCAAGGACACAATATTAATTATCTCAAGAAAAGAAATTCTGGACCTGGATGCCCACGGGCCTGTGCTGGGTGGCAGGGAGACAAACACAGCCGTCAGAGGCCTCCTAGCCAGGACAGGGCAGGCAAGCCCGTCACAGATCCGGAGACCAGAAGATTGGGCGCTTCTCACAGCACCTGTCAGCTCCCGCCAAGAGCCAGCCATCCAGCACAGCTCCAGTCTGCAGGCCCATCACTACCCTGAGGCTTGAGGAGACTGGCTCTCTGGAGGTACCTAAGCAGGATGCAGGAGAGCCCAGACCCTGCCAACACATGATGCATAGAAGACACCAGGGAGGAGATGGCCAGTGTTGGAACAACAGGACAACACAGACTGAGACCAAACAGGACCCATCATCCCACCCATGTATGCAGGAGCAGTCAGGGCATGGTGGTGACAAAAAAGATCCCCATTAGGAACAGGAGTGAACAAACAGAAGAAGACACCAACGATAAAGAGATTTTGTGCACCCAGAGATGTCAGGGACACAGGCCTAGGAAAAGGTGACCAGGGGATGGAGCCTCACTCCAAAACAAGGCTGGGATTCTTGGAGGAGGAGAAGTATGAGATACAAGGGACTTTCAAAATGAAAAGAAAGCTCTACAGAAAATAAGTGGCAGGGGGCAGAGCCAAGATGGAGGCTGAAAAGCAGGCACTTGCATGACCTCTCCCCCAAGTCCCTCCAAACACCTGTGAAAAAAATGGCTCTGAATAAATTCTAGAACTGCAGAACCCACGAAATTACAGAGGGAAGCAAGGCGCCAGCCCAGGAAAGCCTGGATGGTCATGGGGAAGGGTCTATAGCACAGAGCTGGAAGCCGAGCAGAGCAGAGCCCAGTGTGGGCCATGCCAGGACCAACCAGACCGGGAGATGGGGAGAACAGGACACAGGGTCCTGAATCATTGAGCTGTGGCAGTTACCAGACTTCTCAACCCACAAACACCAAAGACAACAGAGAAGGTTAGTGGGTAGAACTGCTAGAACTGAGTGAAAGGAATGTGAGGTTGGCCCCAGCCCTGGGGACATGGAAGTGGTGCAGCTCTGGGGCTGCTTCCAGCTACAGTTGCTTCCAGCCCCAGGCCCACCAGGTGGAAGGTATTAAGCAGCAGATCAGAGAGAGAGTGCAGAGCCTGCTTGGATCTGAGTCACGGTACAGGTTGGCAGTTCTTGGGGGGAGGAGGAGCGCTGGTGTGGCAGAGATTGCTGTGTAGAAGTAGCTCTGAAAATAGCAGCATGAAGCCCCTAAAGCTTGGGACAAAGTACTCTCTATTGTACAAGCAGTCATACTCTGGCAAAAAGCTCAAGAGTCAAGTAGTTGGCTGGGAACATGAACAGGCAGCAAAAATGGACCCAGATTCAGAATCAGACTTTGCAATCTTTTTTCGGTGACAAAGAAGACCAAAACATACAGCCAGAAGAAGTCAACAAAGTCAAAGAGCCTACATCAGAAGCCTCCAAGAAAAATGTGAATTGGTCTCAGGCCATGGAAGAGCTCAAAAAGGATTTGGAAAAGCAAGTAAGAGAAGTAGGGAAGAGAAATGAGAAGGATGCAAGAAAACCATGAAAAACAAGTCAGTGACTTACTAAAGTAGAACCAAAAAAATACTGAAGGAAATAACACCTTAAAAAATGGACCAACTCAAATGGCAAAAGAGCTCCAAAAAGCCAATGAAGAGAAGAATGTCTTGAAAGGCAGAATCAGCCAAATGGAAAAGGAGGTCCAAAAGACCACTGAAGAAAATACTACCTGAAAAATTAGATTGGAACAAGTGGAAGCTAGTGACTTTATGAGAAATCAAGATATTATATAACAGAACCATTGGAATGAAAAAAATGGAAGGCAATGTGAAATATTTCATTGGAAAAACTACTGACCTGGGGAATAGATCCAGGAGAGAGAATTTAAAAATTATTGGACTACCTGAAAGCCGTGATCAAAAAAAGGCCTAGATATCATCTTTCAAGAAATTATCAAGGAGAACTGCCCTGATATTCTAGAGCCAGAGGGTAAAACAGAAATTGAAAGAATCCACCAATCACCTCCTGAAAAAGATACCCCCCCCAAAAAAAATTCCTAGGAATATTGTTGCCAAATTCCAGAGCTTCCAGATCAAGGAGAAAATACTGCAAGCAGCCAGAAAGAAATAATTTGAGTATTGTGGAAACACAATCAGGATAACACAAGATCTAGCAGCTTCAACATTAAGGGAAAGAAGGGCTTGGAACGTGACATTCTGGAGGTCAATGGAGCTAGGATTAAAACCAAGAATCACCTACCCAGCAAAACTGAATATAATGCTTCAAGGCAAAATTTGGGTTTTCAATAAAATAGAGGACTTTCAAGCTTTCTCAATGAAAATACCAGAGCTGAATAGAAAATTTGACTTTCAAACACAAGAATCAAGAGAAGCATGAAAAGGTAAACAAGAAAGAGAAATCATAAGGGACTTACTAAAGTTGAACTGTTTTGTTTACATTCCTACATGGAAAGATGATGTGTGTAATTCATGAGACCTCAATATTAGGGTAGCTGAAGGGAATATACACATATATACACACACACAGAAGGCACAGGGTGAGTCGAATGTGAAGGGATGATATCTAAAAAAATAAAATAAAATTAAGGGATGACAGAGGAATATATTGAGAGAGGGTGAAAGAGAGAGATAGAATGGGGTAAATTATCTCACATAGAAGTGGCAAGAAAAAGCAGTTCTGTTGGAAGTAAAGAGGGGGCAGGTGAGGGGGAATGAGTGAATCTTTGTCTCATTGGATTTGACTTGAGGAGAAATACCATGCACACTCAATTGGGTATCTTACTCCACATAAAAGTAGGGGGCAGGGTTTAAAAAAGGGGGATGATAGAAGGGAGGGCAGATAGGGGGAGGAGGTAATCAAAAGCAAACATTTTTGAAAAGGGTCAGGGTGAAGGGAGAAAATTGAAATAAAGGGGGACAGGATAGGAGGGAAGGAAATATAGTTAGTCTTTCACAACATGACTATTTACAGGAGTGTTTTGCATAATGATACATGTGTGACCTGTGTTGAATTGCTTGCCTTCTTAGGGAGAGTGTATGGGAGGGAGAAGAAGAGAGAATTTGTAACTCAAAGTTTTAAAAGCAGATTCTCTAAAAAAAAAAAAAAGGTTGTTTTTGCATGCAATGGGGAAATAAGATATACAGGCAATGTGGCATAGAAATCTATCTTGCCCTACAAGAAAGTAAGGATAAAAGGGATGGGGGTGGGGAAGGGAGGGTGATAGAAGGGAGGGCTGACTGGGGAACAGTGTAATGGGGTGAGTTAGAGCCGACCCCTGCCCTCGCTGGACCTCCGCGCCTAGGGCCTGCTGAGGTAAACTCAGGGCTCTGAGGTATGGGGGGGGACAAGATGGAGCCAGGAGGAAGGGACTCGCCCTTGTTGGCAACATGGTGCCAGGTTCTTTTCCAGATTTACCTGTGCACAGGTGAATCATGGGGAGAGTGCGGGAAGGAAAGGGGAGGAGAGTAGGTGGAGAGTAGGCTGGACCAGGGCAGCCCTATTGCTATGTAATCAAAGCTTTAAAAGGTAGTGATTTCCCTGAATAAATCGGAGCTTCTTATCACCATCATGCCTCCCACCCGCGAGATCAGGCCTTTGCTGGACAAAGGCCTGGGAGTTTGGGGTAAGAGGGACCCCAACAGAACAGGGTAATCAAAATATATGCCATCTTGGAGTGGGGGGAGGGTAGAAATGGGGAGAAAATTTGTAACTCAAAATCTTGTGGAAGTCAGTGCTGAAAACTAAAAGATACCAAATAAAAAAAAGAAGTGGCAGAAAAATCAGCCGTGTAGTACAGGCCTCCCTGAAAATGAGAAAGGAGCAGATGGAGGTCAAGGACCCCAGGAGAAAACAGGCAATGGTAGAACCCCATCCAGAGACTCAAACAAATGAAGTAAAAGTAGGAGGTCTCTGTGTGGAGCAAGGGGCCAGAAAACCAGGTCAAAGAGAGGGAATCTAACAGTCGCTGGCCTACCGTGAAACAACAACGAAAATAAAAAGCCACGTGCTGTATTCAAAAATCATACATGAAAACTGCCCAGACCTATTACAGCCAGACGGCAAAGTGGAATAGAAGGGATCACAAAGTCTGGGGATGAGGCAAAGCGATGAGCAAGCGAGGGAAATGTTTATCTCTAACCACTTTCCTCAACAAAATAATGAAACAACAGATTAATGAATCTAGCACACAGTTCAAAGGCTAGAGAAACAGCAAACCAGAAATGCAAAGATAGACATTCTGAAAAGCAAAGAAGAGATTAACAAAACTGAAAAGAAAAAACCAAATTGATGAAGATGATAAACTTAAGCAATAAAATAGATAACGCATTAGCTAATATAATAAAAAGAGAAACCAAATTAGTAGTATCAAAAATTAGAAAGAATTCATAACACAAGAAATCAGGAACATTATTAAAAAGGATTTCACCCAGTCATATGCTAACACAACTGACAATTTAAATAAAATGGTTGAATATCTACAGAGGGACCTCGTGGAAGGCGGAATCCCCAGGGAGGAGCCCAAGACTGACCTTTCTCACCCCACGTGTCCTGTTCCAAACAAACTCATACCACTCTCGGGAATTCCCCTCCATACTGTCCATGATGTGGGTCAGCAAGTAGTCCATCGTCATGTTCAGGACCCCCAAGGGCCGCAACTCATGGGCCAGTGGCTCCTCTTGGTCTGCCGAAGACCAGCCGTACTCCTTGATGGCTGCTGCGTGGTCAACCTGAGGACCCCAAGGAGGGTGGGCCAGGGTTAAGAAGGAGGACAAGAGCCGACCTGGGCGCTGTGGCTGCTCACAGGATTCCCAGCCTCTGGCCCAGCCCACATCTGACCAAGAGTGCCCATTTCTACAATATCCTTGGACAAGTTCATATCTAGGCATAAAGCAAAGCGGGGGAGGAGGGACCTGGTGTCTCCTGGGGCTGGCCCTTCCGGGCTTGGACAGGTCTTATGTCAGGAAAGGTCTCCCACTGTCCACCTTGCACCTCTCCCCATGATGGCTGCTGGTTCTGCCCTCGGGGGACAAGCAGACAATTGGGAGGTGCCAGCATCTGTCGGCCTGCCGTCAGAAGGCACTCCCGTCGGTCTCTCTGCAGTCCTGGCTGCCCTCCACATCCCCGAATGAATCAAACACACAACTGTGGCTGTGGATGGACCAGGCCACCTCCCAAGGAACAGAGCTTGAGGCGTCCAGTCCAGGGCCTCAAAGAGCTCAGACTTGCTTTTCATCCACAAACATTTCCTGTCCTAGGTGATTCTGGATGGCTCACTCACCCTCTCTGGGTCTCAGAGGGGGCTGTAGCAGGTGACCCCGAAGGTCCATTCCTAGTTAGGAAGAGGACCTAGAGGGCACCTGGGTGGCACAATGCACAGGGTGCTGAGGCTTGGGTTCAAGAGTTCAAATCCAGCCTCAGCTATGTAACCCTGGGCAAGTCGCTTAACCCAAAAAAGGAGAAAAAAAAGGGGGGGGTTATCTGGTTTTGAGGAGAGATGAGTTCTGTTTGGCTGCATGGAGTTTGAGGGGATGATGGGAGAGCTGAGAGTGGACTAGGCATGATGCCCAACAAGGGGCCACTGACCCTGATGCCCACCCCTGAGAAGCCAGCCACAGACAAGAGGAGAGGCTGCAGCAGGAATTACCTTGTCAGAGCCTGGAATCATCTCAAAGATGCTCAGCTGCTTCCTGCTCTCCCTCATGTATCGCTCCTTTTCTGGACACATGTCTGGGCAGGTCCCCACCAAGGGCTTTGCTTGACCCAGATCCGTCCTCTTGACCTGAGCTGCAAGACAAAGCATGTGGGTGGCTCTGCTGCTGGGCTGCAGGGCTGGTCAGCTGGTGGGCACCAGCTGTCTAGAGAGAATGGCAGCAGCCAGGCAGAGACCCGGGCTCCGGTCCAGGCTCTGTCCCGACTCTTGGGGAGCCCTATTCCTCTGGAGCTCAGCTCCACCAGAAGTAGGGGGATAGGGGGATGGAGCAGACAAGCTCTAAGGGCCTTCCAGTTTGGACATGCTACTCTGCTTCAGCTTGACTCCACAAGCCATTGCTGTGCTCAGGATACACAAGCCCAGCATCTCAGAGCCCATCTGGTCCATCCCTGACCTGGACAATCGTGCCCTCTAGAGTGAATGCATAAATGGATGGTTGGATGGATGGGTGGATGGATGGATGGATAGATGGGTGGATGGATGGATAGATGGGTGGATGGATGGATGGGTGGATGGATGGATGGGTGGGTGGATGGATGGGTGGGTGGGTGGATCGGTGGATGGGTAGGTGGATGGATGGGTGGATGGATGGATGGGTGGATGGGTGGTGGATGGATGGATGGATGGGTGGACGGATGGGTGGATGGGTGGTGGATGGATGGATGGATGGGTAGGTGGATGGATGGGTGGGTGGATGGATGGGTGGATGGATGGGTAGGTGGATGGATGGGTGGATGGGTGGGTGGATGGATGGATGGATGGATGGTGGATGGATGGATGGATGGATGGATGGGTAGGTAGATGGATGGACGGGTGGATGGATGGATGGACGGGTGGATGGATGGATGGACAGATGGATGGGTGGATGGATGGCTGGATGGACGGGTGGATGGATGGACGGATGGTGGATGGATGGATCGGTGGATGGGTAGGTGGATGGATGGGTGGATGGATGGGTAGGTGGATGGATGGGTGGATGGATGGATGGGTGAAGCATTTCTTAAGTGCTTACTATGCGCAGAGTGCTGTGCCAACTCTATAGCATCCAGGACAAGGTTGCAGCCTTGACCTGCAAGGAGGGGAAGCCTCCCACCTCCCAAAGCAGCCCTTGCTGCATTGGAACAGCTTCCAGACATGGAGTCCAATTCAGCCTCTCCACACCTTCCGCCCATGGCTCCTCCCGGTCCTGGCCCTGGTGGCCAAGCAGAAGTAGGTGAACCCTGCCCCCACAGGACAGACTGGACAGAGCCAGCCAGCCTTCTTGGCTCTGGGCTGATCACTCCCAATCTTCATGAACACAAAGGCCAGCCAGGAGACTCGGAGGCAGGAAGATTTGGGTGCCAACCTTGCTTCTGAAGCTTGTGAGCTGGGTGGTCACTCTGACCCTCTGTTTCTTTCCTGTAAACTGGGGCTAATAGTAGCTTGCATTGACATATGCTTTACAAAGATGATCTCACTCCATTGTCACGACAACCCTGCAAAGAAGGTGGCTTGTTATCCCAACCTTACAGATTTGGAAACTGAGGCAGACAGGGAGAGGTGACCTACCCAGCATCACACAGCAAGGCTGGATTTGAACTCGAGTCTTCCTGGCTCCAGGTAACGAGAGCCAGGGCTCTGTCCACTGTATGCTCCGAATTAAAAATGCCAGAGTGCTAACCGACCTCCCCCAGGGCCCTGAGGCTTGTGGGACATGACGCCTGAGCGCGTCCTCCCAGTGCCCTTCACCATGAATGCGGTTCTTGTGTGACAGAAAGCATCCAGTTCTGTCCCTGTTAGCCACAGCACAGGCTGACCTTGGGGTTTTCCCCGTCCTGGCTGCTTCCTCTGGACACCCACACCCGAGGATGTTTGTTGACTGATTCGCTGGCTGACTGCCCTTTGTCTGCCTGGGCATGGGCCCAGGGCACCTAGAGGGAGCACATACCTTGTCTCAGAAGTTTATCCCTGTAATTGAGAAGACTGTATTTCTCTTCTGATGTCCTCGCCACAGTGCAGAGCAAGCTGGTGACTGAGGCCAGTGGGGAGCCTAGGCTGTCCAAGGCCTTCACCTTAGGAGCCAGGAGGAAAGCATCAGCCCTGGGCAGCTGTGTCCAGGGAAAGGTGGGCTTCGGGGAGGAGCAGCTGAGAGTGAAGAGGGCAGGAAGGAGTTCAGACCCACTGACCTTTGCCTGCTCCTCCAGAGTCCCTCCTGGGTCACCAGTGTGTGTGCCCATTAGGTCATGACAAAGACATCTTTATGGGGATTTTAATGTGAATTCAGAAAAAAAAAAAAAGAAGTTTTGGAAGGAGGATGAGATTGTAGGGGATGTGGAGTCTCTACCTTCTCCTCTGTCTCAGGAAAGAGCAAGAGGGAAGCCAGGCATGTGGAACCAGCTACCAGCCCTTCAATGTTCTGAAAAGTGGGCCGGACACAGCACAGCCCACAGGTCCATCTAGCCCCAAGCACTGCCTGATCACCAACCCTCAGAGGTGGGGAGCCTCAGAGGCATCAGCCTGGACCATCCCTCTAGAGACTAGAACATCCCCAGCAAAGGGGCCCTCCCTCCCCTCCTCTCTCCTGGAGTGGTCACTTCCACCACCTTCGATGGTACAGGAAATTTTCCCAAAGCATCAAGACTTTCCCCTGCTTGGCTCGGGTTCTGCCCCAGGGCCGAACAGAAGGAGACTGATCCTTCCTGCATAGGTGTCCTGCAGACACCTGAAGCCTGCCTGGCATCTTGAAGGCTTGATTCATGAGTGAGGCAGCAGGCAGTCTCCAGGTCCCACCCGGCTGCTGAGCTCTATCTCCTTTGGGGATCAGCTAGGGAGGTGGGGCCTTCAAAGCTGCTTGACAGCAGGGATTGTTTGGGGGCACTTGGCGCCCTCACTGGAAGGGGAGCTCCCATCCCATCCAGGGGACCCAGACCTGCCTCCGGCTGGGGAGGTCCCTCCTGGCGAAGGGTGGCCGTAAAGCCTTGGGGAAAGGAAAAGCGGTGAAATCCTCTGTCTCCTTTTCTTCGCAGAATGTCAGTTCTTCAAACAGGTGCTCTCCCATTTCAGGTCCTGAAAAAGAGTCAGGTGAGGTTGGATACTTGCCAGAACCCACTTCAGCATCCCTCAGACACATGCCCTGCAAAAGCCTCTCACAGGCAACCGAGGAAGACCCAGTAGAAGGCAAAGCGTCACTGTCATAGAAACAACTTAATCACATGGTGCTTCACGATGTCATTTTTTCAGTCCTCACATCAATCTTGAAAAATGCCAAATATAGGCCAGCTCCCCATTAGGACAGCAGCTAGGTGAGAGCAGCCACTGAAAGGCCCATATATGGGTCACCTCCCACTAGAACGGAAGCTCCTTGAGGGCAGCCACTGAAAAGCCCATATATGGGTCACCTCCCACTAGAACGGAAGCTCCTTGAGGGCAGCCACTGAAAGGCCCACATATGGGTCATTCCCATTAGAATGGAAGCTCCTTGAGGATGATAGAGAGAGGGTGTAGGGGAGAGGCAGTTCCGTTTTTCCTGTGGAACATGAGGCAGGGTGAATTTTGCTCTAACGAGAGCCACTTTGCTGCAATGAGGGCACTGTGAGGTCGCATATTTAGGGGGCTCGTCGGCCGGCACAGTTTGGTGACTGTCTCAGCTTCATTCCTCAGCACATGAATAGGGGAGAAGGCAGGAGAGGGAGGGAGGGACATGGGTTAGGGCCTGTGGGGACAAGATGGCAACTGGAGAAGGGACTAAGGCAAGTTGGACTGGTCGGCCAAAGGGTCAAGATAGGGAAGGGAGAGGGGCAGCTAGGTGGTGTAGGTGGTGCACTGGCCCTGGAGTCAGGAGGATCTGAGTTCAAATCCGGCCTCAGACACTTGATACACTCACTAGCTGTGACCTTGGGCAAGTCATTTAACCCCAATTGCCCTGCCTTACCCCCTCCAAAAAAAAAAAAGCTAGAGAAGGGAGGAGAGTGTAGCCATGCAGGGTGGAGCCTGGGAAAGACCGGGGGGCGCAAGGCCTGGATGTCACAGAGAGGAGGAAGATTAGCAATATCATTAGCAGAGTCACTATCTCGATCTGAGAAGACTGGCACGAGGCATAAAGCTCCGGTCTTGTGGTCAGAAAGACCAGGTTCAAACCCTATTTCTGCTGCACCTGGGCACATCACATAAGCTCAGTGCCCCAGGGCTAGGGTGAGGGTGGCCCAGAATGTGCTGACCTACGCTGGAACCTCCCTTGCCAAGAGTACCCCATCCTAAAGGCGATGCAGGTCAGCTCCTACTCCCTTAGGATTGATAGTGTTGTCATCCTTTTTGTCACCCTCTGGTGCCCATCGAGGTCTGGGGAGAGCCTGCCTTCTTCCTCGGCTGCCCTGCCCAGCTCAGGCAGGTCTGTCCACTCTGGAAAGCCTGGAGCCCAGAGCTGGGCAGATTGTGCATGGCCAGACTGGCTCAGGACTCTTCATCAAGGCATCAGCCATCAAAGGATGGATTTGTCCATCCCCCACAAAGGTACCAAATACTTAGAGTCTGTTTCATGAGTGGAGAGTCCCCACCACCCCCAAAAAGCCCTGACACACATCCAGGTGCAGCTGCCTTGGCTGCGGTTAACATTAACCCCGAGACTCGATCCCTACAAGTCTACCTAGACACAAAGGAGCCCTGATCTCGCCCGGGCTGAGGACCCTTCTCTGCACATTATAGCCCCTCCTCGTGTCCTGGGCACCAGGTCTGAGGCCCAGGGGGCAGTGACTGCTCCAAGATCACACACATACTAAGTGACTGAGGTGACACTGGAATCCGGGACCCTGACCCAAAGCTAGTGCTTTTTCTGCTGCTTCTGGCATCCCAGGGCAGTGAAGGAGAGACAGCCCAAAGCGGGCGTGAGCCAAGCCGATAAGCAAAGCCTAATTAGACGTCTCTTGGGGCCAAGGAAACGGGGGTGCTGATCAGAATTGTGACGGCTCCCATTTCTCAGGCATGTTACACTATTCGGGCATGTGCGGGCTCTTTTCCACGTGGGTAGACTGAGGCCCAGAGAGAGTGGGCAGCACCCTCCTGCACCAAGGACAGTGGCTGAGGTCGTACCTTCACTCCTGGGCTCTGGCCCTCTTTTTGTCCCTGTCAGGGGGCTCCGGGACCCTCTTGGTGAGGGGGCCCCATAGGGCCAGCTCAGCTGGGCAGAGCATCTGTTCAGCGGGTGGTCACCCATGGGCCTCAGCTCCCACTTCTCCACAGCATCGTGCTGAGACCAGGGCCTGGGCCTGGGGCAGCATCCAGGCTCACGCTCTGGCTTTAGCCTTTTGGGGCTGTGGCCGGACTCTCCAGGAGCGCTGTTTTTGCTCTCGAACAGCAATGTGGGTCGCCTCTTCTTCACCTTCTTCTTGGGTCCCAGCAGGGCTGAGGCAGAGGGGGAGCCCAGGGGGCTGCGGTGGCTGTGCGGCCTGGAGAAGCAGTCGGGGCTGCCCTGAGGACAGCTGGCTTCCTGAGGAAGGTCCAGGGACTGGCTGCGCTCCCTGGCCTCCTCGGGCCTCGGACTCTGCCTGGGGAAGGCTAGCTCCCCTCTGGCCAAAGTGCACCTGGAGGTGTCCCCGGAGGAGAAGCCCAGGGTGGTGGGGCTGGGGAAAGGCTGGTGGTTGGGTGAGGCTGGTGAGGTCAGTGCCTCCTTGTTGGAGCCAGGGAACCTCAGGGGCTGCAAGGTGGGCACCCCATGTCTCTCCAAGCTGGGCCTGGGGGCCAGGGAGCCCTCCACTGAGTTGGGTCTAGATTCTCCAAAGCCCCATTCAAAGACAGGACTTCCAGCAGGGGAAGGTTCAGGCTGCAGCCCCACGTTGAGACTGTTGGGGTTCATGGCTAAAGGGATGTCCTGGGGGACTCCAGAGTGACCCTGGAAAACCTGAGGAGAAAAGGAGGAAGGAGACTCCATCAGAGTCCTGGCTACTAAAGCATTCCTGGGCTGGGGATGCCCTCTGGCAGAGGGAGTGCCAGGGGCTGCCAGGGCCAGCCCGGGCTGGGGGTGCCTGCTTGGGGAAGGGCCACCAGGAGTTGCCAGGGCCCATCTGGGCTGGGGAAGATGCTAACTAAGAATCCCCTCCCCCCGCTTGCCCCCCCAAATCTCAGGGCCTCAGAGCCAGATGGGGCCTCAGGGGCATTAAATCCAACCTGCACACTCCCAAAATGGGCACCTAGCCTTTGCTTCATGCAAGGGCCTCTGAGAAGGGAGAGCCCCAAAAGAACATTAATTCATGCTGGAACCAAAAGACCTGGGTTCCAATCCTGGCTCCGCCACTTCCTACTTGTGTGACCTTGGCCCAGTCCCTCGATGCCCAGGCCTCAGTTTCCTCCACCCTCAAACGAGGGGCAGACACCTGGGGGGGGCTGTTCTGGGGGTCTTTTCTTCCCCTCGCCCTCCCTCCTGTTTCTGTCTCCCCCTTCCTAAGGCAGATCCACCTGGATGGGAAGCCCCAGCACTTATTAATTACCTTATGTGTGCAGGGGCGGGGCTCCCTGCCTGCCCACAAAACTAGGCACCCGAACCACCCAGTTCATCTCCTTTTCTCAGAGGGGGACACTGAGGCCCGGAAACAGGAAGTGCCTGCCCAAGGTCACCAGGTGGTTCCTTCAAGGTTACATTCTCAGCACCCCTCCCCCATGCAGCCCCCCTCCCCGACCCTGTCCTGGGGGTGCCCAGAGCCGGCCCCTCCCACCCCTGCCCCCGTCCGCTTACCCGCAGGGTCCCAGGTGAGCCATGTGCCTACCTAGAGCAAGAGGCTGCAGTGAGCCCTGCCTCCCCTGGCCACCAGGAGGGGGCGCCCAGCTCCCGGGGGCCGGCCTAGCTCTGGGCCCCTCCCCCTTTTACAGATCAGGAAACCGAGGCCATGGGGGAGGGGCTGGCCAGGGTGAATCCAGGGGCTGGGGCCCAGGGACCAGAGGAGGGCGGGCCTGCCCTCAGGGAGCTCCCACTCTTCCTCCCATGCTGCTCCTGGGCAGCCTGGGGACCCCCTCTGGGTCAGGGAGACCTCCATAGGACCCCCGGGGGCAGAGGCCAGGACAGTATGTGCAGCACAAATGTCAAATGAACCTCAAGGCCATTTGGGTGGGGGGCAGCTAGGGGCTGGGGGCCAGGGAGGGCTTCCTGCAGAAGCCAGGGCTTGAGGCAGAGACAGAGACAGAGGCATAGACATAGACAGAGAGAGAAGGAGGGAGACGGTGTGTGAGAGTGTGTGTGTGTGTGTGTGTGTGTGTGTGTGTGACAGACAGACAGACAGACAGAGACCCTGAGGTGGAGGCCAGGATGCTGGGGAATGAAAGAGAGACAGAGAGAGAAGGAGGGAGAGAGAGTGTGTGTGTATGTGTATATGTGTGAGTGTGACAGAGACAGAGAAGGAGGGAGGGTGTGTGTGTGTGTGTGTGTGTGTGTGTGTGAGAGAGAGAGAGAGAGAGAGAGACAGACAGATAGACAGACAGATAGACAGACAGACAGGCGGAGACAGAGATAGAGAGAAAAGGAGAGAGACAGTGTATGTGTGAGACAGACAGACTGGCAGAGACAGGAGGAGGAGAGAGAATACAGACAGACCCGGGTGGGCAGTGAGTGAGTGAGGCCACTTTGGGTCCAAGCAGGTCGGACAGCTGGGCTGGGGACAGGCCATAAAGGGTAAGCTAAGCTGGGCTCCGCATTGTGCCCTGGCACAGTGACGTGGTCAGATCTTCCCTGGCAGCAGCATGTGAATGGATGGACTGGGCTGGGGAGAGAAGGGGCAGGAGGGGAGGAGAGCCGGGCCAGGGGCTGCAGGGAGCATCAGAGAAGGTGGCGGGGGCCCCTTCTTCAGAACTAGGGCCATTTGGCGAGGGCACGGCCAGGGGGAAGGGTTGCCTGGAGAGTGTAAGGCTGGTGTGGGTTGATGTGCAAGAAGCAGGTAGGGATGGGGACCTTCAGGAGTGCTAATAACTGCTCCCCATGGTCTCAGGACAGCCCCTGCAGACACAGGGAGTGTCGGCTCCTAGCTCAGACCGCCTGGGTCACTGCCCTGTGCCTGGGCTCCTCTTCTGTAACACAGGGACCTCTCTACTGCCCTGTGACTCAGGAGTGAAGTGAGGAGAGCTCTTGGTTAAAGGAAGGTGAGGGGGCAGGGCCCTCTAAGCTCCCTGATTAGGGCATGGTCATTCATTCAGCCACATTCCAGGAGCCCAACAGAAGGGACAGGCCCTGTTCCGCTCAGCTGTAGAGGCTAAAATCAGGAAGGGGGGTGGCGGTCTTACAAAGAGGCAGATTTAGGCCCTTGGAAGGAAAGGGTTCTTTGTGGGGGAGCTGTCCCAGCGTGGAAGGGGCTGCCGCAGGAGGTGGGGAGCTCCCCCTCACTGGAGGCCAGATGGCCAGGGCTCCCCAAGACCCACTGAGATCTCCCCCGACTCGATTCCGTGGTCCTCCTGCTGTGTCCTGTGGGAGGGGCAGCCTCTGGGTCTCACTGCCCTCCTCAGGCCTGGAGATGAAGCCAGGAGCTCCTTGTGAGAGGCAGAGCTCAGTTTGCAGTCTTCAACATTCCCTTCCATAGGTTTTAAATTTTCTCCCCCTCCCTCCCCTAGACAGCATGCAATCCCGATATGGGCTATATACATACATCCCTATTAGACACATTTTGACATTAGTCATGTTGCACAGAAAAATTATAACGAATGGGAGAAACCATAACAAAGAAAACAAAACAAGAGAAAAGAATCGCTTCCCTCTGGACTCCCACTCCATAATTTTTAGGGTTGGTTTTTTTTTTTTTGAGAATTAGAAGGAGTTTGTTAACTATATGTCAAGGTAACAAAGCATTAATGTCAATCAGCCAATTATCAAACTTCTGAAGCGCCATTTTCATAACAACCCTGTGAGAACGGCAACACAGGAAGACAATTCACGCAGTACCATTTAGTCCAAACTACTACTTAATAAAACACCAGTTCCTCAGATATTTTGACTTGAAATCCCTTCCCAGTCATCCTGTCTGTCCATTGTGCATTTGTGTGTGTGTGTGTGTGTGTGTGTGTGTGCGTGTCACTGCCAGCCTCCCTGTTGGTCAGGCAGATGAGTGTATTAGAAATGACAACAATAATGACCCAAAGAATCGTGACAAAGCCTGAAAAGACACAGAGAAGGAAAGGAGGAGACGGGGTGAAGGGGACACGTGTGTTATGTCTCTTGTTTGGAAACAAACCACAAAGAACTGAGGTTCCCATTTCTATCTGGTCATTGTTTATTCTCAGGCATGTCTTGGGATGCTTGTTTCCTCCAGCCACCATCAGGGCCAAGCTTTGCAGCCAGACCTCCCAGACACGAGGCCATCCCTGCCCTGCCCGGCTTCCTGTCTCCAGGGACATCGGTTAGGACTCAGGGGTCCCACTCAGCCTTCTCTGTGTTGGTGGCAGCTCGGACCTACACAGTGAAATGAAAACGCCACTCTTCAGATAGATGCTCACCACTGCGGCCGGAGCCTCCTAGCCACGGCCAGCCACGTGCCCGCGGAGCCCTCCCTTCACCTGCTCAGATCCTGGGGAGCTTCTCCCAGATCCTGAACATCTGCTCCACACACACCCTGTCCAGGGACAGCTAGATTTTTGCTCTGCCATCCCTTCCATCACTCACATCTCTGGTTTGGAGGGGTAGCCAGAAAGAGCATGTTCATCCCCTAAAGTACTCTGACAACTCAAGAAAACATCTCCATCTCTGGATAAAGCTTCCACTTGTAAAACAAGCAGAGGAGGACACAGGGAGCACCCAGAGCCCAAACAAAGGAAGGAGATAATCAATGTCCTCCTCTTGCCCAACCAAGACACCAGCTCCTATGGCTCACGGGAGCCACCAGAGGGCCCCTCCTCCACGTCTCAGTGACTCTCCCGCCTCACCCAAGTGACCTTCTTGGTAGCATTTCTGGGCATTTTAGATAGAAAAGCAATGAAAGATGTAAGCCCATTGAGGGCTCAGTCTTCTCTTTCTGTTCCTGGCGCCCAGCTCAATGAGTAGCACATGACAGGTACTTCATGAGGTATGGGGATTCATCAGCTGTCTGAACCAGGAGGGTGTGAGCGTTTTGATGGCAAAGACTGTTTCATTTTCCTGTTTTGAGGCATCCAGGTGGTGCAGTGGTTAGGGCACTGGGCCTGGACTGAAAAAGACTTGAATTCAAATCCAGCCTCAGGTACTTCCTAGCTGTGTGACCCTAGGCAACTCACTTAACCTTGTTACCTCAGTTTCCTCTTCTGTAAAATGAGCTGGAGAAGGAAATGGCAACCAGTCCAGTATCTCTGCCGAGGAAACCCCGAGTGGGGTCACGATGTGTTGGAAATGATTGAAAGAATAGGGATCATAATAGCGCCCCACCCCCGCCCCCCCCGAGCTGTTGTGAGGATCCAGCAAGGTACCAACTATAAAGTGCTTAGCAGGGCATACGGCCTATATTACGTGCTATGTAAATGTTAGTTATCAGGATTATTTGTGTCCGCAGTATGAAGCACTCTCTTGATAAATGCTTGTTAAAAGCACTTTCCAGAGGAAGAAAGCCAAGTTATCAACAGCCATATGAAAAATGCTCGGAATCACTAATAAGGAGAGAAATGCAAATTAAGGCAACTCTAAGGTTCTAGCTCATGTCTATCAGATTGGAAAAGTTGACAGAAACGAAGAACAACAGTTGCTAGAGAAGCAATGGGGAAATGGGAGCACGCACATTGTTGGTGAAGCTGCAAACTGGCCCAGCCACTCAGGAAAGCAATTTGGAAGGATGACCAAAAAGCTATTTGTGCAAATGCCCTTTTGGCCCAGAAATACTGTTAGGAGAGCTGTACCCCAAAGAGATCACAGAAGAAGAATGAGGATCCCCACGTATTAACATATTTGTAGCTGCTCTTTGTGGTGGCAAAGAATTGGAAAGTGAGGGGATGCCCGGGGAATGGCCCAACAACTTCTGGCATACGAGTGCAATGAAGTACTGTAAAAAGGAATGAAGAAGGTTTCAGAGAAACCTCAGAAGTTTGCATGAACTGATGCAGACTGAAATGAGCAGAACCAGGAGAACAACTGATACAATAACAACAGTATGGTGAAGACAAACAACTTTGAACTATTTAGGAATTCTGATCACCACAATGACTAGGCACAATTCCAGAGGACTCCCCAGGAATCATGCCGCCTGCCTGTAGATAAATGCAGACTGAAGCTTTTTTTTTTTAACACGGCCAATGTGGGAATTGATTTTGTTTGACTATATACATTCGTAACAGGAGACTGTTTTTTCTTGTTTTCTCAATGAAGATAGGAGGTGGGTGGGAGAAAAGATAAATGTTCATGCAAAAATAAAATATAATGTAATTTAAAAGAAGAAAATGAGAAAAACGTTAGTTTAAATAAAGAAGCAAATGTCTGCTGATTGACTGAGTGTATGGGCCAACTGAATGTAACCTCCTTGAGGGCAGGGCCTGTTCCATTTTGCCCATGTTGTGGTCCTTGGCTCTCGAAGGAGACCAAATGACCTCACCATGTTAGGGTCAAGTTACAGTTGAAGTTCTCAGTTCTCTCCCTCCCTCTCGCCCCTCCTCCATCGATCAAAAAAGCATGCATTATGATACCCATTATACAGATATATTCACTCTTGGACAGTGGGAACTACAGGTACTGAGGGAGCCTTGTCCTGTCCTCCCCTTCTTCAGTGGAAAAACTAAGTTCTCTTCAGTCAGAGGGTCTGCCAAATGAGTGTGGCTCAGTCTCTGGGCCTGGAACCTTGCTCACACAGATCAGAGTAGGGCCCAGTTTGCCACAAGGCACTGCCTCTGCCCAGGGGAATATTTAAGGCAGGTCACACCCGCCTCAGTGGACCCAGGGTAATGAAAACAGAAAGATTCCTTCCCTTGGAGAAAGGAGGGATATGGTGACCATGTGGCCACCCAGCATCCTCAGGTCCTTTCAGGGATCTAGGCTTGACTGTCTCTGATCAGAGCCTCTGGAAACATGTCCTGGTGTGAGGAGCATCCTGCCCTCTCAGGGAATGGCTGACTGTAAGCCCCATGAGGGTGGTGGTGGTTCCCTTTGCCTTCGTTTCCCTGGCAGGGCCTGGCATATAGAAGGTGCTTACTAAATGCTCATTTGAAAGTGTTTTGTCTCTACTTTGTCTCATTTTTGTGAAAATTGAATAAAAGTGAAGATTCTGGCTTACTTACCGGAGTCAGAGACCTGCAGGGCTTACAAGCCTGAGGGCAGACCAGGGGGAGCTCCTTCGGATGCTACCCTTCAAAGAAAGGAGACCCCTAAGCATCCCTGTTTTTTATCGTCTCTGGCTCCCCCTGCCACCTCCATCTGGGCCTAGTGAGGAGCATGGACCGTCTAAGAACAGTCTCTATTTGCAGATCTTGTCACTCCACATCTAAGCCATTTAAGCTGGCTTGGCCTGACCATATTCTAGATCCTGTTCTCCTGCCTCCTCTTCCTCCTCCTCCTCTTCCTCCTCTGCCTCCACCTCCTCCTCTTCCTCCTCCTCCTCTGCCTCCTCCTCCACCTCTTCCTCCTCCTCCTCCTCCTCCTCCCTCTTGCCTCAGGGGACCACAGCCCTTTGAGTGTAGGGGCCCTGGAGCCTCTCATTTGGCCATGGGGTGTAAAGGAATCTGAACAGAAGAGAGGTGAGTGCAAGACCAAGCTCTACCACTCACTCGCTCTGTAGCTGGGGGCAAGTCTGTTTTCATCCTCTGTAAAATGGGTATCCCCATGCCTCATAGGGCTGGTAGGTAGAGCTCAAAGGAGATCAGGTCCACAAAACACTTTAGGGTAAAAATGTCAGTCATAATTATGACTGATGGGGAAACTGAGGTGCAGGACCTACTGTCCCAGGGCCCCCAGGCGCTATGCACAGTAACAGACACTTTCTCACCCTGAAGCTCTGCATACAGTCAGGATCTCCCTCGGGGTTCACAAGCACCCTGGGACGTAGGTGCGCAGTGACTCTACTGCCTGTTTTAGTTGTAGGAATGGGCTTTAAAAGGGCATGTGACTTGCCAAGTAAATGTGTTTGCCTCAAGAAAATGCCAGAGGCAAGTCTTCCCTCTTCTGAGTAACAGGCGGGAAATGAGGGATTTGAACTCAAGACCCAGAGTCTACATCTGGTCTTTGCTCCCCTGACTCCTGAAGGTGGACTCTAGAAATGCCGGGCCAACGGCCAACCCCCTGTATCCCTCCCCTCCTGCCTCACAAGAGCCTGAGAATGAGGGGAGATGGAGCTGGGGCTGGATCTCCTCAAGTGAGTCAATGTCCCCTCACTCTGGGGCGAAGGGCTCTCAGAGCACTTACGTGTTGAGGGCGGGCACAGTGGTGGTGGGCCCCGTCATGTGCCGGATGGTGGGCTGGAAGCCTGGGGCCTGTGTCATGGCCTGGGCTGGAAGCAGGGAAGGCCACATGGGGTAGCTCACTGGGGGCAGGGGGGCAGGGAGAGCCTGCAGGCTGGGGGAGCTGTAATGGTGATGATGGTGGACTGAAGAAGCCCTTGGCTTTTCAGCTCGCGATGCAAACTGGGTATCCTTGGCACATGAAATGACCAAAAAGCGTAAAAGTTAGTTCCAAAAGGTCCTAAACCCCCTTTTTCTTGCAGTAGGTGGAAGGTTTTCCCATGAGGAGTGACAGTCTGGAGCCAGTGTGGCCCGCCAATCCAGGTGGCACGGAAAAGCCAATGACTCAGCCATCCCAAGGGGACCGGAGGGGCCTCTAGACTGTCCTTTTTAAAGAGAGGCTAAGAAGGGAAAGGAGATTTTGTGGGCTGCACAATGTCCAGATGGGGGCAGGAGGGGCACGCGAGCTGTCCTCTGCTCAGCAGGAGAAGGCTTTCCCTGGGTGACACCTTTCTCTGATCCTGTCACCTCCTGCCAGGAGACTGTGGGCAGGCTGTTCCATCTCTGGGTGACCTGCAGCAGGAGGGGGCTGGCTAATCCCTTCCACCTGGGGGACTTTGGGTCTGAGCCTCAGTTTCCACATCTGTAATGTGAGGGCATCCCTACTAGGCCAGAAGAGAATATAGTGGGGCCATGGTTGGGACTTCAGTGGGTTCTGTCAATGAGCCAATGACCCTGCTTATCACTGGCCCTTGGCCCTGGAAAGCCAGGCCACAGCAGCCTAGGGCAGGCCCAGCGATATGGCAGGCCACCTATGAGCCAGCATCGTTCTGTAGACTCAAGATGACCTTAGACCTCTGAGGGTGAGGGCCATTTGGTTTTGTCTTTGTGAGCTTGGTGTCTAGTAAAATTCCTGCTACAAAGCACGTGCTTAATAACTATAGCCTGAATTCAGTTGGGTTAAACATCGCTCGAGATTTGGAAAGCACCATACACAGGTTTTCTTATTTGAGCCTCGCAAAAACTATGGTAAGAGGTAGTAGTATCCCTATTCTACAGATGAAAAACTGAGGCTCACAGAGGTCAGTGACTTGCCCAGGGTCACATGGCTCTCCAGTGTCCAGTGTGGGATTAGGGGAGTACCCCAAGTGAAGACACCGCAGCATCCCTGGGAGAAGGGTGGGGAGGGTTTTTCAGAGGGCTAGCCACAATCATTCATTCTACCCCTCACCCCTGGCCCTTTCAAGAGTGTTCCTAGATCCATTGTATACGGTCTTGATTGGATGCAAGACTTGGTTCCCCCAGAATGTTTGTGTTAGAAGGAAGGGACAAGTATGAAGAGATAACAGAGGCCTTATAGGAGACCCATGGAGTTCAGGGAGCCATCTGAGAGCCTGGATAACAATGGGGAGTGAGAGAAGATGGAACCTCAGAGGCTGGAGTCCCTCTGGCGCTTGGGCTCAGCCAGGGTCACTAGGCTATCTCCTGCAGAATTAGCCAGGGAAGGCCGGCTCCCCAGGCTGAGCCCCATGGAGCAAGAACAGGGTTTGGGGAGTGCTGCCTGCTAGGGCCGGTCAGTTCCACAACAGAGCTCCCTTGGGAGAAGCCCCCTCATCTAGAGGCTGGATACAGTGTGAATCATGGCACCTGGGTATGGCGTGGGTGCTTGTGTGGTCAGGTTGTGGGCTTGGTGGCCCCCGCATGCAGACAGAAGCTGGAGTCTTCTTTTTCGTTCTTGTCCTCATCTACCTTGGCTGAGCCTCTCTGCCATGCCTACCTGCGGAGCAGGCCGAAGCCAAAGCGGGTTCACTTCAACGGTGGCAGAGGCTGGGGCTGGTATGATTTTCAGCATCATGTTCTGCATAACGATCTGGTGCATCTGTGCATTCTGCATCAACATCATCTCTACCATGTCTGAGAGAAGAGAAACCCTTGGGGTCAGGGAGAAAGAGAAAGAGAGAGAGAGAAAGAGACAGAGAGACAGAGAGACAGAGAGACAGAGAGACAGAGACAGACAGGGACAGAGAGAGACAGAGACAAAGAAAGAGAGAGATTGAGAGACAGAGAGAGACAGAGAAAAAGACAGGCAGAGACAGAGACAGAAAGATACAGAGAGAATGAGAGAGACAGCTAGAGAGAGAGAGGGGAGAGAGACAGAGAGAATGAAACAGAGACAGAGAAGAGAGACAGAGAGAGAGAGAGGCAGAGACAGAGAGAGAGAGAGAGAGACAGAGAGACAGAGACAGACAGGGACAGAGACAGAAAGATACAGAGAGAATGAGAGAGACAGCTAGAGAGAGAGAGGGGAGAGAGACAGAGAGAGAGAATGAAACAGAGACAGAGAAGAGAGACAGAGAGAGAGAGAGAGGCAGAGACAGAGAGACACAGAGACAGAGATGAGAGAGAAAAAGAGAGAGAAGGCCAGAGAGACGAGAGAGACAGAGACAAAGAAAGAAAGAGGTTGAGAGACAGAGAGAGACAGAGAAAAAGACAGGCAGAGACAGAGACAGAAAGATACAGAGAGAATGAGAGAGACAGCTAGAGAGAGAGAGGGGAGAGAGACAGAGAGAATGAAACAGAGACAGAGAAGAGAGACAGAGAGAGAGAGAGGCAGAGACAGAGAGAGAGACAGAGAGACAGAGAGACAGAGAGACAGAGACAGACAGGGACAGAGACAGAAAGATACAGAGAGAATGAGAGAGACAGCTAGAGAGAGAGAGGGGAGAGAGACAGAGAGAGAGAATGAAACAGAGACAGAGAAGAGAGACAGAGAGAGAGAGAGGCAGAGACAGAGAGACACAGAGACAGAGATGAGAGAGAAAAAGAGAGAGAAGGCCAGAGAGACAGAGAGAGACAGAGACAAAGAAAGAAAGAGGTTGAGAGACAGAAAGACTGAGAGACTGAGAGAAAAAGAGAGGAATGGAGAGGAGGGGAGGAGAGCGAGAAGCGGGGCATCCGCGGGAAGCAGCTTACCTTCCTTGATGCTTCCTGCCCGCGGAGCAGGGTAGGCCTGGGGTGGAGGGATCTGAGCGATGAGGGGCTGCTGAGGCAGCTGCTGGATGATGGTCGCTGGGGGCTGGGGTACCTAGGAGGGCTCGGCTTGTCAGAGAGGTAAAAATGAAGGCTTCTACCCCCAATCCTCTCCTGCCCGTCCTTCTAAGTCTACACCTCCAGTGCCCGCTTCACCAGCCTTCTTGGAAGTGTAGGGTTCAGAATGGAAAGGGGCCTTCAGGACCGCCTGGTCCAAATGAGGTGAGAAGGGAGCCCAAGGCAGCCCAGGGAGAGGCAGAGCTGGACTTCGAGCCTGGTGGGGGAGGGTCTCCTGTCTCCAAGAACAACCCTCCCTGTCTTGGAACCATTCAGACAAACACTGCCCAAGGCCCTGGCTGATAGAATTCTTGAGGAGCTCCTATCTCCTGCTTGGCTGGGGAGGAGGCGTCCAGCTCTACACATGGAAACCACAGACTCTTTTCAGCCTACCTTCCCCTGCTTTGGGGAGGCAGAGTCCTCCTCTCTGTCTACCTCTTGGCACTGCCCCCTTCTCCATCGAGAGCCCCCAGGACATGCCCCCACTCAATGCACTGGCCTATCCTTTGTCCCTCGATCTGAGGCTGGGGACCTCAGGCAGTACCAGTCCAGGGGACCAGTCCCAGGAGCATCCGGAAAGCCTGCCTGTTCCCACTCCCCCAGCCCCAGGAGAACGGAAGGTCCTGGATGACAGAGATCAGCCCATGTTTCCCCTCGGTGCCCGAAGCATCCAAGAGCTGCTTGATACACAGTAGGAATAAATGTCATTTAAATGGACGAATGTTTACAACAAGCTCGTGCAGAACCGCTGCCTCTCCAAGGATTTCCCAGATGTTGGCACTGAACCCTAAATTACTGTGCATTTACTTCCCTGAGATTTAACTGTGCCCAGGATGTTCCTTGGCAGTCTCTAAGCTCCCTGAGGGCAGGGAGTGTTCATACAGTGCTTAGCTTAGTGCCTGGGCACATAAAAGGTGCTTCATCAGCTGCTTAATCGATTATGTGAGGATCAAAGGAAGGCATTGGCAATCCTCCCACTGGAGAAGAGAAAACCAGGGGAACTGGAGAGTGGTCTGGAAATATTTGAAGAATGAAATGTGGAAAAGAGCTGGAGGGCAGGCCCAGGAGCCTTTGGGGTGGGGGTGGGAGGGAGAACTACAAAGAGGTAGACTGGAACTTGGCTGTTCCACATAGAATGGGATGCCTGAGGAGTCACTTCTTCTTCCCTGGAGGGCTTCAAGCAGAGGCTGAGTGACCACTAGTGCACACCATAGCAGATTCATTAGCTGGACTCAATGGCCACTGAGGCCTCTGGCCATTCCATAATTAGTTCACACTAGACAGACCTCTATTGCTCCTCCCGGTTCTGTAAGGTGGCGTGTCTATGTGAGTGGGACAATTTTGTTGGAAGGGACAAAAACAGGAACAGGCCCACAGAAAAGAGGTGCTTACTCAGAGGAAAGAGACTTTCAGATGGAAAGCTGGAAAATCCTGACAGCTGGAGCTGTTGAGGAACTAGTGGACAAGTGTATATTGGCTATTTGGGGCTTGGATGACTGAAGTGGGGATTCTGGCTCCTCACCATAACGTGAGTTAGAAGTGAGTCATTTCACGCAAAAAGTCCTGCTTTGAAGAAGACAAAAGGGGTCATGGCCAGACTCCTGAGTGGGTCTGAGAAGAGTCCTGGGAGCTGCCATCTCCTGCTGAGAAGTCTACTGGAGGAATACCTTTGTGACTTGGAAAAGTTGATTCCACCTTTGCCTCCTCTAAACTGCTGCCTCCTGTCCAAGAGGTGGAAACTCCTAGAGACCAATCTGGGAAAAGTCTGCAGTTCCCACTCTCAGAGTTCTGTTTGGCTGAAAGACCCCAGAAGAGAAGCAGCCCCAATTATCAGTGCCCTGTTGTGTAAGATGAGGGAGAGGCTGCCCCGGGCATAAAGCGTCTTACTCACGCGCCCTCCCCCGGGCTACGGCCCCACTCTCCCCCACAGACATTGGGTGCAGAGGTCCCAGGTTGGTGGGTGGCTGTTATATTTTCATGGCTCTTGCTTGCCTTCCACTTAGTGATTCTGACTAAGAGTGAAAGGTGCCCTTTGGTTGGATTCCTTGCTTGGGAAGCTCATTGGTGGGATTGTTGCTAATAGGAGTGTATTCTGTCCCAAGGTTATGGCTAGGACCCTGAGAGCGAGGTGTAGCCACATGGCCACCCTGACACCTGTCAGTGTGAGTGCAGCCAGCCCTGGCCATTTGGGCCCGGCGCCCACACTGAGCTAGCGCCACTGCCCGTCCTCCCGCCTTGGGCCGACCGCTTCCCGTCACTGGGGAATCCATTCAAGGACCGGGGGGTCTCTGTCGTCTCCGCACATCCAGGCACCTGAGTCTCCCTGGGGAAAGCAGGGCCTTCCTTACCGTCTGCTGGATGATCCTGGGCTGCTCTGGCTGAGGACCTGCAGGGAAGGGCGGGTAGATCTGAACCGGCGGCACCTCTGGGGGCAGCTCTGGTCTGTAGCGTCTTCTGTGGTTCCCTCCCCACGTGTAAGGCCTGGAGAGCTCTTCCAGGAGATGCTGCTCCTGCAAAGCCAGGCAGAGGAGACAGGGCAGAAGTTGGCTGGAAGGGAGATTCAGGCCTAGGGAGCCCATAGTGGCCAGTAGGCAGCAGGTGCTATGTAAATGCTAGTCTTTGATTGGCAGCGATAGTAACCGACTGCTCGCTATGACCTAGGTGAATGGCAAGACTTGAACCCTAACAGGCCCCACCTAGATGGAGCTTCAGGCTCCATCCAGACCAAGACCCGGCCAGATCATGTCTGTGATGTTCTTAGCATGGTGTCCAGCACGTAGCAAGCACAGTCATCACTGCTTATTCCCTTCTCCTTTCGCTTCCCTGCAAAGAACTTTACAAATATTTCATGGAATCCTCACCACCGGCCTGGGAGGGAGGGGCTATTGTTAACCCCAATTTACAGACAAGGAAACTGAGGCAGGCAGTTGTGACGTGACTTGCCTGGGGTCATATAGCTAGTAAGTGTCTGAGACAAGATTCGAACTCAAGTCTTCCTAAGTCCAGTCCCAGCGCCCTCTCCTCTGTCACTCAACTGCCTTAGTATGTTCAACTCCACTTTGGGGAAAGCTTTATTTGAATATTTTGAAAATCCATGTCCCAAAACACTTTGTCAACGCACAGTACCTTCAATGGTCAATCAATCAGCCCGTTAACAAATATTATTCCGGCCCCTGCGGCGGACCAGACAGCAGAACAAAAGCAAAAGCGAGCTATGAGATGGCCAGGCGGTGCAGTGGGTAGAGTATTGAATGTGGAGTCAGGAAGACCCGAGTTCAAGCAGTCGTGTGATCCTGGGAAGTGACTTTCCTGCTGTCTGCCTCAGTTTTCTCATCTGTGACATGGGGGTGACAGCCCCTACCTCCCACGATAATTATGATAACACGCAGAGCACTTTGCACATTTTAAAGTCTATGCCCGTGCCACTAGTAGGAGCATTAGCAGGGGAGGTGACGTGTACACGCGTCTGCATATGTGTGCGTGCATGTACACATCTACAGCCAGAACACACACTGAGAGGATGCCGAGATGAGCAGGGAGTGAGCGCCTTCGAGGCACGGGCCAGTCTGGGCAAAGGCTGGGAGGTCAGGGGCGGCCACTGTGCACAGGAGGCTGACCACACATGTACTGGGGTGGAGTCGGCCTGCTGATTTCTGGGTGGATCCCTCAGGGTGTGCACAACATGGGACTGACACGGCATGGGACAGACATGGCATGGAAGAGACATGGCATGGGATAGACATGGGACAGACACAGCACAAGACTGATACAACACGGGACAGACATGGCACAGGACAGACACGGACAGGACGCACACAGCATGGGACAGACAGGGCACCGGACAGACACATCTTTACACAACCGAGTGTGAATTCAGTCCTTCCACAGCCGACATCCAGGGCTGGGGCGCTGTGCTAAGCACTTTTTACAAATATTATCTCATTTGATATTCACAGCAAGTCTGAAATGCAGGTGCTATTGTGATCTCCAAGTTATAGTTGAGGAAACTGAGGCAGACAGAAGTTAAGTGACTTGTCCAGGGTCCCCCAACATATAAGTAAGTGTCTAAAGCCAGATTTGAACTCAGGTCTTCCTAAGACTCCTGGGTCAGCACTCTATCTACTGCGTCAAATCAAGCATTCCCAATGTGCGGTCTGTTAGGGCCTGTTAGGGTAATGGCCGTGATTTTAGGAAATGGGTTTCTGTCCTGTCCCTGGAGGCCTGCCTGCACACAGAGGCAGATGCCTTCTGCCCTCTGGCCAGGCGTGATGGAGAGCAGAGCCCTGGACCAGATGCCTTGAAGGGCCCTGCCTGCTCCGAGACTGAGCTTGTATTGCTCTCTGGGGCCTTAGTGGTACCCATCCTCCCATTTGTTTCCTCTCTGAGGTCTACGATTTATATCATGGAAGGGAGATTGCTGCCCCTCCAGGAGCTCAAACCATTGGCCATGAAGGTCCCAGGAGAAAATCCTGCTCAGCAGGACACGGAGGTGAGGCTTTGCCACTGGCTGTGTGGCCCTGGGCAAATCACCGGGCTGGGCCTCAGTTCCCTCATCTGTAAAACAAGGGGCTTGACTCAGGTGGTCCTGAGACTCCTTCTATGACGCAGGGGGAAGGGACGAGGTCCCAAGGGGTCTGAGGATGCCTTCCTCTTCAAAGAGAGGGAGTGGCGCCGGCAGATCTCCTCTGGCCCTAGCCTTGTGCCCTTGGGATTGTGTGGCTGCCACGGGCATACCCGCAGCTTGTGTAGAAGATCTTTTCTCCTCCTCAGGGCACTCTGCAGAACACCATCTTCTCCGTCATAGCTCCCTGGGGAAAACAAAGCACACGCTGAGCTTGGCTTTTTAAAAGTCCTCCAGAGAGGAGCTTCCTAAGGCACAATACCACACAACACAACACAACTGATATACAACATACAACACAACACAATTCAAATACAATACCATTCAATACAAATACCACATAACACAACACAAATTCAATACAACACAACACAATACAATGCAATGCCATACAACAAGCATCTCTTTAAAGGCTATTAGGTGCCTAGTACTGGTGGCAGCTGATACAAAGACAAATCAAAGATGTCCTTGTCCTAACAGGACTCATACTGCAGGGATGGGGAGGTATTCCATCGCAATAGGGAATTCCCAGGTGAGGCAATTCTCTCTTCCAGTGCTGGCCACTTACAGTTGTCTAAAATTGCCAGAGACCTTGGGAAGTTAAATGACTCAGCCAGTGCCCCGCAGCCAGCAGGAGAGAGGGGTCTGGTTTTCCTGGTTCGAAGGGCAGCTCTCTCCCCACTGTGGCCTACTACTTCTCTATTATTCAGATAAACCCACAATTTCTAACTTTGAAGAAACCCAGGGACACATAAAACGTGGGGGTGGGGGCTGGAATCCAATGAAAAGTGTAAATGGAATGGTTCAGTGCCCCTGCCCTCGGCCCTTCTGTGGCCCTAGTAAACCTCAGCAGCCTCATCTTTTCCCTCATTCATTGCACATTTATTTATTCTGTCAACAAACAGCTTTGTGATGTGAATGAACTAGTAGCTGTAGAATGGACTGATTGATAGAGCAAGGCTCTGGGGCGGGGAGGGGGCATGGGCTCAAGGGCACAGGGGACTCAGCCTTTGGGTGAAGGGCACTTGACACTGGGGGGAGGGCAGAGGCAGCCCTTACTTGGTGCAGCCAGGGCTGGCTCCAGACTGTCTTCCAGGTTTTCTCTCTCAGCCTCGAGCTTCTGTGGACAAAGAATATGACATGACTCCCAAGGGGCTGACGGGGACACAGACTACATGGAATATATTTGGGGGTTGTTGTTACCTCAGGCACAAGCTTATAGTGCAAGAAGGATGGGGGTGGGGAGCTGGCAGATCTTTGGTCCTTTCTCCCCATTTCACAGATGCACCAACTAAGACTCAGAGGGGAAGAGACAAGGTCACACTAGAAGTACAAACGCGCTGGGTCTGGTTACCTCCCTTCCAGCAGAACAGCCCCTTAGAAAAGGTACTAAGCCCACTTTCCCTGGAGCTGTCCTTCAATGCCCGATGCAGGCACAGAAGTGATGGAACTCTCAGGACTAGAACGGCCCCCTTATCCCCCTTATCTGTCATCTGAACACCAGCCTAGGTACACTGGGAGACACTTGACATAAGTTTGGCCCTTGACCTAAACCGAAATCTGTCAAACAGGAACATAGCAGTTCAAGACACATTGCCATGCAGGGATGCAGGTTGGGCTGAGGAAGCACCCATGCCAGAGAAATCCTGCATTAAAGAGGTGTGGAAGAAAGAGGCAGGCCAGATGAGCCCCGAGGGGCAGGCCAGGTGTGTCCTGGGGGGCAGGTCAGGTGAGCCCTGAGGGGAAGGCCAGGAGAGCCCTGAGGGGAAGGCCAGGTGTGTCCTGAGGGGCAGGCCAGGCTTCTTATGCCTGGAGTCAAGGAAGTAGGGCGTGTAACATTGTGGAGATGAGCCTGGACTTGGAGTCTGGATTCCAATCCTGCCCCTGGTATGGTGGCCATGTGTCTGTCTGAGCCTCACTTTCTCCTATGTATAATGGAAGAGAAATTATAATATGCACCTCATGTCGGCAGTCTGGTTCAGAGGAGAGGCCATGGGCTACAGTGGGAAGAGTCCTCCCTGACTGGGAGTGTGAGGACCTGGTTCCAATGCTGCTCTCCTAAGTCTCTTCCCTAGCCCGGCTCTCAGTTTCCTCCTGTATAAAATGAGCAAATCGGACCACAGGCCCCAGCTCTGGGTCTGGGCTTCCTGAAGCTTCTTCACATCACAGGGCATCGGAGGAAAACGCCCATTTATCGTTCTTGTTATCACCGTACCCTTCTCCTTTGCTGGCCCCCAGAGACCCAGTAGGGCAGGGGTGCCCAGACAAGGGCACATGCTGATGGCCAGGCGGGAAGCCACTTCCCGTCAGCCTCCTTGCCAAGAGGCCCCAAGCCCAAACCTCTCCTCCCATTAGCCTGAGCTCCTGGAGGAAGGCTCTGCTTCATTCCTGGGCTGAAGCACCTAGACAGAATAGGCACCTGCCTAAGAACTTGATTGATGGATGGTCTGAGAAGTGTCAGGATTGGAACCCGCATCCTCTGACCACGGCCCACGGCTCTTTCCTCTGCACCACATGCCTGCTCACACTTAGAAATCCCACCCAGCCCTGCCCTGCAAGGCTAATGATCCCAACATCCAGACGCAGGGAGGTTTAGGCCAGTTTTTTTCCTCTTGGAAAAACAAAACTGTTCCTCGTGATCTGATTAATAGGATGAGGGGCTGCTGTGTTCTAGGAGCAGGGAGAGGTTAATTGTGAAGAGTAGAATATTAAAGAAAAAGTCCAGACCGGAAACTAGGGCAGTGAACACTCAGTATCCTACAAATGGGGCTGCCCTGGGGTCTTGGAGCTTCCTTCCTGCCAGGCAGGAGCCGCCTGAGCGCTGGCAGGTGCTAACCACCTGCAGCTGCTGCCTGGGATGCTGGTGGGGAGGGCACTTTATTCACGGTCTGCAGACATGTCAGAAAGGTGTTCATACAGTTCAGTCCTTCAACAAACATGAATCAAGCGCTTCCTACTGCATGTGAAGACGGGGGCAAGATTCTAGGGGCAGTCTAGAACAGTCCCCACCTTTAAGGAGCTAGAGATCCATTTGTCCGCCTGTCTATCTGTCTGTCTCCCTGTCCATCCATCTGTCCATCTGTCTGTCTGTCCATCTCTCTGTCTGCCTGTCTGCCCATCTGCCTGTCCATCTCTGTCTGCCTATCAGATCATCTGTGTGCCCATCTGCCTGTCCGTCTCTTTTTGCCTGTCCATCTCTCTGTCTGCCCATCTGCCTGTCTGCTGTCTGTTTCTGTATCCCTCTGAGACACAAGGGTTTTAGGCTCACAGGATTTGAAGATCTTCAAGCCTTTATGCCTGAAAGGCACTGTGGAGATCAGCCCACTTCATCCACCCCTCTCACTTTACACACTGGGAACTTGATGATGTGGGAATTGCCCAGAATCACACAATATAGGCAGCAGAATCGTGACCCCTCTCCTAGGGGATTTTACATTTTTTAAAAAGATCACTGCTTGCTATGAAAGCAGTGAATCACCATGGAGGCATTTCTGGCATTAGTGAGGAGACCTTCCTAGTGCCATAGGTCATCCCCTGGCCCAGACCACCCTTTGACGGGCCTACCAGGCACCAGCTTGTCTCTCCTCCCCCAGGGACAGATAGGGGAGGAGGCCTTGAGGCCCAGTCCTGGCCTTTGTCTAGAATCAGAGAGGCTGAGAACAGATTCTGCCTCTGCCACCTACTATCCACGTGACCTTGGGAAAGAAGCTTACTCTTTCTTGGCCTCTGTTTCCCCATCTGCAGAATGAAGGGGTTGGATTAAGGGCCCTCTGAGGTTCCTTTGGGATCTCACACTGGGATGCTGTGATGTCCCAAGGCCCCCAGTAGCACCATGAAAAGGACCATGAAAAGGAGGTGGGGGGGGAGGATGGGGGGCAGATGCTTCCATGCCCCTTCTTAGTCCTCCCACGAGACTCCAGACTCCTCCAGCCCCTGCTTCCCTCCCTGATGCATGTCAGGCCTCCTCAGAAAGCAAAGTCAACTCTAAACCATGGTCAGAGTCAGAGCCCAGGCCATCCTGTGACCCTACGGCACTTCAGACTTCCCCAGACCTAGGCAAACACCACATTTGAAAGTTTTTCTACCTTTCATGTGCTGCCAAAGCTGAGTCACAGAGTTGTGACTCCACCATGGATGTAATCAGAGCTTTGTGATTGGCACAGAGAGGTCTGGAAAGGTGATGGAAATACCCACAGAGAAGTCTTCTTGCTTTTGGGAGAGGTCTGGGCACAATCTGGCATCTACGCTCAAATGGAAATGTGGCTCCTTCCTCTCTGAGCCTCCCAAATGTAAAGGAATGGCCACGGGCACCTGGCTGTCCAGTAGTCAGGGGCTCCTAGCCCTTCCCCCTAAGGCTACCCAGATCTTGTCTGGACTGATCCATACACATTGGCTCCTCTAAGAGAAGAGTCTAAGCTTCCTGAAGGCAGTCACTGTTTTGTATCTTTCTTTGTGTCCCCAGTGCTTAGGAAGCCATTAAAATATGCTTGTGAACTGATTGGTAAGCCCTACAGTGGGTTCACTTGGGAGAAAAGGGGGCCAGCTCACCATTTTTCCCCTTATGCTAGTGATTTTGTTGATAGAAGGAACTTCTCAAGGAGGAAACTCCCTCTTCCAGTGCAAGTCAGTACCCCCCAGTGACTCTGAGTGATGCCTGATGCCTTGCCCGAGGAACCACAGCCAGCCCAACTTACCTTTTCCAAGAGTTTGAGCTTCAGCAGAGTCATTTGGTCAGCCACCGATGAGTCCAACATGGCAGATGGCTGCCGGGGGCTGGGCCACGAACAGCGAAGGGGGGCAGGTGGGAGGGGTGCAGGCTGGTCTCTTTCCCCAAACCTTCAGGAGCTGGGGCATTGGATCTGATGTGTCCAGCCCAGAGATGGTTCCAAAGGCCTACGAGGCCTTGGAGACTCAGACCTCCACGATGTTCTCAGGCTCTCTGGAGGTTGCTCTGTTGTCCAGGGAGGTTGCTATGGAGCTGCCCTCCCTGAGCATGTCAGTGGGCCCAGCCCTGGAGGTAGCTAGGATCCCGCCTGCTAGGGAGCTCCAGGAGGCAGGCCAGGCAGGCCAATGAGCCTTGTTACTATGTCTATTACCTGTAAACAAGCTTCTCTCCAGGTGTATCACACTATGAAAGCTGACAGAGTCCTTGCAAATTAGAGTTTATACCAAAGCTGGCCCAGACGTGCATTGTAAGGGCAAATAGGGAAGAGGCCAAGGTGGGGGTTGCAGGTGTCAGAATCTCGAGAAAAGGTATAGGAATGCAATTCTTTGTTCTTCCAAGACCCCATAAAAATCAGCCAGTGCCAACTCCTGGCTGCTAGATGGTTCTCCATGCAGTGCTTGGGGCATGCTGGAGGTGCCTAATAAATGCTTGTTGCTGATTGAATTCATCTGTAAAATGAGGCCATTGGACAGGACAGAAGCGAGCTGAGTTGGACATTTTGTCTATAACCAACATTCTTGGTAGAGAATCCCAACCACACCCCAAATAGAAGAGTATTCCGCTAGGAGACAGAAGCCTTGTGTTCACGGCTCAGCTCTGCTATGTGGTGGCTGGGTGTTCTTGGCCAAAGGCCACACTGTCATTGTGGGCCATTTCACCATCTCCTTCAGCTCCCACCTGCTGCCAGGGTACTTCACTGGTAATCATTAGGGAAGTCATAGTTCCAGTGCCAGATGGGAGCCTCATAAATAGGACCACAGACGAAGAGCTTGACAGGCCTGGGAGAGAGGTCCTGGAGTCCAACCCCCTCATCTTACAGAGGAAGAAGTTGAGACCCAAGGAAGGAAAAGGACTTGGCCAAGGTCACATCTTTACACCCTTATTTCATAAAGGAATATATGGCAACCATGAGTTTGGTTCTGTGGATCTGACTTTCCACATGAGTCTAGGAAGGAGAGATGATTCCTGTCTTGGGGGTTTCAATGGTGTCCAGGGTCAGGGAGTCTCCTTTCCAAGAATACTTCTGGAAACAGATATATGATGGAGAAATGGGAACCAAGCAGACAGGTAAATGGCCTGGGATGAACCCTCAGGGTTTCTTGAGATGAAATCCTCTAATTGGCAGAGAAATGTGAAAGCAGGCTGGGGGCCCTTTCTCCTTCCTCCAAGGATGCTTCTAGGGAGGATGGGGAATTCATTCTGAGATCTCTGCCACTGAGGCCAGGCCTAGGTTGGGCACAGTCCAACAGGCAGATCACTCTAATAGGCTCAACCCAAACCAAGGCTTTTCTTAGTTCATAGTGTCTAGGGAAAAGAACTAGGAATCTTGTCAGAGCGGGGCGAGGGTGTCTTGGTAACAAGGAACAATTTGTCTTTTTTTTTTTTTTAACATCACAGTTGTTTCTGGAAATGTCCACCTCCTTCTCCCTCCTCCAGATTGAAGCTTCCCTTATGTCTAAGAGGAATACCTTGCTGCATCCAACACTGGATGCAACCTTTGGCTCTAGGAGCCCCCCCATGGCCACCCCTTCCACCATAAGTGCTGGAAGAGGCCTTGGAAGTCACTTCACTCCCTCCCCTCCTTTCACAGATGAGGAAACTCATGCCCCATTTTGAAGGGCTGCGAATGGCCTGACCTTCAGAAGCCATCTACTGCGACACAAGGTGTTTACTGACAGGCCTCCTAGACACCACTGATTTTACCTGGCTAGGGATTTCAGAAGTTGAAGCTGAAGAATAATTGTTTGACAGAGAAGAAGACAGATGCATTGGGAAAGGGCTCATCATCTCCAATAGGTCCTCCTGAGTTGCCCTAAAACCTTGGGATCCCCTGAGAAAGCCAGATCCTGTTACCTTTTCCTGTTGTGGAGGGAGGCTTAGCCCTAAACCTCTGAACCTAACAAGCAATCAGAGCACGGGACACTAAACTCTATTGCTGGGTATACAAATGAAATGCCTCAGGTGCGCTCCATGGTCCCCACTATTATGATGAAGGAAATGCTGCTGGTGAGCTGGTTCCCTCATCTCTCTCTCCATCACCGCCCCTGAAAGTTGGGGTGGGGCCACAGAAACCCACTTTGCCCAAGCCCAGCCCTGCCCTCCTCCTGCCCATCCATCTACCACTTTCCTCAGACACCTGGGAGGTAGGAGCATGTGCGTGGGCAGTAAGAAAGCCATCTACAACCTTCTCCCAAATCTTTTTCATGAAACATTTGGAAAATGGCCCCATGTGAAGTACAGTCTCTTCTCTTCCTCATTAAGTCACCCTACCAAGAGTTAGGAAATATAATCTGGTCTAGCTCACAGAATTACAGCAAGTTGGCCAGTCAGTGGAGGATGGCAAGGGTGCTTTTCACAGGACCCAGTCTTGGGCTTTGCTTCCTCTTGAAGAGCTCACGAGAGAAGCCATGGTCTCATGGCCATGGCTTCTGGGTTGGCAGATCCATTCCTTACCTCTGGGTAGCTGGACTCCTAAGGCTCAGGGCCCACAGCGGTACTTGAAAGGTATTTGTTTAAGTGGTTGCTTGGAACCCTTTCTCCTTGATCAAAGTGCAATTTCTTAAGATTCATGTCAACATACTTTTATCATAGTGGCTACACTAAGGAGCCTTTGTTTCAGAAAGAAATTGGAGCCAGAAGCTTGGCCTTTACTTGTATCAAGATGGATTTTCTGGAGATCCTTTCCAGACCCTTCTCATGTCTCATCAGGACTCTTGGAACAGCCTCCCAGGTGGCCTCCCTGCCTCTAGTCCATCCCTCATAGCCACCAACACGATCTCCCAAGGTCATCAGTCTGATTGTGTCACTGTGCTCAAAGACCCACAGGGGCCCCTTATTGACAACAGGACAAAATCCAGCCTCCTCAGCCTGGATTTCAAGGCCTTCCATGATCAGGCTGATATCCCACCATTCCCCCACCATTTTCCCCTGGTCCATCGGCTGTTCCAACCTAATCAGGCAATTATATTCCCTGTACTTATTCGGCATTCCATCTCCCACTCTGGGTATCTGGCGACATCCCTCAGTCAGGCAATCAACATTTATGAAGGTACTCCTCTGTGCCAGGTATTGTGCTAAACACTAGAAATACAAATACGGAGAAAGAAAGGGAGGGTTCCTGTCCTCAAAGAGCTTATGATGGAATGGGGGAAGACAGCAGATAAAGGAAAGCTGAAGGCTGGAGAGGCGATGGAGAAGTCCAGAGGCGGGCAGCAGAGAGGCAGGTAAAGAGGTCTCCTCACCAGCACTTGTAAAGCACTTTGCAAACTTTGAAGTGTTAAGACAAAGGCCAACTATCGCCATTACTAACACATCATTTCCACAATGCTGAGCTTTTCCAGAGTATTTTGCAGCCATGATTTCTGTGCTCCACACACCAGCCTGGTGAGGCAGGGGATCCCAAGGGATCTGCAGGATCCTTCCTCGAGTTGGGGCAGGAGAAGAGAAGGAGCATGTCCAGGCCTGCTCCCCATTCTCCCAGCTGTCTCCCATTTGAGGCACAAGCTCTATTCTATTTTGGGATCCTGAAGCTCAAACATGTCTAGTTTTAGAAGTGGTCTGAGCTGACCTCCTTTCACTATCCTATTAATAGCAAATGCAAAGACACTCTAAAGGAGGAGAAAGGGTTTCATGAGGCCAATAGTGGAAAGAGATTTAGCTCCAAGGGAGCATGCTTGCAGGTGGGGCTGTCTGAGGTCCTCCTAGGGGCTTGCTTAGACTGCTTTAGAGAGATGTGATCACCTCTGAAGGACCTGTCACTTTGGGATGAAGCGGACAACCCAGAGTGGTTCTTGCCCCCTCCCTTAACAATGACTGGGGGTGGGGGAAGCCATTTATTAAAGCTGCATCAGATAGGATTGGTCACTAAGCCAGGAGGAGTGGACCTTCAACAGTAAATGACTGGGGCTTGTTTCTCTCTCTTCCTTTGACTCTCCCTTAGAATAAGCAGCTTTCCTTGAGGAATGGGCCAGTCTTCTTGACTCATCTTGACTTCAAATCCAGCCTCAGACATGTACTAGCTGTGTGAACCTGGGCAAGTCACTTCACTCTGTTTGCCTCAGTTTGCTCACCTGTAAAATGAGCAGGAGAAGGAAATGGCAAACCACTCCAGTACCTGCCAAGAAAACCTCAAAGGGGTCACGAAGAGTCAGACATGACTGAACAACAACCTAGTATTAATGTTTTCTTTAACAGGATCGGCCTCCCAAGAGAGTATAACAAGAGTTATGCTGGGAGCCAGCTTGCTTAAGTTTTTCTATCAATGTGCAATTGTGGGTCTTGTATGTTGAGCATTTCTTTTATGTAGAGGAAATAAATAGCTGTCTAATGTCTAATTTATATTGTACACTGAATATTTATCTACTCTCCTGCTTTGGGGTAGGCCTAGACCTGAGCCTAAGCTTTAAGCAATTTTCCCCAGGGCTCTGGGGTAGAGATATAAGGAGAAAGAAAAAAAGTCAATGGGACAAAAGAGGCTGACGCTTTTTTTTGGAGGTGTGTGCCTGGGGCCAGAGACGAGAGGGACTCTTTGGTAGAGAGGAAGGGGGCTCAGTGCCCCAAGCCCCTGATGGACCCAGCAGTGGATCTGAGATCCCTTCTGCTTGGGTGTTCCATCCAACAGTGCTGATCGCAGCCCATCTGGGTCTTCTCCCCTTATGGGACTCTGGTTCCTTTGTCCTCTCTGACCTCAGTTCTACAAAGACAATTCACTCTACATTCAGGAAGGCCTTCTCAGGGCCAGCCCTCCAGCTGTCTGTTTGGTTGTCATCCCTTCTACTTGCTGATGAGGGTACAGTCTCTGGCAACCCCCTGGAACTCTCCTTGAATCTTCCAACTAGATCTGGCCTTCCCCAATAAGGCCATAAGCCCAAATCATTAGGCCCAAATCTCCACCTAGCCTAGCCCTTTATTGTCCAGCTACTTCCCACCCTAGATACTATCAATATCCAGGCCTTCAGCTACTTCCCACCCGGAATCCCATTCTCTTGGTTCCTGGAGTCTGACCTCATCTCAGTCCCATCAAGCTCCTCCTTAGACTCTTCCTCAAGACCCTCCCTAAACCCTCCTCTAGTCACCCCAGACCAGCCCTCAATACCTTCCACAGTCTTTGTGTATATAAGTCTCTGGCCTGCTTGTGGGTCACAAAGGGTGAGATTTCTTAAGACAACCCATTATGGCAAATCTTTAATAAACTTTGTTGTTTTCTTTGGCTGAAAAGGCTTGAGTCGAATTCTTTCCCAGGACCCGGCATGTCGGTATTTTGGGGTCTTGAGCACTCCTAGAAACCTATGGTTCCCTACCGTCATCATTTTTCTTAAACCTCTTCACTTGCTACATTATGTGACCAGCTCCCTTCCTTTGCCAGCCACACACAGGTCCTTGCTGAACATGTGCTGCATCCCGCTGATGCCTTCTATCCACGAGTCTCTTTGTGGCCCGCTGGGTCACCCACAATTTTGATTTTCTGAACAATGTGAGGGTCCCTGACTCTCAGGCATTTGGCATCATCATCAGAAGACAAAGGACAAGGACAACAGTTTTTCAGTGATGAAGTTTGGGGCCAGGAGCAGCGCAGGGCTCCTCACTGAAGGCACCTGATATCTTCTCAAAGGCAGAGCTCCTGCTCTTCTTCCTCTTCAGTTCTGGGCTGGATGCACTGTCCACCTCTAGGACCTGGTCAGTCAGGACACCAGGCCCTCTTCATCCTTTCAGCTTTTCTTCTGTAACTAGCTCAACTGGACTCTCTGAGCAATAAAACTGAGTTTACTTTAAGATGTGATAAGAAAATGCACCTCCCTCCTTTCCCAGGAGAGGTGGGGGACTCCAGGTGTGGAATGTTGCATATGCCATCAGATATGGTCAATGAGTCAACTGGTTTCTCTGCTGTTTTTTTTCTTTTAATTCTGTTGCTGGGGAAAGATCCTCAGGCAGGCAGGGGAAGAGATATCTTCGGAAAGGATGTGATATTAAAAACAAAAACCAGCAATAAAACTACAGAAATCAGCACCAATGCTTCTTACAGAAACAAAGTTCAAGGAATGTTGATTTTATAAAGAAGCCCTTTGAAGGCAATGGAGACTCCCCTTTAGATGTGGGGTCATACAGCATTACTCGCCTCCATTCTGGTCAGTTGGTCAGTCAGGTAAAGAGTCTTTATTAAACACTATGTTCCAGGTGTTGGGTCACTAACTGGGCTTCCATCCAAGCCTTGGGATTTCTGGGCTTTAGAAGATGGACCCCAACCCTGTGTACCTGCTTAAGGGATTGCTGAGTTAGTGCTAGAGACTCGGAGAGAGCCAGGTAGACAGAGGATACTCCTGGAGGAAGAGTGACTTTGAGACAGCAGACAGATGTGCATGGAAAGCTGGCCTCAGCTTGTCTCTTTCAAATCTGGCCTCAGACATTTGACACATGTACTAGCTGTGTGACCTTGGGCAAGTCACTTAACCCCAATTGCCCTGCCTTCCCCCCTCCAAAAAATAAAAATAAAATAAAATAGACTTGCTTGAAATTCTAGAGGCTGCTAGAATGGACCTCCTCTGTATGACAATGTTCTTTCTTTCCCAGTTTGAGCTGAGAGCTCTCATTTCCAGCTGAAAAAGCCCACTTACTCTTGTGTATTTTTGGTCCCATTCTAATCTGTGAAACTTCTCCAATTTCTGTTTGCTGGGCTTGAATCTATGGGTTTACTGACTATTAGATGTTTGTGATGGTCTTTTGTATAACCAGCATGGGTGTGTGTGTGTGTGTGTGTGTGTGTGTGTGTGTGTGTGTGTGTGTGTGTGTATCTGTGTCTGTGTGCTAAAGGCCACCCAGTGGCCCTTCAGAGTGATCAGGGAAATGATATTTCTTCTAAACCCCCAATTACTGTACCCTTAGACCAGAGGGATATTGGATGGAGGCAGACAGATATATTTCTAGCCCAATGCCCCTCTCTGAGACTAAAGAAAACACCCAGGCTGGTGGCATTACACAAAATGCTATTTACGTGGAAGCCTGGTTACAGGAAAGGCAACAAACCAGGGCTCCCGCTGTCAGAGAGCACACATTTTAAAGGGGGAAGACAGCAGCAGACTCAAGGATTTAACAGAGAGAAATGTCAGCTGTGACTTTGAGGCTAGAAGAACAATGACTTCAAGAACTTAATGACCACCCCACCGAAGGAGAATAGGCCAGGAGCTCAGTTACAGCTCAGCCCCAGATGCTTTCTACATATGTCCCTGAGTACTTTGTACATAAGTTTGAACCCATACTCCCCAGGGGCCGTGCGTGTGCGTGTGTGTGTGTGTGTGTATGTGTGTACTCCTTCTCAAAATCGCGATTTTTAAATGCATAAAACACACTGGATCTCAAAAGACGTCAATTATATTGAAATTCAGTAATCCATATATTTTAAAAAGCAAGCTCAAAGTTGGGAGGTAAGGACCCCTTGCTCCAGGGCCTGACACCGAGGCAGTACTAAGCCCCTCTAGCATTGCCAGGAGATCACTGGAGAAGCAGGGATCTGGCCCCTTTAAAGCAGGCTCTGGTGGAAACAGCAAGGCTGTTCTGTAGGTCTGAGGGAAGTTCCCTGAATCAATTCCTCCTATCCACAGTCACAAATCTCATCTGGTGTGGCCGGATTTCACACCACATAGGGACAATTGTGGGTGGGTAAACCCCACCCTGATCCAAGGGACAGTGAATCCAACAACACATCCACAGGGGCAAGGCCTCCACATGTCAGGACTAAGAGAGCCTTCATATGCTCATATAGAAATGTGATATTCCATATTGACATGTTTTACTGCCTTCTGGACTAGGCTCTCCTGCTCTTCCTGGCTTCAGGGAGGCTGCTAGTTTCCCAAGGAGCTGTGCCCAGCTAAAGGTGTTAACCTGGAAGGCATTCCAACCCCACCCAGGCTTAGCTCCTTTGGCTAAGGCAGGACCTAGGAATCCTACATGTCCTGAACAAAAAGAAACTCATCTGAGGCCACCGAGGGCCTGCTGGAGTGTCACCAGGAACTCTTTGACAGGTCCATGACTGAGGGCAGAGCTAACCAATGGCACTCCCTGGAGAGGGGCAAACTTGGGAGCTTTTGCTTTTCTTCTGTATGTCCAGTGCCTCATCCTATGCCTGATACACACAGCTGATGAGATCACAGAAAATGCTGTAGGAGCAGAAAAGCTGATTCTGCTTACTAGTCATTATTCACATGGCAGGTATTTACATCTCATAATCTATAATATTCATGTGGGCTGCTAGATGGCCCAGTGAGTACAGAGCCTGGCCTGGAGCCAGGAAGATCCCAGTTCAAATCCAGCCTCAGACACGTACTAGTGTGTGAGCCTGGGCAAGTCACCTAACCCTGTTTGCCTCAGTTTCCTCATCTGTAAGATGAGCTAGGGAAGGTAATGGCAAATCACTCCAGCATCTTTGCCAAGAAAACCCCAGATGGGATCCCCAAGAGCTGGACAAGAGCAAAACAACTGGACAACAACAAGAAATAGCGAGTCTGGTCAGTGAAGCAATATAAATAGACGATACGCTGAAGCAAGTGAGGCAGTTGCCTAGCATTTGAGAAACCCAAAGATCCTGCCACTTGGCTAGGAACTCACTATTCAATCACTATTAGGAAAACTGGAAAGAAGTCTCATGGAAATGAGGTCTGTATCAGAGGTGTGGCCCAGACCAGATGAAAATATAACTGGGAAATACCGAACAAAGTAAATAAAGACACATCAGCATGGCGAGGTCTTCTGATTCATGCGTAAGTTGGATCTGAATGGGGCAGAGTTGCATGAAGTCGTGGGCCTCACTCTCTCATCCAGAGCCATCACAGTCAAGTGGCAGGACAGAGCCAAAATGACTGGCGATGACTCAAGATGCAGCAGATGACCATGGCATCTTCCAGGTCTGACCAAGCTCTAAGTGCTCCGCAGAGCCCACTTTAGCCTCCTTTGTAGCCGTTGGAACAGATTGTTCTCATCTGTCTATTCTGCCAAGGAAAGGCTGCACATACTTGGGGCAGACACCCCCAAACTCATTGACGGGTCTGAGGCCTGTTGGTTGCCCTCAGCCTGGTTTAGCCCATCTGCCCAAATGGTCCACCGGGGTATGGCCGTTTTGCAGGCTCCAGCTTCTTGGAGACGCGGGTGAGAGCTGGATGGATCAGATTGAAACCCAAGGTGGAAAGCGGCCCTCACACCAGTCTTCCCTGAACATACCTTTATATATGCGCACTGCAGGGATTCTTACGGTCGGATTAATGGCCCCCACTTCTGTCTGAGTTTAACACCCCTGGTCTAGACCAGCACCTCCCATTGTACCCCAAGACAAGTTCCAAATAGGTAAGTGACAGACATAAAAGTGACGCCATGAACAAATTAGAGAAACAAAGAAGCATTTACCTGCTAGATCTATTGTTCGAGAAGAGCTCAGGACCAAATCCTCTGGAGAAGATCACAGAAGAGAAAGTGGACAATGCTGATTACCTAAAAAGAAAAAGCTTTTGCAGAAACAAAACTAATTCAGCTAAAATTAGAAGAGAAGCAGGTAAGTGGGGAACAAAGCTTCTGAACCAGGTTTGCAGTAAGCTCCTTTGATAAAAGTCTCATTTCTAAGACATACAGTGAACTGTTCCACATTTTTAAAGAAGATTCATTTCCCCTGCAGATAAAGGCGAAGGCAAAGGCAGTTTTTAGGGGAAGAAATTGAAGCTTTCAATAGGAACATGAAAAAGTACTCAAAATGACTAATAATTAGATAGATGCAAATGAAAACAGCTCCTGCCTCTGACATTTATTATCACAGGATTTGGCTACTTCCCTCCTTACACTTCCCAGACCTCAGTGTCTTCCTCTGCAAAATGAGTGAGTTCAACTTTGTCAGCAGAAAAGTATGGCCAGTCAAGAGCATGAATCAGGGCCCCTTCAGCTGTAGGTCAAGACTCCTATGAGCTCCAGACCCAGTGGTGTTACCAAGTGCTAGATACCACGCGGACCAAGCTCCTAATTTTACAGATGAAGAGACTTAAGGCCTGTGTGACTTGCCCATAAGATGTACTCGATACTTTCACATATGGTGCCTCCTTGAGAGAATTGATCCTTCATGCTTAGCTTGTTGAGAGTTCATTACATTATATTCGTCCTTTGTTCTCGAAGAGGACCATGGCATCAGGGAGATGATGACACAACTTGCAATTGACTTTGATTTGAGTGAGGGAGGGCTGTGCAAGGTCAACAGCCTCACTTTCTCCTCCAGTGGCCAGATATTTATCAGGATGACAGATGACCTAGGATGCAATGGGAGACCCTGGCCCTTTTAGGCTAAGGCCTTTTCTTGTACTCACTTAGAGTGAGGTAATGCCCATTCAGGAAATAGGCCTCTTTAAGAAGTGAGTCAAGGGATAGCCCCTTTAATTAGAAAAATGAGGAAAAAAGATCAAGCTGGGAAGGGAAGACCCTCAGGGTTGCTGTTCCTTGTGTGTGTGTGTGTGTGTGTGTGTGTGTGTGTGTGTGTGTGTGTGTGTGTGTGTGTGTGTGTGTGTAGGGGGAAGGCAGGGCAAATGGGGTTAAGTGGGAAGAAGAGAAACAGCAACTATTGACATTCCCTCTAAGCCAAGAAGGCCAAAAATACAGCCATTAAGTGGAGCTTGGGCAGGCACCTATTGTGGTCCAACCTATGAACTTCAGAGTGAACCGGGATTAAGGTTTTGTGGAAGAAGAGAAAGGAAGAAAAAAAGAAAGAAGGAAAGAAAGAAAGAAAAAGAAAAAGAAAGAAAGAAAGAAAGAAAGAAAGAAAGAAAGAAAGAAAGAAAGAAAGAGAAAGAAAGGAAGGTAGGAAAGAAGGAAGGAAGGAAGGAAGGAAGGAAGGAAGGAAGGAAGGAAGGAAGGAAGGAAGGAAGGAAGAGGAAGAAAAAGAAAAAGAAAGAAATCTAGCCAGTAAACCCCAAGTTTACTTAAGTTGGCAGCTTCTGGCCATCAAATTTTACCTTCCTTTGGAGAGGAGAGGAAGAGGGAGAGGGAGGGAGAGGGAAAAGGGGAGGAGAGGAGAGGGAGGGAGAGGGAGAGGGAGAAGACGAGTTGAGTTACCCAACTAGGTGGGTCCCCATGGCAGCTTGTTCTATTCACAGGTTGTGTTTGTCCTGTTTTTGAAGAGGACCATGGCATCAGGGAAGTGATGGCATGATTTGCAGTTGACAGCCCTCCCTCACTCAAAATCATTAGATTATAAGCTACTTCAGGGCGGGCACTTTCTTCTGCCTTTCTTCTTATCCCCAGTGCTTGACACAATGCCTGACACTAGGAAGCATTTTTTCTTCCAGAGCCTGTGAGGCCGATGGTTTGTCAATTATTGTTATTATCTTTATTTTACCAAGGAGTAAACCTAGGCCCAGAGAGGGGGAGTGATTTGCTGTGATCACACGGGTTTGCAAGTTAACATGCATTTGTTAAGCATTTGGTGTGTGCCGGGCACCGTGTCAAATTGTGAAAGCAGAAACACAGCCCTTGCCATGAGCCCCTCTCATGGAGATGAGCTGGGAAGGTGGGCTTTTAGCTGAGGTCAAGTATGACAGGTATAAAAGAGCCAGGGCAAAGACGTGGAGTTGAGAGATGAAGAGAAACAGTCAGTGGATCATGGAGGATGGAGGTATGAGGAGACTGAACAGGTACTGGTAGGGGTATGTATTATGAAGGCAGAATTTATGATTTCAAAGAAAATCATATATATGTCTGAATGGTTCAGAACCGCAGGATATAAGGAATTCTCCAAATAGAAGGCAGAAGAATTAAAGCATTTATTCAAGCTCCAAAGTAACAGACCCACGAACCAGTGTCCCCATTTTGATATTTCGATCAAAAGCTTCCAGGCCCAATAAGTCCTCCTCACAAGAGTAACCAGGAGGCCACAGAAAAGCATGATGGTATTAAACCAAATCACATTCCTGCTTCCCCTCTCTGGTAAGAAGATTACCCACTGGCCTCAAGTCCTTGCTCAGCACTCTCGGTCCACACACCAGTTGGTTCTGCTACCAGCAGCTCCGCAGCTCCTGCTGAGCTGCTTGGGCTTTATCTTCAGCTTCGGCTGTAGCTGTCTCTGGCTCCAACAGAAATCAATCTTCAAGCTGTCTTCTCTCCTCTTATAGAGTTTTTGACGTCATCAAGCTTCATCTGAATGACCAGAGCTTATTGGTTCTTGAGTTGTCCCCTCCCCTTAGGACCCTGGGAGGTACACAGCCACATAGATTAGGTTAACACTTAATAGGGCATGGTTCTGGAGTTAACACCTCCCCTTAGCCAGCCCCACCTTGGGCCCCACCCCAGTCACCAATCCACTCCCACATAGGTTCCACACCTAGTAGGGCTTTGGGCCTGGGGCTTAGCACCTAGTAAGGCTTAATGAAATACACTGAGTTACTCAAAGAAAACCAAGTCCATTTTGCTTACCAACACAGGGTGCGGGATCTCCTAACTTGGCAGGGCTTTAAAAGACAAAATGGGTGTTTTTGATTGGCTTCAGGAGTGACTGGGGAGTCAAGGAGGCATTCTGAGCAGGGGGTCACTCTCGAGCTTGAGGAAAGTCATTTTGGCAGCAGGTGGGGGTGCACTGAGTCAGGGAGACCAGTGAGAAGGTGGTGAGGCATTGAGGGTCACCAGGGTCAGTGGGCAGAAGGGGATCAAGCCTGAGATGGGAGGAAGACACCTAGGAGATCTTGGCTGTCAGGGTGTGTGTGGGAACTGAGGATTGTAACTCTGTGGGAGCCTGAGGGACTGGAGGGTTCTGCCCCGGAGAGCAAGAGAAAGTAGGGCAGAAGGGAGGGGAAAGATGAGAGATCTGTCTGAAAGCCTACGGGGTGTCCAGCGGCCCGAGATGGCAGGAGAGAGTGCAGGGCTGGACACACAGACCTGGGCATCACGGACGCAGATGAGAACAACCCACGGGAGAGCAGAGCAGGAAGTGCCGGCTATGAGGTCCCTGCGTAGGTGGGTGGGGCATGAACTTACGGGAGGAAAAGAAACCTTTTAATTATTTAAAAACATTCTGAGAAAGGGCCCACTGGCTTCACTGGACTACAGACCCCACACAGAGCCTTGTCAGTGGATGAAGATCCAGCCAAGGGGCCTCAGGGGAAGAGGACAGTGTCCTGGAGGAGGGGATGGACAGTGTCGTGGGGGTGGGGGATGGACAGGGTCCTGGGGGGAGGGAGGACCGACAGCGTCCAGGGTTAAGGAGAGGTCTGAGAAGGCCCTTGGAGTCCATGCTGTCCTGGCAGCGGGGGGAGGGAGAGAGAGCCCCTTCCACTGGTGGGTGTGGACACTCAACAGCTGCGGCCCCATCCTGGCTAGCTCTGCCACTTTAACCTGGGGTCTTGGCCCAGTCACTTAGACCTCCTTGGCCCTAAGTTTCCTCTGTGTGGAACGAGTGAAGACCTCTCATAAAAGGGAACAAATTAGATAAATAGAAATAAGTAGGATAGAGTCCCATCTCTCTACTTAGACATTTTCCTTTCTGTGAAGCCATTTCTCTACTTAGATGTTTTCCCCTCCATGAGCCAAGCTAGTGACCCCAAGGCCCCCGAGGTTAAGAATAGGACACAAGATGCTCACCTCCTGCATTGACCCCAGGATAAGGGACCCCTGGCTTGGGAGAAGAATGGATGAAAAGCCGGAAAGCCAGGTGCGATGTAGACGTGCAAGACCAGTTAGGTATAAGAATGATGGGAGACAAGGTGTAAGGGTGCTGGGGACATCCGTCACAGACGTAATGGTGATGGGAGGCATCCATTGCAGAAGCAAGGGTGGTGGCAAAGGCTAGTCTGCCACAGACGTGAAGATGAGGTAACCAACAACTGGCTTCTGCCTGGCCCGGATAACCAAACCGTTTGTTCCTCGTCACTGTCATTAAGATAGATTTCTCACATCAGACTGATTGGAGAATGGGATGAGACCGGCGGGAAGGTTATGTCCGTCACCTGCTTGTCAACAATAACGGTACCATTTGTTCCTTGCCATGGTCACCGGGTCGATTTATCGCGTCCAGATGGTACCCTCAAAGCTTACGTCTGCAAGCTGAGAGGAAGGAGGTCGGGAGGGGGAATCGCGGTTAGGGACCTATATAAACACCCCGATTCTCTGCGTCCGGAGCGCTCTGACACTGAGAGGACCACGGTCCTTGTGGTGCCTGGAGTTGCCCTTTGCCGCGGAATGGTAATCAATTTTCCCGTCTACTTGCACCTTGAGACGCCTCTGTTTTTAATTCTTGGATTCGTAAAGCCGTACCACACGCCCTTCTGTAAAAGGGGGGAGCTGGACCTGGGCCCGAGCCCTCCCCCTGCCTCCTGGGCTACGGGGAGGGGGGCAGGTGGATTACCTTTGCTCCGCCCCCAGCCCCACCCCGTCTCGCCCCGCCCAGTCGCGGAGTTCCCGGGCTTCGGACTCTTCCACCGCTCCCAGTAGCAGCCCCAGAGGTCCGGCCCGCCGCCTCAGTCCTTTTCCCGCCCACGCCTCTGATTGGACAACGCGTCCAAACGGCGCGAGGCGGGCCCTTTGAAATTGGCCAAACAGAGAGCGCGGCTGGGTCGACGACCGTAGCTCATTGGCCAATTCTTTTATACGGTGGGCGGAGTCTGAACTGAGCGGAAAAAGGAGAGAGGGAGAGGCCAGAGCGCCTGTCATTCAGAGCTGTACCCCGGCGGTTGGACGGGTGGGGTCGGGTATCCAGAAGAGCGACCCGCCCCGAGCCCGTGATTGGCAGGGCAGACGCGAGCGCTGTTCGCTTGTTGGCCAGGAGCGGCATCCATCCGTGGGAGGACGCCGATGGGCGTGGGCAGGTTTGAGAGAGGAAGACGCCGGGGCGGGACCACGCTGCGTCCCGCCCCCTCGCTCCCGATCAGTTACAGGGGCGGGGCTCAGAGGGGGCGGGGCGGCCGTGTCAATACAGGGGCTGCAGTGGCGGCAGCGGAGGGGCGCGTCTGCCCCGGAGCCGCGCGTGCATCCTCGCCGGACCATGGAGGTCGATGAGCGAGACGAGAGGCGGCGCAAGGTGGAGGCCGGCCGGGCAAAGGTAGGGCCGTCCCGGACCTCCGCGTGCGACCCCCTCCCCACCGCGCGCCAAGCTCGGGAGTAGGAGGCCGAGGGAGACCAGGGAGTGACGGGAAACCTGCGGCTCCGGGAGTGCGAGAAGGCGCGGCCTGGGTTTGAGCCTACTAGCTCGTCGGCCCCCGATCCCTGCCGGGGACGGGCCTCTCCCGCGGTCTCGCCTGGAATCCTCCACCTCCTGGCCGCCGCCATCTTGAATCCGCCGCTCTTTACTCGGCTCCGCCCCCTGCCTCCCAGCCAATCAGCGAGGAGCGGAGGCGGGGCCGGACCCGGGAAGCCCACGAGTCGTCCCGCCCTTCGGAGCCTGGGGCCTGACGACCGAGTCGCCCGGCCCCTCCGAATGCTAGAAGGGTCCCGGAAGTTCCGGAGTTCGGGCCGGAAGCGGGAGGCACGCATTTCCTGCCCCTCTTGGGGGCGCGCCTTCTAGGCTCCGGGTGGGGCTTGGGGCGGAGTTGAGGAAGGGGCATGTGCCCCGAGGGTGTCCAGAGCTTTCCCCAATGAAGCCACACTCCACCCCCCCACAACTGGGTGTGACCCTCAGGGCCTTACCTTTGGGGAAACTGAGGCAGGTTGGGCGGGGAGAAGGGACCTCCTGGCCCAACTGGTCCAGGCCCTTCTTTTAGCAGAGGGAGAAACTGAGGCCCACCCACCCAGACTTAGAGCTTGGTGTGGCCTTCAGGGTCTGAAATGCTCACTTCCCATTGTACATATAGGGAAACCGAGGCTGCCCACCGAGGGAAAGGGGACTCTTCCTAGACACCCCCCCCAATCACGACCTGGTGTCCCTTGTCCTGGCTCTTGAGGGAGGGGCCCTGGAGGGTCCGTGCCCCGGCCCAGCCCTTGGGGTGCCCTAGCTCAGCCAAAGCCAGGCCTGAAAACACTCCGAAACACAAAGGTTCCCGCAGCCAACTTTGGGGCGGAATCCTTGGGGCCACTGTGGTTCTCAGGCTCCTCCTCTGCAGAACAAGGCCCCGGGGTGGGGGGGACAGAGACAGTCCCGTAGGGTGGGGCCAGCCCCTGGCGACATGGGGGCTAGAGGGGAGCCCCCATCATTGTGCGTCCTGAGCCGGTGTCGCTCTGTCTCTGAGCAGTCACAGCCCAAGATGAACTGTCACCAAGTGCTCTGGGAGCGCAGTGCTCAGAGCTCTGGGGACTCCCATAGAGGCAGCCTGGATGTGAGACCCCGGCCTAGCCGTCCTGGGACCCCACGGGTCACCAGTGTATGCCAGGGCTGGTGCTTGGAGCATCCTTTACTGATGTGATCTTGGGTCTTGTGCTGCCGAAATAGTGGAAAATTCTGGCTTGCTGCAAGCAGTCTAGTTTAAAAGATTAATTGAATCTCAGCTCTGGAGCAGGAGAGATGGGTTCTGGTGGGTGACATTATTTGGAGGTCCCTGGTGCTTTGCGAGCTGTGATAGTTCAGAAAAATAGAGCATCTGGTTCTACCCAGGAAGAGAGGAAATTGACCTAGCTTAATTAATTTTTTGCTATTTCTGTACCTATATCTCAGACTCTGTGGCTAGGAAGTTTGACTCCAGATTTTCTGCTTTGGGGGGCAGTAGGGGCAAGCAAATGAAAGGGACAGACTTGCCTCTCCCTTCATTTCTGTTCCTTGGTGAAGATGATGGCCACTTGATGACTTCCTGCCAGTGACCACGGCTACCAGCCTGCTCGTCAGCTGTTACTTAATTTTTCTGACCTGTTCGTATAAGGAAATTAGGGCCCCAATAACTTGACTTGGATGCCATTTTCGTTTCCATCAGAACCTGGCCGTCTGCACCCTGCTGTGTCGGCTGGCATGCCTTTGGTTGGGGTGAGGCCTGGCTTGGCCACCTGGGGCAGAGCGAGCCTCTATAGTGAGGGAGTCCCTGTGGATTTCTGTGGACAGTCACATTAAGTTACTCCATGTTCTCTTCCATGGGTGCGTTCACTTTGTGGTCTTGTTATGTTTTCCTGGCTTATCTCTGTCTCTACTATTTCTTAACCCTCTTGTGTAGCTTGCTCAGTTCCGACAAAGAAAAACAAAAGGCGACAGTTCGAGTTCGAAGAAAAAGGCGTCGAAGAGGAAGAGCGAGGCTGTCCATGCGGCTGTCACGGAGAAGGAGGAGGAGTGTGCGGTAGCGCCCCCGGATGGCGAGCTGCCCCCAGACCTGGCGCAGAGTACGGACACCAGGGCAGGCAGCGACTCTTCGGAGTGGGGAGCCTGGGGAGCAGACTCTGCAGAGTGGGGTGACCCTGTCCTGGAGGCCAAGGTGAAGAGGTTTGAGGAGGGCAGGGTGGGGCTCTTGGTTTGCTTGGCTCAGGGTTTACGTTATGTTGTGATGTTACCTCTCCTTTTAACTCACTAACCTCCGTGTTTGGTCTGTTTTTGGCTGCCATAAGTGGGAGGATGGGTTTCTTGTTTCCTAAAGGTGAGTGAGCAGTGTTCTCTTCGCCCTGATGTTTCTTGCCCGGGTGACATGTCCATTTTGAGAAACTCTTGTAGGCCTCATGCTCAGTTGTTTTTAATAAATGTTTGAGAGTATTAACTATGGCAGTATGGTTGAGTTTCCCCCTAATTCAAATTGAGAACTATCTAGAAACTTTCCACGTTCCCCAGTGACTCCCCCTCTTCCATTTCCCTCCCGTCTTACTGCCCTTGAAGTGAGTGGGGACCAAAGGCAAAGCATCCCTTGGGGTTACAGATGTAGACCTGGCTTCAGTGGCCTGACTTCTTCCAGGGGCATCACAGCAGAGGATCTGGAGGAGGAGGAGGAGGAGGAGAGAGAAGAGTATGAGGAGATTTGTCCAAAACAGAAGAGAGAAAAGGAAATGAGTGTCAGCCAGTTGTGTGGGGGATATGGTGGGAATAACCGCTTTGGAGAATTCCTGCGTTAAGAACTTAGCCTCAGTTTGTGGATTTCTGATTGCTGGTTGGGGAGCCCTGGGTTGAGGTCAGAGAAGATACACTTTATGTGTTGGTGTCTCTCTATCTCATGGAGCCCGAGTGGACAGCACGTGGGAAGTGGAAGGTTAGCTCAAATCCTGCAAAGAGAAGCCTTAAAACTTTGGCTGTGTAAAAACAGTAGGTGTGGCAAACTAAACTATGAATTTTGAAGATGTCAAAAAAAACAGTGCAGAACTGTTGATGTCGGTATTCTGAAACAAAAATGCCCTAAGGGGAGATGCTAGGACCAGAGCCAATGGTATGTGCACTGAGTTCTAGTCAATCATGAATTTACCGGTCAGGAGCACCACCGAAAGCTGCTTCTGTTTGTCTTTAGGGAGCAGTGTGGAGCAGGTGGGTGATGTCATTGACTCTTTTCTGCTTTCTCCTTAATGCTTTCTTTGTCTCTTAATTGACAAGGCTGAGAGGGAGCTTTCCAGTTTGGGAACACAGAAGAAGCCAATTGCTGAATTAGCTGGACAGGACCAAATATTTGAAGTAAGGATGTTGTTTTCTATATTTAGTGTGAGTGTGTGTCTAATTGACTCTAGGAGCTCTGGGATTTTGGAAGTTGAGTGGAATGAGGAGTTTCCTGATGTTTCTCCTTTGTGCAGTTGGTTGTTTGGATGCTTGGCTGGTTTTCTGCATTTGTGAGGCTGCAGAAGCGGGAGAAGGGCAGGGAGCCTCCCGACCCCCTGGCATTAGTGGTGCCATCTGTGGCCTGTTGGCATCTTCCCAAGTGATGCCCCTCATGGCACCTCCCAGCCTGGGGCCATGGTGGGAAGGGAATGGAGGGAGAGGGAAACCTTTGAAATGGTTCTGGGTTGGGGGCTGAACGTTGAACGTTGCTATCAAGGGTACAGTAGAAGACATTCTAAACACATTTTGGGCTACTTTGTAGAATTTCTTTGAAGTGTCTGAAATAACTTGAATTACTGAATTAGTGTGGTTTTCATTAGTCCTGAAAGTTTTCTTAGAAGATTTCACACTCTGAAGCTGTTGAAGAATTGCAGCGGCTTATTTGTTGGCCTTGCAAGTGATGAATGGAAGGTCTCGTCTTGGCTACCTTCTCTACCAAAATTAGCACCTCATACTGTATGGAGTCATTTTCCCGTTATTTCTGCAGAATTGTTGCTAAAACCGTCCTTGCTTCAAACTCTTGGGTTCCTAGGTCTCAACAACAGTGAGGTCACTAGGCCTGGAAGCCTGCCGGCACATGCTCAGCCTGTCAGCGTCTCCCTTACAACTCCATTAGATGCTAGATAAGGTGTGAGAGGGCTGCCAGAGTGCAATGGTGGTGTCTTTCTCTGTACAGGACAGCAGATCGTCCTTAGCCACAGATCCCAGAGAGCCTGACGTGCCGAGGGCTCAGGGCAAGGTTAAGATGCTGGAAGAGAAACTCGCAGGCAAGCAGGAGGACATTGACCTACTGAGTCAGGAGGTGGGCGAGCTTCAGGCGAGGCTGGCCCAGTGCTCTGAGGCCACTCAGGTGCAGCAGGTAGGAGCCTGAGGGAGGGATGGGGAGGAGGAGGACCTTCCTAGGACTCTCAGAGAGGCTTAGAATTGGGTCTGCGATCCTGGAGGGAGGAAGGAGCTCTGCTGAGGAGGGAGGGTCCAAGGGAGGAAGCAGAGGAGGAGGAAGACCATGGGGATGGGTGCTGTGACCTTTGGGAGGGCAGGGAGTTTACAGCAGTCTTTCATATTGGTTTTGGGATGAATTTCTTTTGAGGAATAGGCGTGTTTCTTTAACTGGAAGCTCCTTGAGGGCCAGGACTGTCTTGCTTTTGTATTTGTATCCCCAGCTCTCAGCATAGTGTCATAAGTGTAGAGGAAGGGCTTAGGTAACACTTTGCATTTGTTCATTTCCTAATTATGTTTGGCATCACCAGCTGCTATTGAAATGAACTTGCTATTTCTGAGTATGTAATAGCTGCCAACCAGTGATGGACTGGAAGCAGGGTGGGGTGGTCAGAGACTCAGCCTGACCGATCATTTCTTACAGTTTCCCATCACTGGGGAGGCCGCCAGGAGGCGAGCAGTGTGGGCCAGTGGCCTCGGTCATGACCTAACTTGGGATCCTTACTTTTTGTTTATGTGTCTCATGTTCCCTGCTAGCTCCTGGAGGGCAAAGAATGTGCTTTGTTTTGGGGCTTATTTTCCCTTGTACGTGTGCCCTGGTGGGCCCTGGGCTAGGTTCCACGTTTTTTGCCTCGGGGCCAGGTTGGCCATAGAGTGAACACCTCAGTCACGGCAACTTAGGGAGACTTCCGGAGACATAGCAATGGTCTCTGGAAGTTCAGGGGTGGTGGCGCTCGTAAGGGAGGAAAAAAATACTGTCAACAGACCTTCAAGCAGTCATTAATAAGCCCCGTCATTAAGAGTGTGAGAGGCGGAAGGGGCCCGACTTCAGGAGCCCCTCCAAGGAAGGTGCCCACCAGCTCTGGAGGCAGCCCCCTCCACACTGAGACAGCTGTCATTGGTAACGCCAAAGCCCAGTGTGCCTCTTCTGGCTTCCGTCCTAAGGGGCTGAAGGGAATGAGGCACACCCTTCCCCAGGACCCAGCCTGGACCTGACTCCTAGAATGCTTGACAAGAGCTCGGAAGGCCCTTCTGAGCTTCCTCTAGGCCAAGCATGCCCACTCCACTCTGGTGGTGTGCTTGTTTTCCTCCAGACCTTCTCCAGTTTATCAGGGTCCTTCTCAGACCCTGGGGCCCAAAACGGCACACAACACTCCAGGGTAGGTGAGGGTCCAAGTCAATGGAACAATCACTTCCTTGTTCCTGGAAGCTCACCTCCTGCCCATGAGCTCTTTGAGCTTGGAGTCCACTGATATGGCTTGATCCGTTTCACAGTGGCTGCCTCTCCTTGTCTCCTCCATGTTGATTTTTTTGGGTCTGATTGCAAGACTCTCCAGTTGGTCCTAGTGACTTGTACTAGAGTCAGCCCAGTGCTCAAGGCCGCCTAGGTCCTTGTGGATCCTGACCCTGTCAGCCCTCTCTGGGTAAGCACTCTTTCAGCTTGGTGTCATCGTCAGGTATGGAGGTGAGCGTCCCTTTCTCAGCCTTTATCCAGGGTTGAGCATGGATCCCTGGGGCACAGCTCCGGAGACTTACCAGGCTGACCCTGCTCTCCTGGCTAGCTCTGAGTCCCCTGATTATAGTGTTGTCTAACCCAGGCCCATGAATGTAGGAGAGTACGGTTGATAAGGTGATGGGAGGGAGAGCCCATCTTAGTTGTTCGGTCAGCAAGCACCTGCTAGCACCTACAGTATGCTGGGCACTGCTAAAGAAGGCAGAAAACAAGGCCTGCTCTCCAGAAGTGCACAGTCTAATAGGGGAGGTCCAGAGTGGAAGGAAGGAAGGCTGATGGGGAAGGTGGGACCAGCAGGGGGCCTGCTCACTGTCGGTAGGATCTGAGGGAAATACCTTCGAGGTGTGCCGGGGCGGGGGTGGGGCCAGAGGGGGTGCCGTGGCATAGAACATCAGAAAGGCCGTTGCTGTGGGGTCAGGGCGTTCCTAGAGAGGACAATGAGGAGTCTGGAAAGGTAGGAAGAGCTTTAAATGCTAAACAGAATCTCCTGGTTGGTCCCAGAGGCGATAAGAATCAGACCTATCTTTTAGAAAAATCACCCTAGCAGCTGACTGGGGACAGGCTGGAGGTGATGAGGGTGGAGACAAGGAGTGGGGTGGGGGAGGCAGATGAGACAAGACACCCTCACAGTGAAGGTGAGGGTGATGGAGCAGTCCAGGTGGTGGGCCTGCCTGTGGGCCAGGACAGTGGTGGTACCCTCAACCATAATGTGGGGAAAGTGATGAGGTCAGTATTTCTCAGGGATAGGCCTTCTTCTCCTCCATCAGAACCAAGGAATTCAATCCAGGGGCTGAAATGCTAAGCTGGAATCTCTGAACTTCATACAAAGCCCAAGACCTGTTTGTGGGCCCTGGCAGTTGGTCGATTACAACTTGAGAGCTGACCTTAGAATCTGTCGGATTCAAGCCAATTGCCCAGATAAGCAGCCCCTCTTCATTCTACGCTGGTTGGCCTCCCCTCCCCACCTTCCCCCAGCTCCTCCCCAGTCTGAGAAGGAGGCCTTTCTAACGAGTCTGCAGGTAGGCTTCCAGGAAAAGAAGCTCCATGGCCTCTGGGAACCATTGTCTTGTGCTTCCAGGGATGGTGTCTTTCCAGGTTCCTTTTTGTCCTTGGTATCTGCCAGCCCTCAGCTTCTACATATGTGGACCCCTGCCTCTTGGGGTTAGAGGTCAATCCTTTCCTCCAGGGCTGTGGCTAAGGCCTGCACAGTCTTGACAAGAGAACCAGATGGGGTGGGATGGTCCAAGTCCATGGTCATTGCCACCCCTGTAGGGAGAGCCTGGGAGATGGTCATTGTTGGGGTGGCTGAGAAGCTGGATTCTCCCCTGGAATGCTCAGAGCTTTGAAGAGACCCTCAGGGAATTGGGCAGATTGATTTACTCCACTGCATAGTAAACATGTCACCCAAAGGAGCAACATGCTTCAGGTTCACAGCAAGTACAAGAGACTCCACTTGCCCAGCCATGGAAGAAGAAAGGGAGAAAGGTGCTTGGGTCCCAGGGACACACAGAGAGGCCTGGGGCACAGCACAGAACTGCTGTTGATTCAAATTGATGGTGTAGCTGGTCCAGACTCTGGATTGGACAGTTGGGGAAACTGAGACGGGGGGAGAGTGATGAATGGCCCAAGGACACACAGGGATTAGGTGATTCATCTCTTGGGCCTCTGCTTCCTTTTCTCTGACATGATCTCCACTCTTCAAGGGGTTGAGGCCAGGTAGGAGAAACACCCACTAGCTCAAAAGGGTGCCCTGGGGTAGAGATCAGTGGGGCTGTCTCGCAGGGACATTTTAGGTGTTGAAATGCCTTTATGTTTCATGTAAATTTTGGTGAATCATCTGATGTGTTTGGTTGATGTTCAAAGTTAATTTGTGTGTGCGTGCACATGTTTGTACACACGCACAGGATAGGATAGGCTCAGGCTTATCCAGATTCATATAAATAGCAGGCCTTGGAGTGGAAGGAGGGCCATGCTTGTAAATTGTAGTCCCACGGGGGAGAAGGGCTGTGTGGCCGAGGCCCGGGTGGGCCACAAGAGGTGGGGCTCAGACTCCTTGTGTCCGTCCAGGCAGCCCCGGAGTCTTCCGTGAGCATTCCTGCCAACTCACGGTGGGGAGGGCTTTGTGTTGGATCCTTGTGGCCTTCAGGTTGCAGGATGCTCAAGGGGCGCTGTACCCTGAATGAGCTTTACATTCTATATTGGCCCCCTTGGTAGGAATTAGAGATGGCAGTCCAGGAAAGAGACAAAATCATTGTCCGCCTGACCAGCACCCTTCAGCGGGAGAGGCAGAACCATGAGCGTGACCAGCAGGAAGCGCTCCTCCTGGCCAGTCAGATGCAGGATTTGCACCATCAGTTACAAGAGGTAATTTGTTCGTAACCTACGTTGAAGTCAGTCTATGCTACAGAGGAATGTTTTTGATTTTTAAGAAAGTCTTGCACCAGGTTACTGTTTTATAGAGTTAGGCGTTTTTTTGGTTTGGAGACTAGAGGTATGGAAAGTTCCTTGAGTTACTAGTGTGGGCCAGCCCTTGGTACCTTCCCGGAGCACTGAACCCTGGAGGGACTTCCCCAGCCGGCTTGTCAGCCCCTTCCTCCCCCCGCCCAACGTTCTGCTGGGCGAAGGTCGAGCCACTAAGGCGGGCCTGGAGATGCTCATCATGCCCAGGAAGGGTTATGGAGCACTCCTCCCAGTGACCCTGCAAAGGAGGGGCTGGAGTTAGCTCTCTCTTATTGGGCAGCTTAGGAGTTTTACCCTCTTATGCTGTGTACATAGTGCTCTGGCTCTTCAATTATTTTACCCTAATCTTTTCTAAGCTGAGTCCCTTTGTCTTGTTGGCTGTGCCTTTCCCTTCGGGGTTTTGCTTACCTTTTTTTTGCTTACCTTTTTCTCTTTTGCTTTTATTGTACATAATTCTCCCTTTTTTTCCCCTCTTAGTAACTCTGACCCTAATTTCCCCTTCCTCTCCTCCTTTCAACCAGTCCTGTTCATTAGGTTTGGTTTTCCTTTTGTAATGTATTTTTATTTATTTTGTTAAATATTTCCCAATTATGTGTAAAAAATATTTTAACCTTCATTTTAAAAAAATTTGAGTTCCATATTCTCTCCCTCACCCCTCCTTTACTCCTTGAGAAAGCAAGCAATATGATATCAATTGTCTGTGCAGAGTCATGCAAAACAGTTCTATATCAGCCAGGTTGCAAAAGAAAACATACACAAAAACCCCAAAAATATAAAAGAAGTAAAAAAGGTATGCTTCAATTTGCGCTCAGAGTTCCTCAGTTCTCTCTCTGGAGCTGAATAGCATTTTTTATCAGGGGTCCTTTGGAATTATCTTAAATCCTTGTCTTGATCAGAGTAGCCAAGTTTTTCATAGTTGATCATCATTACAACATTGCATTTACTGTGTATGATATTCTCCTGGTTCTGATCACTTCACTTTGTATCAGTTCATCTGTGTCTTCCCAGGTTTTTCTGAAATTATCCTGTTTGCCATTTCTTACAGCACAATAATATTCCATGACAATCATATATCAGAACTTGTTCATCTGTTCTCCAATTGATGGAAATCTCCTTGATTTCTACTTCTTAGACACCACAAAAAGAGCTGCTATAAATATTGTTGTACATGCGGGTCCTTTTCCTTTTCCTTTGATCTCTTTAAGGTATAGACCTAATAGCAGTATTGCTAGGTCAAAGGATAGGCACAGTTTGGTTGCCCTTTGGGTATAGTTCCAAATTGCTCTCCAGAATGGTTGGATCAGTTCACAACCCTACCAACAATGCATTAATCTTCCAGTTTTTCCGCATCCTCTTCACTTTCCTTTTTCTGTCATGTTAGCCAGTCTGACAGGTGTGGGGTGGTACCTCAGAGCTGTTTTAATTTGCATTCTGTTCATTAGTTTCTAAAATTTCGTTTTTTGGCACCCTCTTCCAAAGAGGATTTCTTTTACTGTCTTCATCTTCTATTTCTCTCTACTGTAGGCTCTCATTCTCTAACTCATGCCCCCTATGATTAGTTAGTCTTTCTGTTCTCTGTATTCCTTGTGAAATCAGAGCTTCCAAGGTTTCCATCCTGGCCTTCTCTAAGCCGTTTCTGCCATTGCTTTGTAGAGTTGCCTGTCCCACAGTGCCAGAGAGCACGCTGCACCATAGAAGAACCCCTCCTGTACCAGTGATTGCTACCCTCCCCATTACCATTTTTCCCTCATTTGCCTCAAAAATCTTCTCCCAGGGTCCATGCTTTCCTGTTCCTCAGGTGCCAGTTGTCTCCAGGAGTTCCAGCTCCCGCCCCCCACACCCTTCCCCCTCCCCAAAATAGAGACAAGTGGCCTTTTCCAGCACCAAATCCCAAAGACCACACCATTTATTCACTCTTTCTGCATCTCGTTTGTGGTATTCAAGAAGTAAATAATCCATTCGCTTCTGGTTTTTTTCCTAAGGATGTTTCACACACCTCGTTATCATTGAATATCCATCTTTTTTTCATTCGTGGTGAAGCTCGGACTCGCACTGTTGATCACCCTGGGCTGCATCCTGAGCTCTAGTGGTCTGCCGAACACATTGCATTCCCTCTGCATTTTCTGGTGGATGCACAATAGTTGTGCCTTATTCGGTTGTCCTCTACTTTGTATTTGAAGGGCTTTCTCCTGATGGCTTGCAGAACTTGTGTCTGAATTGAATTGTTAAATTTGACCACTTTGGGTCTTAGAATTTGAAGCTTTGTGGGTTTTTTGGAAGTGATCTGTGAATTCCTTCAAATGGGATTTCAGTTTTCTGTATTCAGAAAGTCTAGGTGTCTCTTGTTTTCCTCTATGTGGCTTTAAGGCTCTTTGTTCTGTTTTGTCCTTCTGGAGCCCCAGGATCCTTAGATGGTCTTGGCGCATCCTTTCTTGGCGACCTGTAGGTTTTGCTTGCACAATGAGCAGGTTTTCTTTTCTCATTCCTGTTTTTCGTTCTCCAATCTTTGTTTGCTTTCCTGATCTCTGTTCTCTCATTTCCCTGGTGAGGCGGCCATTGCAGATTCCAGCTTTTCTCTTCTGCCTCTTGGTTGTGCTGCATGGGCTGTGAATTTTGCTTATTTCTCTTTTAAGCCACTCAGGAGCAGTGTTGTGTGTTTTCACATTCCGCAGAGTCCTCTCTCTCTAGCTGTTGGACTTTTTTCCTTGGCATTGCCGTATTTATTCATAGGTGCCTTTATCTGCTTGTTTTCAAGGTTTGAGAAGTTTTCTTGACAAGACCTTTGGTAATTTCAGGATTTTCCCCCTTACTTTTCCCTATTGCTCACTTTCTGACTCTGCCCCCTCCTGTTGTGATTTCTTTGGAGGCAAGATCTCAAAGCGTCAGCCTTCTCCCACACTAGGCAGTTCCTGGTAGACCAGCATCAGTCTCTGCCTCAGCTGACTTGTAGGTGGTCAGAAGTGACTCCAGCTTGGTGGAGTGCTTCACAGCCCCGACACGCACAGCATCCTGCCCTCGTGGCCTGGCCTGCATTCTCTGGCCCAACACCAGCTGTTCAGAGAGTGCTGACTCCTGACATTCCATGGGGTTGTCCACTGTGGCACTGTTTGTCAGGCCTGGAGCAGACTTCCGTGGGCTTTATTGCTATGCAGCCTCACTGCCAATGGGGTGGAAGGTGCTGGAGGAGGCTGGGCATCGTAGACCGTGGAGACGGCTGCCATGCTTTTATTTTTGGTGCATGATTTCTGTTTTGGAGAGGTTTGAGAGGTTGTGGGGTTGGAGAAAATGTCTAGTCCTACATCTTGGTGCTCAAATGATCCAGAAATCCCTATTTTGCCCATGAAGAAGCTGAGGTTGGCAGAGATGAAGTAACTTTGCTGGGGTCACACAGCTCTTGAATGTCTGAGGCTGGATTCCTGGTTCTAGGTCCAGTGCGCTGTCCACTGGGCCACCTGGCCACCCTAGCAGTCTTTTGTTAAATGCTTACCGTATTCCACTTACTGTGCTGAGCACTGGGAGTTACAAAGGACAGCAAAAACTTACTCTTCCTTCAAGGAGCTTACATTGTAGCGAGAGAGACAATGTGCAAACACGTACATAGAAGAGATACACAGGACAAAATAGCAGTCATGTCAAAAGGGAGACCAAACCAGAGATGTGGGTTGGATGCTATGTAGAGTTAGATCACAGATCTTGGCTGTTGATGATCAAGCAAGTGGAGTGAAGGGAGAGCGAAGAAGACTCCAAAACAAGACTGGTATTAAGGCCTGGAGTTGGCGGAAGGTGCCTTAGAAGACGCCCGGGCGAGAGTCAGGGAGCATGAGGTCGTGGGGTGAAGGCTGCCTCTGGGATCAGGATGGGGTTCAATTCCTGGAAGGGAGCGCTGACCTAGATGGGATGCAGGTTTCACCAGGTGTGGATTTGAGGTGCCAGTGAGATGAGTCCCCAGATAGAAGGATCTATCCAAGTGTTGGCAGGGTGGCGCGAGAATTACCCAGGACTGACCCTCGGGGCGTGTTGATGTCCCTGAGACCAGGGAGACTGAGAAGAAGCAGTCTGAGCTGCAGGAGGAGGGGCATCGAACAGGAGGAAGGTGTTTACTTGTCCACAGTCACGGGTCAAGAAGATAGCAAACAACTTAGCGACCTGGGCTGCTGAGGTGTGAGTAGCCGGAGAGACATGGAGGCCAGGTGGTGAGAAGAGGAGAGGCCATTTGCCCTCGTGGTCTGGTAGGAGGGCCGTGGACTCGGAGGCAGGGAGGTCGAGCTCAGTCACTGCTGGGTGACCCTGGGCACAGCTTTCCCTTCCTGGTGGAGAATCCTGGAGGTTGAGAAGCAAATGGGGGGATGAAGCATAGGGAGTAACAAACATGGTCCTGAGTCTGGAGTTGGACAGAATGAACACCTTGAAGCTTCTGGGGGCACTGGGGGAAGGGCATTGAGCTTGGGGTGGGAAGGTTCCAGCCTCAGACACTTCTGCCTCAGTTTCCTCATCTGTAAAATGGGAGCAGCAATAGCACCTCCCTCTTAGGGTGGTTGTGAAGATTAAATGAGGTAATGTACATAGAAACCCTTTATCAGCCTGAAAGTGCTGTGGCAACAGTGGCGGATGTTACTCGTTACTGGTGGACCGGCTGTGCTTTGGGGGTATTCAAGCTGAGGTGGGATGGCCAAGTGTTGGTTGGGTGCAAATCTCCAGCATGGACTGGACAGGATGGTTGTGGAGGCCTTTCCCACACTCTGTTCTGTGATGCTCAGAGCAGGAAGGTAGTGGTGGGAGGAAGAGCCGGTATGGCCTGAGGGATCCGAGAGGGAGCTTTGAGAGAGAAGGAGCCTTCCACCAGGGGCATCCCTGCTGTGACCGACCACTCTAATGGAGTGGGGAAGTGTTCTAGAACCTGGGAGGACAGGGCAGGAGGTTGCCTCCTGTGTGTGTGCTGGGAGGGTCGGAGCAAAGCAAGCCAGGTCCCAGGCTGTGGGCCACATCCCAGGGAATGAAGGGTGTTCTCTTTGCCTTTATGAGTGTATGTGTTATCAGTCTGACCTCATCGGCAGCTCTTCTTGTTCTGGGGACTCTGTGAAGAGCTCTGGGGAGTGGAGGGAGGGAGGCACACCAGGAGCTTCCACCTTGACCTGAGAGCTCATGGGCCAATCACTTGGTGTTTAGAATAGCGAGCTTCTGAAGAGCAAGATGCCAGCCAAAGGAGGCTTATCCTGGCCCCGGCCCCCAGCAGCAGCCTCTCTGCAGTGCCCACCAGAGCCATATCCCCCCCAGCAGGTACTGTACCTAAGGGCCCAAGGTTGGGAAGTGATGGAGGTCCTCCCAGGGGCCTCACCTGAGACCGCTGCCTGGAGGGTGCTTGTTCTACAGAAGAGACTTTTCTCTATGGGGGGGTTCACCGAGTGGCCCTTGTGACTGCACAGGGCTAGTTTGGGAAGTCAGAAGGATCTGCTTGGGCTCAGGTCTCCCAAGTGCAGGCTGTGTGGCCCTAAACAAGTCCCCAGATCTCTCCATGCCAAGAGTTCCCTTTCTGCCCCTTTCTAGAAGATGCCTAGCCTGTGCTGATCTTTGTGGGTGGATGGATGGATGGAGTGTCCTCACTGAGAGTGATGATACCATAGATCGAGTGGTTCTTCCCACCGTGCCCCCTCCCCCACAAAAAAAGCACAGGGTCCTAGTCACTTGTGTTCTGTAGAGCAGAGTTAGCCCTATGTAGATCAGAGGTGCTGTCTGACATGTGCATGCAGACCCAAATCCACACTTGATTTCCAAATAGAATTTCATTCTCATTATGACCCCTTTGGCCCATAGTTCATAGTGCTTAATCATTGTCTAGAGTCGAGTTCATCTCCACAATGGGACAATGAGTTCTTTGCTATTAAAATAGGAGAATTGTCTCTGCAAACCCAGGAAATCACCAGTTAAGCATTGTCCCCCTTGTGGACAATTGGAAAGAAAAGGGCCTTGTCTGCACCAAGATCACAACAAAATTTGCGCAAGGCCATTTGGATATCATTTAGTCTAATTGTCCTTGACTTTTCCGTCATCCTACGTAATTTAAGACGATTCTGTGGTGATGTCGAACCTTTCTTTGCATTCGTGACTAAAAATTAACTTTATAAACAAAACAGACACTTTGGGGATGGCCTGTACTGACTTGTGTTTAAGCAACATTAAATCCGGTAGAATAATAACAGATTATTTTCAATTAATGTGTAAATTAACATATGAAGTTTTCTCTTTAGTTGATATATAACATTTTGTTTTTAAGAATATCAAAGATAATATGTTGGCCCAGATGGAAGGACTTTTGAAAAGCGCTGTTCAGGAGCCATCACAGGAAGTCAAAGACAAGGAAGGGATGGTCAGCAGTCTCCAAGACCACTTAGGCCTTGATGAGGCCATAGTTTCATTACAGCATGCTTCTTCAGTGAAAGACTCAGAAATCAGGGAATTCAAACAGGGAAGGCGAGACTGTGTTGAGAAGTCCCAAGCACATCCCCAAAAGGAGGTGGAACTGAGGTGGAATATGTTAGAAGAGAAGCCTGAGTTTGGGATCACAGAAGTGAGAAAGGCTTGTGGAGACTCCGCGGATGGGAAATACAGGAAAGTGGGCAGGCCCACAAGGCCAGGACTCCCCGCAGTGACAGGCCCGAGCGACAGGCAGCCACAGAGCCTCGGTGGAGTGAACGTCAATTTAAGGAATCAGCTCCAAGAGTCAGATCCACATAGAAACGGCTTATGCGCCACTCAAGAGAGCCAGATGACGACTTGTCAAAAGGAAAGAGATGAGACTAAGTGGATGGAGAAGGATGTGATAGAGGATCTTAAAAGAAAGCCTTCTTCTGCAGAGAAACACTCAGAGGAAGCTTGGGGCGCCAAGGGCGAGGAGGTACAAAAACTCAGCTCTCGGGTCCAAGGACTGAATGGGGAATTTCTTCAAGAGCCTGAAAACAGCCGAGGCCTACAGCTGGAGCGCAACGAGGGCATTGCTGCCTGGGACACAAAACCAAGACAGTCAGAGCAGGAGGAAAGAGGGCTGCCGGGTGTTGTTGATGCCCAGGAAGCTGAACTTGAGAGGACGCGGAGCAAGCTGTGTGTCCAGCCAGGAGAGCCGCTCTGCCATGAGTTGGAATATCAGACTGTTCTCAAAAGGCGCAGTTTAGAATCTGAAGAAGACGACGACCCGAATGAGGATGACCCAGCGATTGAAGCTGCTGCCATTGACGGGGAAACATCACTGGAGGGATTAGCGATGGAGGGAGACGGAGACTTGATGGAGAAGTACCTGGTCTGCACAGAACCAGAAGATCATTCGAGTGTGTCTGAGACCCCCGAATATTTTGATATAGAAACTGCGAGGGGGGGCCTGGGCTTCCTGTCAGACGAGCTAGTTACTGGCTTGGGTGAAGAAATCAATTTAAATGCTTTGTCAGTAGGAAACTCTGCTAAAGTAGAATCGCTCGCTGATCCGGTAACAAGCGTACAGTATGGCCTTGGCTTCTCTAAGGGAGACTTAAGTGAAATCTGTGAGCTAATGGACAAAGATGGAGTTTACTTGATGCAGAGGTGTGAGAAGTTAAATCAGCTACTTAGGGAAAAGGAATTGGCACTCAGGAATTTCTCCCAGGAGATTGAAGAGGCTGAGGAGAGATGGTGGGAGGGTGGACATAGCCTTCCAATTGGACTGGACCTGGAAAGGGGAAGCTCGTTATCTTGTGATGAGATCATCCCAAGACTGGAGGAAAAGGGTGAAAATCTGTTTGATCCTGGGGCTGCAGCTAGGAGCATCACAGATTTACAAGGCTCATTTTCAGCAGCTCCCCAGGCTCTTCTCTGGCCTGGGGTGGCCGAGATCTTCCAGGAGGAAGTGGAGAGGCAAGTGGGAAAATTGGCCTCCGACTCGATGCATCGTGAGGCTCCGCACAGTCAGGAGGAAGACAGAGGGCAAGGCCAGCTCGGTGCCCACAAGGCCAGAAGCCAAGTGTCTGCTGAGCGTCCGGGTCAGAAAATCACCCTGGAAAAGACTGTGCTGCCAGAGCTGGAGACCCAGAAGGCTGAGATCACTATCAAGGAAAATCTGTTTACACAAATTGTCAAAGAAAAAAATACTCTGGAAAAAAGTTTTTCTAAAGATCGGAAAAATCTTGAGGAAAACATACTTGAACTTACTGAGAAAATTAAATGTTTAGAAAAAAGAAAGGGGCATGAAAAAAGAGAGTTTGCTGGACAATCTGAATCTGTTCCTTCAGAGGGTCAGAAATTCGATGCTGAAATAAAGGCAAAAGAATCAGATTTCGTGCGAGCAGAAAATAATTTGACTCAGCCATTGGTTTCCTTGAAAAATGCTCATGAAGAGCCGGAGTGGTGGCTCACAGAGGAGGCACAGAAAGTCACCCGGACCCTGGATGATGGCCCATCTGAGCTCAGCAGCCGCTATGAAAAGCAGGTGCATCAGATGAAGCGTCAGCACGAGGCCGAGAGAGCCCAGCTGAGGCGGGAGCACCAAAAAGAGGTAGGCCAGAGGGCGCTAAGGCAGCCTGGGTTTCCTTCCAGGTCCTGCAGATGGAGCTTCTGAATAGACCCCTCTCCTCCTTCTCCTTCGTCTTATTTCTAGGTGGAGGATATAAGCGAACAGATGAAAGAGGAACTGGCCAAGCAGCAGCAGAAATGGAACGAAGAGCGGAAAGAACAGATCGGTGTGATTAAGAAGGTACTCCTGGGAGCAAGGTGCTCCTTTCTCTTTAGGGGAGCTATGATGTGTTGGCCACACCAGCCTGGCCAGCTCACAGACACAGAGCCAGAGCGGCTGCAGACCCTGCTCTTCGCTTGGCTTGTGGGTGGGAGACTTAGCAATCATCTGTGTTCCCTAGCTGGGGAAAGGTTCCTTGTCTTTTTTTTTTAAAGCAAATTATTACTGATAGCAAGTTTTACAGTGCCTAGATTTCCCCTTTCCCAAAGAGCTATCCATACAACAAAGAATTTTTTAAAAAATGAAAGGAAGGGGAGAACAGAAGAAGACGGGGAAAAACCATTAGCTGAAGAGATTTTTAAGGGCTTTGGTCTGGAGCAGGGCTGGGGAACCTGCGGCCTTGAGGCCACACGTGGCCTTCTAGGTCCTTGGGTGCAGCCTTTTGAGTCTTACAACACAAATCTTTTTGTTAAGGAAGATTTATTCTGTGAAGTCTGGATTCAGTCAAAGGCCCTACTCATGGGCCTAGAGGGCTGCGTGTGGCCTCGAGGCCACAGGTCATGTGTCCCATCCCTCCACCCTCCCCCCGCTAGAAGCAGCATTCCACCTTGGAGGCCCTCTGGCCTCTGCAGAGATAGCAGTGGGGCTCTGTCTCCTCTCGTCCCTTCTTCTTGGCCATGCTTGTTCTCTGTTGTTTCAGAACATTTGCTTCTGACTGTCCGTGGTTGTTTCCGCTTTTGTTCTTGTCATCGTCCCTTGTTCTTTTGACTTGCTTACTGCCACCTTCCTGACTCCTTGAAGTTTTTCCGCACTTCTCTGCATTTATCATAGTTAGCGTTTCTTAGAGCACAGCCATGTTCTCTTCACTTTAAGGGGCTGTGGTGTTTAATTATTCTCCAATCTAGGGGCATCTACTCTGGTTCCAGATTTGAACAAGGTGTAGAGGCAATTACAACAAATAAAAGATCATTTTGGTGAATGAAATGGAAAAGTGGCTGTACCAACCACATTAATGCACCTGGGATAAGGAGGGAGGCAGTTGAGAGGGAAAAGGATCTTTATCACATTTTTCAGATGGGCTGTGGTATCTAAGATATATATGTTTGCACATGTGTATGTGTATATGTCTGTATATCCAAAAGTCTCTCCCCATCAGATGAGTGGTTGTGAAAAAAAGCTATAAAAAGATAGTTCTCAGAAAGAATTGGAAATTATTACCTACCACGTGAAAGAATGTTCCAGATTGCTAATAATGAAATACCAGTTAGAATGACCCTGATGATACCCCTGAAAAATGGTAAAGTTGACACAAGATGAGAATGGTCATTGTTGGGAGGGTTTTGGGAAGTTAGACACACAGATGCATTGTTGGTGGAGCTGTGAATTAGGATGAGTGTTTTGAAAGCAATTTATATCATGCTAATGACATGACCTTTGAACCAGAGATTCTACTATGAGACACATACCCTAAGGTCTTTGATAGGAAGAATGTTCCCATGGATACCATATGTTTATGGCAGATTTTTTCTGGTAGCCAAGAACATTATCACTCTTTTTTTTTTTAAATCCTCAATGGAATTTTTCACAGTGGATCAGACTTGGGGAGAGTGATCGTTCCAGTGGCAGTCAGCCTAGACTTTGACAGCCAGAGGGCCAGATCGAACCAAGCTAAGAACAAGAAAGAAGTCCTTAATTCCTAGATTCCTTCTGGCAGAAAAGGCAGTGTTTAATTTAGGAAGTGTTCATCCATCCAGCAGTGTTGAATTTCCTTGCAGCAATTTTGATCTCCCTCTGTTTTTGGTCATTCTGCCTTCTTGTCGTGTATCTAATGAAGCCCCTCTTAGGTTTTGTGGTGGTACTTGTTAGAAAAGGATTTCTTGGTCTTTAGTGCTGGTGTCTAAGAACGTCACATGATTGTGCAGGCTTCAGCTTGGACCCTCCAACCTGGCTGAGGTGATTTTTGGTTTTGAGAGAGTCGTGGGTTTTCTAGGTCAAAGATGACATTTGGGTCTTTCCTTTGTTAAACCTTTTATGTTTTTTCCTGTTTTTCCCCATCCCAAGCATTTTAGAAATCGAGTCCTTTTGAAGTAGTGGGATAGTAGGGTTAGGGTTAGGGAAGTAGTAGGGCCTGGGCTGCTCTGCCTGCTGCTAGTGGAGTCTTCACATCTTTCTCATCGTAGAGCTGGGGTCGGGGGCTGAGGGCAGAGTCTGGATGCAAAGGCTTCTTACCATCCATGTGGTCCCACAGACTTCCTCGATCCAAGGGGGTGGGAGTGGGGGCTAGACTGGAGGATGCTGTGGCTCCTATCCCGCCATAAGTCTGGGACCCAACAGTGACTCTGGGGTTCGTGCACACAGTGTTTTGCCAAGGAAGAAATCGCTCCATTCATAGCTGTTCACAGACCCATGTTGTATTTTATCCGTGACGTGATTTGATACTTGGCTCTCGGTCATGACCGAAGATTTTATGTGTGTTTTTTAAGCATGTTAATGTATTTGCTTACTAACACTTTGTCGAGCGTTTTGGCTTGTGTTAACCGTTAGCAAAGAGTTGTCTTTGTCAGGTTTTAGAGGGAGGGCCATATTTCCACATAAAGAAAACGAGGTGACATTCACCAAACCAACAGACCATGTACCTTGGAATGAATTGTTCTTGAAGGCTTGTAACAGTTCGCCCCGGAGCCCCTGGGACCAAGCTTCTGAACTTTCAGAAAGCATCTTCATTGCTGAAGATTGCATTCTGTCCTTTCTCATCTGAAACTGGGCATCCACAATGATCGGCATGGGTGTTCTCTCTCGAGATCCATGAACGAGAACGTGATCGCGAGATCGCGGAGCTGATTTGTAAACATAAAGAGGAGATGAAGCAACTCCGTGAGGGACTTCAGAGCAAGCACCAGCAAACAATGGAGGAGCTTCGGCAGCAACTGGGTGCCTTCCACGAAGCAGAGATGCAGCAGGCCCAGCTTCAGGCGCAGGTAGGGTCGGCCTGCCCTTGCTCCCGTCGAGCGCGGCTCTGACTAGTGGGGCTCCTGGGCAGGTAGCTGCCTCCTTAGTCCGGGACTCTGTAGGCTGTCTCCAGAGGGCCACCCAGGGGCTGGAGGCCGGGGGCCTTCTTCAGGGGCCACAGCATCTTCTTAATCCTCTACCTGAACAAGATGCCCCTATGGCCCACATCCAAGCAGTCTGCATCGAGCTTCCCCTTCCAGATGCCCCACCTGGCAGAGATAGTCCTTTACATGCCTTCCTTAGGTAGCTCCCACTGCTTTCCTGACATCGACCTCTAGTTTGCCTTGTGGCATCTTCTGTCCCCTTGTTCTTCACTTTGCCAGCAGGCATTGAGTAGAATAAATCTGGTTTCTTCCATGTATGTAACACACTCTTTTTCTGGTGTGATTTCACATCATTCCTTTCTTTTGGGCTCCAATTCTGCTTTTCCAGCTTCCTGTTTGATCTTTTGACCTGGATGTCCAGGAGCATCTCAGACTCATGGTCTTTCCCCACAACCCTCCCTCTTCAGGCAGGCACTCAACAAACTTTGCTGTTCTTTTGAGGGCATGTCTGGCATCTTCTCAGGCTCTCAGAGTCACCCCAACTCCTCTCCAGCTGTTGACAAATCTTGTCGTTTCAGCTTCTGCCACATATTGTGTGTTCCCTCACACAGATGTTTCTCCAGTGCAGACCTACCTCACCCGGTGCCTGGAACCCTTCTGTAGCCTTCCATTTGGTGTTTCTGCCTTGAGTCTCTCCCCTCTCCGGCCCAGGTCCTCCCTCAGGTCGCTGCCTAGGTCATCTCCTTGCTCAGAATGAAAGAGGGAATCCCCAGTTGGACTTCTCAGGCCCTTCCTGACCCAGCCTCCTCTGGCCTTGCCGGGCTTCTTACCCTTGACTCCCAGCCAGGGAGACAGACGTCTTTGCTGTTCTCAGAACACGATGTTCTGTCATGACTGTCCAGCCCTCTGCACTGGCTGCTGCCACCTAATTCCCTCCTCACCTTTACCTCTGAGTGTGCCTGTCTTCCTTCCAGACTTGGCCCCTGGCCAGCTCAGCCTCCCTTCTCCTCTGGGTGTGTTTTGTCTTTGTTTGTTGTCTCCCCTACTCTGCCTGGAGCCCCTCCAGGGCTGTGTGTGTGTGTGTGTGTGTTGGTGTGGGAGGGGTGTTGTGGGGGTGGGGAGGTGGGGGTTGGGGGGTGTGTGTGTTGGTGTGGAGGGTGGTATGTGTGATGTATGTGGTGGGGGGTGGGGTGAGGGGGTGGTATGTGTGATGGGGGGGTGTGTGGGAGTGGTGTGGTTTGTGGGGGTGGGGAAGGTGTGGGGTGTGTATGTGTGTGTGTGTGTGCGCCTGCCTGCCTCTCTCTCTGTCTCCCAGTGCTCAGCCAAGCGTCTGACACACAGGAATTACCCACAGCATGTTTGGTGTCTCGTTGATCATTCAAAGGCTCTGTGCTCTGGACAAACTGGCCTTTCCCTCTGCCACCCCTTTGTACTGGCTCTTCCTCCTCAAGGACACTCTCTTTCCTACCCACGTTTGCCCATGGGAATTCCCGGCTCCCATCCAGACTGAGTGTGGGCATCGCCTGAGGCCTTTCTTGTTGTTCTCATGCCTTGAATTCAAGGCCATGTGTTCTCGCCCCGTCCCTTCCCTTCCCCTCCCTCTCCCTTACCTGTGTGTGTATTGTTTCACCCTCCTCCCATCTTTCCACACCCTCCCTACCCCAGTTGAACATAAGCTCTTTGAGGCTGGATTTATCTTCACGTTGGTCTTGGTATCTCCAGTGTTTTGTTGTTGTTGGTCAGTGGTGTCCAACTCCTGGTGACCCCATGGACCACAGCACACCAGGCCCTTCTGACCTCCACTATCTCTCAGAGTCTATCCAAGCTCATGTCCATTGCTGCCATGATGCTTTCTATCCATCACATCCTCTGCCGTCCCCTTTTCTTTTTGCTGTCAGTCTTTGCCAATGTCAGGGTCTTTTCTAATTAATCTCGTCTGCTCGCTATGTGGCCAAACTGGTTAAGCTTCAGCTTCAGTATTTGATCTTCCAGTGAATAGGCAGGATTAATATCTTTAAGCATTGACTGATCTGACCTCCTTGCCGTCCAAGGGCCTCTTCAAAGTCTTCTCCAGTCCGGCAATTCCAAAGCATTGATTGTGCGCACTCAGCTTTCCTTAGAGTATTCAGGCCTAAGCCTTAAATTGAGTAAGGGCTTGTCCCTTGTTGACGTGAGGATATTATGTCATGGGACAGCAAGGCTCAAGACTGGCTGATGTAGACCTATGGATGTAAGCTCTAAGGAGAAGGAGGGTCTGGAAGGGGCTTATGAGAGAGGGAGCCCCTGGCCCAGAGTCTGGAGAGGGCAACCAAGGGGGCCAAGGCAGATCAACAGGGAGCTTCTAGAGACACAGCCCAGTTCCAGAGCAGAGGCCAAAGGGGACTGGTTGTCTACCCACTGTATCCTGGTTACATCACCTGGCCAAGGTTCCTTAGGAGCCTGGCATGTGCTCAGTGGTATGCGGCCCAGCCAGTCAGTAAGTGCCAGCTTTGGGCGAGGCTCTGTCAGCATGGAAGGTGTTGGAAAATGGTTAGTAGGGGAAGCCTGGAGACATCTCAGAGAGGGGAGAGCCACAGAGGAAGTGGCTCCAGCCCATAAGGAGGACTCTCTTTCTGAGAGGCTCACTCCACCATGCTGGGCCAGCAACAAGGTAGCTGCACATTTGGTCTACATTGGCTAATGCGTGCTTTCTGTCCCTCATAGACTCTCCACAGCCTGGAGCTGGAGGCTCTGCGCCTGAGCCTGAGTAATATGCACACAGCCCAGCTGGAGCTGACCCACGCAAACCTGCACAAGGAGAAGGAGACGGCCCTGGTGGAGCTCCGAGAGATGCTCAACGACAAGCGGGCGCAGGAGGTGGCGCTCGTCCAGAGCCGCCAACAGTTTGAGCTGGAGCATGTCAGGGAGCAGCATCGTAAGGAGAAGGAAGAGATGGCCTCAAAGTACCAGCAGGACCTAGGTACTGCGCCCTTTGCTGGCCTCCTGCCGGGAAGGGGCCCCAGCCCCTGCCCTGGAGGTGCCCAGTTGAGCGGGCAAGGCTAGCGCTCCAGTTTCCTCTCTGACCTGTCCAGGCCATGTAACCTGAGCCAACACTAGTGGGCAATAGGGACACAGGCAGCCTCCTTCCTGACCCCCATGAAGTCATAGCTCCAGGCACAGAAGGACCTGTCCTGCCTCCAGTGCTTCTCATATGGGATTGGTGTGTGCATGTGTGTTCCTAGCCAGGTTTTTCTGCTGCTTGGTTAGCTAGTCTCCCTTCTGGAAGGGAGAGACCCTTCCTAGACCTCGAAGCCCTGGAGACTGTGCTCCAAAGGACGGGTCTTCCTGTGTGTCTTCTCGGCTCCTCCTGGCTTGGCCCTGCTCCGGCTCAGCACACGCCCTGTGCCTTGAAGCTGCCTTCTTAAGACAGTGAGGAAGAGCTCAGGGGTGAGGGAAAGCCAGATGACCTCTGGGAGCCTCAGTTTCCTCATCTGCCCCATTGGGAGTCAGGACGGGGTGGCCTCTGAGCTCATGCTCAACCATGTCACTTCTTTGAATGTGGGAACTTTAGGGGAGCTAACTGTTGGCCTTCTTTGACAGCAGGATTGAACGTTAGCAGACACAATTTAACTCTTGATTCAGAGTTAGGGGCAGCAGGGAGCTTGGTCCGTAGAGCCCTGGGCCTGGAGTCTGGAAGACCTGAGTTCAAATTCAGCCCCAGACACTTACTAGCAGCTTGACTCTGGTCAAGTCCCTTCACCTCTGCTTGCCTCAGTTTCCTCAACTATAAGATGGGAATAATAACAGCACCTGCACCCAAGAGTCGTGAGTAAAGCGCTTGGCACCATGCCTGGCACACAGTGGGTGCTCCAGATGCTTGTACCCTTCCTTTCCATTCCCTTCAGGGTCATCATTATAAGCCTGAGCTGTACCACTCAGCTGGAATGCAGCAGTGCCTGCCCCAATCAGCCACGGCCTCTCCACATGGCCTCTTAGCACCGTTCCTTGTGATGGTGGGGACCATAGTTGCGGGAGGAGCAGGGTCCGGGCCAGCTCACAGTCCCAGCTGTCCTTGGGGGGGTCTTCTCTCCGGGTGTGAGGCTTCTTCTCAGAATGCCGACCCTCGGCCAGCCACAGTGTCTCTGCTTTTCCCTGCCTCCTGCACTAGAGCCCCTTAAAAGATTCGGTGTGGTCTGCTCTAGGTGTGCTGAGTGTCCCTCATGTTTTGAGTTTCTTTTTGGGTTAGGCTTACAGTTTCATCTTTGTAGAGTATGCCTAATGAAGTAGCTTCCCTCAGACTTGCTCATCACCTTAGAGATCAGTCCAGGACCTGTCCAGGGTCACACAGCTTGTGTCTGTGTGTGTGTGTGTGTGTGTGTGTGTGTGTGCGTGTGCGCGCGCGCACAGAGAGATAGGAGAAGGGAAGAAGGAGAGAGAGAGAAACAGACAGACAGACACACAGGGGGGAGAGGGCCAAGACAGAAGGTACCCTGGGCCTGTGGGAAGTTGGTGGACAGGAAGGTGCTTGACCCTTGGGGGGTATGCTCTACAAGAATCTGGCTTGGACAGAGTGTTCAGGTGCTGGTGCTGCCACTGTGTGATGATGAGTCGCTTTCTCCCGTGCCCTGGTGGCCAGATGAAAGGACATCTTCTTGTGTTTCCCTACCCTGCAGCTGGCGTAGAGCAGCTGGGCTCTAGTCGATTGTCTGCAGCTAACTTTGGGGAAGTGTCTTTTCCCTCCTTTGAGAAGCGAGGGCGTGGGACCAGCCCCGGTTCTCAGCCCTTTTGGTCTCAAGACTCCTTTCCACTCTTGAAGATGAGCTCCTGTGGGTTACATATATTAATATTTTCTTGAATCAAAATCAAACTGCCTTAGTATTATTTATTATGAGCCCACAGGGGACCTGCTGGGGTCCCCGCATTGTTGCACTTGGAGAAGAGCCAGACTGGGCTACCCCCGGGTTCATCCTGTCGGGTGTCTCTCAGACTGGGTGACAGCAGTGCCCCTGGCCCTGTTCCCTGTGTTTGGGGGCCATTGCCTGGCCTTGGCTCTCACGGCCCCTTCATTGGAGCTCACAGCCCACTCTGGGGCTGGGTAGGAGGTCCAGGGAGGCCCAGCCTTAGGTAGAGCAAAGGAGGCTGGGTATGTTTGCTTGAAAGTCTTTGTTAAAGGAATTCTCCCTGCACTTAAGCTCTGACAGTCTGTGGGTTTGTTTGCAAAGGGTTTCTTCATCCTGTGCCTATGCTGACATGATCAGGCAGAGTGGGCAAAGGCAGGCTTGGGTTGTGCGCTGTTCCTTTGCAGACCAGGGTGCTTTTGGTCACTGAGGCTTCTGGAAAGGGCACCAGGCCTGGTGGTTACTGTTGGCTTCTCTCAGGGTTGGCAGAAATGGCTTTGCAGGGTCTTGGGCCCAGTTAGCATCAATTGCAATAAGCCAACATTCCTTTGTTGCTGTCCCAGCCCTAGCTGCATGGCATCCCCATTTGTTCTGGCGTTTCTTCCTGCAGAACATTTTTCACATCTCTTCCCTGTTCCCATACCCGCCCCTCTCTCCTGGGGAGCGCTGCAGTACTTGCTAACTGGGCTCCCTTCCTCCCCCTGTTCTCCACCTTTCTTTTTTTTTTTAATTTTTGTTATTATTTTTAGATTGCAACAAACAGTTCTACATAATTTTGGGTTCCAGATTTTCTTCCCTCCCTCCCCACCTTCCTCCCCAAGAAGGCATGGAGTCCCATATAACTTCCAGGTATAACTAGGCATTGAATTAATTTATACATTTTCTCATGACTCATGAGAAAGACGAAACAGAATAATACAAAAAAAAGAACCCAACAACAAATACAAAAGAGAGAAGAAAAAAAAAAGTGGAGGGGAAAAAAGGTGAGAATGAAGTGTGCCTCGATTTGCATTCATACTTCATAGTTCTTTCTCTGGATGTAGATAGCCCTCTCCATCGTGAGTCCTTTGGAGCTGT
>CM053627.1:7918763-7938110 GCA_028646595.1 Phalanger gymnotis | reverse complement strand
ACTTCTCAATTGGGGAATGACTTGTATTCCTAAATATTTGGTTCAGTTCCCTGTATATTTTGGAAATGAGGCCTTTATCAGAGGCACTAGTTGTAAAGATTTTCTCCCAATTTTCTGCCTCCCTCCTAATCTTTGTTGCATTGGTCTCCACCTTTCTTAATGCTGCCAGAGGAAGCTGTCTGGGAGGCCAACTCTTAAACAGGGTGTTTCATCCCCGATGTGGGGAGACCCCCCCAGGATCTCCTTCCAGCCACCCTCACAGTATTACTCTTGCCTCATTTCACGTTTTCAGCATCCAGCCTGAATTTGCCCTCCCTGTGGGACTGGCAGGAATGACGTCTGTCCCTTGTTCACATACTTTGCAGGCCAGCCATGGCCAAGTCCTTCCCTTGCACTTTAGGACCTGGCCCATCCTGGCAACTCTCTTCCTCTCTTTCTGGAAGGCCCACCCACAGGCTATGCCTCCCATAGCCGAGCAATGGGAGGGAAGCAGGCCGCAGACTGAGAAAGTCTGATGTATGGGGTTGTTGAGAAGCTCATTTGCGTTCACAGTTGACTCTTTTTTTTTTATTTCAGCTGACTTGGAAAAGAAGCTGGCATTAGAAATGGAGGCACACGCGCAGACGTTGGAGGTACTCTTTCCTGCCTTTGTTTGCTTTTTGTCGGGAGTGGCATGCAGTCCCGGGGTCCTGGACCACCCAGCTTGGGTTTTGTGTGCACACACCTGATAACCATAAGGCTTGTATGTATTTCTTTCTCTCTCTCTCCAGTAGGGATCGCTGTGATCTTGACTTGTGGAGGGTGGGGGTGGTGAGAGGTGTCAGGCCCTTTGCCAGCCCTGGAGGGCTCCGTGATTGTCCCCCCACTGGTGTCCCGCTCCTCTCCCCACTTTCCCTGGCCCTCCCTACCTACCTCCCATCTGCACGTCCTCTAGAGGGGCCTGTGGTCTGTGCTTAATGTTTGCCAGACACTCAAGGGAGACTGGGAGTTGGAGAGGGGCACATGCTTAAGAAGGTTAGAGGAAGAGCTGGCTGAAAAACATCAGGCAGAAGTGGACAATGTGCGTGAGGCTCTGAGGGCCCAACTGGCTGACCAGAAGGCCGAGCTGGAGAAGATGGGCCACGACAAGGCCCAGGCTGAAGGTAGGTCTCTGCATGGGGCAGAGTGTGTGTGTGTGTGTGTGTGGGGGGGAATCAGTGAGTGGGGGGGACGACAGTAAGGCAGCAAGGCAAGGTGTGGTGGGGGGGGGTGCAGCAAGGCGAGGCATAGCAGGGGGTGGCAAAGCGTGGCAGGGGGGCGGGGTGGGGTGACAAGGCAGCAAGGTGAGGTGCGGAGGCTCCAGCTCATTCCCACTGGGCCTGAATGCTTTTTGATCCAGAAGGAAAAAAGTCTGTGTGTGTAGGCGGCGCCACAGTGGAGAGTGTGGCCAGGAAGACCTGAGCTCCTCTCCCTCCTGTGGCACCCTAGCCAAGTCACTCAGCCTCTGTCTGCCTCCGGGGTGCTCTCGTGGGGTTTAACACTTAGCCCAGTGTGCCTTGTTTTCCCCTTCCATTCCCTTTCCTTTTTTTTAAATTCAATTTAAAATTTAAATTCCCTTCCCTTTTAATCTTTTGATATATTAGACTTTTGCCCTCAGTAAGAAAATGCCCTTGGCATGTTGCCATCAGAAGAGCATCATTTCTTCATGGATGAGAGGGAGCAGGGGTGGGGAGCCTGTGGCCTCCAGGCAACATGTAGCCTTCAGCCAGCCGCCTGGGGCCTACGTGCTGAGCTGGGCCTTGACAAAGGGCATCCCTGTGGCTGCTTATCTTGCAGCTGCTCTCAGAAACGCGCAGGCCCAGCACCATGTGGCACTGCAGGATCTTCGCCAGGAGTTACAGCTTCAGCACGACCAGTACTTAGAAGACATGAATCTGAAATTCAGAGAAAAGCAGCAGGAGGTGGGTGCCTAGGTGCAGCTTTCAGATGGTCTTTGGTCAACAGCACGGAGAGACTTTGGAATTGCCTTGGTGGGGGGTTACTTCACGTCTTGTCCTTAGGGACAGTGTCGTCACTTATAATGTCAAAAGCGCATTTAGGGTCTTTTGTTTTGTTGGGGAAGAGTGGTTTCTGGAGTCCTCGTGGAATTCCTGGTGTGAAAGCTCCCTCCACTGAGGTGAGCAGCAGCTCCCCTGGCTCCTGGCACCTTGGGGCCTTGGGCCCATTCTTAGCCCAGTGACTAGCCTGCTGTCCTAAAGCCGTGAGCCCGAGGTTCTCTGGGGAATGTCCACACTGGCCCTTTCCCCCGTCTGTACTTGTGATAACAGCTCGGGGGTATGTGTGCGTGTGTGTGTCCATGTGTGCATGCATGTGCATGCGTGTCGTGCGTGCATGTGCATGTGTTGTGCTGTACATTCTGTGGCAGGAGCTCCTTGTTTTCTCTCCTCTGAGGGCCCCATCATGGCCCCAGTGGCTGTTGGTACCCATTTGTAGTTGTGGAAGTTCATGCTTAGAGCGGGCCTGGCACTTGCCTGCCAGGTCACTGCCTGTAGGCATCTCTCTGAGCTGCTCCCTGGAGTCATAGGCAGTGTCGGCGCCTCACGCCCAGGCTGCCTGAGCCTCTGGTGTGTTTGCCTGCGTCCCTGTGTTTGAAACCTGTCCTTGAGTCAGTAGCGCTGACGTGACTTACCCAGTGGAGGCCCCAATGTTCTGCCTGATGGCTGTCCCCCTTCTGTGCAGCTGGACACTCTCCAAGCCTCCTATGAAGAACTCCAGGCTCAGTCTCGAGAAGAAATCCAGCAGCTGTGGTCTCAGCTCGACTCCACACGAGCCAATCGACAAGAGTTGAACGGTAGGTTTGTATTGATGCAGTCAGCCAGAGCTGCTCCCCGTGTGTGCCAGGCACTGTGCTAAGTGTCGAACAGCCCCTGCCCTCAAAAAGCTTGCCTTCCTTCAGAGGAAATAATGGACAGTGTGGGGGACTCCTTCTGTCGACGTAGGTCGCCCCTTCCTCTGTCATGCAGAGTCATCAGAACCTTGAGAGGATAAGTGAGTTAGTGCCCAGGGTCACATGGCCAGGCAGGGTCAGAAGCAGGACGGGAGCTCAGGCCTTCCTGGCTCTCCACTCACTGCCCTGCCAGCACTCTGGTTATTGATAAGTGTATCCAGAAGAAATAGAGGGCGGCTGGGCGGGGCCCTGGTGCAGAAGAGGCCTCTGCCTCCTGGGCGTGTGGGGAGCCGATGGACTGTGGATCATGGCGGGAAGAAGCGAGGAGCTCCGTGTGACGGGAAGTGGCCTCCCTGCGGAGGGCTAGGGGGTCAGGTTGTGCTGGCTTGTCCCGGGGACAGCTCCCTTAAAGAGTCCTCGGCAGGCCAGGCCATGTCATATTCCCCGCTGAGAGGGAGCTCCCAAGTCCTGAGATTCCAGGCACTTCTCAAAGCTTGATTCCTCCCTAGGGGTAGAATTTTGGAGTTACTAGCAGGACATCGAGAATTGGGTAATGTAACATCTTGTTACATCAGTGCTTAATAGAGCAAGGATGATGGAGTTCCTGCCCCTTCCAGCAAATCAAACAGAAAACTAGGAAACAGGCGCCATTGGGGATTGGCCGAGGGTCATTGTTCTTACATGTAAGTGTGTGCATGCACGCACTTGTGCACGCTCACCCATCCATATGTGCGTGCGTATGTGTATGACGGTTTTTGTCCTTATTTTAGTCAGCCGTTAGTCAACAAACGTTTATTAAGCACCTACCGTGTGCCAAACACTGTGCCAATCCTAGAGATACAAAAAAAGGCAAAAGAGGAGCCTCACAGTCTGATGAGGGAGACAATGTGCCAACAGGTCCTCCCCAACGAGATATTTACTGCCTACCTTGGGCAAGGTCAGCAGAGAGAAACCACTGGCATAGAAGGGGGTCTTATAGAAGGTAGGGTCTCAGTTGAGGCTTGAAGGAAGCCAGGGGTCTCAGTGAGCAGAGTGGAGGAGGGAGAGCATTCCAGACCTGGGGGCGGCCAAAGACAACACCCAGAGTGGAGGGATGGAGGGTCATGGGGCATCTGGGAGGCCAGGGACCTGGGATCTGAGAGAGCGTGTTGGGGAGAAGCCTAGAAAGGGAGGAAGAGGCTGCGTTATGAGGAGCTCTGAATGGCAAACGGCATCTTTTAGTTGCTCCTAAAGGCCATAGGGAGACGTTGCAGTTTATTGAGTTGGGGGAGTGACATGGTCAGACCTGTGATTCAGGGAGATCCCTTCTGTGGCTAAGTGGAGGGAGGATGGATGGGGGCAGGCAGACCTCCCAGCAGCTATGGCAGCAGTCCAGGTGTGAGGAGATGGGGGTCTGCACCAGGGTGGGGGCAGGGGTAGAGGAAAGGAGGGAGTGTACTCAGGAGGGGTCGAAGAGGTGACATCAGCAGGTTTAGGCACCAATATTGAATGTGGGGGGCGGGGGTCACAGAAATGGAGAAGTGAGATAGACTTGTAGAGACTGGGAAGAGAGTGGTGCCCAGCACAGTAGTAGGGAAGGATGTCTACTAGACATCCAGCTTGAGGTATCTGATGGGAAGTTGGAGATGAGACATTGGAGGTCAGTAGAGAGGCTGGAGAAGGAGCGTGGATTGGGAATCATCAGCCTGTTGTGTCTGATTCTCCATGACCCCATTTGGAGTTTTCTTGGCGGAGACGCTGGAGTCCTTTGCCATTTCCTCCTCCAGCTTGTTTTACAGATGAAGAAACTCAAGCAAACAGGGCAAAGTGTCTGAGGCCAGATTTGAACTCGGGTCTTCCTAACTGCAGGCCTGGCCCTCTGTCTGCAGCACCACCCATTACCTTAATGGTCATTAATTCCATAGGAGCTGATGACATCACCAAGTGAAGTTGTACAGAGATAGAAGAGGGCCTGGACAGAAACTTAGGGATCCTGGAGGTCAACAGGCATAACCTAGATAAAAACGGAATGAAAGAGACTAAGAAGGAACGGTGGGACCAGTGGGAGGAACACCCGGAGAGAGAGGGTGATGACAGTGTCCCAAGGATGAGAATGGAGAAAGGCCATTGGATTCAGTGGGAATTGGCGGGTAGCGCATGTTAGCCTGTGGGGAAGAGATGGCTGGTTCACCTTGACCCAAATCCCAGCGTCCGCAGGCCCCACTGTGGGCAGGTGCATCCAGCAAGGCCGATGAGCTCCGTCAGGCCGCGTGCCACCTTCAGAGCACTTCTCAGTGGGTAGTTGAAGTGAAGATGGCTTCAGGGTGGCCTGGGCAGTATTGGGGTGAGAATTCTCTTCTTGGCGTTTGGTGATGCTGGCCCTCACGCCACGGTCTCCACCTCATTGTCCTCCAGAAGGATTGGTTCTGGGAGGCCACTGGCTGCATGCTTTTGATTTCCAATGACGGGAGGCCTTTTCCCCCATTACAGAGCTCAAGGAGCAACTTCTGGCTCGAGCGTCCCACGTGGAGCAAATAGAGCATCTCAAGCATGACTTTGAGCAGCAGCAGCAGCGGAGGAGGGGCGAGCACGAGAGCGAGCTGGAGCAGCTGCGCCTTTATTTTGAGCAGAAGCTTCGGGACGCCGAGGAGAGTTACCGAGAAGACTTGCATCTACTCCATCAGCGGCTGCAGGAGGTCCAGGAGGACTCCTTCCTCGACTCGGCGGATGTCAGGTAAAACGAGGCAGTCTGGGCGCTCCTCAAGCAGGGAAGGGGGCCCAACATGACGAGATGGGTTGGTTTCTCCAGCCTGGCCCAGCATCCGTGTTTCCCAGTCTGAGTTTTTTCTGGCACTTTGGGGTCTCGAAAGGATGAAAGACTACTCCTGACCACACCCGGCCATGCCCATTTTGGTCTAATGGTGGGATGGCCCCACTGGTGGCCTTTGCACCTCAGCTTCTAGCTCTAGGCCCCTTGGGAGCCTCACCTGGGCAGGTTTCTCAGGGAGATTTCCATTTTCTTCTGATTCTCCTGTTGCCAGGAGTCACAGAAAATGCCAACTCCTTGTCCTTCCTCTTCCCTCAAATTGGTAAGGAAAGAGTTCTCCCGGAAATAGGGAGTTGAGTTTTTCTGCTGTCTTGAAGATGTTGCTCCTTCATTCCTTTGAGCAGAGAGGGCCAGGGGACTGGCCAGCAAGTTGCCCCACCTGGGGTGCCAGAGGCCTGGTGCTTCATTCCTCTCTCCTGTTGTAGTTGGTCCATTGGGTTTGTGGAAGAGGCTTCTGAAGTGGAAAGGAAAGCCCACCTGGAGCAGCTGATGCTTCAGCTGGAGCAGCACAAGGTGAGCATGTGCCCTGAGGGATGTGACCTCTGACCCCAGCCTCTTTGTGGGCACCAGGTGCCAGGGGCGAGGCATGGGTCCTGGAAGGACTTGGCAGTCTGTGAGTCTGGAGGGAGGAGGATGCTTGGGGCTGGGTCCAGCCACATGAGCAGCAAGCCTTCTGGGATTGAACTTGCCAGGAGCTCGGAGACTGCTTGTCCCTCATGGGGAAAGGTTTGCTGTTTCCCTGGATGTTCCTCACAGAGGCTGACTAAGCGTGGCACTGGGGCGGGGAGGCTTTGACGTGGGGGGAGGCTTTTTCCCCCCTTGCCCAGTCATTAACCTTTCAGGTGGGTACGTGCTTTTTTTTCCACGTGACTGGGGCTAGCTGGGATTCTGCTGGTGGAAGGTGTGCTCGGCAGGGCCTTTCCCAAGCCCTCCTCCCACATCTGGCAGCGGGTTGGAGGTGGGATGGCAGTGGGATGGCATTGGGGTGACAATGAAATGGAGGTGGGATGGCATTGGGATGGCGTCATGACTGCCCTCAAGGGCAAGGCTTATTTCATTTTGGTGTCTGTATCCCCAGCCCAGTCTGGGCCCAGAGTAGAGGCTTATTTCCTTTTTTAATAATATTTTTCCCCCAATTACATGTTACAACAAATTTTAACACTTTTTAAAAAGTTTTGAATTCCAAATTCTGCCTCTTCCTCCTCTCCAAGCAGGCTGGTATAAGGTACACATGTGCAATCATGTGAAGCATTTCCATGTCATTCATTTGGTATAAGAAGAAAGTAAAAAATAGTTGGCTTAAGTCTGTATTCAGATACCTCCGTTCTTTCTCTGGAGGCGGATGGCGTGTTTCATCCTGAGTTCTTTGAGACTGTAGTAGAGGCTTATTTAGTTAGTGCTTTGGAGGAGCCAGGTGGTGCAGCGGTGAGCGCTGGACCTGGTATGGGCTCACATCCAACTTCATTTATTCTCTGTGTGATCCTGGGCTGGTCGTTCAACCTTCCTGCCCCTGTTTCCTCATCTGTAGAGTGGGGATAATCGCATCTACCTTATTCTCCCAGTCATGGGGTAAAATGAGGTCATATTTGTAGAACCCTTTGCAAACCTTAAGGTGCTCTATAAATGCACACTGTTTCCCTTTTGTTATCATCATTGATGTAAAATGTATACGTTGTTCATGAATCAGATGAGACAGGAGCCCGCCTCCCCCCACCCCAAATGGCTGTGAGAAATGTAAAATGCCCGGTGCCTACACCACTTGACTCTTCCTGTGGTCCTGATGAGGCCTGTGATCTTGGGCACATGCCTGACCCTGAGAAGCTGCAGTTTGCTCCTTCGTAAAGCAAGTGGTGGCTCTCACCCCAGTCTCTGCCTCTCATGGGTTGCCTAGTGGACGACACCCTGAGAACCCTAAAGGCTCTGGCAAGAGCTGTCTTTTCCTAGTCAGGTTCTCCAGGACAGGGACTTGTCCTGATTCTCAGGCCAAGGCCGAGATAAGCTCAGTGTGTAGCTAAGAAAACCAGGTTTTACTAGGTTTGGAGAAGAGAGAGCTGGGTGTTAGCAGCAGAGTTAGCCATGGTGGTGACAGAGAAGGTAAGGCCCGGATACAGTGAGCACCTCGTCTGTCTTAAGGAGAATTGGGAGTTTGGTTTGGAGCTCTACTCCATCAGAGGCTCAAAGCCTGAGTGCAGGCATCCCTCCCTGTGTTCGAAGAGGGGTGTTTCCCTCTTCCCTGAAATTGTGCCGACTCTTGGTGGGTACACATTAGTTACCCTAACTTAATGTGATGTTCTGGAGTTTAAATGAGGATGAGCTAAAAGAAGGTTGGCCCCTGGCTCATGGGGATGGTCTCAGGACTTTGGGAGACCCTGCTGATACTGTGGGGATTGTGTTAGCCCTGCTGGGTCCTTGGCCCCATGCTGGCCTCCGGAATAGTGCCTTAGTGCAGGGCGGAGCCTCGGAGGGGACACAGAGAAGGCCAGCTCTTGACTCCAGTGCTCTTGTCTTCTGTAGGAGGGGATAGCACATTTGAGGCTACAGCTTGAAGAGAAACACAGGGATGAATTGGACGCATTAAAGGCTTCTTTGGAGACTCATCACAAGGAGAAGTTCGTGGCAGAGATGGAAAGGGAAAAGTGCCAGCACCGTCTCGACCTTGAAGAGCTGCGTGCCAACCTCACAGAGGAGCACAGGAAAGGTAGTATTGGGCCCTTTAACTGTGGCCAGGCAGAAGGGAGTTGTTGCCACTGTCACTCATCTTTAGCCAGCATTTTTAAGTGACGAGTAGATAACAAAAAGAAAGGGGAGATGACGTGGAAAAATCCCTGCCGGTCTGAGCCTGGCCCTAAAGCACAAAACATCCCACCTGTGGGAGAATCTAGGTTCTTGTCTTCCCTGGCCCAGCAATTTGGAGACAGTTTTTGAGGAATTGAGGACACGTCATCGCGATATAGAAGCAGCCCCGATCCCGTTCAGTGGGGCCAGTCTAGTCTGGTCTAGTCTCATTCAGGCTAATCTAACTCAACCCAGGCCAGTCCAGCCTAGTATGGCATAGTCCGGTCCACTCGGGTCCAGTCTCATTCAGTCTGATGTGGTCTAGTTCAGGTGGTCCAAGCCAGCCCAGTCTAGGCCGTTCCAAGCCAGTCCAGTCTAGGCCGTTCCAAGCCAGCCCAGTCTAGGCCGTTCCAAGCCAGTCCAGTCTAGGCTGTTCCAAGCCAGTCCAGTCTAGGCCACCAGTCAAGTCTAGGCCGTTCCAAGCCAGTCCAGTCTAGGCTGTTCTAGTTCAGTCCAGTCTAGGCCATCAGTCAAGTCTAGGCCGTTCCAAGCCAAGCCAGTCCAGTCTAGGCCATTCTAAGCCAAGTCAGTCCAGCGTAGGCCGTTCCAAGCCAGCCCAGTCTAGGCTGTTCCAAGCCAGCCCAGTCTAGGTCATGCCAAGCCAGCCCAGTCTAGGCCATTCCAATTCAGTCCAGTCTAGGCCATTCCAAGCCAAGCCAGTCCAGTCCAGGCCGTTCCAATTCAGTCCAGTCTAGGCCATTCCAATTCAGTCCAGTCTAGGCCACCAGTCTAGTCTAGTCTCATTCAGGCTAATCTAGCCCAACCCAGGCCATTCCAGCCTAGTATGGTGTAGTCCGGTCCACTCGGGTCCAGTCTCATTCAGTCTGATGTGGTCTAGTTCAGGTGGTCCAAGCCAGCCCAGGCTAGGCCGTTCCAATTCAGTCAAGTCTAGGCCGTTCCAAGCCAACCCAGTCTAGGTCGTTCCAATCCAGCCCAGTCTAGGCCGTTCCAAGCCAGTCCAGTCTAGACTGTTGCAAGCCAAGCCAGTCCAGTCTAGGCCTCCAGTCCAGTCTAGGCCATTCCAAGCCAGTCCAGTCTATTCTAATGAAATCTGGCTCAATTTAGTTTGATTTGGCCCAATTCAGTCCCGTCCAACAAATTGACATTAACCGTACTACATGTAAGGCGCTGTGTTAGCTGGGTATAGAAAGTTTTCTGAAGACAAGAGTCCTTGATCTCAGGTAGCTGACTTTTGTTCCTGGGGTGGCTGGGGGATGATGTGCACCCTTAGAAGTTTTAGTCAAGATAGGGTTTGGTCAGGGAGGGAACAAATGCCTGGAGGCCGGCAGGGAAGGCTTCCCGGAAGAGGGAATACTGTACTGAGCCTTGGGGGAAGAGAAGATTCCCGAAGGTATCCATAAGGGGGGGTGAGGGTGCAAGGATCCCAAGCCTAAAAAACCCCAATTCCAACCAGATGACTGTTACTACCAAGCCCCTATTTGGGTCCCTCCACTGGGCCTGCTCCTTTGGGCTCCTTGAACAGCTGCCCTGCATAGCCCAGCCACAACCGTCCGTCTCGGGTTTCTTGCAGAAATTATCAAGGTGAGACTACAGTGTGCTCAGGATGCTGCCTGCCAGGTGGAAGCAGAGGTGGCAGAGAGGGTCTCATTGGGCCTGGAAGATGACAGAGCTAGAGCGGCCCAGCTGCAGGCCAAGGAAAGCCTTATTTTGCAACTCACCGAAGAAGTTGGCCTTGCAAGGACAGAAAATGCTGAACTGCAGGAGAAACTGCTGCGTGAGATCTGTCTGAAGGAGGAGGCCGAGAAAGTGAGTCTCGGTGGCTGGCTCTGGCCTGTTTGGGTGCTTGAGGGATGATGGGAGACTTGCCCATCCAGTCCTAGCCCCACGTACCTCAGAGTGCTCACTTCTCACTTGGAGCCTGAGGATTGTCATTTTTGCCCAGCTTTTCTTGGGGCTGGGACCCGTGAGAGTGTAAGGGGCAGGCAGGGTGCTGAGTGGGCTCCCTTTGGGAGAGGCCTACACTTTGATCCTGGCTCCAGGCCCAACTCAGGAGGGAGCCTTGGTCAAGCCCCTGGGACACTCTGAACTTCTGGGACTAAGGCTCCTTGCCTTCTGTTCTCCTGGGTTTATGGTGAGGACAGTGCTAGTTTCAGAACCCCAGCCTGGCCCAGAGCTGCTTTGTATCCCTTCCTTCTTTTTATCCCTAGCCTAGGGGCCTGGCAGGCCCCCGCTTGGGTCACATTTTGTCTCAGGATACACTAGGATCTTCACCCCGGCTCTCCTTCCCTCCCTTCAGAACCCCAGCCTTGTCACAGGTTTTGTGTAGTAAATGACAGGTGGTCCTCGCCCCAGTGGCACTGACAGGATGGAAGCAGAGATGACAGCTCAGTCACACTTAGAAGGCACCCTAGGAGGGAGAGGGTCACAGTGTGGTCAGTGTGGGAGAAAGGTGAGGCAGCCCTCCAGGGCTGGGCATGGGTGTGAGGGCTCTGGAAGAGTGGGCTGGGCTACGGGAGGCAGGAGCAGAACAGCCTGTTGGGCCTGACTGTGGCCCATGCACAGCAGGTGCCAGAGCTTCACCTCACCATCCACAGATGGTACTCCCGGAGAGCCGAGGATAGGGGTGAGCATAGGGGATTACTCTTTGTGTGTTGCCGGCAGCCTCTTCCCCCCAGTCGAGGTCAAGGTGGTGTGAGCTTTTTGGGCTACTGCATCACCCTCTTGACAGACTTGCTATCCTGTAAAAAGCCCATCTCCTTTTCAGAAAATCTGCCATCTGTCTTCTGCTGTTTTATATTGGTGGAGCTGATTTTTGGTACCCAAGGCGAGACTGGCCGTTTTTAGAAAACTGTATTAAATTTACCTTATTTGAGTCAGCCCAGCTCCTTAAGCTGTCTGGATCCTTTGGGAACCATGACTGTTGACCAGTGTGCTTGTTGTTCCTCTCAGGTCAGTGTCTTCTCCCAGTTTGTTGAGCTTACCCTGCCAATGGTGTCACCCGAGACATGAATAAAAGCATTAAAAGGCCCCAGTGCCAAATGCACACTCCTCCAGCGACTTCCTTGGCACCCTCCTATTTGGTCCAGGAAGCCACAAATGTGGCTTTTGATTGACGCTCCCTTTCTGGGGATGATGTTCCTAACGGGGACGCTCATCCCAGAGCTAGGAGGAGCTGAAGAAGGCTGAGGTGGGCTGGGTCAGGCCCCAGGGAGGCTGGAGCGTTTGATGCTTAAAAAGTTTCAAAAGACATTATTTCTGGGTGATGTAATCATTTCATTAATTAGGCCAGCAGGTTATTAATACAAGGATGGTCCAAGACCCCTCGTGGGGGTGGGGTCAGTATAAATGCCCTTTGAAGAGGAGGTGTTCCTGAGGGGTGGCAAGCAACTCAGATTGGTTAACACAAAGATGGGTGTGGGCTATATTCAAATGAAGGTCTTGGGATCCATCACTTAGTTTGTTCAAATCTCGGTCAGAGAGACATCAGTTTCCTTATCACCTGTCTTGATAGAAGGGAGAATCAGCCTTTCCCAGGCCTGTGTGAGCAAACATAAGGAGCAGGATTCCAGCCATCAGCCCAAACTGAGTCTCTTTTACTATCTGATTGGAGCTTGGCCTGGGAGATCTCTAAGAGAGATTTCTGGCACTGGTTGGTTTCTGGATGAGGAAGTAGAAAAGGGGAAAAACCTTGGTCCTAATATAATAATTAGTTATTAAATATAAGAGAGCCATATTCCTTTCTCACAAGCATGGGCTCCCAGAATCCTTTCCTAACAGGTTTGATTACTCTCTTTGCAGATGAGATGTCATCTTGTTGAAGACCACCAGAAAGAAATCAAGAAGATGAGGGAAGAGATTCAGCAGATGATCCTCAAACACAAGGACAAGGAGGAAGACTGGCAAGGCCGAAGCAGGGATCTTAGCAGGCATGCTGAAGAGAGGCTGGCCGCGCTGGCCCGGGAGCTGAACAGCAAGGCCGAGCGGGAGCAGCAGGCCCTGAGGGAGGCGTTTGACCTCCGTGTCACGGAGATGGAGCAGCTTCGAGACCAGCAGGCTGCTGACATCTCGAGGCTGGAGCAGTCCCTGAGACAACGGGATGAGAGCTGGGCCCAGGAGGAGGCCGCCTGGCAGGCGCGGGCTGCTCAGGACCTGGAGGCGGCCAAGGCCCAGATGGCCAGAGAGCTCGAAGAACAGAAAGAAATGACGCAGAAACTCAATGAAAGACAAGATGCTTTCTTCCGGGAGGTGCAGGAGAAACATGCCAGTGAGCTCCAGATGCAGAGTCAAGAGCTTCAGGACAGGCAGAGACAGCAGACTGAGTCCCTGACCACTAAACTGCAGACCCAGCATCGTGAGGATGTGGACGCCCTCAGGGCTTCCTTACAGAGCCAGCATCAGGCCCAGCTGGATGCCCGGGTGGCCCAGCTGCAGACCCAGCATCGTGAGGAGGTGGAGGCCCTCGGGGCTTCCTTACAGAGCCAGCACCAGGCTCAGCTGGATGCCCGGGTGGCTGAGCTGCAGACCCAGCATCGTGAGGAGGTGGAGGCCCTCAGGGCTTCCTTACGGAGCCAGCACCAGGCTCAGCTGGATGCCCGGGTGGCCCAGCTGCAGACCCAGCACGCTGCAGAAATTAGTGAGCTGGAAGCCAAACACTTGTCGAATCTGGATTCTTTGGAGTCCTGTTACCTGTCTGAGATTCAGACTCTCCAGGAAGAGCACAGCCACGCTCTGGAAGGGCTGCAGGTGAAACTTGCAGAGCAGCTGCGGGCCAAGGATGCTGACCACCAGGTGCTATTGGCTCAGGAGACTGAGAAGCAGCAGCGAGAGCTGCAGTTGGCCCAGGAAAGCCTCAAAATTGAGATGACCACTAACCATATTGAGAAGCTGAAAGCTTTGGCCGTGGAGCTGCAAGATGCCCATCAGGTAAGTGTTTGCCTGGGGAGGGGGCCCGCGGGCACTGCCAGGCTCAAGTCTCAGGCTGCCTCGTTAGCTGCGCCCAGCCTGCGGAATGGCTCGCTGAATACCTGCTAGTTATCCCGAGATGGATCGGAGCAGCGCAGGGAGCCTGTGGCTGCACATTTGTTATGGCAACCTGGCCTTACTTACAGTCAACTTTTTATGAGGAGAAAGGAATTTAATTTTGTCACATCAGGCTGGGCGAATGAGTAGTTGTGGGCCTAGAAAATCAGGGGCCTGAGTTTAAGGGTCAAAGCAGCCTGTTCTTCGGCGAGATATTGGATCCAAACGTGAGCATCTCTTAGCTGGTGTGTACTCAGGCTGCTTCGTCCCTAAGGCTGGGGGTGGGTCATCCGGGCATTACACTGGCAGGGACAGAAAAGAAAAATCCCGAAGCCTGCAGCGAAGCGGTGCTGTACTCATTTAGAGAGAGGCTAGACTTCCATTTTCTCCCTCCCTAATTCTGTTTGTCCTACTCAACTTCAGTTAGTGATTAAAGGTGGAAGAAAACATTTTAGAAAGCTCCTACATTGAGGCCATGCTTGGAACCTTCCCCAAGGGAGCCCCTGGAAGCAGTCTGCAGCAATATTCAGGAGTAGGGGTGGTTTGGCTTTTAATTGTTTAAAACAGAAGCTATTGACAAGGAAGTTGGAATCCTTCGCGTGTTCTCCAATTCCCCTGGGCAGTCTAGTGTCTTGTTGCTAGGATGAAATGCCCCAGCAGATGGTTCTGAGTTTTACTCTCCTTGACTACGGACTCCTGGGAGATGCTCTGACCACATCCCTTTTTCTACCAGGGCCCTGACAAGCACTGGATGTGAGTCTGGACTTGAAGCCTTTTTAATGGCTTAATTGGCTTTGTAATGAAGTGAGCTTGTTTTCTGGGGGAGCTGACCTCTCTAATTCTGATGGAGGAAGTGGAGCAAGGGGGTGTGTTACAAGTGCTAGTTGAGTCAGTGATGAGCTCCCCGTGAGCTCACATAGACTACAATGAAATTGTCCATCCATTTAAAGGAAAGTGAACCAGGAAGTCCTTATTCTGGAGGAGGCGAATGCACGTACAGGACAGAATGGGCTACAAAAGGCCTATGGATTTTCTCTCCTAAACATTAAATTGAAAACAGTGTGAAGCCTTTCTTCATTTTCCTTTCTGGGATCAGCTCCAGTCCTCCGTCAGGTTTCCACTGTGCTGGCCTGTGGCCTCCATAGGGACTGCTCTTCCCAATGGTTCCTTTTGTAGGAGGAATTGCAGGCAGCCCTTCACAGCCAGAGGTCTTTGCTGGAGGAAGAAAACCACAAGGCTTTGGACAGACTGGGTGCAGAGGTGCTCCGCATGGAGGAGCAGCACCGTGAAGCCCTTCAGGAGCTCAAAGACATCCACGTGGCTGAGCTCGAGAAACAGAGAGCTGAGGCTGGGGGGCAGCTCCAGGAAGAGCTGGGCAGACTGAGAGCCGAGCTTGAGGTGAGCCTGGGGAAGTGGCAGAATGGTGCTCAGAATGCTCTCTGCCCTTTGTCACTTCACCAGTCTGGTCCTCGGGGACCCTCTAGGTAGCTGGCTGTGAGTAATTAAATGTCCAGAGTCACAGAGGAATGGTGCTGCCTTAGAGAGGACCCTGGCCCAGAATGTGGGGGGCAGGGATGCCTGGCATGGTGACTGTAGGAGTTCTAACCATAGGCCCCCTCATGTGCCTGGTCCCTTGACTGTGATCAACTGCTGCTTTATCTTCTGCTGTGGCCCAAGCACCTTTCCTTCCCACAGTCTTATGCCAGTGAATCCTTGAAGCCATAAGGAATTGCCTGGCAGCTGTTGGCACCTGGCAGAAGCTGAAGCATTGGAGCGTGCTTTACTTTCTTCTGGGCCATCTCTGCCTTTTGGGGTGCAAAAGTGAGGAAATCGGTGCAGCAGGTTTTCAGAATTTTGCAAGACGTGGTGACCTCCTTCCTTGGATGTTGTCTTTTCAATTAGATCATTTATCCCTTTGGGATTTATCGGTCGCATACATTGGTGCCTTCACCTTCCTTGCCTTTTTAAGAACATTTGTGACACATTTGCATTTGGGGGGCATTTTTTGTGTGACTCTTGATAACTTTGATTTGTTTTTACAAAAACTGCCTGTTCATATCCTTTGACCTTTTATCAATTGGAGAATGCTCTTATTTTTATAAATTTGGCTCAGTTCCCTATATGTTTGGGAAATAAGGCCTTTATTAGAGAAACCTGCTATAAAATATTTTTTTTTGCTTTCTTTCTACTTGTTTCCTACTTTCCTTCTACTTGTGGCAATATTGGTTTTGTTCGTGCACAAATTCGAGGTCCTGGTGGGCCATGTGATAACTCCCTTCCCATGCTCTCACAGGAAGATGCCCGAGTAGCATCTGCCCAGGGCGAAGAGGCCAGACGGCGGCAAGAGCTGCTCTTTCGGCAGGAGATGGCATTGCTCAAAGGCCAAGCCCAAGGGCTAGAGCAGCAGGTGGCCCAGCTGAAGGTAGCCACATCTTTGGTTCCTCAGTGCGTGTGGGTGTGCGTGGGCTTTGGGGATGCCCCTTGTCTACCCCAGACAACATCTTGTCCAGGAGTTTGGAAGGTTCACTTCAATGTTGTCACTTGTTCAGTTATGGCGTTTTCCTGCTCCCTGGTTGTGTTCTCTGCTATCTTCCATGTGCATGTACTTAGTGTCTCTAATTTTAGAGGTCTCCTTCTTGGTACCGATCTCTGGGACCTGCTCCTGGCCTTTTCTGGAGGTGTGGGGAGACATGGCTAGAGATTGCCTGGGAGCTGCCCCTCCCCTTCCATTGAGGGCCAAATTCTCTGGTGGGCCCTGTCACCTGGCTAGTCATTTCATAATTAGACCACCTTAGGTCTGACCCAAAGGTTCTGTCCCAAAGGCATGCGTGTCTAGTCTACCCCCAGAGCAAGACTTGTCACTGTGTCTTAGCCCTGCTTTCCATGGGGCCTCTCTGAGACCTGCAAGAAAGCTGAGCCTGGCCTTTGGCCTTTCGTGTCTTTTTGTGCAGGATCAGCTGGAGACGGAGAAGCAAGCTGCTGGACGGCAAGCTGAGGAGAGAGAGAAGGCTCAGGCCTTTTGCCAGAGGGAGAAAGAGGCACTGACTTTGCAGCTGCAAGAGCAGAGCAGCCTCATTCTCCAGGTAGACACTTGCTGCTGAGCGCTGGTGGGGCTGTCATCATGGCATGGCACCAGAATTCACTCCTTAATTTGGTCATTTGTCAGCCTGCCAACAATGGCAGGCTTTTAGGACATGTCAGGGTGGGAGGTCAGGGCAGCCTGGGGCCTGAGCTGTGTCTTAAAAGAAAAGAAGGGACTTTGGGAGGCAGAGATAGAGAGGGATGGCATATCGGGCATGGGGCCCAGCCAGTGGAAAGACATGAAGAGTGTTGAGGATGAGAAGTGAAGAGAAGGCCAGTCTGGCTAGCTTACAGCTGGCCCCACCATGGTGTTCTTTCTGCGGCTCCGTTCTCACCAGAATTGAGGCTGACAGCGGCCAGGCTTGGGATCCTGCCTCTGATTCTCGTTAGCTGAATAACCTGGGGCCAGTTAGCAGTTATCTGAGCCTCAGTCTCCTTATCCGGTGAGACGTCCTCAAAGCCCTTTATCTATGTGAAAGGCTGCTGCCGTGTCTGCTGTCTGGCTGACTGGCTGGCTGGCTCTCCATCTGCTGTTGCTTCCACCTGCCAAAAGCTCCTTTGCTTTGGGTCGGCCCTAAAGTGGCCTACACAGGGATGGTCGACAGGGTCACTTAGACTTGGACGAGCCTAGGCTGTATGGCTAAGGCAGCTGGCAGCCCTTTGCACACAATGGAGGGGATTGCATGAGCATTTGGGGCCAAGACATTTCAGGACCGGGGGGGTGGTGAGTGTTCTGGTGATGGAGGAGCTTCTGCAGGCACAGTGCAGCTGGTTGCTAGACAGCAGAGGGGCCAGGACACCTGTCCTGAATGAAGCCCCGTGGGCTGTCCCTCAAGCCCCTCATCTTCATGAGGGCGGATCCCTTCACTCATTACTCAGAAGAGAAGGCCCACAGTTCTGCTCAGCTGCTGCCTGAGCTTTTTTGTTCCCATTTGAGCCTGGTTGGCTCTGGGCATCCACTGTCTGTAAGGTCAGAAGTGATGTAACCATGTGGATGTCTGGCTCTTCAGCCTCCCCCACTGCTCATCAGGACCTCCACCTCTCTGTCTGTTCCTCCCCACTTGAAGCGACCCCTTCCTTTGATGCCTAGAGTCTTGTCCCCTTGTTTTGTGGGACTTTCTGTCCTGACCTTTTCCACACTGGAATGGCATTTAAGGTGCACATGTCTCTCCTCTTCTGAGAGGTACAGAATCCAGCAAGCATTGCTCCAACCGCTCCATCCTGTATTGAAGCCAGGCCCCAGGCTGGGGAGCATGGTGTCTCCCAGGTCACCATTCAAAAGCACAATTTATTTTCTCCACTGCAGATCAGCTTCATTCCCTTTAGAATCTCCGAGGCCACCACAGCCAGTTAGCAACCATCACTGGGGGCACCAAGACAGGCAGAAACAGGCCCTGTTCTCCCAGAGCTTATAGTCTCATGGGGGAGAGGTTATGTTATTTACATGTCCATAACTAGGTACATACGAGATAACATCCCAAGGAGAGGGCAGGGCACACATACCCTGTACACAAAAAGCCTCCTGTGGACTGAGAGCTGAGGGTCCTGAGTGGAAGACTGGCCTGGGACTCCCTTGCCCTTGCCCTGTGACCATGGTGAAGGCACCTGGCTACCCTTCCTTACTCTATTCCCAAGTCCCTCACAACCTTGTCCCAAGCTATCATTCCGTTTTTCTTCTGTGACTCCCCTTCCCATTCTATTCGATGCAGCCAAACTGGCCTTCTTGGTCCCCGTCCCACCTCTTTCCTTTGTATTAGCTGTCCCTCATGCCTAGAATGCCTTCTCCCCTCTCCCCTTTCTCCACCCCCAAGAGGGGCCTTCCAGACTCTCCATGAGACATTTTCTGATTCCTTTAACTATGAGGGCTGCCATTCACCTCATCTTGTCCCCTGCAAAATGACTAGTCATGTACTTTGTTTTTATACCCATATGTAGAGCAAAAGGCCCTTGAGGGAAAGCTTGGTACTTCTCACTGTAGCACCTGGCACAATGCCCTGCTTGTCATCAATGCTGAAAATGCTTGCTGAACTCATCAGTTGCCCGGATTCCCTTCTTAAGTATTTGTGTGAGTTTGCAAAGGTCACCTAGGTTCACACAGTTATTCCTATTAGCCCCAAGTCATTCCGTATATATTTGGAACCTCATTATCTCTATACCTGTTCCCCTTGGGTATAAGGGAAGCTCTTGGAGGGCAGAGACTCTGTTGTTGGTTCAGATGAGTCCCTCTGGCTTCCTGGCCTCCATGTCCAGTGCTTGTTCTGCTTCATACCTCAGAGTGCCTGGGTTGAACCCTAAGCTCCCTGGGATAGCTTGAGGCTCTGATGGCAGTCTTAAGGCCCCCAAAACTCATGTCAGCCTCAGGCTGAACTGAACAGGACGCCCTTCCAAAGGGGTAAAGATCCAGCCCTGCGCATGCACAGCTGGCTCAGGGCTTGAGGTTCACCTGAGCACATCCTTCCCTTTGGAGATTAACTCCTGGAGGGGCCCATCTATCAGAGCTGCCTTCTCTCTCCCTGGCTTCCAACCTCTTTGTTCCACCAAAGCTACTTTCTTCAAAGTGACCATTGATCTCTTTTTTTTTTCTTTTTACTTTTGAACATCTATTTTTTTAAAACCTTGAGTTCCAAATTCTCTCCCCTCTTCCCTTCCCATCCATCTTCCCTAAGAAGTCAAGCAATTCAACATGGGCCACATGCGTAACATTATGTATAACCCTTCC
>CM053627.1:7814603-7908360 GCA_028646595.1 Phalanger gymnotis | reverse complement strand
CCGCATCGCCTAGAACAGCTTGGCCCCTCTCTTCTGTGTGACGGTCCTCAGGCATTTGGAGGCGACTTGTGTTACAACATCTCCCCTCTGGGCGCAGTGTCCTTCCAAAAAGGTGGCCCCTAGAGCTTTCTATGCCAGATGTGGTCTGGCCAGGAGAGTGGCACTATCTAATGCTACCCCTGTAATCCTGGACACTTTCTCTCTTGCTCTCTCTGTCTCTGTGCCTCTGTCCTGTGTCTTGCTGAAGAGCTCTCTCTCTCTCTCTCTCTCTCTCTCTCTCTCTCTCTCTCTGTCTCTTTGTCTCTGAATTAGCCCAAAGGCCCCCTCCTTTTCTGGCCTGCCATATCACACTTGGCTCCTATGGTGTTTGCAGCCACCAAAGTCCTCCAGCCTATCAGGTGAACTGCAGCCCACATATCTCAGCACCATCTTGTCTTGGGGACGTGGCTTTGTCCTCATATAAGTGTATTTGACTTCCAGCTAATGTTCTTTGCTACCTCACACCCCTTTAACCTGCTGCCCTGCTCCCTTCAAATAATCGGCCCGTAGGGCTCTCACTCCCGATGTTGTTTGGAGGATCCAGTGAAATAATGAGCTAAAGAGAATTTATTAAGGTATTGTTTGCCAAGGTCTCAGCCCCACAAAGCAAGGCCAGACCCTAGTCTCTGCCCTCAGGAGCTGCCAGTCTAGCGTGGGAGGTGGTGCGCCAATAAGCAGGCGTGCCTGGGGTATATGTGATGTGAAGGAAGAAGGCCCTAGTGGCCGCACGTGGGCTGGGAGCAGAGTCTGGAAGGAGACCAGAGAAGGGCTCCCCAAGGAGCTTGGGAGTCTGAAAGAGGCCCAGCCCCATCTTTATGATGGTTATTTCAGTACCTTGACAGTCGCATTTGATACCTCAGGCCTGACCGGGAAGCCCCTGCCCTGGGACCCCCATCTCCCACAAGAGTCAGTGGGGGCCACTTGGACATTTTACGTTCCTGCCTGAGTGGGACGCTCGTATCTTTCAAACCCTGGGGGCCCCTACACAGCCCACGGCCTCAGCATTCATCCTCTGGTGCCTTGCATTGTAGGTCAGCTGCCTGGGGATGTGACACCTCGAAGTTCCGTTCCCCCCCTGGAGTTCGATCAGACCTTGCCTGAATGTGATGAGACATTACTTGCTTCAACTGACATAAGTAGTCACGTCCGAGAGAGCTTCTTTTTGAGTCCGGGAGTCACCATGGAGTGTGAGCAGCCCATCAGGAGAATCTATCAGAGTCTTGGGGTGGCTGTGGACAACCTTCTGGAGATGATGCTCAACTCCAGCAAACAAGTAAGGCTTCAGTCATCACTGCTGTCATTCAGGAGCCCAGCGGGCAGCGAAGGCTCATCAGCCATCACCACCGAGGCCTTTGGTCCTGTACTCGGCCTGAGCTGCCTCACTGACCCCTCCTGAGAGCTCCAAGAGAATGGGAAGGGGGCAGCAAGCTGGGATTGAATGGGACAATTTCTTCCTGATTTCTTCATTGTGAAGCATAAGCAAAGCAGCCCATTTTCTTTTCTTTTTTAAAATATATTTTTATTTACTTGATTGACTATTTCCCAATTATGTGGAAAAAAAACCTTAAACATTCATTTCTTAACATTTTGAGTTTCAAAATCCTTCCCTCTCTCCTGCCCCTCCTCCCTCCCTGAGAAGGAAAGCAGTTTGACAGCAATTGTACATAGGGTGTCATACAAAACACATGTCCATATTCCCCATGATGCAAAAGAAAAATCAGGGTCCTTTTGATGTGTGCCCAGAGCGCTCATGGGAATGCAGGAGTCTTTTGGAGCCCACTGGGGTAGTTGTTAGCATCCTGGCAAAGGCTGCAGTGGGAGGAACTTGGCCACTGGACTCTGGCTGGGCTCACAGATGATGGCCCTCTGACTTTAAGTGTTTCTTAATAGCTGGAGGAGACTCGTGAACTTCATGCTCGCTTTGAAAAAGAGTTTCACCTTAAAAATGAGGAGACTGCACAAGCGGTGAGACAGCACCAGGAGCTGATGGACTGTTTAAACCAGGAGAGCACGGCCAAGAATCAGCTGGCACTACAGCTCCATAAAGCTGAAGGTGAGTCTGCTTCCTTCCTCAGGACCCCAAGCCCACACGCACTGCCGCTCTGCTGGTCACAGCCACTGAGAGGCTGCTGCCCAGGCCCACTCTTGGTCACTTCTTTCTCCCTGGCCTGGCAGGTCTCGCCGAAGGGTACAGAGCTGAGAAGGCTGCCCTGGAGGAGGCCCTCACCCAGAAGGAGAAGTCCGAGCATCATCTGGCCGTGGAGGTGGAGAATCTGAAGGGCCAGCTCCAGGCGCTGACCCAAGAACAAGCCCAGCTGAAGGAGGAGCAGAGCCTGTTGTTGAGGAAAAAGGAGAGGCTGATTGTGGAGGCTGAGGAGAAGGCCGCTGGTAGGAAGGGGCAGAGGGTGAGAGGTGTCTGCTCATTGGGAGGGCAGAGTTGCCCCAGTACGTGGGCTCTTGGGGCAGAACAAGCTTGGGTGTTCTCAGGCTTTAAAGCGTTGAGTCGTAAATTCAACAAATAAGAATCAGGAGGCGGCTGCGCTCAGATTAATGTGGAGAATGCAGAAGATCACTTAGGCCCTAGCTCTGCCTCCCCCTGCTTCTTGGGTGGTCAGCAAGTGGACTCCAGTGGGTTTTTCTGACTCACAGAGGGGTTTTTTTTCTCACACCTCCAGAATAAATCTCTTCACAGTGATTGTTCTAGATGGACGAATCCCTAGGGTCTGGGACATCTCCTCGTTGAAGAGACCTTTTATCTTTGTGGAACTTTCTTTCCAAGACTTCTCCTTCAATCCCTTTCCTAACTGGATTCCGTCTTGGCCTGGGGGGCGGGGGGGATTGCTGGGTACCCAGACCACAGCCAAGAAATGGGTAGTGGGATCCCATGACTTGTGTGTGGGAGCCCTTGTCCTTCCTTCTGCTTCCTGCAGAGAACAAGCTGTGTGTGTTCCCTGGTGGGCTGGGATGTGGCACAGCGTCTCTGTGAGTGGGTCCTGCCCAGCTATATCCAGCTAGCAGCTGCTGTGTGGGTGTAAAACCAACAACAGCCAGCACACAGAACGCTGCAAACCCAGGTCCTTTGGATCTGCTTTATTAAGGAAAGCAACGTTAAGGGGTTAACAATCTTACTTTAATCCAGCATATAAATATCATTTATTTAGTTCAGGGGAAAAAAACCAGCCCCCTGAATTACAGACTAAATACAATTCGTAGTTATCAGCATCTGAGTGTTCAGCCAGGGGGCTCATTACAAAGGGTGGCCCAGAGAGTCACAAGCCACTCCTGCTGTGGCTCAGAGCTCTGAGAGAGAATGCCAACCTCTGCGCTTATACATCCTGTTCAGGGCCCCAAGGGCCCCCGATCTCGCCCAGGCTCACCCACCCCCAATATCATATCAGATACAAATCAATCAATGACTCCCAGTTGTCTCAGTGCTGAGAAATATAAAAACATCCCACTTTATCTGCCCCATTTAAACAAAGGCCAGAATCATTAAAGGTCAACAGCAAAAAGTCCCACCTTAATTACTATTACACCAGCCTAGGACATGGACATAACAGGGCGACACATCGTCTGCCCCCAGAATGGATGAAGGATAGACAGGGAGTTTGTGGAAAAGGGAACACTTCCACACCCACCACGTGAAAGTGTTCCAGCTGTTTTCCAATCAGAGAAACACATATTGTGACCAAAGTAGAACTCATCCAGTGTCAACCCCAAGGGTACTGAGGGTTGGAGGAGGGGAGCGATGAAAGGGCTGCTCAGCATGCTCCCTGCCCCCCGCCAGAATCCTAGGATCCTGGGTCCAGGTTCTTAGCTGCCACTAATCCCCACCCCGCCCCGCTACGCCCTGGTCAAAGGACTGGGCCAGCCCTTCAATTGGCAAGCACTTTAGGAGAGGGAGACTTTTTGTCTGGGTTTTGTGTGAACTCTGACCCAGATTATTTGCCCTCAGTATTTCTGGGTGATTGTTCCTAGTCCCTGGCAAGGGGCAAAGAGGATTTCTGCCCCTTACCCCTCTCCCCTCACCTTTGAGGGTCTTATTTTTTGTTTATGGTCAACAGCAGAAATATCCGTGGAAGTGTCTCCAGCTGTGGTCTAAGTAAGGTCTGCGTCCTCCCAACTGCTCATCCTAGCTCCATTTGGGAAGCAGACATTACCCACGTTGTGCCAGGCTCTGCAAGACCAAGAATACAGCGCCACTCCCTCCAGGCAGGCCTCCCTAGGACGGAGAGGAGTCAGAACAAAGTAGGGACCAAATCCCGTGCAGAAGGACAAAGGCCTTGTGAAGGCCACTAGCCTGATCTTTTGCTGCCCATGGGCCCTGGCCTCCCCAGGCCTGGGTCTTCTCTCTGTAAATCTGTGTACATTTTCATCCTAGGCATTCCTGTTGGGACTGTAGCCCCAGAGGATTCAGGTTTGTATGGCTTTGTGTGGCCTGTGAGCTCCTCAGGCTTGGCCCCGAGTGTGGGAATGAACAAGTGAGTGAGTGAGTCACTGAGGAGGAAAAGGACTTCCCGCCCTGGCTTGGCTCCGGAAGTAGGAGTGACTTCCTGTCAAGTAGCCATTTACTTTACAAAAACCTGTGCCTGTCTTTGGGTCAAGTAGGTGCCACGCAAGGGCTGGAAAGGGGCGTCGCTGCTTGGGACGACCTTGCCCAGAGCCTGGCCAAGTGCCTGCAGGGGCAGCTGTTGGGTGACCTTGACACGAGGGCAGGGAGTCTCACTGTGCGTTTGCTCGGAGTGCAGGCGTGCGAGCTGCGGAGAGCTTGGATTCAGGGGGTGAACTCTCCATGGCAAGGTTAGAAAACTTTAGCGTTTCTGGCACTGATTTCATCATTTGGACTGCTGTCATTTGAAGTTGAACTGGGGGGTATTTTTGACTCTTAACACCAAGTCCTTTTCCTCTTTTCATTTTTTTATCTTGAAAAATGGCGTGTGTGTGCGCGCGCACATACGTGTCTGTATGCGCGTGATTGCGAGCATGTGTTAACATGTAAATGCGTGGCATTACCTCTAAAATTTAGCAAATGGCCCTCGTTAATCAAAAGCCAAGCTGGCTGTGGAGGCTGGGCCCGGCATTAATGCCGCACAAGAAGGAGGAGGAGGAGAATTGGCCCAGTCAGACTGTATGATGTCATCACAAGTATTACTGAAAAGCATTGGGGGAAAAATGACAGTAATCGCATGTGTGAGGCTCGTTGGCACAGCTCACTCCTGAGTCTACAACCAGCAGATGTCGGGTGAGGAGGAATAGAGCTGGAGGAAGAGCCAGCTCAGAAGTATATGTTCTGAATCTCTAAATGACCTGCACCATTTGGAAAGAACAATTCCTGAAATTTTTCTGGAGCTTTAAGCTTGTCACAGTGCTTGCCAGTCACCTCGGCCTCATCTCTGGAGGCTTTCGGAGCTTCGGCACGTTCTTCGGTAGCTGAAAATGGCGGCCACGTCTGGGGGCATGTCAGGGGTGGGCCTGTGTGGGCATGGCTGTGTGGCCTGGCTTTGGGTGGGCGCCTTGGATTTGTTCTCTTTCGGGATTATTTGTCCCCACACAAGACACAGAGCGCCCCTAGACATGGTGGGCCGCAGCGTGGAAGGTGGGTGAATGCCTCTTAGTGTCTGATGTGGTGTCAGAAACACCCGAGTGTCTGAACAAGTGACCTTGGTGGTCTGGGCTGTAGGCTGTCATTGAGGGAGTTTAGGCAGAGACCTACTAGGAGCATTAGTATCTTCATCATCTTAGAGAGTAAAGGTTTGTTGTGGCTGCTTTTTGATTTTTAAAAAATCTGATGTGGTCTGGATCCTGAGGGGTGACGTTGTAACACTGAGGGGTGAAGGGACCTTGAAGATCATTTGGACCAACCGTTCCTTCCCCACCCCCACCCTATTTTACAAATGTGGAAACTGAAACCTAGATAGTTTAAGTGACTTGTCCCAGGTCAGAGCCAGCGCTTGAAATCTGGTCTCTCGATCCCAGGCCAGACCCCTTCCCATATTCAGATTTTATGGTTTACAAGCCCAAAAGCCTATCCCTAACCCTCCTGCAGATTTGGGGCTCATTAAATATCTCTTGTCTTAATAAAGAGAAGAGGGATGAGCTTTTGAGTCTGCAGTCTAGCTGAACATTTTGGAGGGGAAAGGATCTCATTGGAGAAGATTATTTGCTCTGTAGGAACCCTTACAGGTCCATCTCCTCAGAAGGCCCTTGGGGCTCAGAAGAACAGCCCTGGCATTGACCTGGAGATCTTCTCCTTTGCCCTCTGCCCCCCATCTCTTCCTTTACAAGAGGAGCGGGCCAAGGCCTTGGAGAAGCCAGGCTTAGGTAGAAAAGCCTGCCTTGTCCTCTTGGGCTCTTCCTGTGAGACCCTGATTTGGTGGCTTTGTCCTTTCCAAAGGCTTTCTAGTTCTTCAAAATTGCTTTTATTTTAAGATGAATTTGAGTGAGTTGTATTCAGGAGAGTTTAGTGAAACATTTGGTGATCCTAATTAGTGACATTGCTTTGTGTGTGGTTTTGGCCAATCTCTCTATGTGTGTACGCACACACACACACACACGCTCACATGCACACTCGTGCACACACACCCACACATGCACACACACACACACACACACACACACACACACACACACACTGCTTCTGTTGGGACAACTGGCTTGAATATACAAAATGGACTTTGTTTTCCCTTTTTATGTTTCTTTGAAAAAAGTGAGTTTGATTTGTTTCTTTTCCCCATCAGGTTTACTTAAGGAAGTAGAACATTTGGTACAGGAACAATCAGAAACTAAGCTGCAGTCTGAGAAGGATTGTTCGACCCTGCGTTCTCAGATGAGAACTTTGGAACTCGAGTTGGAAGACCAGCTTTCACACAACCAAGAGCTCGCCCAGCAAGCAGCCGAAATCCAAGACCTCAAACAGCAGATTGTCTCTTTAGACAAACACTTACGGAACCAACGGCAGTTCATGGATGTAAGCGCTTCATGTTCTGAGAGTGTAATTGGCATGAACGCTGGCCGTTCTGGCTCCCGCCATCCCATAGGAACATCATGTTGGGATCACACAGCTCCCTGGGGCTGGCGCAGCTCACTGGGCTGCCTTTGATGGCCGGTGAGGCTGACATGGCTAGGGAAGGAGGGGTCATGAGGCCAGACATAAAGAGTTGTTTCCAACCTGTGCCCATTGAGATGGGAGCCCGGGCAGCCCCAGCCGATCAGATTACAGGGGAGAGATCTAAACCACGAGCTGCATTTTGGATGGTACCTCCAGTTAAAAGCAGAAATCCTCAGCGTCAGATCAGTCAGGGAGGAACTGAAGTAAAGGGTGGTCAGAAAGGCACAGTTAGCCAGCTCAGTGGGGTCTTAGTCACTTAGCATGGTGTGATGTCTGTCCCCACCCCCACCCCCAAAAAGCCAAGATCAGCCGATCGGGAGAACCTCGTCAGCAAGGGGAAACAGTCACTTTTATGAGGAGAGTCTTTTTCTCTTTCAAAAAAGTCTTTCAACACTATCAGTTGCCCCCACCACACCATCCTAGTTCTTACGAAGGCATTTAAGCAGCTCGCGCTTTCTCAGGACTCACAAGATTTCACACAAGCAGGAGCTTGGGGCATTTGAAGAAATGAGGTCAGACCTTTCCCCTTGTTTTAGGCCCAGTTTCTCCACGTAGACGCAGGGTTGGTGACAAATGAATGACACATAGACTCTGTTGTCTCATGACAGGAGCAAGCAGTCGAGAGAGAACACGAACGGGATGAGTTTCAGCAAGAAATCCGGAAGCTGGAGGAGCAGCTGAAGCAGCAGCCGCCGGCCAAGAGCCAGCTTTGGGGAGAGCGCTGTGACAGCGAGGTGAGAGGTGGCAGGAGGTGGGGCAGGCGCATGCGGGGCCTCCCAGGCCCATCGGGCGCCTTCAACGATCTCTCTCTTTTTTTTCTTTCCACAAACATGAACGTGGCAGAGCTTTGAGTTGACCGCTGAGGTATGGACACATAGCAGCCGTCCCCTCTGCTCAGTCAGATGCGCTGTTGGCCCATTAACTTTCCTCCTTGACGTGCTTGTTGCCTGGTTTGGTTTTCTGCTTCTGTGTAGGCTCGGTGTGTGCAGCACCGCTTCCTTCCTCCCTAGGCCTGCTGCTGTTGCCCTCTTTAGCTAATGTCCTCATCCTCAGCGCTTTTCTCTGGTGGAATGCATCCCTCTCACTCTGCCTCTACCCCGTGTGGGCAACGCCTTGCTCCCTACCAGGCATGAAGTAACAGTATCAGCCTTCTCTTTTGCTCCTGACCTGGTGTCAGTAGAATTGTCCTGATTAAAGATAGAAGATTTTCTCTGGATGGGAACTTGGGGAAATAGTGACCGGAAAAATTCTGTCAGGTGCAGCTAGGAATGCTTTGGGTCACTGTGGAAGGCTCTTGAGGTTGAGGATACATCCTCATCTGTGTTTCTGCATGACCGCGGGGTTGGCCTCGTAGGAGATGAGGCGGGGGTCAGTCGAATCTGTCTCCTGTGGCATTCCCCGCTGGAATCTCTTAAGATCATTTTTAGGATCTTGGCTTAATCGAAGCGCTGTAGAGAAAGAAACCGCGTAGCCAGCTGCTCGATCGGCTTGGGGAGAGTCCCATGTTGGAGGGCCAGCCTGGTCTTCTCCTGCTGCTGCATCTCATGCTCACACCCCGCTCTGTATCTTAGTCAAAGATGGCTGTCCTGGACGTTTCTTGTAGCGTTGGGCCCATTTGGCTGCCTGTGGAATCCTCTGTGCCTAAAGTGAGATACGAAGGGTTTACCGACGAAATCCGTTCTGTCGAAAGGCAGCTTGGGCTCTTTATAAGTCACAGTCCGTGGATCCCAATGTAAGAACTCTTGGCATAAGGGGAGGCCCACACATGGCACTTGGGAGAAGGAAAGAGGGGCCTCGGGTGCTCTGGTTCTTCCGAGTGTTCAGCGTGTCTCTGATCGATGCACTGCCTGGCAGTCAGAGTTTTATCTCATTCTCTGGAGAGTGAATAGGGCTTGGCTGGGCTTTCTCATCTGCTTAGAGTGGAGAAGAACACTGAATTTGGAGTCTGAATATCTGATGTCTCCAAAGGAAATTCTGCAGTTGTAGAGTATATTGTCTTCTTAGGATAACTCCAGCTAAACATAGCGGAGGAATTTTTCTTACATCAGCAGTAGTTACTTGTTTATAAACATTAACATGTACATTTCTACATCTGCAACTTTTAAAAAAAATCTTTTGCTTTTTCAGGTTGAACCTTTACAAAGAAAATTAAGAGAAAAAATAGATGAATTAAATGAATTGGTTATAAAGAAGGAGCTGGCAGAAAGACAACTAATAGCCCAAAAAGATGAAATCAGAAACCTGGAGGACAGAAATGCAGAAATCAGAAGAAAAGTGAGCTGCCTTGAAGAAGAATTGGAGAAACAGAAGAAAATTGGAAAAGAGTTGAAACAAGTAAATCTGTCCTTTTTATTGGGAGGAATGAGATTGAGGCAACTTTGGTCAAGGGTGACCATTGAAGGGGTCACAGAATGTCTTCCCCTGCCTGGTGCAGAGTGGGCCCTGATCAATAGGTACCAGGCCCTCAGAACAGTGTTGGCAGAGCTCCTTCCTTCCCGAGGGAGGTAATAATGTCTTCACCTGGGAGAGGAGAGTACTTTGACCATCTTCTCCAGCCCTGGCGTCTCTCATGCTCTCCAGTTGGCAAAGGGCCTGTTCTTATGCTAACATCAGTGGTGAGCTCCTTTTTCAGGTCATAGAGAAATATTTCCACCATGGTGGCATTTACCCTTTATATGACCGCCAGTAGGCTGGGATTTTTTTTTTAGTCATTCTGAAGATTTAAAGAATTGAAGCTGGATGCATATTGTCATTCAGAGCTGAATTGCATGGTGACATTTAGCATCTGTAGATTTTTCCACTCATTTGGCTTTTTTGTTAAAAAAGTTAAAAAATGAAATTCCTTTTCCTCTTTCTACTGCAGTATTCTGGCCTGCCAAGGTTATGATGACAACATACCAGAGCTCACTTTGGAAATGTTTCTTCAGCAGCATCATGTGTTGTCATTTGGGGCCTCATTCCTACCTCTAGGTTAATTAATGCTAGCATTTATTTGGGCTTGGTTTCCTAATTAAAACTTATCCTCTTAGACATGCATTTGGTTAGAGTCTTATAAGTTCCTCTGACTCTTTTATGGAATGATGTGGGTATATATGGGGGTGTATGTGTGTGTGTGTGTGTGTGTGTACATGTATATACACACACACACAGTGATTTTATACTTACCTGTATGTAGGTTTTTATAAATGGTTTTCTAGAATTTATTCTTCTCCAATAGCATTGACAATAAGGTTGAGTGTAAAGGGTTCAGTTTGATAGATGACAGAGGCCCAGTGATAGAGTGGGAAGAATCTGCATCTCAAGGCAAGGTCTGGGGGGCTTCTGTCACCTGTGTAACTGCAGACAAGTCCCTAGATCTCTTGAATTCCAGTGCTCACACTGTTGGGAGACTAAAATAAGAGAACCTCTATATGTTTTGTAAACTCTAAAATACTCTTTTTAAAATAATTTTTTTATCGATGGCCTCTGATGATGTCATTTCTCCTAAATAAATCCCAGCGGCTCTCTCTTGTCTCCAGGATGAAATGCAAATGCTCTGTTTGACATTCAAAGCCCTTCATAATCTAACCCACTCCTACCTTTCCAGTCTTATAGGTCCTCCCTGACTCAGTGACCCTAGCCTCCTGGTTCTTACTCCCATAAGACTCTCCATCTCTCAGCTCAGAGCATTTTCCCTGGCTATCTGCCATGCCTGGAAAGCTCTCCACCTATTGACCTCCTTGGCTTCCTTCAGATCCCTTTTAAAATCTCACCTTTTATGAGGTCTTCCCCAACCTCTCTTACTTCCAGGGTTTTCCCTCTGTGAGTTATTTCCTGTTTATCCTGTATAAAGCTTGTTTCATATAGATTTGTGTGGATGTTCTCTCCCCCACTGGATTTGGAGCTCCTTGAGGGGAAGGGCTGCTTTTTGTCCCTTTTTGTATCCTCAGTGTTTGGCACAGTGCCTGGAGCATAGCGGACACTCAATAAGTTTTTATGAATTGCTGGTTTTCGTATTGCTCAGATTTCCTCTTGTATCCCTTCCCCTTCCCAAAAAGCCATCCCATATAACAAATAACATTTTTAAAAGAAAAAAAAAAGAGGAAAAATAGAAGAAACAGTAAAATCAATGAAAATATCTTTAAAAAAAACTCTGTAAACACATACAAATGCTCCACTTTGTTTGTTCATGTTCTTTGACCACTTATCTATTGGGGAGTTGCTTTTGGTCATGTGTGTGTGCGCACGTACGTGCATGCATGCATATACGTACACATATATGTTATATATTTTGGATCCCAGACCCTTATCTGAGAAATTGATACAAAGATTTTTTTTCCTATTCCACTCCTTCCCTTCTTATCCTAGATGCATTGATTCTGTTTGTGCAGCAGCTTTTCAATTTCATGTATTCCCAGTTATCTCTGTTCCCATTTCTAACCCCCTCAATCAGTCCCTCATTTGGTTAAAAGCCTTTTCCCGTAGCCCCTTTCTGGCCTCCTTTGTTATTTTTATAGGTGTGGCCTTCAATATTTTGGTCCTGGGTCCATTTCAGTGGATTATAGAATAGCCTTTCCTGTTTTCCCAGCAGTTGTTATTTATCTTTGGGGGTTTATCAACTTTCATTGTTGCTGATTCTCTCTTGCCTAGCCTGTTCCATTGATGGACTTGCCTATCTTTTCGCTGGCCCCAGCTGCATTTGATGCCGCTGGGAGGTGAGTGGCTGGTTGACCTTCACTGTGCTTTTTCATTGGAGGTCCAGGTGAAGCACTTGGTCATCTTGGACGACTTGTGTGAGCCCCAACTCACTTCCCTCCTTTTGTCAGGACAAAGAGGCATTGCAGGAGCAGCAGATGACCAATCTGATCCAGATGTCCACACTACAGTCAAAACTGGATGAAGCGAAACATTTGACACCCACCCTAGGGAGCCCGGATGAGGAAGCCTCTAAGGAGCGGCTGGAGGCAGCACAGGCAGCTCTCCTTACGAAAGAGAAGGAGGTAAGCAGGAGTAGGCAGTCCTGGGATGCGTCCTGGGGTATTTAGAGAGTTTAGAAGGAGTCTTCACTTGGGTGTGGCGGGGCTTTTGTAGCGTGCAGCACCCTAAGATACTGACAGTGTTTGGGGCAAGGCTGGGGGGTGAGGGGGATGAGAGGGGAAGAGAGACTCTGGGTATGGGGTGGGGCTGTGGTGGGGGCTGAGAGGAGGCCTGGGGGGCTGGGCGGATGAGAGGGGAAAGGGGGCTCTGGGGGGCAGGTGAGGGCCTGGGGAGGAGATGAGAGGAGACCTGGTGGGGCTGGGGAGAATGAGAAGGAGGCAGGGGGAGGCCGGAGGGGCAGCCTTCCAGTCAAAAGAGTCCCGGTGACTTCTTTGGTTGTCCTCTTTGTCTGCAGGTCATTTGATGGTGTTTCTGACCATGAACAGAACCATGACCCTTGTTATAGTGACTGTTCAAGTGCTTTGTTCCCCCTGAGTGCTATGCTTTGCTTGTGTCCTAGGTTCTGGGCTTGAAGGAGGAGCTAGATCAGCTCAAGAACAGTCTGACAAGTAGAAGCGATGAGCTCCTGCAGCTGAATCTAGACTTGGCCCTGCACAACAGCCAGCTCAGTGCCAGTGTCCAGGAGCTTTCTGCTGAGAAGGCTGACTTGCAGGTAACCCGAGCTGGGCCTTTGTGCTGGGCCCAGCTTGGATTGGCTGGCCAGGTGTTGGCCAGGCCTTGAGGTTGTGGGGCGTGGCATGCCCCGAGGCCCCATCCTGGCTCAGGAACCTTTTCTCTGAAGAATATGAGCAGGTCACTTCCTAGGCACTGGCCACTTCACTGGGTTGTCCTGAGTAAAGTGCGGTGTGCATTCTATGTACTGGGGAATTCCTACCTGAGAATGTGTCCCTGGACCTCAAGGTTCATTAGACAAGTGAGAGTGACAGTGCACGCATCCACCAGGTTGGCATGTGATAGGAAAAGGTCCTGGCATCTGAGTCTCAGAGGCTCTGTGTAGCTGAGGCAGCTGTCGGGAGCTTCTTGAGGCATGGGGTCCCTCAGGCCTGCCTTCCTGGGCACCATTGTCAGGAGGGACAGACGAGGTGACTGATAGGTCATGTGGGTACCCAAGAGGCAGGAACCTGCTTGTAGTAGAATTCACTTTTTAGATCATGTTTTTAGCCTGCTGCTTCTGCAGCATTGGTAGACTCCTGGAAGCTCAGAGTCCAAGATACTGAGCAGCCGTCTAGCTGGACGCCCCTAGATCAAGAATTCTCCTCCCGAGGCCTGGCCTCCGTGGTGGGGAGCATGCTGCCTCCTTCTCGTGGAGACAGATATTAAGCTGGACCTTGTTGCTTCTCACTGTCTTGTTCTGCCAAGTCTACCTCCACTGCAAGGAATTGTGATGTGCCGTGGAATACTTGGAGAAACCTGCCCTGTCCCCGGGCTCTTCTCATAGCCATACCCCCAAGGAATCCCTGCCAAGGGTTTGCCAGCTCCTGCTTCTGCTCCAAGGAGTGCTTGCCCTCGGCCTTCCAAAGTGGCCAATTGTGCTTCTGGAGAGGTCTGAGAATGGAGTGTGGGAGTGAGAATGCTTATCGTACAACAACCCTCAATTTTTCTCTTTGTAGCTTCCACCTTTTATCCTGGGTGGGCCCAATTTCATGTTCCACATGATAACCCTGATCTTTGAAGACAGCTCTCATGTCTTCCCCAAACCTTTAGGACTTATTTTTGTGAAACATCTCCTGTTCTTTCAGCCGGTCCTCATTTGACATGAATTCAAGGTCTTTCACCATCACCTTTCTTTGGACACTCCAGTGTATCATTGTCTTCCCTAAAACGTGGCTCCCAGAGCTAAGTCTGTCCAGGACATAGTATGGTGACGCTGTCCCTTCCCTCATCCTTAACACTGCTCCACACTTGATGTCGCCCAAGACGGCATTAGTGTCCATGGCTGCATTTGTGCTTCTTTTCTTTTTAAGCTTTTTTTATGTTTTATTTTTTTTTCCAATTACAGTTTTCAAAAACATTTTTTAACATTTTTTTTTAACTTTGAGTTCCAAATTCTCTCCCTCACTTTGTCTTTATCCCCCTTACTGAGACAGCCAGCAGTTTGGTGTAGGTTACACATATACAGTCATGCAAAATGTATTTCCATGTTAGTCTTGTTATAAAAGAGTAAACAGACCACCCTCACTCCTACCCCCAAAATGAAAAAAATAAAACAAAAACTAGCCTGCTCCAACCTGCATTCAGACCGTCAGTTCTTTGGAAGTGGATAATCGCATTTTTCATCCTAAAGACTTTGGAATTGTCTTGAATCTTAGTCATTTACTCTTTTTGAGTCCGTTGACCCCACTATACCTGGGGAGGTTCTTACAGCAGCGGTGTGGAGAGAGGCTGGATTGCACAGGAGGAGAGAGTCAGGAAGTGTCTTGAGAGGGTCGAGGGTGAGGGCCATATGAGTGGACAGAGAGGGATGGAGGTGGGGAAGCAATCGTCATCTGCCGCGATCTAGGAGTCATTGGCAGAGGGAGGGTGAATGGACCCCTGGAAGCTGAGAGAGAGCAGATGGGGAGATCCAGGATTGATTAGGAGCCAGGACATAGGAGATGAGGATCCAGCAAAGGACAGTGACCCCTGTGTTGACAAAGCATGCTGTGTACATTAGTGCATGGGGTCCTCAGGGACTGTGGTGAGTCCCCCATTTTGCCAGAGAAGTGACTTGGAAGCTAGGAAGTATGTCTGAGGCGGGATTGGAACTCAGGTCATCCTGACTGCAAGTAAGGCACTCTGCCTTTGGCACCACCCAGGCAGAGCCTGAGGAGTTGGGTCATCTTAGGAAGAGAGGAGAACAAGAAGAGAGCCAAAGGAAGGACCATTGAGGAGGGCAGGACAGTCACTAGTGTTAGATGCTGCAGAGTTCAAGAGGATGAGGCCTGAGAGGTCATCAGATGTAGTTAAGGTATGGTGGCTGACCTTGAACGGGGCCTTGTTGGTTGGACACTGAGACTGGAAAGCAAGTGTACCCTAAGGGCTTGAGAGGGAGGGAGGAGAGGAGGTGGAAGCAATGAGCTGAGATGGGCAAAAGCTTTGGGGAATAGTGGATATGAGCATGTTGGGCCTCTTGGGGGAAGAGCCCAGAGACAGAGACAGACTGAAGAGCAGAAACCTCCTTTACAGTTTGAAAGGAAACTATCGGAGTCCACTCTTTTCTGGCCCTTGTGCTGATTCGACATCTTCTAAATTGTGCTATTATTAAGCACTCGTGTCTTCATCTCAGCCACCAAACCAATACGGGTGACTTCTTCAAATGCTCCTGTAAAAGATGGCGGCCAGCATAGGTCCCACAGAAAGCCCCTAGTCTGCCAGTCAAGCAACTTTGTTTTGCTAAAATTGGGCTGGCTCTTTTTGTTTCTCAGTGCTCGTTAATCGGTCAGCAATGTTTATTAAGGGCTAGCTCTGCCGGCCAGAAGCCGAAACGACCCCTGCCCCCCAGAAGCTTATGTACATCATTCTCATAGTGAAGCTTGAATCTTGCAGGGAATAGAGCAGGTCCATTGAGCCCATGGTCTTCTTCATTTTGAAAATCAGGACACTGTGGGTGCTGCTGGTGGCCTGTCCTATGGTGCTCTTGTCCCCCCACTGTCTTCCAGAGATCACGCAGAGTGGTTCAGCAGTCACCCCTAGGCTTATGTGGGCCCTCGCTGCCGAGAGGCAGTCCTTCTGTTCCTGCCTCATTCACCCCCTGATTCCCTCACCACAACAACTCTTCCAGACTTCATCCTTCATCTGTTTGGCCTTCAAAGCCCTTCATCACCTGCCTCGTCTGCCCTTTCCCCAACGTGTCCTCTAGGATGCAGTGCCCCCAGCCTCCTGGTTGTTCCTCCAACAAGACCCTCCATCTCTTGGCTCCTGCCTCCTTGCTGGAATGCTCTCCTCTGCTCTGCCCTGCTTGCCAACCAAATCTTAGCTAAATCCCAACCCCTCTGAAGTCTAGTGCCTGTTTCCTCTATCCTGGATAGAATGTGTTTGGGCATATTCTCCTCCATTGGAGTGGGCAGGGACCATCTTTTGCCTCTTTTTGTATCCCTAACACTTAGTTCAGTGCCTGGCACACAGGGGGTGCTCAGTTGGCTGGGTGACTGTCATCCTTCTTCCCCTGGGCAGGCATGTAGTTCATTTGGGTCAGGTGGTTGGAACTTAGTGAGGGTAGCCAGGTGTTCCTTTCTCTTCCTCCATGTAGCCACTCCCCATTAGCCCTTTTTGTCCTCTCTCCCAGTCAAAGGCTCTTTCTCCTTGGCCAAGAAAATGTGAGCAAAATATGTGTTGGCCAACCCAAGCACCTGGTCCTTGGTGACTTCCACTGTGCTCTCTACCCAGAGTTCTCTAGGGCTGGCCTTCCTCACCTCTTCTAACCCCTTCCTTTACAGAAGAGGAAACTGTGGCCCCAGGAGGCCCCTACTGAGAAGGACTTCCCTCTAGACTGTCATTCCTTTCCACCATTCTTTTAGATGACATCTGATATAGGCAAAATCATCCACAAATTATTGTTAACTCAGATCCCCAAAAAACAAATTTCCTTGTTAATTCAGCTCTTATCCTCCAAACATTTAGAAGCTGAGTATTACTTTCTTGTATTGGAGGAAATGAAATTTTGTAAATGATCTCCCATAATCAGAAGCAAGGCTGATATTTAAAGTCAAGAACACTAATTGGGTCGACTAATTTCAGCATTTTGCTGTGAGCTTTTAGTTGTCCTTAAGACTTAAGTCCGTGAGTTAGAGAATTAATTTCCTGAGACATTTTGTATTTAAAGAAATAAGTGTATGTTATTATCTGTTCCCCCAAAGAGGGTGATAAAAAAACACTATTGGTTAGGACAAGATAACAATATTCCAGTCAAAAAACAACTTAACTAGACTCATAAAACAAAATCCATAGCAAAGGTAGTCCCTGATTGTCCTCCTCAGCCTACCCTGGAGGACCAGTCCCTTTGGGGGAGTGTCATGGCACTTCTTTCCTGCTATTTTTGGGTATTCTCAAGGATACAGAAAGGACCTAAATTTGGGGCCTTCAGAAACTGTGACTGTTTTTATTGGAAAAACAAGTGGTATCGTTGTAGCAGGTTATTTTACAGTCTTCTTTATTATCCTAAGTACAATACTTCAGTGAAATGACCTCTTTCAGTGAAGGAATCTGAATTAATTTTAAAAGAATAATTCAAACTGGGATAATTGTTTTTAAAATAGGTTGGCCTGAAGCATATAGTCAGTAGTCAATAAACATTTATTAAGCAACAACCTTATACCCAGGCACTGTGCTAAGCTCTGAGGACACAAAGATGTCCCTGCGCTCAAGGAACTTACAGTCAAATATCCCCACCCAAGCTGGAAAGCAACATTGGGGGTGGGAGTGGGGGAGAAGCCAGAGAGGTTTGCAGTGAGAATGTAAAGCAGTCAGGCTGGAGATGAGGAGATGGGTGTCCTCTTCAGAGGGTCTGAGGGGCCCTCTGAGTAGCAGGCCTGCTCCAGGTCAATATGACTTGATTGAGACCAGTCGGAGCTTCTCTCGAGAAGCTTGGTTGATGACGGGTCCCAGCCAGATGTGTGGGGAGCTGTTATGGTGGAGTGCCCCATACCTTGTGGCCCATTGATGATCCATCCAGGTGGCGTGGCCCAAGGGCCAGTTGGGGCTACATCAGGCGCTTGTAGCCCTTTTCTCACCAAGCTGTCTGTGGGCTTTGCAGTCTGCTTGGTGGCCATCTCTGGCCCTGCTCTATCCTTGGGCCAAGGCTTACCCAGCACCGGTTGAGTGATGGTGCCCACAAGCCTACCTGACAAGGTGTCCTTCACCTGTCCAGACAGTGCAGCGAGACTCTCTTGAGTCCTTCAAGTTAGCATTTGGTTGGTTGTTTCTAAAGTGCTGTGGGGTTATTCATATTGCTGTTGCCAGGACCACCTGGCAAGTCTGTTGTCTCAAACCTCACTGAAAGCTTGACATTTAAGATGCTCCAACAGCTCTATCTTTGATTTTCACAGGCATTTCTACAAAGCAAAGAAAAGGAGATTGTGTCTTTGAATGAGCAGATTAAGGAATTACAGCATGAGGTAGGGCATATGGTAAAGCCCAAGGTGATGCCCCTTTCTGTGTTCTGCTCACGTCCAGAGTCTGAAATCTCCTGGGAAGGCCCGCGATTCTCTCCCTGAGAGCGGCAGGGCTCCTGGGATTGGGGTCCACAGGTAGTGAGGCTCCACAGATGGGTCACCATGGTTCTCTTCTCTGGTCTGAGTAAGATTCTTAGGAAATGAGGGGATCCTGGGGCTCAGAGACCCCAAAAAGCTCCGTGGGATGGGCAGTGGCCCCTGCTGACACCCCTCCAGCCAAGGCCGTGTTGATCTGCCGTGGATGATGGGGTGGCAGATGGAAGGAGGGAAGATCTCTTCCCCTGAAGATAGCTTGGAAACTTGGACAGGGAAGAACTCCCCTGCTGGCCCTCAGAGGATATTTGCAAACTTCCTATTGAAATTCTACGTTCAGTGCTTTTTTGTAAATCATTGTCCTGCCAACTTCCTTAGAGACCCTTTATCAGCTGCGGTTCACTTCTTCCTGGGGAAGGGGAGGGATTTAGCAGTATTGCCTGGCTTGATTTTATTTTCATTTCCACTGGTCACACAAACCAGGGATCATTTCACCAAAAAGGTTCTTTTAAGAGGACCTAATTAGTACGGGATAGGAAAGCACAGTCAGAGCACCCCAACCATTTTCCAGTTTGTATTCCTTCTCCTTGGTCCCTGGGGTGCCTTTTCTACTTCTCAGTTCTGTAGATATGTTCGATTATCCTCAATGAGGTAAGAAACACAGTCCTTGCCACATGTGGCAGCAGCAATTAAAAATTCCTCTGTGCAGCTCATTTTTGTTACTTTTCCACCTCTGTAGAGCCAGGAATTCTACATTAAAACTGCCGCCTCTTTTTGTGAGGTCAGAGAGCTAGTGTGCCTGTCTCTCCCCTTGTTGCCTCATTGTTCTTTTCATCCTTCTGCTGTTTTTCACCTTCACCTCACTCTCGGTCTGGCCTCCCCCACTGTGGGCAGACTGCCCCTGGAGGACCCCAGTCTACTCTCTCTTGTTCTTCTTCTTCTCCTTCTTCTTGTTCTTCTTCTCCTTCTTCTTCTTCCTTTCTCACAGTCTCTTTTTCCTTAGACCTTCATGGACCAGGCAGCTCTTAGGGGCCCCGTGGACCGTGTTTAATTGGGCTATGCCCACAACATCCCCGTCAGGAGGGCCCAGGTCTCTCCCTGACCTGGAAAGGTGACATCCAGGTGTCTGTTGCTTAGAAGCCCATCGTCCTAGAGGAAGGAGCTCTGCCGTTTCCTGTGTTTAACTGGCCTGTGCGATATGCTTTCTACTCAGGTAATGGAAGCCGGAAGCTCTGAGACAGAGGAGCTAAAAACCGTGATTGAAAATTTGCGTGAGAACCAAGAACGGTTAAGAACGGAGAACCTGGAAGAGGTGGAGCAGCTGCACGAAGTCATCGAGAAGCTTCAGCGGGAGCTTTCTCTGCGGGGGCCCGTGGTTCACGAAGTCAGCGATAGCCAGGGTGACTCGGACAGCTCCCATGCTGAAAATCTGCAGCGCGAGCTGCAGAGGGGCCTCTTTTCTTTTCAGGTCACCGATGCCAGCAACGAAGCGAGGGAGCTGCTGCAGGACGAGCTGGAGGAGAAAGAAAGACAGTTCCGGCTGCACGTGGAATTCCTCGAGCAGGACCTGCAGAGCGTCCGCACAGCTTCCGCAGAACAGCTGGGCCTGCTCAGGCGCCAGCTATCTCTGAAGGAGGGGGAGGCCAAGAGGACAGCCTCACATGCCCGGCACTGGAAGGCTGCCTTCCTCAAGAAGGAGGCCGAGGTCAGCACTCTGACTGAAGAGAAGGGTGTGTTCCTGGCCCAGCTGGAGGTGCTCACGGTGGCCTGCTCTCACCTGGAGAGGGAGCTGGAAAGGCAGCATACGTCAGGCTCCCAGGAACCTCCTGAGCTGCAGATGCTTCGGGCTCAGTGTGTCGGCCTGAACCTGAAGCTGCAGGCCCTTAGCCAGAAGCTGGTCACTTACCAGACGGCGCTTGATCAGCACCAGGCCTGTGGTCCCCAGTGTCAGGGGAAGATACAGAAACACTTGAAGGAAGTGGACGCTCTCAGCCCACCTAGGACACGGGGGCCCAGGCAGCTCCAGTGTGGAGCTTATGTTCAGGAGAATCATTGGAGCAATCGGGTCTCTGAAGGAGGACCTTGTGCTCTGGCTACCACAGAAGAAGAGCCTGGTCGGGATGCAGGGCCATGGCGGCTGGCTGCTGCTACCCAGGGGCAGTGTGGTGATGGATTGGTATGCATTGTTTGAAAAGAAATAATGTACAAATGAAGGCAGGCATGAGATCCGTTCCAAGGTATCCTTTTCTCCCATTAGTGTGGTGGGGCTGATGGACATGGCCCAGCTCATCTTGGCTCTAGGCTTGCCAGAGGTACAAGGAGTAGCTTGTCCTGCTTTCTGTGCAGCAGACCCAATCTAGAAATTCTCTCTTCTCGAACTGGCTTCTTCTCTCACTCTTCCTTTCTTCCTTCTCATCTGGGCAGTAGGAAAAGGCTGGTGCTTATAGCACAGTGGTACCCCAATTTAGATCACTGAGGCTGAAGCAGGATCAGAGATGTAGGTCATTGTAATGGAGCTTCAGGTCAGGCCTACTTTTCATTTGCTTTGGATCAGGTGGCCTTGGGGCAGAGGGGAGCTGACAGACTCTTTTTTTGCCTTGAAACCCACCTGTACCTTCAGAACCCTGCTTTTGGGCCAGGGTGGGTAGTCCTTACTGGTAGAGCTTCTGCTGTGGTGGGAGACAGCCTTGGAGCCCCCAGACTTCCCTGCACAACAGCGAGGCCTGGGGAGGATGCGGGGCAGGGGGGCTCTTCAGTGCAGGCTCAGCACAAGACACGTGTATATGGTAGGACCTTATCCTTATGCGCAGATGGAGGTATCATCTGCTTTCTTAGTCAAAAGGCTTTGCTTTCTTTAATTTTTTTTTAACATTTTCTTAAAAAAAAAACAGTGTTTAAAATTCCCCATCTTAAAAGCTGCTTTTGAGTTGTAATCGATGGTGAAGCCCAGCTCAGCCTGCTAGGACTCAGACCATGTAGAATGAGGTCTGTGTCATTCAGTTATTGGTTCTAGAGCAGAGCTGATGTCTGTGCGCTATAGTCTGAACACCTGACATACCCACATCCTCCCTTTCCATGCTACTACCCACCTCCCACAAGCTTTTCTTTTTCTAAGTTCACCTACTCTTATGAGTGGGGGGCAGGGAGCATCTCGGCCATAACGCAGCAGACACACCCTCTTGGGAACTTGTTGCCGTTTGCTGTGTTTTGGGTCTTTTGTGCCCCCTCAGAATGTTAACAGCTGGACATCTTGAACGGTGCCCAGCCCAGCAGGATGCACTTAGTCTGTGCCCTTGGGATGTGCCCTCTGTGAGGGGCACCCAAGGGCACCAAGCATTAGGAAAGAATGCCAGAGCAGCCAGCTGACACCTGGGCCTCGCGGCTTGTCCAGAAGTCCCCTTGATCTCCATGTCTCCAGCCCAGCCCCTGCCTTGTTGGAGGATCGAGGCCACCCAGGTTCTCTGCTTACCACAGTATTCATTTTTGTGTTATTTAGAGGCTAGTTGAGGAGCGGTCCTTCTCCACTAAAGACCTAGTGATACGCAGAGAGGCAGGTCTCCAGAGGAAAGAGAATGTGATTTCAGTCTTGACAGTGTGTCAGAAACAGCTGGAGTCTGAGCTCATGTGTATGAAGAATAAGATGGAGCTGAGTAAAGAGGCCAGCAGCCAGCTTGTAGGAGCAAAGAAGGTACCTTAGGGCCAGGCCAGAGGGAGGACTCCCTGGGTGGGGGGCAAGGACAGCACGAGCAGGGATTAGTGCCCTGTTGTGTGCCAGGCACTGTGTTAAGTGCTGTACAAATACCTCACTTGAGCATCACAGCCAGGTGCTATTATGACCCCCCTCTTTTTACATTAGAGGAAACTGAGGCAGACAAGTGAAGTGACTTGCCCAGGGCCACACAAGCTCCTAAGTGTGGAAGCCAGGTTGGCACTTGGGTCTTCCTGGCTCCAGGCCTAGAACCTGATTGATCCTCTGTGATTCCTCATGGTTTTGGTGAGGTGAATGTTGAGTCATTTAGTTAGATGCAGCAGATGAATATGGGCAAGTCAGTGGTGGCAGACTTGTGGAGCACCTGAGTGATGAGAGGACGAGGCCAAATCGGGGGGCAGTCTGGGGGAATCGGCTTGGGACGCAGGCACGTCAGGGAAGGGCAGGGGCTGGATCTGGGGCACGGGATGGCTCTTTGGTGAAATCTGTGAGGGAGCATAACAGTTAAAACTAGGATTAGGCAGTGGGACGCACAGAAGACAGACGTTCTGATTGTGAGTCAGAGTCGGTCCGAGAAGAAGTCCTAGAAGTGGTAACTGCGGGAGACGGAATGATGGGGATAAGGCAGCGAGTCAGAACTTCTGGGGATGTTGTCCTCAGAGGAAACTTCATTTCTGAAAACATACATGAACAAAATAGAAAAAAGGAGGATATGCAAACTAAGCTTTAGTTTTAAGAAAAACTGGGGGAAAAAAAAAGAAAAAACCTAGAAAATTAACCAAATAAACTCAGAAGAAGAAATCTTTAAAATTAGAGGAAAAATTAGTCAAAAAGAAATATTTCCCTCATGCCAGTTTTCCCCCCACTAACTTCTTCCCTTGTCCAGTCTGAATCCTATGTGTGCTCTCTCGCTTTTTCTTGGTCTGAACTCTGGGGAAGAGAGTGTTACCCGAGTGTCTCGGGCCTGTTCCTTCACTTTCTGAAGCCCCTTCCTCCACCAGGACTGTTCTTGCAACCAGATCCTGTCCACCTGCTGGCAGTGTGTCCCCGTCCTGAGCTCTTTAGAGAAATGGCAAAGCCGAGTTCACATGTAGCATTTCCCACTCGGTGGCTTTTCGCTGACCAGGGAAGCGGCCCTTTCTTCTGAAGCACCTCGCTGACTGGGTTGGGAGGGTTTTTCAAGAAGCTGGTGTCACTTCTGCTTCTCTTTCAGAGCTGAAGCATAAATCTAGTTTGCTTCAAGCAGCAGGAGAACCTTTGGCCAACAGCTCTAGGGTCAGGGCTTCTTTGGTTTGCTCAGATTGGAAATAGAAAATCACACATCAGTTTTCATAAGAATTTAGCTAAAAAAGTTTAGCTTTTTAGTAACCTGCATGTCTTTTTCCAACCACAGATTCAGCAGAAACCAATGGAAAGTTATCAGCTGCACAAAGAAGATCTGATAACCCAAGTGAGACACATCCAAGAAAAACTACATCACCTGATCAAGTCTGTATCCTGTGGAGATAGCAGAGATGCTGAAGGCTGGACACGGCTACGCCCACAGGGACCGTCAGAGCACCCTGTAGTGGCAGGTCCTCCCCAGAGACCTCATAGGCGTGTCTCAAGGACTGCTCAGGGCCAATCACAAGCTGACCCAGGCCCTCCCACCTCACAAGGGCCAGTCTCCAACATCCTCTGTCACTCATGGGACTCACCTGATAACACTCAAAGTCCCGATCCTCCAGGACAAGTCAGACACAAATTCAAGATGGACCAGAGCCTGGATTCTTTTCCAAGCAGCCCTAGTGGAGACCTGTATGATGCCGATCCCCTGACTTCCGATTGCTCCTACTTTGAGGAGCGAACCCCACCGTTGATGAAAAGACAGGATTCTCCCCCTGTAGATGGAAGCGGGTTTCCTCTTGAGCCAAGTGAAGAGTCTGCACACGGCTCGCCTTCTTCAGCCTATAGCGCCGAGAATGGGTCACAGGATGCAGAGCCCCTGGACACCATTCAGCACTTCCGAGATACAATCCTGGACATGGACGCCTCCTCGCTGGGCTCCCCGGAGCTGGTCAGAAAAGACTTTACATCCGAAGGTCTGCCCAGCATCCATCTGACGCCCCTCTCCCAAGCTGCCGACCTGCAGAGCCCAGATTCAGCTTGGCGGTCATTGGCTCTGCAGGATTCTTCAGGATATTTGGGTTATCCTGCTGTCTCAGGGCTGGAAACAACCCCTCCAGCTTCCCAGTCTCCGTCTTGTAGGGAAAAGTCACAGCCTGATGCCAGCCATGACATCAAAAGGAGGACAGTGGTAATGTGCACCCTTTATTCTCCTGTTTCTCTCCCTTTGTTTCTCCATTTCTGTGTCCTGAGGTGCAAACAGATTGGCAGAGGAGGTAGAAAGTTGGCCTTGGGACCTGGCTTCAAGCCCTGCTGCCCTGCGCTGGGTGGGTTACCCTGGACAAGTCTCTCCCTTATCACTGGCCCCAATGGCTCTTTAAGACAGATGCCTTGTAGGGAAGATAGTGACTTGCATCGGTAGAAGGAATGGCCTCACCTGGGAGTTCCCCCGGTCTGGTCCCCTAGCTCTGACCTTGGGTAGTGTGACTTCAACGTTCCCATGGAAATGGGTTATTCCTCTCCTGCCCAGGTATCCCAGCTCCCCCATTATTAGTTCACCTCCTGGCCAAAGTATGAAAGCAGCTTCTGAAGCATAGCTCAAAGCCCAGTGGTCGGCGCAGTGTGTAGGCAAGGTCAGGTCAGCCCCCAAGTTGTCATCCTCTGCGGGGATTTTTGGTCCTAAGGCACAGCTGTAGCTGTGTCTGATGGAGGCTGTTAGAGGGGTCAAGGCTTGAGGAGAGGGAGGGAAGGAGGCCTGAGGGGCTGCTAAATTTGTAAAGAATCGATTTTTGATGTTGAATTTGGGGAGCACTTCGTCTGTGAGAACGGCAGGAAGTACGCGTAGGACATTCATCACGCTAGTGTCGTGGAGGTAGGGAGGTGGCCTGTGGTCCTGGCTTTGTTCTCTTGCGGTCTGAGCAAGGCCCGAGAGCCTTCCAGGACTGAACCTGGGGAGTGGGTTCAGGATGCAGACTCATCTCCAGAGCAGATGCTTTTGTCTTTTCAAGCTAACTCCAGGTTTTGGATTTTTTAAGCAGTTCTAAAGACAATAATAAATCCTAAATTCCACTTAGCAATGATTGAATGGCTAAGAACTAACTGTCAAGTAGGTATTAATTTTTTTTTTCAAAATAAGTTGGTTTTCTGATTGAAATTGGGGGCTTACTGAATCTACCAGGGCCGTAAGCATTTGTGAGCCTAGGGTGTTACCAGGGAGCAGCCAAGAACTAGTCTGGAAATCTACCTGTTTTGAATAGGAAAAAGATGGTGAAGACTTCATCACACCAACGGATTCGCAAGCAGACTTGCAGTCCAAATCACCTGGCTTAGGCACGGACAGTGATGGACATGACGCCGGTGAGTTGGTGCTGCACCCAGGCCTCTCCCCCGAGCAGGGCTCTGAAGCTGGCCTGCTCTGAGGCAGGTCCTGAGTGGTTTGTTGCCAGGAGTTGTGGGGGGCCCATATTCCCAGTGGCAGCGATAGGGTGGGGGTGGGCAGTACAGCCCCTGAGCAGTACAGGCCCATCTGGGCAAGGACTCATAAATGTCCCAGCTTGTCTTTGGTTTCTGTCTGATCTATAAATGGCTCTCTTCAAGTAATTAATTCTTCTTTTCCCTGGCCTTGAGTAGAGAGTGTGATGGCTGCTTTTGTGCCAGTGCACCTTGGCATCCTCCTCCTTGACCCCAAAAGTGCTGCCCTTCTCATTGGCTGAGGAGATACAGACTGAAGGGACCCTTCCTTTTCACCTGCTTCTTAGAAATAGGCCTGCACGGCCTGGCGTGGAGAGATCGCTTGTGAGCGCTCTAACCTTCTGTCTTTCTTGTATTTCAGATTTTCCAGAAAAACCGAAACAAGATTCAGAAAAATCGAGACCTTCACACACCCACCTTGTGGCTCATCTTCAGAAATCGGGAATGGTTCAAAGGCCTTTCAAACCAGTGAAGGATAAGTTAGACATGCAGTCCAAACAAATGAAGGTAATCCTCCTGTGGGGCTTGGGAACATGGGCTCCGTCCCCAGGGACGTTACTACACTTGGCACAGGCCTCGAGTTGACATCAAAGGCCCTTGTGTTGGACACCATGTCTAGTGTCTTTCCAGAGTAGCCAAGCTTCAGTCCACACAAAAACACCCTGAGCAAATCCGGGAAAGTGGCAAGAGTCGGGGGAGGCCCCCAGGAGCCAAAAGGAAATGCAGGAAACCCCGCTCTCTTCTCAGCAGTCAGGGCAGTGCCAGCTGCTGAGGCTTGGGCAGCATTAGCATTATTGAGAGGAGTAGGAGAGGGGCCAGAAGACAGGCACGCGTGTTAAGGGTCCCTCCCTGTGGCCCTCGCTGCCTGCCCACAGCAGGCAAGGTCTCTGCACTTCTCATTCTCGGTTGGCGCATTTGTCAGTGCCCAATGTTAGCTTGGTCTATGAAGCAGCCTGACCCTGAATTCCCCGAGTGGTGGCAGATGGTGGCAGAGGCCCCATTGCCGCCACTTCAGATTTGGGTTTTTCTAGATCTAATTCAATGTTGAAGCGTTCTTAGCTCAGGCCTCAGCTGCTCATTTCATCCCAGATCAGCCAACAGCTTCCCTGGGCAGTTTGGCAGCTAAACAAGCACACAAGTAATTGCCTTCATTTTAATACCTGATGAGTCTTGGGCACACTCTGCCAAGGATGCTATGAGATCCAACCATGAATAAGGCCCTTGGTCTCCTCCAGGCACAGCCCTCTTAGTCTGTAGAGGGGGCGTGGTTGCGCACAGGGCACTCCCTTTCGTTGACAGGAAATAGGAAACAAATAAAAGTATATGGAGGGGGAGGGAGACAGGGAGGGAGGGAGACAAGGAAAGGGGGGGAGCAGTCAGGGAGGGGGCAGGAAGAGGGTTGGGGGAGCGAGCACGCCCATGCTTTTTCCCTGGCCTCGCCACACCCCACACTGCCCTCAGAAGCGGCCTTGAAAGGAGGTAGCTCAGTCCCTGTGGTGCCCAGCTGGCCTTCAGACACTCTTCTCCCAAGTGTCATGGGCTCATTGCCATAAAGAAGGGTAGAATCAGAAGGCTTGTGGCGTTCACAGAAAGAAGACCCTCCTTCAGGCTGGGATGTCCTGGAAGGTCTTAGGAGAGAGATGGCCTTTGTTGCTGCCTCTCAAATCCATAGAGATTTGGGCTGAGGGAGAAGGCCAGTTGGAGGCCAGGCATGCTGGGCAGGGCCTGGGGCATGATGTGGGGGTTGGGGGAGGAGAAGGAAGGCAGGAGCAGATGGGGCCCACGTTGTCAGGGGCCTTGAATGGCAGGCCCACTAGAGAGGTTGGCCATGGGGAAGGTGTTGGAAAGCTGTGTGGGTTTTCCGAGCAGGAGCTCGGTTTTCTGACCTCCCCATGCAAGGCCCTGTCATCCTGTTGAAGGGACCAGTGTCTCACACCTGTGGCCATGCTGTGCCTGGGACCACAGAGGGGGAAATTAAGGTCAGATGTCTGCAGGAGTCCTGGTGGCCACAAGAGCTTCCTCCAGGAGAATTGGAGGCTGGGCATCTCTTTGGTATGGGAGTGGGGAAGCTGTCCCAAGTGAGAAGCTTCATGAATGCTTTCAGGAGAATGGGTTAGTTGATTAGTGGGAAGATGCTGAGCTCTTTTCTGACCATGTTGAAGGGGTCATTCAAATAGATGTTGGGCAAGGGAAGCAATGGAAGAAGAACAGGGTCCAGGAGCCATGGGGGCAGCAGGGCGCCAGGGATGATGGCAACTGAGGAAAAAGCCACTGAGTATCGTCATGAGGTGAGTGGAGGCTTCGTTTGAGCTGTGGGCCTCTGGGGTCTTCTCATCAGGGATGGAGGAGTGAGCAAGCACAGAGGAAGAAGATGGGGAAGAGAATGAGTCTGGGGTGTTGGGACAGAGGACGTTTGAGCCTTGTGTGCAGAGGGGGTGCCAGTCTTTGGGGCTGGCATTTTATACAGCCAAGTTCTCTTGGAAGTGGGAGCCCAGGCCTGGGTAGGGTGTGGAAGGGCTCCATTGAGAAAGGCAGGGTCACCAGGATGGGGAAGTCTTGATCATTCCAGAAAACTAGGACAGGGCTGCTGCTGGTGGCGTTCGCTGTGCCCTTGGTGCCCATCAACTCCTGTCACTGATGGACAGGACATTGCCAGGCATTGTGACATCAGCAGTGTTAGGCCCACACCTGGAGGCACCTTGCTGCCCATGTGCCTTCTCCTCTGAGTGCAGAGAGGAGAGGAGGCTTTTGGAGGGTGATTTCAGGCTCCATAGCATGAAAGGATGGGGAAAAAAGGTGCCTGCCCATCTTTCCTCCTGAAACTTAGAGCAGGCAGAGGCTCCCCCTGGGAGGGACCCAAGTGAGGTCTGATTTAATGGATGACTGAAGCCCTGACCTCTCTCTGAAGCTTCTGTGGCTTAGGGCTTACTGCCTCTGGGACATTCTCAGTTAGCTGGCCTCTCACAACTGGGCTTGGTGAAACCATCTAGGGAGTCATTATTGCACGGGGTGGTACAAGGTAGACCTGTGTAATACAGACACGTCCCTACCCCAGGGCCCTGAATCAGCTTTGCCTTGCTAATGTCCAAACCCCCCTTAAATCCCATTTTGTCTGAGGCGTGGGCTGGACGAGCGCTTTCCAAAGATGGAATTGGAAAGCAGATTTCATGCTTTGCCATTTACTGGAAATAGCAGAATATCATTTGGTTTTGTGTCAGACAGATATCCTATTGCACTTCTCCAGTGCCCAGATAGCCAGTGCCTTGGGTTCCTTGCCTGGTGCTGCCCTAGTAGGTGCTTTGGCCCAACTGCGGCTGCTCCTGTGGCAGAGGCCCTGAGTGCCCACCAGTGCAGTGGCAGGTAGGTGGCGCCTGCCCACCACGCATGGCTCTGTTCGACTCTGCTCGCTTCAAGCCTTGAGCAGTGAGCGGCATGGAGAGAAGCGCAGGCTCGGGGGCAGGAATGCCTGGCTGCTTGTCCATGACCTCCAGCAGGTCTCGGTGTCCTCAGCCAGATGGGAAAAAACGTTATCTGTCTGGTCTGTAGTTTGCAAAGGCCCAAGGAGATCGTCTCTGCAGGATTTTGTGAACTTTACCATGCTCTGGCACCGTCAGGGATTAGTAGTGTTTTATGCGGCCATAATCATCATCAGAACACTTGTGACTGAAGAGGCCTGGCTTAGTGCAGAGAGCTGGTCATGGTTTCAGGAAGAGCTGGGTTCAGATCTCTCCTCTGACACCACCAGGCTGCATGACCCTGGGCAAGTCCCTTCCTCACTCATGGTCTTGAGGTTGGTCCGGGTCTGCTTTGTCAGGGGGCAGCCCCTCCCTGGGGATCCCTGTGTTCACAGAAATCAGAGAACCCAGGCCTGGACCACCATCCATGTGACCTGGAATGGGGAGGCCTCTCTCCAAGTGCCTTGTGCCCTACTCAAAGGGTGGCTTAGGCAAATGCCTAGAGGTGAGAAATAGCTTTTGATATCTGTGAATACAGTTCCAGATAAGATAACTTGGAGCTAGCCTGGAATTTGCATTTTATCTTTGAGACTTTAGGAAGCAAATCTGGGAGTAAGGAGGGAAGGAGAGAGAGAAGGGAGAGACTGACTGTATGCTAAGCGCTTAAACATCATCTCATTTGATCCTCCTGACCACCCTGGGAGGGAGGTGCCATTGTGATCCCCATTTTAGAAGGGAGGAAGCTGAGGCAGGCTGAGGTTTAGTTACTTGTCCAAGGTCACACAGCCAGGCAGTGTCTGAGGCTGGATTTGAACTCGGCTCTACCTGACCGCAGGCCCAGCTGCTTCAGACAGGCATCATCTCAGGCAGGCAGCTTTCGGGAGGACCCCTTGAAGGCAGAAAGGCTCTAGCTGGTGCAGGAGGAGAGGCAGACCGAAGCAAGGTCATGAGAACCAAATGGGGATGGGTTTGGGAGTGGCCGTGAAGCGAGCCAGTGGGCAGAGGTGGTGAGGGCAGCGCTGGGCCTCCTCCTCCCTGTAAGTCACTCAGTAGTGTTGCCGCCGTCCACTGAATCAAAAAGGATGGGGGAGGGGGACAGTGCTGGCGGGCCTCCCGGGGGTGAGGGGACATCTGCAGGGGTGGGGATGAGACATGTGGGACGCAGGATGGACAGATGGGGCGTCCTAGGGCTAAGGGAGCAGGAGCTGAGATGAGGCCAGCTGATGGGCACGGAATCTGAAGGAGGGGTCGAGAGCTGGTTGAGGAGGAGGAGGAGAGAATGAGAGGGTGGGGGCTGAGGTGAGAGGGTGCGATTTCTGGGATGGGGTGATGGGCCTGGGGAATGTATGGAAGCCCCCAAGGGGCATGAGCAAGTGTGGGGTTAGGCTTTGGAGACTGAGACCTGGGAGCCCTCAGAGAGGGCAGTGGTCTGAGAGCAAGCAAATGAGGGTGGCATCAAGAGAACGGTTTGGCCATGGCAGCAGGTGTGAGGGGCCACCAGGCCTGGTCTGGCAGGAGACAATGAGGACAAGAGAAGGGTGAAGGGGTGTGTATCAGCCCCAAAGCAGGGGCTTTGGGTACATGGTCCAGAGCCAGGAGAAGGGCCTAGAAAGGTGGGCAAAGGTGGGCTGGAGGTTGTTAAACCTGAAAGTTGGTTAGGGGAGGCAAACAGAGCTAGGTGATAGAAAAATTCATATTACACATTTATTTATTCATTCGTTCATTCCCTTTAAATTTAGCGGATACATGCATGCATGGGGGCCAGACTAAGTCTGACTCCTTGAAAAAAGAAAGGAGGAAGCTTAAATAAAATTTTTGTTCCCAACACAGCAGTCTGCGTTACGTCACTTTTGTGACCCCCACGTATGTTAATCATGATGCAAGGCAAGGATTTTCCTTAATGGCATAGATTGTAAATACAACCAATCGGATAGTTGACAAAATGTCAATTGAAATTACAACCCAGGGTCTCTGTGTTTAATTTGCCATTAACATTCCATAACATAGCATATGCCCATAAAATATTAAGGTAAAGAAAAGTCACATAATTCAAGATAGTATCTGGGTTCAAGGTTTCCACCCTTAATGGCCATGGACAGAGGAAAGGAATGCTCCATCTGGGTTTGTTGACATAAGATAGAGACATCTCTGAGCTTACTCAGAGAACAAAGAGACTGTTAGGGTCAGGCTTTTCTTCTGGTTGATCGGTTCAGACTCTCAGAGTCTTATTGAAATTACAAAAATGACATAAAATGGTATAAAATGTTCCACAAGGTTCTGGGGGGAAGAAGTCAGGGGGTCTTCAGGGAATGTGATTGAAGAGAGATGATTTTCTGTTGAGGGGTGGCCTGGCCTTGCCACCTAGCTGGGGCAGCTTCTGGAGCTGTGGGGAGAGATAGAAGGGGAGGGGTATAGCAGCTGAGGCATGAGTGTGTGTGTATATATGTATGTGTGTGTGGGGGTGTAGCATCCGAGGGATGTGGGGGGGGGGTGGCAGCAGAGGCGTGTCTGCCTGGCAGCTCCCTTTGCCCTTTCATACACGGGGCGTGTTGGCTGGCCAGGGCCAGGCCGCTGTCGTTTCTGCTATTGGTCGGTCGATGGAGGAGCTGACATTTTCAGGAGGAGCCTGGCAGGGGGTGGGGAGGGGATCAATCAGCATCTGAGGGGATTGCTACTACATCAGAGGGCATCCCAACAGGTGGCAGGACCTGCCCCAGAGGGAAGGCTCCACGGCCAAGCAGGTCTCAGCCCAGGCAGGAAAGCCTCACTGCCCGATGGTTCAGGAAAGCCGTGTTGGACGTGCAGCTGCTGATGCCATCCTCTGTTTGGGTCTTAGGCGTTACTGAAGATGGTGTGTGATGAGAGCCAACAGATCTTGGTCTTGTCCAAAGCTGAAGCCTCTGGCCCAGAGCTGGGCAGTGACCCACTGCATGCCCCGCCGGATTGCTTTCAGAAGGAGAGGCAGGGCTTGCTGGACGCTGTGCAGGCCCTCAAAGACCACCTCACCAAAGTGCCTGCTAGAAGCGAGTTGAAGGTCAGGGTGGGATGGATAGGGCTGGAGCAGCCATCCTCCAATGGCCAGGGGTAGGTGGGCGGGCCTGGCGATGTGGTAGATGATGGCGTCTGTCTGCCTGTGCCCAGCACCAGAGCCCTCCTGGGCCTTGTACAAGATGCCTACCCCATTGGCCCGAGGCATGGCTTCAGGGTCTGCCTGTATGGATGGGGGGAGCTTATTTTGTTATGGACATAGAATATGTACGGGGTGGGGTAGTGTCCAACCTGTTAGAAAAGCTGCTTTTCTGGAATAGCCTTAAGGTGCTTCCTGGCTTTGCTCTCTCGGGTACATTTGAGTGCTGTGTTGGAGGAGGGGGCAGCTTTTCTAATGGAGGACACCCTGTGCTTTGTACAAACCATGCTCATGCCCCTGGGGCGTTGGCCTCTGGGAGGGGGGGGTCCCTGTTGATCACGCACCTGGGAGGCCTGGGCATTGAGGGGAGCTGTCGCCCTTACCACATTCTGGCTTTGTTTCATGTTGAAGGAACCTTCAGACTCAGGCTTTGACTGGGGAGAATTTCTGCAGGCCGTCCAAGAAGTCCTGGAAAAGGAGCGGAATGTACTCAAAATCGAACTCCAGTCCAAGCTGTGCAACCTGGAGTCGGGAGATGAAAGGTCCCTGCTGGAAAAGCTGGAGGATGTCGTCAAGGAACAGGTAATGGCAGGAGGCAGGCGCGTCGCCACCACCTGCCCCTCCACCCCTGGCCTCATCTGCATCAGAGTTTCGCAGATGGAGTCATGGTGTGTTCATTCCTCCATGGCTTCTTCCCCCAGGGAGAACTGCAGAAGAGAACTTTGGAGAACCTGCACCTGAGTGACCGGAGCAGCCTGTTGTCCGAGATCCAGGCCCTGCGTGCCCAGCTCCGCATGACCCATCTCCAGAACCAGGAGAAGCTGCAGCAGCTCTACGAGGCCCTCACCAACGTTGAGGACCAAGGCAGCAAGCAGGAGTACCAGTTCCGGAGGCAAGGTGAGGGTGGTGGGGCATGGGTGGGGCCACACAGCTGGCCACACTGGCCATACCTGCGTAGTATAACCGGGCTGCTCTGCTCCCTGCCTTCCCCCAGTTGAGTTACTGGAGTATAAAGTGGAGCAGGAGAAATGCATAGTGAGTGATTTGCAGAAGACTCTCACTGAAGAGCAAGAAAAGAGCACAGAAAACCAGAAGCTTCTGCTGGTGGCCCAGACCGCAGCCCAGGAGCTCAAGACTGAACTGGCAGAATGCAAGCAGGAGAAGGAGACCTTGGCCCAGTCCCTGAGAGAGACCCAGAAAGAGGCTGCCCACCTGAGGTACAGGCGTGTGTGGGTGGAGAGGGGACAAGAGGCTCGCTCTCTGCCTTGCCATGACCCTTGGGGCAGCCCTTACACCCCGTGCCATGAGGGCCCATCCCCCCTCACGTCTCCAGTGCTTTCCACAAAGCAGGCCCTTGTCCAGCTGGTGGCTTTCCTCCCCTTCAGCTTATCTCTGCCCTTCCCAAAGTATGATGCCCAGAATACAGCACAAGCCCGAGCCCCAGATTGGTCTGAACAGGGCCAAGGGCAGCAGGTGCATGGTAGCCCCAGGGCAGGGCCTTGTGCCTTGACAGACACTGAGGTCATAGTCTCAGAGGGCTCCCTCCTATCATCTCCTTGACACCTGACTGTGGTCAAATGGTTATCTAGCTCCACATCTCTGCATGATCCTTTATTACCAGTCAGGCGGCAGTCAGTGGATAAACACTAATTAACCACCTTCTGTATGCCGAGTGCTGGGGATGAAAAGAGAGGTCCAAGGTAGCACTGCCCTTGAGCCACTGTTCCCCAAGGTGCCCCCCCCCCCCCATAGCTGAGGAGAGATTCTCCCTGAGGGGGAGAAAAGAGAATAGGGAGGGATGCTCCCAGTTAGTGGGTGTGGCATGATTAACCAAGGAGACTAAGAAGAGGAGGGAGCTGGACAGTGGGAGAACCAAGAGAGAATTATGTCACCAGAAGCCCAGATTGTCAAGTGCCATTAGCGTGCGAGAGGGACTTCAGATGAAGGATGAGGTCAGCAACTGGATCACCAAAAGGTCACAAGAGGCTCCATGGGGGGAGTCTTTTTCAAGGACTTTTGTTGAGAAGAAGAAGGGGAACAGCAAGGATCTGACCTAGCGAGGAGGGCTGGGAGGCTGGGAGGGTGGGGTGTGATGTGAAAGAAGGAGAGCCAAGGTGGCACGTCAGGGCACACGGAAAGGGGTGAGTGTCTTCTCCCTGCCTGGTGTGGCTGCCCCAGGATTCTGTCCTGCAGCTTCATTCAGTCCTTCTTCCTTGTCCCTCCTTTCCCGTGGATTCTACTTGCATAGTATTTCTCTCTCTCTCTGCTCCAGGAGCTCCCCTACTGCACCCCTCTCTCCTTTGCTAACAGGGCTTCCCGTGCCCTGGGCATTCTGATGCCTTCCATCTGCAGAGCCAGTCAGTAACCCTTAGATGCCACGCAGCCCCAGGCTGGCACAGACTGGCAGCCCTGGACCTTTCTAGCCTCTCTCAGCTAAGCCTTAAAGGATGAGCAGTGATCATCCTTCATCAGTTGGTAGTGATGTGAGGAGGGGCATGCGAGTGTTGGCATCGCTCTCGGCCTGTAAATGCTTGTTGACTGAGAAAAGGGAAAGTGGGTGGGGGAGGTGTGAGGAAAGCCAAGACCAACAAATGGGGGTGGGGGGATGGGGGATTCGGGGGCAGGACTTGACCCTGTGAGGAAAGAGGAGAATTAGAAGATAAGACTGCGCCAAGTGATGTGGAGAAGGCAGCGCTTGGGCCAGACAGGAGGGCACGCGGAATCTGGTGAATGTCCTCAACGCTGCGGTCTTTGCCTATGAGGCTTGATGGAAATCACCGGAGATGTTTAGCCTGGGAGATGCGTTAGGCTTTTGGTTATGTCAGACCTCCTTCAGGGCCAGAACTAGGAGAGGCAGACAGAGCTTTGATGCAGGAACACAAACGCCAGCATGTACTACCCTTCAGGATCCAGCCCCAGGGCTCTGGACCAATTAAAGGCACCCACCTAGAGGCCCTTGAGGAGATTAAGCAAACAAATCCCCAAGTACCAATAGAATTGTTGGGCACAATTCTAGGGTTCCATTGGTCTAGAGCTAGAAAGAGGTCTCAAGAGCCCAGTGTCCTAAGGTTGACTAAGGACACTTGGCTTTTGATTCACAAGCCAGAGATCCTTCTGCCTGGGATCTCTCTGTGAGCCGTGCTGTTCATCGCTCGAGGAGGGAACACGAGAGAACCGGCTTTTGTGGCCTTTGTCCGTGCTGGCGTGCTCACAGCAGGTGACAGGTTCTCAGAAGGACATTAGTGCAGTGGGAGTTATGTTTTGGATACGTTGGGTTCTAGATGCCCACAGGCCATGCTGTTAGTAATCTGGAATGGACAGGCAGGAGGGCAGAGAGGATTAGCTCTGGAGATTTCAAAAGTGAGAACTGGGATTCCCTAACATTACGTGGAGCATCTAGAAAGGAGAAGAAAGAACGTAGGACCGGGCCCAGACCATGCTCTTCCATATGGACTGGGGCTCAGGTGCTGACACTGACCGCCCAGGGCTGGAAGGAAGACAGCATTAGGAAATCCGGGGAAGGAGGCAGACTGGTTGGCAGAGGCAGAAGCTATGGAGAACTCTCAAGGAGGAGGGCTGAAGAATGGCCTCTGCTCTAACTTGCAATCTGTGATGCTTCAGATGCTGTGACTGAACAGTTAGGGAATGTTCAGCAGCCCTGGAGAAATGTTTCCAGGAAGGGGGGGATAGAGGAGTCATCGTTATCATTTCAGATTCTGCAGAGAGGAATTGAATGGGATCTGGAGGTTGTTGGAATAGCTATTTAAGCTGAAAAGAAATCAATATCTGTTCTGTGGCAGCCAGAAGAAACCGGCATCTTTGGCTGCTTTAAGAGAAGCTGGCACTGCCCTGTGCCGGGGTCAGCCCCAGCTGGGAGTCTTGTGTTCGGTCCTGGACGTGGTGTGGTCTTTTAGGCAGAGCCACAGGGTGGTCCAGTGGAGGGCTAGGAGAAGAGTGGAGGGGTCTTGGGGTTTCCCTGTCAGGATCTGTGGGAGAAACTAGGGACAGTCCAGAGTTGGAGACACGATGATTGTCTTTGAGTCAGCCTGAGGAAACAGGATTATTAGCTTTGGTCTGCATGACCCAGGAAGGCAGAACCAGGAATCAAGGCTTGGAGTTGCAGATTGAAGCTTGCTAGAACTCTCTGAAAGCGGCCTGCCCCAATGGCTTTGTTGGGCCAGCTGTGTTGGGAAGGGGTTCCTGGTCACGTCGAGTTTGGAGCAAGGGGCTTCGGCAACATCTTCCCACTATAGGCCTTTAAAGGATAGTGAGCTAGGAGAAATCAGAAATGACAGGCTAGCATAAGACAGCAAATGTCAAGTCAAGTTGGGCCAGGATGTTAAAGTGACAAACACTGTTGTGAGATCAGGCAGAGCACAGGGGGGGGTGGGGGGAGTCAGACAGGGATTCTCTAGCAGGGTGATGGGGAGAGGGAACAGCAGAGTTGGAGCATTTCTAAAGGCCCTGCAGCTAGGAGAGAGTAGACCTGCTGCTGAGCGAGCTTTTCCAGCCCAGTTCTGGGTTTGTTTTTAAGATCAGCACCATTGGAGCACCCCAGAGTGTCAGCAGAGCTAGTGGGGAGGAAGAGCCTGCTTAAGGCGGCAGCATGGGCAGCCACAAGCCGGTTCTCTTGTTTGAGCACTAGAGGGAAAGGCAGGATGGGTGAGAGCTGGGGGGAGCGGGGATGGTCCTGAGGAGTCATAGGGAACAGAGCCGGGTGAGGGCTCAGCAGCCAGGGCTGCTCGGCCAGGGCTTGGCCCAGCCTGTGCCAGCTCAGGAAGTTTGATGGGGAGCTTTGTGCTGTGTGCTCCTGGGGCTCCTTTTCCTAAAGTGAAACGATGTTGGTCCTTGTTCTTCATGTAGATCCATGCTGGAAAATAGAGAGCAAGATCTGAAGGCAGCCCTGGACAGGCTGCAGGCCGAGAAGCAGAAAGCAAAGGAGCTGGAGGCCCTTGTGGAAAAGGAGCAGCGGCAAAGCGTGGAGAAGGCCGAGCTGCGGTCCAAGGCCCTCGAGGTGGGTGCATGTGGAGCCTGGAGGGAAGCAGTGGCATTCACTGCCACCCGTGTCCCCCGCACAGGCCGGGTGGGTGTGCCCATGACTGATGGTGGGAGGTGAGGCCAGGCTGCAGCCATAGCCCTCCTCCTCCCCATGCAGGAGCTGCAGGCATCTCTGGACAAGCAGCGCAGCCAGAACGGGCAGCTTGCAGTCAGCCTCCAGCATGAGCAGGCCGAGAAGGACAACCTGAAGAAGGAGCTTCAGATCGAGTACTCGCGCTGCGAGGCACTCTTGTGCCAGGAGCGCAGCCAGGCGTGCGAGCTCCAGAGGGCGCTGGAGGCAGAGAGGAGCCGCTCAGCGGAGCTCAGCGAGGCCCTGAACCACGAGCGCCTGGTCACGGAGCAGCTGAGCAAGCGTGCCGGCGAGGCGTGCACGCAGAAGGAGGCCCACCTGCAGCATGCCTTTGTGCGCAAGCTGAAGGAGGAGAAGGCTCGGGCCGCCGAGCTGCAGGCGCTGCTGGAGGATGCCCGCCAGCAAGGTGTGGCCAGCCAGAAGCAGCTGGAGCTGGAGGTACAGATGCATCGCGAGGAGCTGAAGAAGGAGAAAGAGGTGAGTGTGCTGCTGCAGGCCTCAGCGGACGCCCTCCAGACGCAGAAGCAGGAGCTGCTGTTTTATCTGGAGGAGGAGAGGGCCAAGCAGGGCAGGCTGCAGGCAGAGCTAGAGTTCGTACAGACCAGGCTGAAGGAAGAGGCCAGCAAGGAGGCCCGGAGGGAGAAGGAGAGAAGGCGCGAGGCCCAGGCAGAGGAAGACAAGGGCAAGAAGGGCAAGAGAGACAAGGAGAGGCTGGTGAGGCTCGCCTGCCCTGTGACCCGTGGGGGGCCGGCCAGCAGGGCCTTCCTGCCTGGGGGAGGGCCACCAAGCTTAGGTTCTGCAGGGGTACCCCACCTGCAAGGTTACACCATGACACGTACAGAGTACTGTTAGGTGGGGGGGGGGCCAGAGAGGAGGAGATCTTCCAAGAACAAGGTCCAGCCAGGGAAGAGGAAAGGGGACAGACATTTCTGTTGGAGCCTGGAGGTCGTCGGGAGCCCCTGGAGTTATTGAGTATCTAGAAGGGGTGACCCTCCAGAGAAATCTTTTTGGCAGCAGGGCGAATGATGGATTGGGCGGGGTGGGGAACGACCAATGAGGGATAGCCAAGTGAGGTGAGGAACTCGGATGGGGTCTCTGGAGAGGTAAGAGGTGACGTAGAAATGACCAGAGTGACTGGAGTTTTAGCGATTTTGGATGATGAGGAGGCATCCTCCACAGATGGGGGGAGTCAGTTCTGACACGTGGGGTTTGAGAGTGTCACAGTTTAGAAAAGGCAGGGCCTGATGTCTGCATGCAGCCCACAGCTTGGGCCCATAGGAGCTGGGAGGAGAGCAGGAGGGCAGTGACTCAGGGATTGGCCTGTCTTGTCAGGATTTTTATGAGATTTGCAAATGCCACTGATGGAACCAAGCATTAGTGTGGGGCCAGTGGCCTCTTTCATTGGGATGCTGGGCCCGTGCGTGGAAACCAAACAGCAAACCTTAGTGACCCACGAGGGTAGAGGGACACAGGGTCTTTTTTGTGGGTTGCCATCCTGGTGCATGCTGAGGGAATAGGATTAAGAAATTCTGGCTAAAAAAAATATAAACCAATATCCTGTGGACCAAAATGGTAGCCCCACATCCTCAGAGCTCCCCGAGCCAGGCTCAGACCATCTGTGAGTGCAGGGCCTTCATAGCATCTGCCGTTTTGACTTCAGAAGGCTCTCCTGCTCTGCGTTTGCATGTTCAGGGCATAGGGCTGTCACTACTAAGGGTAGCAGGGGCTGATCTGTGCCAGCAGATGGAAGCTCTCAGATCGGCAGCCAGCTGACAAAAGACTGGACTGTGCCAGGTCTCCAGTGTTCCGCCAAGAGCCTGCTGCCCCGGCACTGCTAGTTATCTTCATGAAGCCCAGGCCCTTACCACATCCTTCCCTCGCTCCGGAATTTAAGTCTAAGGGGCCAGGGCAGGTTCTCCACCATCAGGCTTCTCAGCCTTTCCTATTCATCTGTTTCACCAGCTCTGTGTTTCTGCCTGCCTGGGGTCCCGGCCTCCGTCTCCTGCCCCCAGGCCTTTGCCCAGGCTGTCCACGTGCCCCTGGAATGGTTCTCCCTCCTGGAATCTCTTTCACTGAAGGCTCTTGGGTTTCAGATGGGGTACCAGCCTGGCCTGTTTCCTGTGGGCCCCTTCCCTGCTGGGGATCTGCCGAGAGGGCAGGCGGCTCAGGCAGCATTGGGGCATTTGGCCAGTGCATGTGTAACATGGCGCCTTCTTTTCCTCTTGTGCTTTGAGGGCTGGCAGCGAGAGTTAGAGCTTCAGCGGCAGCGGGATGAGCACAAGATCCAGCAGCTGCAGCAGACCATCGCCGAGCTCGAGAAGGACAAGGGCTTCGTGCCCAGCAGAGCCTGGCAGGAGTGCAGAGCCGGGGCGGCTCTTGCCCCCACTGCGGAGAAGCCACAGGGGCCTCACGACCAACTGGAGAACATCCGGCAGCAGCTGCTGCACGCGGTCGGCCTCCTGACTGGCTTCATGAACCAGACTGTTAACAGGTAGGCCATTTGTGAGGGGGCACGATGTCTCTTAAGAAGCAGAAAGACTGGGGAACTGAAAGCTACAGGTGGCAGAAAATGGGGCCTCCCCTGACCTTGGGATCGCTCCCTCAGCCCCAGTGGAGGGACGGGTTTCCCTGGGCCCATCCTCGGTTCTGACGGTTCTGGGTTCTGTTGCCCCCTTTCTTGGGAGTTCTCGCTGCTCTTGACCCTGAGCTCGTGTGCCCAGGTGGTCTGCAGGCTGTGCTCAGGATGGAGACCAAGGCGGTGACATAATTGTAGTCGGTGTCCTCCATGTGCTGGAGGGAGTGGAGCCTGCATGGCTGGCCCCACAGCACCCTCCGTTTGGGCTCTGAGAGCCAGCTGCACAGTGCCCTGGATTTGGACATTTCTTCAGTAGGGAATGGAATTCATTAAGCTATTGTCCTCCTGTTATCCGTGTTTCAGAGCCATGTTAGGACAGAGCAGAGGCCTTGATGGAGGTGAGAGCCCAATCCTGGAGCCCTCCTTAGGCGGTGGGGCACACAGATATGGCTCGCGAGCAGTCACCTGGGCAGCCTCTGTCATCCAGATCTTATTAGATCATTTTTCTTTTAATTTGTCAAGTAGGTTTATTTTGCTGCCTTTTGTCTTTATATTACCAGTCATTTCTGGAAATACCCTGTCTCATTGAAACAGCCTCTCTTTTAACAATGAGCAGTTACCCAGCAAAATCATTCATGACAGTGGCCAAATTGGACTGTTTTGTCATGTCATTGTTGGGCTCTTTCCCTCTGGTGCACAGAATTCTGGAAGTAGGTAGGCTATTGCGAGTATACATTTTTTAACATCCTCTTTTCTGTTTAACAGAACAATAAGTGACTGGACGTCATCAAATGAAAAGGCCGTGACATCCTTGCTGCTTACTCTGGAGGAATTGAAATCCGAACTAATGTCAGGCTTCCCTCAAGTAAGTTGGAACCACAGACCTCACTGAAAATGAGCGAGTCCCCCAGAGGGATGAGGGAGAGAGTTCTTTGTCCACCATCCTGTGCCTTATGGCAGATCTGTAGGACGTAGGGTCGCAGACTCCTCCTTCTGAACCCCACCTTTGTCCCGCTCCGACGCTCTGCTGTCTTGCTTTGGAAACAAAAGGTGATCACAAGAAAATGACGATTTTCAGCCACCTGTCATTTTTATGGACGACATTCCTATTTGTCATTTGTTGCTGCCTTAGTTTACTTAGCATTCACGCCTGTAGAATAGTCCCTTTCCTGTGGTCAGACGCTGGACTGTTGTCTCTCTCAAACCTCGGCAGATCACTCTCACTTCTTGTGACACAGTCCCACAGTTCACTAAGACTAAAAATGACAGAATAACTTCTTAAGAAAGTATGTTCAACATGTCACATCTGTAACATCCCACCTCTCCTTTTAGAAAATTAACAAGCCTCTTCTTTCTCCTCCCATCCCATTAGGGAAAATAAGAACCAATTTCTTGTAATATATACATAGTTGAGTCAAACAAATGCCTGCAGTGGCTGGCTGCCCTCCCACCTCCTAGATGGTCTTTGTGCTGAGCAGAGGCCCCCTTCAAGTGTTCTCTTGTGTACTGGTCTGCCCAGCTCCACTGACTTGTCTCTGCATCAGTTCACATAGCTCTTTTTATGCCCATATGTCAAGATTACCTGGTCTCTCATTGCTTTCAGCACAATGCCTCTCCTTCACATTGGTCTGCCAGATTTATTCATCCCTTCCTCAGCTGATGGGCATCTCCTTAGTTTCTGTTTTTTTTTGACACCATGAAAAGCTCTTTCTATAAGTTGTTTGGGTTTATTTTAAATTTTTTTTTTTTGTAGAAAGGACTTTTTCTGCCTCCTTTCATCTTTTTTTGGGTATAGGCCTAGAAGTTGTACAGCTGGGTCAGAGCACCTTCACTGATGAGTAACTTGTGGTGTAGAATTCTCAATTACTCACTGACATGGTCGAGCTGTTCACAAATCCCTCAACAGTATGTCACTGTGCCTGTTTTCCCATGGTCCCACCAACATTGACCATTTTTGGTTTTTTGTTCTCTTTGCTACTTGGAGGGCTACGAAGTAGAATATCAGAAGTTCTTTGACTTGCATTTATCTGATTAGTGGTTTATTTTTTTTTTTTTACATGACTATAGAGAGCCTGAGTTTCTTCCCTTGAGAACTGTCTGTTCTTCCAAGACCATTTGTCAGTGGCAAATGGCTCTTTTTCTTACAAGTTTGAATCATTTCTTTATGTATCTTGCAAATGAAATCTTTGAAAAACTTGCTGCAAAGTGGTTTTTTCCTTAGTTCACTACTTCCCTTTTAATCTTAGCTTTATCGGATTTGTTTGTGCAAAAATTTTAAGTTTAATTTTACAATTGTCTCTGGGGGGCATCGTGAGAAGCAGCTATGCATGGGATCATCCAAGTCGCAAAGGCTCCTGTTTAACATGCTGTTCTCTGGGGCTCACCTAGCGGGCCCTGGAGCTTCTCAGTCTCCCCAAATCCTGAGCAGGGCGAATCAGGTTTCTTTCAGAAGCTCCTAGACTGGCCAGCAGACTCCTGCAGGAAGAGCGAGCAGCTCAGCTGTACAGGAGGCCTCATTTTGGCGGCTGTGCTTCTGTTACTAGAAACGAAACTGTTGCTGAGTACACACTTGTGCCAGTTCGGCGCTCCGGAGCAGAACTTGTGCTGGGTCACACTGGATGGCCCTTGAGGGTGGTTCTGCCAGTGTTTCTTTTCTTTTGTGTTTCTTTCATTTCATTGTACTTTTTTAAAAATTTCTTTTTAGTTTTCAACATTTGCTTTTATAAGATTTTGAGTTCCAAACTTTTTCTCCCTCTCTTCTGACATACCTTCTACATGTATAATCATATTAAACTTATTTACACATTAGTCATGTTGTGAAAAAAGGATCAGAATAAAAGAGAAAAACCACGAGAAAGGAAAAAAAAGTGAAAATAGTCTGCTTTGCTCGCGTTCAGACTCCACAGTTCTTTCTCTGGAGGTGGATAGCTTTTTCCATCATGCGGCTCTTGGAATTGTCTTAGATCATTGTATTGCTGAGAAGAGCTAAGTCTGTCCAAGTTGACAAGATGCTTTTTCTAAGGTTGCTTTGGTCTGTCCCAGAATCTCCATCTGGGACCCACCCTCCTGGCCACTTCTGCTGCTCCTTCTTCCCAACAGAGTCCTGGTTCTAATTGGGAGCCCATAGCTGTCCTGCCCTTACCTGCTTCACACCACCTCTCTTCTTGTCTGGTGGTCTGAAGTGCATCGTCCTCTGTCGTGCTAGAGTGTCTCCTGCATAAAGTCCCACCTCGAGTCCAGCAGCCAGGACTGTGGCCCTTCCCGCAGCAGTGTGGGCAGGGCAGTGCTGCCCTCAGCTCATGGACCCTGGCCTCTCCAGGTGTATGGAGGCCTTCTGGGCTGCCATCACACAGCCTGGGACCACCTCCTCCTCCATCTTGTGCTTGTGGATCCAAGGAGAAGACACTCACTTATTCCTATTCCACTCCATCTTCATAGATTTGGTCCAGCACTCTCACCTGTTAAGGCAGAAAGCAGTATGGTATCAAGTACTAGGTCTAGAGTCTTAAGGACCTGGGTTCAGATCTTGGTTCTGCTCCTTAGTGGCTGTGTGACCTTGGGCAAATCACTTGACCCCTCTGACCTTTCCTTACCTGCAATGAGAAGGAAGGATGTTGGACTAGCTGACCCCTGAGATCCCTCCAGACCTGAGGCTCTTTGGGGACCCACCAGCTTAACTGTTACTCCCAGCTTTGGCCCTCTACCATGACCATCGTCATCACACACACCTGAAATTGCTCTCTCCAAACTTTGCAGAGACCTCTCAATGAGCAGATCTGATGGCCCTTTTTCAGTTCTCATTCTGCTTGACGGGCTGGTGCTCCTGCTCCCCCTCCTGCTTTTCCTACCTCGCTGACTCCTTCACTTCCTTGTTGGCATCAGGATCTATGTTATAGGGGCTTTCCCAGAGGCTGCCCTCGACCCTCTTTGCTCTGCACTCTTGTGGTGACCATCCCAGTCTTACCCTGGAGCCCTAAGGTCCAGTGTCACCGATGGCTCCGTCTCAGCGTGTCCAAACGACTTCTCTCCCCTTCCCAAATCCACCCCTCTGCCGAGCTCCCTGTTTCTCCATTAGTTCAGTGTTTCCCTGCTGCAGGGTCTGGCTTGCTCTACCTCCACTAAGCCAAAGGTCATTTTCCTTGGCAGAGAAAACCAAAGCCAGGTCCAAGTTGAGCAGCTAGCTCTGCTGTTTTTGGTCTTTGGTCCAGACAAATTGCTCCATCCAACGCAGTTCTCTCCCAATCTTCCTATGGATAGCCTCTCCTTTCCTCTCGTTGGACTTCAGAGCCTCTCCCTGTCTTCCTACAGGACTCTGCCATGCTTTGGCAAGCGTCGTTTCTACTTCCCCTTTCTTGCAGCAGACTATTTTTTTCATTTTAGATTTAAATACTAAAACTTAAATACACAGTAAGAAAAGAAAAAGAAACATGTCGTGTATTCAGCAGAACATAGGAGAGGATTCAGAATATGTAGCAATAAATTTCCATTTCAAGAAAGGCTGTGTAATAAATAGTGTGTGTTGTGTTGAGAGCTGTCCATCTTTGCTTCCCTGTAAGTTTTCTTTTGTTCTCTGCTATTCACTTTTCACTTTGTTCTTTTCCCCCCTTCCTTCTCTCCCCCCATCCCACAATTAAGTGTGGATGTATTTATATATAAATATAGATATATACATACACATACTCATACATACTTATATAAACATGTACTTTCCCTAACAAATTCTACTCCTGATCCGTTTTTATGTTTGTGCATATCTCTTATTTCCTATCCTTCCTAACTCCTCTATTTACTTCTGCCCACCCCCACCCCCCGTGCCCCAGGATCCTTCCCTTGTCTTCCCATTCTCATAAATCTATTTTTAAATTTTTTTTCGAGGGGGGAAGGCAGGGCATTTGGGATTAAGTGACTTGCCCAAAGGCACACAGCTAGTAAGTGTGTGAAGCGTTTGAGGCTGGATTTGAACTCAAGTCCTCCTGATCCCAGGGCAGGTGCTATATTCACCGTGCCACTTAGCTGCCCCTCCATTCCTATAAATCTAAACACACTTCTGTACCCTCCTTTAACCTTTTCCCTCACCCTGCCCTCTTAAGATCTCTCTCTTAGCCTCTCCCCTCCTCCCTATTATTTCTTTCTGAATTTAGAAGACTTTACACCCTTGTATATGTTTTGTTCCCTCTGAAATTCATTCCTGTTGAAAGTAGCTTTCCAGAATTGCCAGCCCTCATTCCCCATCTAATGCCTCTATGCCAGCTCCTCCTGGCATCTTGTTTGTATAAAACAATTGTTCTTTTTAGCTGCTCCTAAACAGTTTGACTTTTTAAAGTCATACCCTACTCAGGTCCACCCCAATCTTTCTTACAAACTACCCAATTACTAATAACAGTCTTAGACATCTATTTTGCACTTTACAAAGCGGTCTATCCTTGTTGAGTCCCTTGTAAATGTCCATTTTCTTTGCATTCAGGATTGTGCTTAGCTGTGCTGAGAGTGAACCGCTGTTTTTTTGTGCTTCGATATATAGTGTTCCAAGACCTGTGGTCTTTGAGTGTCTCCAGGTTGCTAGGTCTCATGTGATTCTGATTGTGACACCGCCGTATTTAAATTGTTTTTTTTTTCTTGTTGCTCATAACACTTTCTCCTTGAGCTGGGAGTTTTGAAATTCGACTGTAATATTCCTGTGGGTCTTCGTTGTACAATCTCTTTCGGGTGGTGATGGGTGAGTTGGTTCAATTTCTACTTTCCCCTCTTGTTCTAATGCCTCAGGACAGTGCTCTTTAGTTATTAACCATAGCTTTCAGGTAGTTCGTTTATCGTTATGTTTTCTCTTCTTGATCTGTTCTCCAGATCAGTTGTTTTTCTTAGGAGATGTTTCACGGTCTCTTCTATTTTTTCACTCTTTTATTTTTTTGTTTTACTATGTCTTGGTCTCTTGTGACTTCGCTGGCTTCCCCTTGCCCAATTCTGATTTTCAAGGAGTCATTTCCTTCCTTAACATTCTGGATGTCCTTTTCTAATTGGTTGACTTCCTTTTCATAATCTTCTGGTTTTCTTGGATTGTTCTTATTTTTTTTTAATTTGCCTCAATCTCTCTCATTTGACTTTTAAAATCTTTTCTGAGTTCTTGTATGAATTCTTTTTGGGCAGGTGACCATTTGATGTTACTCTTTGGGGTAAAAGAGGGTTTCTTTGCTTCACTATCCCCCTCTGAAGATGAACCCTGGTGTTCTCTGTTTCCATAGTAACTCTCTGTGGTTGGATTCTTTCTTCTTTGCCTGTGCATTTTTTTTTATTTGTACTAGTTTATTTTTCGTAATCACCTCTAGCCCTGGGGTATGGAGGATGGTGCCTCCAATCCTCGGTTCTCCCCTCTAGCCTGGAACCAAAGCCAAATCTCCAGCCTCCTGTTAGTGCCCACAGCCAGCAGTGTGCCTGCCCCACTGCTGCTGCACTCACCCACTTGTGTTGGTTCCTTCTCGACCCCCCTCCCCCCTCCCTCCTCTCTGCAGCACAGCTAGGTCTGGCGTTCCTTGTCAGCAGAGGTTCCCTTGGTCTTCCCGGTTCAGACAGCAAAACTCATCTCACTGTCTTGGAAGTAAAAGTTCTGGGCTCCGGCGGAGGCAGCCTCCCAAGCCAGGGCTTGCTGCTTCCTAGCCTGGAGGTATTTACTCTTCACAGGGACCAAACCTCATCCTGGCATTTTTCGTCAGATCTTCTCAGATTGTCCCACGAGGACCCCTGTTCTGCCCCTACTTTTATTTATTTTTACTGCTCAATATTCACCCTGAGGTGCTATTTCATCTCTTTTGTGGAGGAAAATCTTAAGAGCTTGGAGTTTTCTGACCTACTCTGCCGTCTTCCCAGAATCCTCTGTCTTTTTAAAAACCATACTGGTTGAGGAATCTTAGCTTCATCTAGCTCTGCTTCTTCATAATTGTTGCATAAGGTAGTATCAGGATTTCATCACCAAGAATTTTCCATCCCTTCTGCTCAGACGTCCCCTACGGAATTTTAGACCATGGGATATTCTACCACACTTTCCTTTGAATCTTTAGAAATCTGCCCTTCTTGAACGTAGCATTCATGGCACACTCTGCCTGGCCTTCCTCTCCTTTAACACAAGGCGTTTGTGGTCCCTCCCTGTAACGTTTCCCATCATTTCCATCCCAGCAAGTAGTTCCTTCCTGTTAAGGAGAGTCAAGTCCAGATAGACTTTTCCCTCTTGTTTCTTATACCTTGGAAAGAAGGAAATTGTCATCATTATCAAGTAAAACAAGACATTTAAAAATTTTAATATTTTATTTTTTCTCGATTCCACATAAAAACAATTTTTAACATTCATTTTCTAATACTACGAGTTCCGAATTCTCTCCTTCTTCCCTCCCCTGTCCCCTCGTTGAGAAGGCAAGCAGTTTGACATAGGATATTCATGTGCAAACCATATTTCCATATTGGTCTGTTGTGAAAGAAAACACAGGCGCCTCTCGCCCCCACCCCCCCCCAAAAAAAACTCAAGAAAAATAAAGTTTAAAAAAGCGTGCTTCTGTCTGCATACAGACACCATCAGTTCATTGTATTGCTGAGAATAGCAAAATCATTCCCAGTTGATCATCATATAATATTGCTATTACTATGTGCCAGGTTCTCCTGGCTTTGCTCATTTCACTTTGCATCAGTTCAGGTAGGTCTTCCCAGGTTTTTCTGAAAGCATCCTGCTCATCATTTTTTAATAGCACAGTAGTATTCCATCACAATCATATACCACAGTGGTCAGCCATTTATCAATTAATGGATATCCCCTCAATTTCCAATACTTTGCCACCACAAACAGCTGCCATCAATATTTTTGTATGTATATGTCCTTTTCCTTTTTGTTTTTTTTTTATCTCTTTGGGATACAGACCTAGTAGTGGTTATTGCAGAGGATATACGTGGTTTTTGTAGCCTTTTGGGCATAGTTCCAATTGCTCTCCAAAATGGTTGAATCAGTTCACAACTCCACCAAGAGTGCATTAATGTCTGAATTTTCCCACGTTGCCTCCAGTATTTCCCATTTTCCTTTTCTTTCATATTAACCAATCTGATAGGTGTGAAGCGGTAACTCAAAGTTGTTTTAATTTGCATTTCTCCGATCAGTAGTGACTTAGAGCATTTTTTCATATGATTATAGATAGCTTTGATTACTTGATCTGAAAACTGCCTTTGACTGTTTATCAATTGGGGAATGACTTATGTTCTTATAAATTTGACTCAATTCTTTATGTATTTGAGAAATTAGGATTTTATCAGAGAAATTTGCCGCAAACTTTTTTTCAGTTATGATTGCTAACTGTGTATTTCCCTCCATTTATCCTGCTTTTTCTCCTTTCACACTTTCCATCCTCAAGCGTTTTGCTTCTCTGACTGCTGCCTTCTCCAATCCATTTTCCCATCAGTGCTGCACCCCTCCTCCTCCTCTACCTTCCCTTCCTTCTTTTATCCTCTTCCCTATCTAGTTTCTTGTAGGATAAGAGAGATTTCTCTACTCACCTGAGTATGTACGTTATTTCCTCTTTGAGCCAATTCTGATGAGAATAAGCTTCATATCCTTCACCAACCTCCCCCAGCTTCTCCACTATAAAAGCTACCGTGCCTCTTTTATGTGAGATAATTTACCTCATTCTATTTTCTCCTTTCCTCTTCTTCAAGTGCATTCCTCTTTCTCACCCTTTATTTTTTTTAGATTTCAACTCACACTTGTGTCCTCTGTCTACATATACTCCTTCTAACTGCCCTAATAATGATAAAGTTCTTAGGAGTTACAAGTATCACCTTCCCATGTAGGAATGTAAACACTTTAACCTTATTGAATCCCTTAGGATTTCACTTTCCTGTTTACCTTTTTATACTTTTCTTTGAGTCTTATATTTGAAAGTCACATTTTCTATTCAGCTCTGGTCTTTTCATCAGAAATGCTTAAAAGTCTTCTATTTCATTAAATATCTATTTTTTCTCCTAAAGGATTATACTCAATTTTTCTGGGTAGGTGATTCTTGGTTGTTTTCCTTGCCCTTTTGCCTTCTAGAATATCATATTCTAAACCCTCCGATCCTTTAATGTAGAAACTGCTATATCTTGTGTTATCTTGACTGTGGCTCTACCATATTTGAATCATTTCTTTCTGGCTGCTTACAGTATTTTTCCCTTGACCTTGAAGCTCTGGAATTTGGTTATAATATTCCTGGAAGTTTTCATTTTGGGATCTCTTTCAGAAGGTTTTTGGTGGATCCTTTCAATTTCTATTTTACCGTCCGGTTCTAGGACATTGGGGTAGTTTTCCTTGATAATTCCTTGAAAGATGATGTCTAGGCTGTTTTTGATCATGGCTTTCAGGTAGTCCAACAATTCTTAAATTATCCTCTCCTGTATTTATTTTCCAGGTCAGTCGTTTTTCCAGTGAGGTAGTTCACATTTTCTCTTTTTTTTTTTTTATTCTTTTGGTTTTATTTTATTACCTCTTGATGTCTCATGGAGTCATTAACTTCCACTTGGCCATTTCTAATTTTTAAAGAATGATTTTCTTCAGTGAGCTTTTGTACCTCCATTTCATTTGGCCAGTTCTGCTGTTCGAGTTCTCTTCAGCAGATTTTTGTGCCTTTGTTATCATTTGGCCTATTCTGTTTTATTAAGGTGTGATTTTCTGTAGTATTTTTTGTGCCTCCTTTACCAAGCTGTTGACCCTTTTTTCGGGTTTTCTTGCATCACTCATTTATTTTCCCGATTTTTCATCTGTCTCTCTGATTTTTAAAAATCCTTTTTTGAGGTCTTCCAGGAATTCTTTTGGGGCCTGAGACCAATTCACATTTATCTTTGAAGGTTTTGGTGTAGCAATTTTGATTTTGTTGTCCTCTTCTGAGTTTGTTTTGATCTTCCCTGTCACCATAGTATCTTTTTACAATCAGGTTCTCTTTTTGTTGTTTGCTTATTTTTCCAGTCTATTTCTTGACTTTTTACTTTACGTTAAAATTTTGTTCTGCTCTTGGTTTGGGGGTGGCACTGTGCCAAGCTTCAGGTTTTTTGTGCAACTGTTTTCAGAGCTAGTTCCAAGGGGCTACAGATTTTTAGTTCTTCTAAGATGGTATGCTCTAAGGAGAGATGTGGTCAGTTGCTCTCCTAACCTGTGCCCCTGGTCTTTTCCACCCTGGAACTGTGACCAGGCTCCCACTTCTGCTGGTGCTCCTCCTCACCCTGAGACTGTGACCCAGAACTGCATATGGGCAATGTAGCAGAGTCCTGCACCCAGCGCCAGCCAAGGATCCCCTGTAATCTCCTTCTGACCAGTTGTCCCTCGTGTCTGTGGGCTGAGACCTCTGGCAGATTCAGTCACCATTCCAACCAACCCCCCCCCCCCCCCCCCCCCCCCCCCCCCCCCCCCCCCCCCCCCCCCCCCCCCCCCCCCCCCCCCCCCCCCCCCCCCCCCCCCCCCCCCCCGCCCTGCCAAAACTTGCTGCTGGCTTGCCAGGCATGACCTGCATTAAACTGTGCGCCATTCTCACCCCAGTGAGACAGACCTTTCCTGCTGATCTTCTAAGTTGTCTTGGGCTGGAAAATTGTCTCTTCTGTCTTTTTCTAGGTCCTGTTGCTCCCAAATGTTTTAGGATGTGTTATTTTAAAGTTGTTTGGAGGGCGACATGAGAGAGCTTGGGCACGTCCCCGCCTTTCCTCCACCATCCCAAGCCATTTTTATCTACTCTCATTTTTGATAAAACAAGCGCTCTTGAAGGTGCCTGGGTCCTCGAAGCTTTCTGTGATATCACTCTGGTGAATGTCCACGTCAGGCTTGGGGTCTGTTCCCTCATTTCTCATCTGTTTTCTCTTTCTGCCTTGGTGCTCTGAGAAGTGTCTTCTTTCTTATTTGGCCTTTGTTTTTTTTTTTACCCCTATCTCTACCAAGCTCTTCCCTCTCTGATTCCTAGATTTATTTACACAGGAGTATGATTTCTTAGCATATGCTGGTATTCCCTCCTTCCCTTCTTGTCTAAGCAGTTTCTTTTGAGTAAGGTGTATCCAGAAGTGTTCCCCATCCTGGGTCTAGTCTCACCAAGCCTTTGTGAGAGCACTGAGGCCCGGCTTGCCCCTCCTTTATTCAGATCTTGGTCTTGCTCATCTCAACAGCCAGCTTGGGGCCTTTCTCTGTAGATGGCCAGGCTACAGTTCCCTCTACCTTGCCTCTCCTTGGTATTCTTCCCTCTCTGGTGGCTGCCCTTTTCACTCCTTTTCACTCGGAAGGCCTTTTGATTGGTTACAGGAATGTCAGAGAAAATCAATACTACCTCAGCAGGCCTCACTTGGTACTTGCCCCTCCGGCCAGCAGCCTGCTCTAGATTTTATGCTGTTGGCCAGAAATAGAAATCCACGCTCAGACACAATCTTCTTAAGCAATTGGTCACTTGCCAGATGGACTCTCTTCTCTTCAGTGCCCCCTCCTACATTCAGTGGTTGCTCAAGTCCCCATCTCCTTGGCCAGCCTTTGTCAGTGTTCTAGCAATGCTTTCACCGTAACTTCCCCGTGGCCCCTTAGCAGTTGCCATTGTTCCCTTCTCCACTTGCCTTCCTCTCTTGGAAGGGCAGACATGAAGGTCAAGGACCCTTTGCTTTGTTTTGCCGCATGCTCTGTGGTCCTTCTTCCCTTCCTTCTGTGTGTCGCACACTCAGCCAGTCTGTAGGCCCTGAGCCTGGGAAGGATTGTCCGTTTTCTTCTTGATTTTGCCCTGGAGCCCTTCTTGCCCTGGTTTTGGGAATTTTGCATCGCCTGTGACCCCTGGAGAGTGCAGAGGTGCTCCTCGGGCTCTTGACCTTCCCTTCTCTTGTAGGAGGAAGACGTGGCTGCCATGGGACCACCGCCGGTAGTCACATGGTTGGGGCAGAAACACAAACCTGGCACCCTCAATGTAGGTCCCTGCACACCTCTCTCTGCTCAGCGGGAGCTTGTGTCTTGGGGGAGGGCGGGAAGTGCTGGCCAAGCACTGGGGGGGTCACTTTTGAATGCCTGTACTCTTCTGCCCAGTGTTGATGTTCAAGGACAGTCCGCAGAGCTCGCCTAGGAAGCTGGAAACATGCTCCTGCTGCTAGGCTGTGGTCTGCCCCTCTCCGGGGGCTCCATGCCATTGGGCTCACAGCCTACCTTGTCAGCTCTCAGGAGCCCTACAGGAAAAGGGAATTCTGTGCCAGGGGAGAAAAGGCCAGTTTGAAGTAGGGCCAGCTCTTAACTGTACACTAAAGTGGACATCCTGCACTGTTCTCTTGCCTCTTACAAATGTGGGCTTTTCTCCCAGCCCAGATGTAAAAGAAATTCATGAGTGTCCATGCTGACAGTGACTGAGAAAAAAATCTGATACTTTGTATTTTTGACAAATACATTTTATTAACGCAATTTTTCTTTACTGTCTTTTCTGGAGGAAAACACCTCTCCTACCCTACCTGTAGTCCTGCCTTATAGGTCAAGCCCCCAGATCTTCCCTTTTGGCAGAGAATAACAAGCAGAAATACCCACTCAAGTGAGAGTGACCAGTGTGTTTGTCGGTGTAGCCGGGCTTCTGTCCTTGGCCATCTCACCCTACCCCCACCCCTCATCCCTCACCACTGGGCGGGGGGAGGAGGAGGAGGAAGGCCAACAGAGTGGTCAGAGGCCCCTTCTCTGGGATCATTCCTGGTTTCTCACCATGGCATCCCAGACCCCCAGTGCTAGGGCTGGAGAGGCAAAAGTCTTCTTTGAAAGCAGAGTAAAGGTGGAGAGAAAAACCCCTAGGACAGGTGGTGTGAATTGTGCCAAGTTCCCCAGGGCTCAGAGATGGGAGTCAGATCTGTGGCCTTGGGCTCGCTAAGTTATCATCACACAGGCTCTGTCCCAGTACCCCCTGGTCTTTGCATCCCTCCCATCATCTGGCTGTTACTGCACCAGGAGATCCCCTGGGGAGGAGGGCTTGGCCTTGCTACATTGTTCCCAGCCACAAATAGTCACTCTTGTTCCCTGGTTTTCTGTAGAAAAAAAATGCCCAGGACCAGATCAGTCTCATTGACGTATTGCTGAAGGAAAACGGCTCCCTCACCAAAGCCCTGAGCACCATGACCCAGGAGAAAGTAGAGTTGTGCAGAACTGTCTCCAAGCTGGAGAAGACACTCAAGCACCATCTGCAGAAGGGCTGCGGTCACGTTGTACGTCTTGCACCTGCTTCACTTGTATTTCAGCTGTAACAGGGAAAGGGGGCTGAGGGCAGCCAGAGAGGCGAGGGTATGGGATGGTCATCAGCAGGTCTGGCAGTGGCTTTCATTTGAGGAGAGCCTCTGCCGGTGGCCACAGGAGCTCTGGAAAGATCAATGCTGGGCAGTGGAGAAAGTGAGGAAGCAGGAAGAGAACCCAGGCAGGGCCAAAGCTCTTGTCCCTGACCCTGCTGCCCACCAATCCCCCTGCTTTGGCACTTGTGGAAAAGCAGAGCCAGGACCAGGGCAGGTGCAGAAATAGAGGAAGACCTTGTAATCCCCTCCTGGGACAGAAGAGGGACCTTCCCGTGGTGGGCCAGGTACCCTGTACCTGCCTCTCTCCTGACTTCAGTGCCCAGGAATGTCTAACCAGAGGCAGCTCTGGCATCCTTGGGCCTCGGGGACTTGGCAGATCTGCTCTCTGCCCCAGCAGCCAAGGCTTCTACTCTGCCCTTTGTGGACTGGTCCTAGCTTTTGGGTTTAGGTGGCAAAGTGGCCCTAGCTGCTTTTCATAGCAAGTTCCCCAGGCAGCCCCTGGACAGATGTCTCTTGGGCAGGTCGGGTCACTTTTGTCTGCTTTGATCTGGCATTTAACTTTGGAGCTGACTAGTCAAAAAGGAGCTACAGAGAGAGACTAGGGGTTGGGTTGAGGGGAGGCCAGAGAGCCGCCTTTGTATCGGTTCTTGTTTTTTAGATGTTTGGTGTCTGTTCTTTACCCACTGATGCCCTGGGGTGCGGATTGTGCACAATCTTGGCTCCTTGGGAAGTGGGATTCACCCCTGGTCACTTATGAGCAGTACAAGGTGTCATAATTTGGGCTTCTTTCTCAAAGACTCAGTGGGATACATACCTGCATTAGACCATGCGAGAAAGTGGTGGCAGCTTGTTCCTTTGGGTGGGTCCACAGGCCTCATGCCTGCCGTCCACGGGGGTCCTCCCTCCAACTTGACACTTTTGTCCCCAGTGGCTGATTACAGCCACCTTATCTTTTGTCTTCTGTTTGAAGTACAAATACATGGACCGCATTGGCACGTTGCAGAAAGCTGACAAGGCTGCCTGGAAACAACAGAAAATGGCTTTACAAGCCTCAAGGCACGGCGAGTCAGGGATGTTCGTGAAAGCTGCCTTCAAGAACGAAGCCAGCCATGGAGGGAGCACGTGTCGCATCAGGGTATGGCGGGACAGAGGGCCTGGGGCCCCGGGCTGGGCCAGGGAGCCACGCCAGAGAGACTTCTTACCTACGGGGGCATCTCTTGCCCAAGGCTGCGGTGTAGAAAGATGAGCTGGCCAATCATTCCTGTGGCTTCTTCAGAGACACAGCATGAGGGTATCCAGAGGATGCCATGGGGGCTGCTGGGGCCTGGCGAGGGCAGGATACGGGCTGATGTCTTGCATGGCAGCAGAGTCATGGGCTAGAATGTCAGTGGCCTGAAAAAAGTGCCAGGGACTTTGTCCCATTCTCATCTTCTTTTTCTTTTAAGATGGAAAAGTTATACCTACATTTCCTACGAGCAGAGAGCTTCCGGAAGGCCCTGATTTATCAAAAGAGGTATCTCCTGCTGCTGATTGGGGGATTTCAGGATTCTGAGCAAGAAACCCTCTCCATGATTGCACATTTGGGAGTGTTCCCCTCCAAGATGGACAAGCGGGCTTTTTCATCTCGTCCCTTTACCAAATTCAGGACGGCAGTCAGGGTGGTCATTGCCATATTAAGGTAAATGCCAACAATGGGAGTCGTGCCTAGCCTCATGCAGCCTTCTTTGTACCACCTCAAATCAGCTGTGTCCTCAGTGGCTCCATGGCAGCTTTGCGGAGGGTGGAGGTTGGGGATGGGGGGGGTGATATCTCCATGTCTAATATATGTCTGAGTAGTCCTTAGAGAAGATGGAGTTGAGGTCCCTTCTTTTGAAAATCCAGACTTCCAACAGATGGTGGTGGCGTGGGAGGGAGGTCTGGTTGGACCAATGTGAATGCTTAGGTGGCCTCCAGAAAATGCCGTTTCTGTAAAGGGCTTCTTGTGGCCTTTCCTTTAAATCTCAAGTTCCAGTTCCTTTAATCTGGGATTCAGGGTTTTTCAGCCATAGTCCTGAGATTGGGAGTTGGAAGAATCCTTTGAAATAGCCTAGTCCAGCCTCTCATTTTACCATTGAGGAAACTGAGGCCCAGAGCTCTATCCATGAAGCCTGCTCTTCTTGGAGCTCCTGGAGGAATGAGGCACATTTCAAAGGACTGCCACGTTGGGCCTCAGTTAGCGCTGGGTGACTGAGAAATTAGCAACAATGGGAGAGCCCATGGCTTGCACTTTGTTTTGGACTCCTGGGAGGAGGAAGGAGTGAAGGCCGTGATCTCTGGGCACTCCGTTTGCTCTTTGGGTTGCTTCTTTTCTTTTTCTTCTTTTCTAGCTTTTAAACTGGCTTTTCCCTCTTTTCCCATAGGTTACGCTTCTTGGTGAAAAAGTGGCAGGAACTGGATCGAAGAGGGACGTTTGCTCAGAGCAGCGAGCTCGACTCAGGTGGGGGGAGCGTGTTCTGGGTTCTTGGGGAGTTTGTTTTAATGATTTATTAGCATTTGCACCCAAGTGACTCTGGCTCCTGCTGGGGACTTGATAATCACGGCATTGAGGGTCGATGGCTCCATCACGCACCGTGGTGGGACCCTTGTTGCTCTGACCTCCCTTCTGAGTGCTTTGGGCCACTCAGCTCGTCCTGTAGAGGCAGAGGATGACATCCGCCCCAGCCTCCCCAGAAAGGGGTTCCCAAGAGCAGCAGAGCAGCCGGCACAGTGTTGGAGTCAGTGTGGGGTCCCCCCAGTTCTTTCTACTGCATCACTCTCCTTTGTGGCCCTAGTATGCAAAGGGTGCATTAAGGCTGGCTGGCATCCTTGACTCAGGGTTGGATGGGTGTTTGCGAAGCACTTTTCAATCTCTATTAATGTCAGCCATTAGTCCTGTTGATTCAGGCCCCAAAACACCTGCCTGGGTCTCCAGCAGGCTCAGAACAGGCCTAGTTCTCAGGCTGCTCCACCTAGAGCTTGTCTCAGGGGCTGCTGGCAGCCTTCCCCTGTGATGCAAGCATGGGTCAGGTGATTGGGGAGCAGCGTGAGGGTTATCTGGGTGCACTCCTCCGAGTTCACCAGTGACTTCTTGGCGCTGCCCTTAGCACACAGAGGGAGTGTCAGCCACCATCAGCCAAAGGCAAGGCAAGGCTGCCCTCCTCACATCCCACAACCCCCAGGTGAAATGTGTGCAAAGAAGGGACCCTCCAGTCCATGGCCTCCTTCCTCCAGAACCCCCAGAATCCTGAGGGCATTGGCCTCTCCCAGCACATGGGAGGGGCTCTGGGCAGAGCTCCACATCTCTAGCTTGGATAGAGAACTCATTGGAGCCTTCTCACAACCACCTTGGGAGGAGGCAGTTGCTATGATCATCCTCATTTTACAGATGAGGAAGCTGAGAGGCAGAGACAAGGGAGGTGACCTGCCCAGAGTCACATAGTCTCCAAGGGAGGATTTGAACTCTGTGTCCAACATTCCAGCCATTGCCTGGCTTTCAGTTGGCTCCCCAACCCTGGCACTATTTGGGGGGTGAAGGGAGCCTTGTGACAGCCCAGAAAAGGTTGGATCAGTGGGTTGCTACCTGGCAGGACCTCCTCAGGGGCAGTCATAGCTGACACGGATGAAAAACCCTTGAACGTTTGCCCCACGGTCCCTTTCCGTCTTCCCTGTCCCCTCCAGTCCTGAACACGGCCTCTTGGCAGGGCTCGTCCTTTTGAGCCGTATGGTTCCCATCAGAGCAGAGCCTGTAGGCGCCCTGAAAGGAAATCTAACAGGCTTCTGGGGTGCGGCCAGCCGAGAAGCATGGGGAACCACGTTCTAGTCTTTCTACCTTGTTGATTTTTGGGATCCTCATCTCCTAGTGCCTGAGGAAGCGGTGGAGGTTTTGAGACAGCCGCCACCACCGCCTCTGTCATCCTCGCCGTCACTCCCTGAAACCACCAGCTCCCCACCCACACAAGATCTCCCCTTGAGCTCTCTGAAATCGAAACATTCGCCATCCCCCACCTACCGCACATGGGACAGGTGAGCCTGGGGTGGGGAGGCAGGGGACAGGTATTTGTCACTCAGTGACAGAATCTGATTCTGTACAAAGGACACATGGGGCAGCTGCAGACAGAGGAGGGGGAGCTGGCCACTTGGTGGGGCCAGGTGGGAGATGTGGGGGGCTAACGAGACAGGAGGCAGTTTAACTTCTTAGATTCTGAGATATGGTGTCCTTGTGACCACAGGTAGCTTCACATGTCCCTGACTCCCAGCAACCCTGTTGTGGAGCGTGTGTGTGCGCGCGCATGCGTGTGTGTGGTGCAGCTCCTCCATGGGAAACCCTGCAGAAAATAGGGCTTTTATCTGTGGTCTTAGCGAGCGCAAAGCAAGCTGGGCCTCCCGGAGAATTGTGTTTGTAGTCTCTCTGACCGGGAAAGTCCATGAGGATCATTGAGACCGTGCGGATCTTAAAAATAGGAAATCCCCACCCAAGTTACTGAAGCTTCTACTCCAGATCACTCTCCCCTTGCTGCCAGGCCCCCTGCTTTTTGCACTCTGCAGACTGTCTGCACCCCCTTTGGCGGAGTTCAGCGTGTCTCATCACTGTTAGTAGGAAATGCTGTTGATAGAGAAAGGGTCCCCAAGATCGAGCAGAAAGATTCTTGGCCAGGTATCTGGGCCCCCAGTGGCCTCTGCTTGTGAATAGGTCTAGAGCTTCAAGAAGCAGAGCCTCTGAATGAATGGCCTTACTGTAGAGGGGCCTCAGTCCAAGCAGCTTCCATGTGTCCAGGTATTGTCTTTGGGAGGCTCAGAGGTGTCTCTGAGGTGTGAAATGGGCCCCCTTGCTTAGGCATCTGTGTCCCCAGCCACAGAGGTTCCCTTCGTTTGGCTCAGCATCTCTTGAAGGAGGATTAGCCTTCTTCAGTCCTGGCTCTGGCTGGGCACAAGGACGGGACAGAGGCAGCGGAGACCCCCGTCGTAGGCATGGACGATGGCCTGATGCACTGGGGGCTGAGGAACAGCCCAGGGGCAGAGTCTGTGCATCTGACCATTTCATGGCTTCTGGGGCTGTAAAAACCTGAGGGCCACCATGTAAGTCTGTGAAGTGAGAGAGAGAATCGCTTCTGCTTGAGCTCTGGAGGGAAGTCTGACCATCAGGGGATGTTAGGCCAGGAGTCCCTTTCCTAGATGGAGGAAAGACTGAACTCTGTTTTGTCTTGTTTTTGAAGAGCCCTCATGTCCCCAAGCTCAAGCGCAGATGTTTATGACAGCTCTCAAGACCCAGAGCGCTCGTTAACAGAATATATTCATCACTTAGAGGTTATCCAGCAGAGACTAGGGGGCGTCCAGCCAGGTAAGGCCCACCCATCTGCTGCTGCAGATGTGTTCACAAAATGTGAGCCCAGCCCTTGAGGTGCCATCCAGCCAACTGGTGTTTGTATTGTTGAAGAAGGTCAAAGGCGTAAACCCAGGTGTTTGGGGTTTGCATGACTAGAGGATAGAAATGTTGTATCGGGCCTACCGAGATGATCTTGCAGGTAACTGCCAGGTGACAGGTGTTAGGGTGTTGCGGAAAGGCCAGTAACTGCCACATCCACCAGGCCTGTTGGCCGGCGCTTTCTTCTCTGCCTTCTCATTTAGAATTGCCAAACAGGATATGGCCACCAGCTGTGGGTCTTTCTGGGAAGGGTTAAAGATGGGCCCCAGAACTCATGGGGGTTGTTGGGGGCATCTTCTGGCAGTGAGACAAGGGAAACGCAGACATTGCCAATTGTTAGCAGGCCCTGCCTTTCACCTCAGCCCAGTGGCCAGTCGAGGCTGACCCAAAGGCCAAGCTTGATGGAGGGGAGACTCAAAGGAGGTGCTGCAGCCTGACCCTGTTTTCAGTTGAAACAATCACTGGTGTACAAGATGGCAGTTTCTGAGAGTGAAAGTCTGGTTCCTTGACATCTCTGTGCCCCTCGCACCCATTATTTCAGGTCCTTGTTGGGGGCTGCACAATCGAGTAAAGGGGGCTAGGGGCCAGGCACGTGAGGGGCCAACCCTGGCAGGGTGTCTGTCGCTGTGGTGTCTGGGCAGGCCATGGAGCCGGGGTGTGTCCGGGAGGGAATGGCAGCACACAAATTCGTAGGGTTTTTACAAGGATGGCTGCGTGATCAGTTACTAATATGACATTATTTATTTCTATATAGAGCTGAGTTCCAAAAAACCTGGCCATCAGAAGACCAAAAAAATGAGCCCCTGAGTGCAGTTCCTTCACAGAGGCAGCAGAAGCCGGGATTTCTCAGGTTTTCTCTTTCCTCCTGTGTCCCTTGTCCCTTCTTCCTCCTCTTCTGTCATTTTTTAAAGAAAGCATCTTGGTGCCGCAGCACAGGATTGTGGGAAGACCCTGCTTGTGCATCGTTATCTGCTCTCATGACATCAACACGAGTGCCACTAATTAAAAGCGTTCTAGTCTCTGTGCAGTGTCTTTAAACCTCATGTTGTTGTGTGAGCCTGGAGAGCACCGAGCTCACCTGCCCGCGCCTGCTGTGTGCCTGCCGGTGCCTGCTGTGTGCCTGCCTGCACCAATGAAATGTAAACTAGGATGTGTCCTCCTGTTGTGGATTTTTCTAAAGTGTATAGCTGGACACCTTGTAAAAAGGCATTAAAAGCAAAGCACTGTTTTATGTTAGTGTCCTTCTTTCTTGGGTTGCGCCAGTGGGTCTGTGACGTCACTGCTTTGGGGGCTAGCGCCAGGCTGTGGCCTGTCCGTGCCTGACGGTCCTGGGATGCTCAGGCTCAGTCAGAGGATCCACCCTCCTCCTCCTGTCCACCGTCCTCTGTGGGTGGTTGAGCCTCGTGAGCTCCTTGGGGCCAGTTAGCATTTATGAAGCACTTAGAAAAGCTGGGGGCTCCAAGAGAACTGTCTCTGCCCTCGTGCAAATAACTGTGTCTGTACAAGTGTGCGAAAGTTAAAAGCTGAGGCCGTCTCCAGGGAAAGGGCGGCCTGCGAGGGTGGGCTTCAGCTGAGTCTTGATGGGAGCCAGGTAGTCTGGGAGGTGGAGGTGAGGTGAGAGACTTTAGGCAAGGGAGACCAGCCAAGGCAAAGGCTTGGAGTTGGGAGATGCTGTCCTTCTAGAAGATGGGGGGCATTCCTGCTGTGTAGAGGGCACAGAGGATTTCATCACTGCTCCTGGGGCCGGCTCCTCTCTCCTCCAGGGCTTGAGAGGATGGCTTCTTGTCCCCTGTGCCTTTGGCTTGGCTGTAATGAGCTTTGGGTCTGCTCTGCATCCTGAGCATTCTGTGAGCCCCATGCAGAAGGCAATGAAGAGTTGGTGTGATTCTGCATTTAAAGTGCTCGATTTTGGTCCATCTGTGTACCAGTGTCCTTTAATGCACCAACACGGCCCAAGGGGGCAGGAGGGGTGTTGGGAGATATGTCCTGGTACTCATTCACAGCCAACCCAGCTCCTGGCTGTGAGCTTATGTTGTCAACAGGAAATGCGTGGCCTGGGGGTGGTGGGAGAAGCTGCACAATTTTAGATTTTCTAAAATGAAATTAGAACACACAGGATTTAATATGGGAGACAAAGATTGATAGCATTGTCAGAGGGCTGCCAAGTCTCTGTTTCTGTGTCTGTAAAATGGTCTGACCCACGGCCAGAGGCTAAATCCATCGCTTCATGGCAGAGGTCCTTAGCTCCTAGAACAACTGCGGCTGGACCAGGCTCTTCTCTAATCGAAAGGGCGCCTGAGGCCGGTGATCTCCAGGGGAGTCTGCCCATCCCTCTGAGAACGTTTGGGGGGCTCTCCTTCCATGTAACTCACTCTTGCGAGTTCGAGGTCCTTCTTCGCCAGCCTCAGAGATGACCCTTCCAAAGGACCCTCCCTCACTGCTGCAGCCTCTCCCTCTGATCTGGATTCTCTCCCCTGATGAGGGGCCTCTCCCTCTTTGTGGAGCCTTTTTGTGGGCTGTGAGAAGTAAGGGGCATCTCCATGAGGGCAGGGACTGTGTAAACACTTCCTAAGTGCTGGTGGCTGACTCCCGCCAGGCAGCTAGGTGACACAGTGGTATAGAGCGTGGGACTTGAAGACCCGAGTTCAAATTCTGACTCAGACATGAGCTGCGTGACCTTGGGCTAATCACTTGCCTTGTCTGCCTCAGTTTCTTCATCTGTTAAATGGTTTCACAGTTTCTCTGAGTCTGACAGCATTTGCAAAGCATTTTGCCATCCTGACAAGTGATTAAGTCCTAGCCGTTGGCATTATTCTCATGTAGCATGCATGGTGTGGGGAGGAGGGGCCCTTGGACAACCCTCTGGCAGCTCCCCAGACTGGGATGATGAAGGATAGCATTTATTTATGCATGTTTTTATTTAACCTCATGACATCTCTGCAAGGGAGGCGTGGTTATTCCCATTTGACAGTTGGAGAAACTAAGGCAGGCAGAAGGGAAGTCACTTGACTAGGATCACAGAACTAAGTGTATGAAGCTGGATTAGAATGTGGGTCTCCCTGCTGCTTCCAGTGGACTCACCATTAGTAGGCAGGCGCTTACTGATGAGATTTGGCCGGAGTCACTCATGACACAGTGGGTCCAACCCCTTCCCACATCTGTGGGGAGGATGACAGAAAAGGAGGGAGCCTCGTCCTGGAGGGGCTGCCTGGTACCCACTGATGCTTTCGGTCTAGATGATGCCCACAGATGAGTCAAGTTGGAGCAGAACGGAGGCCTGGCCTGGCTCCTTTTGGAGAGGCCAAGGAAGGGCTGGCACAGCCAGCTAGGTCTCAACCTCCTCCTTCCCCTCCCCCCCTTTCTTGAGTTGTTCCTTCCCTTTCTCCTTGAATTGCCCCCTCCCCCAACCTCTTGAATTGTTCCCTTCTCCCCCAGGGCCTTCTCCTTGAATTGCTCCCCTCCCCCAGGGCCTTCTTGAATTGTCTTCCTGCCCGCCTTTCTGGAATTGCTCCCCTTCCCTTCCCCCAGGGCCTTCTCCTTGAATTGTTGTCCTGTTGTTTTCAATCTGAAATGGGCTTGATTAGGATCTAAAGGAAAAAGGCTGTGAATGAGTAAAAAGCAGACTTCTCAACTCTCTCATACGGGACATTCTGTAACTGCAACCCCAAAACTCTCCATGGAGGCCCACAAGAGGAATTCCACCTTCTACCAGCTCATTCATCTCCGGTAGTGTCCCCGAGAGAATTAAACAAGTGGGAATAATCACATTTGTTCATGAATAAGGAAATGCCCAGCCCTGGACCACTGGCATCAAAGGATCAGGGTGGGCTCAAGATGCTGTTCCACTCCGGGCTCTGCCAGGGCCTGTGGCCCCAGCCTGGGGCTCCCTGCACATCGCTCTGTCTCCATGAGGCTTCTGGAGGGGGCTTAGATTTGTCCTCTTGGCCTCTGTCCCATCCTTTCCCTATTCCTCCTTCCTTGAGGCTGTGCTGCCCCTCAGCCTGCAATTTCAGAGCCAAGAGCGCCTTGGCCAGCACAGGAAGGGGGTGCTGGCCAACCAGCATCCCTCCCTCTGCTGGTCCCTGGGGCTTGGGGTCTCCTTGTGCTGGAAAGAAATGCACCAAGGATGCTCTTTGCTTCCTCTGCCCCCAAGGGACCTGAATCTAGTCTCATTCCTGCAGCTAGGCTTTTGTCCATTTTGGAGTAAGTTTAGGACATGGAGGATGCCGGCCTGGCATGGGAAAGTCTAAAGGCGGACCTTGTAGAATGAGGAACTACACACACACAGACACACACACGTACAAACACACACAGGTACACATACACATGTGCATACACACATGCATACACACTCCCACGTTCACACCCATACACCTTTTTACACAATGCACACACACACTTTCACCTGCATGCATACATAAACAGTGCACAATACATGAATGCACTCATACACGTGTACGTACGCGAATGCACAGCACATGCACAGTTACACATCTGCTTACACATGCACTTACTTCACAATATACAGTTGCCCACTGTGAGAAATGTGGTTTTGGGGATCACTGGACTTCCTAGGCAGGGCCAAAGTCCTGAGGAAGAACCCTGTGATAATCCCCAAGGAAGGCTGTGCAGACCACAGGACTCCCAGGGCAAGGCCAAGTAGCAGCCTCTTAATCTGTGGGGATCACAGGGCTTCCTAGGGTCAGACCCTAGGAGGACCCAAGCGATGGCCCCTTAGAACAGCAGTAAGACCATAAGCCCTGTGCTGAAAGACCCAAGTGATGTCTCCTTAAGATGCAGAGGGTTCTCCTAGGAATACAGCAGGGAATCACAGGACTCCATGACACATTGATCCTGAAGTAAGCCAAATCATTGTTTCCCTTCATTTGACCTTAGAAAAATACATATGATTTACCCATTCTTACCCAAAGAAGTCAGGACCACATAAGGCAGAAAAAGGCATATTATTTGTCTAAGAAAAAAGGTATAGTACTCAATGAAACACCCACCCTGTTTCAGAGGCAGGAGCAGGGGTAAGCATTCCCTCCACTCCTGCTAGAGTTATGGTTAGTTTACAATCTACTTTTCACATAGTTTTCCTAGGTTATACAGTTTATATAGGTAGAATAATAAGGATACAGAAGCAAAAGTGAAGTTAATTAGATTTCCCTAGTCTTAGTTTAGGATTAAACTACATTCTTTTACTTCCCCTACCTTGCCTCTTTAACATATGCAAATTACACAAATCAGTAGGCCTGGATTCTTGACCAAGACCAGACCCTAGATAAGCTTGAACTGGTTCAAGCTGTTTGGCCCCTGTAATTCCCCTGACTGCCTCCTCAAAAAGCACACACATGCATGCAAGCTTCTGACCTCTCACCTGACCGACCTTGAGGCCTGGTTTCTGCTAAAGCTGGGGGGGGGGGGAGTACACCTTTAGTTCTGTGGAAACAAAACTACTCCCATTTCTTACACCCACAAATACAGTGTAGACACATACATATACCCTGTGTACACACACAAATGTACCTGTGCACATACCTGTACACGTGTGCACACACTTGCACATTTGACTGCACATATATTTGCTCACATGTGCAAATTCACACACAGGCATATACGTGCATGCAGTCCACACAGGCACACAATTCAGGCTCATGTGTACATGCACTTGTCCTCAGACAAGTACACAGACTTTACACGCATATACACATAAACTCACTTGCGGCCCACAGCCAGGAAGCTGCAAGGCAAGGTCCCAGGATCACTGCTTCTGCTAAAAACAAAACCAAACAGCCAAACAGGCAAAAACCAAAAATACAAAATCAACGCGGTGGAAAGAGAGTAAAGATTATTTGGCTCTTTGGATAATTCAGAAAACCAAGGGGACCATGCTGGGAGACACGGGGCATTTCAGGTGAAGATGGGAGCAGCCATTTCCTTTCCTTATTCTATAAGGAAAAGGAAATGTCGAGGGAGAAAACCCAGGGATTCTGGAATCCCAAACTTAAGTTCCTAGAGCAAGGTCATCTGGAATGAATTCATGGACCCAAGCAGTCTTCAAGTCAAGTTGGCAAAAGTTTACTGTTACAGCGGGCAAGAGTTCTTAGGTGTAAGAAATGGGAGGAGGAGTTTTGTTTCCACAGAACTAAAGGTCTTCTTTCTGCCCCCACCCCCTGCTTTAGCAGAAACCAGGCCTCAAGGTCGGTCAGGTGAGAGGTCAGAGGCTTGTAAGCATGCTCACACTTTTTGAGAAGGCAGGGGAATTAAGAGAGGCCAAACTAGGTTGAACCAGTTCAAGTTTATCTAGGGTCTGGTCTTGATCAAGAGTCCAGGCCTGCTGATTTGTGTAATTTGCATATGTTAAAGAGGCAAGGTAGGGGAAGTAAAAGAATGTACATTAATCCTAAACTCAGACAAGGAAAATCTAATTAACTTCACTTTTGCTTCTGTATCCTTATTATCCTACCTATATAAACTGTATAACCTAGGAAAACTATGTGAAAAATAAAGATTGTAAACTAACCATAACTCCAGCAGGAGTGGAGGGAATGGTTACCCCTGCTCCTGCAGCTATAGCAGTGGGAGTCCTGTGCCTACTCTCTGGAGGAATGTAATGCTTTCTTTTGCCCACTCAGGTCTTGAGTTCTTTGTGTGAGAATAGACAAATCATGTGGATTCTTCATAAGGTTAAGGAAAGCAACCAGCAGCTGAAGTTTGTCTTGAGTTTACTTCCTGTTCCCACCTTGGGGAGGTCTCCACTGTGGTGTTAAAAGGGGGACCACTCAGGATTTCCCTAGGGAGCCTTGTGGTCTGTACAGCCTAATTAAGGGGACATCACTTGGGGCTTCCAGCCCTGTCTCAGGAGCCTCGTGATCTTACCACTGTTTTAAGGGGCCATCACTTGGGTCCTCCTTAGGGTCTAACCCCTAGGAGCCCTGTGATCCCTACAGATTAAGTGGGGCTACCACTTGGTCTTCCTCAGGGAGTCCTGTGGTCTGCACAGCCTTCCTTGGGGATTATCACAGGGTTCTTCCTCAAGACTTTGGCCCTGCCTAGGAAGTCCAGTGATCCCCAAAACCACGTTTCTCATTAGGGAACCTGTAATCTAAAAGGGGTCACCAGTATATCTTACATAGGACATTTTGGGGTGAAACATGTGCTGTGTGTCAAGTTGATGTTTTGGGGTGGGATTAGGGAGTGGTTAAGGAGTGGTCAGTTCTTAAAGGAACATGCACTTTTTGTATCTACTGCACAGGTAATTTTCCAGTTTCCCAGAGTTCACTGGGAAACAGCCCAAGCAGGGGCTACAAAGAGGTGTGGTTTTGGTGGTAAAACATCACTAAGTCAACTAATGGTCAGGGCTGACTGGAAATATCCAGGCTGTTTCCATCAATGTCTTGTTAGACAAGATAAATGTAAGGGAGTATACATATGACTATGTCTAAGATACATATAAGTAAGGTCATTTAGTAAATGTCATTATGGCCCAGTGCACAGCCAATTAGCACATACACAGGGAGTTGGTGCAGTTAGCTACTGTGTCAAGAGGAGAGATAAGTGTTTGGCTAGGGCATGCTGCCCTTGAACTGGAGAGGGACTGCCTGAGACGGTATTTTGAGGCTAGGGAGGGATGTGATTTTAGAGCTGGATGTGGTTTTGGAATTGGGGTCCAGGAACAGGCACTCAAGCAGAGGCTAAGGAAAAATGTGATGTTAGAATTAGGGTCCAAGCACAGGCACCCAAGCACCCCATCAATACCAGCCCTGCCCTCAGAGCTTGTGGCTTCCACAGGGGAGCAAAAGCAAGTCTACTTACAAATACAAGACTTGCTAGCAGTGGGACCCAGGGCAAAGTCTTTAACCGCTCTGGGCCTGTTTTCTCCTTGAGAAAATCAGAAGCAGTCCTGGTGGAGAAGGGGTCTCCCTCCCTGGCACCACCACTAGCCACCTGTTCCTGAGGGCCCTAGGAAGAGCTACATCGCCCAGACCATGGGTCCTGCTTTATAGACCGGGAAGCAACTGCTGAGGAGGTTCACCCTGGCAGCTGACCCTGCCTCCTCACCCCTGATACTCAAGCCATTGGCCCAACGTCAGAAATGGAGATGGCCTTCAAGAAGAAGCCTGGCCATCTGCTTGAATCTGCAGCCCAAGGATTGGGCTTGGTTTGGGGCCTTACATGCTACCCTGAAGCTGAAACCTCCTCCAGGTGTGGTCTTCACAGTACTTGACCAATGGGTAGGTTGGGCCTGAGAGAGCACCACCATCAATCATTGGTGAGGTCAAGAGAAGCCCTCTAGGCTCAAGCCTGCCTTGTCCGTGCTGGTTTCTTTCTGGAGTAGATAAGGAAGCAATGTCCTCGAGATTCCTGTGCCAAGCCAATATCCTGGCTTGAGTTCTTGTGGGAGGTCTGTTAACCCTGGGTCCCTCGGTTGGAGCTGACTGGTAGGTAGCCTGGTGATCAGCAACACAGGGAGTCCAAGTCCTGGTCTCATCAGCCAGAAGACATGGAGGAAGCAGTGCAGACCTGAGGCAGAATGGTAACACTGCCTCTTCAGTAGTCAGCAAAGTGCTTTATTTTGTGAAGAAGTTTAATTCTACACCTCTCTGGAGAGTACAACTGGAGTTGTAAATTAAGTCACGCAATCCTGTTTGAGTCACTGAGCGCTCATGGATGATTTGTATTAAGCACTTCTTCTGTGTGGAGGCAAGCAATAAATAGCAGCAGTCGCATGCCTGATTCCCACTGACCCGCAGGTACCTACCTTTCCATTGGCAGCCTTGGTCCATTTGGGCTTCCTTTGCTCATAGCTTCTCAGAGACATGCCAGGACTCTGGGAATATTTTCCTATTGCTACTCTCCCAGAGCTTCTTCCATCCCTTTTACCTTCTAGAGGCTTCTGAAAAGTGGCAGTGTGTATAAAATGCTGAATTTGGGGACAGGAAGACAAATCCTACCCCAGACTCTTAATAGCTGTATGACCCTGGGCAAATCGCTTCGCCTATCTCAGCCTCACTCAGTTTCCTCTTCTGAAACATGGGCATAATAAAATCTACTTCAGAGGGGCATTGTGAGGATCAAGCAGCATGTGGCAGAGGAAGAGGCAAGCCTTCCAACGCTATGGAAATGCCAATGGTTCGGATATTCCTCTGCCTTTTCCATGTTCGTGATGCCAAGCTCTCTCATTCTGGTGCCCGACACCTCACGGGCCAGGTAGCCTGGAGCTTTCTCCAGCCCAGGCACTGACTGCCCCTTGCTCCTTCCTCACTCAGGGCACTACATCATCCAACCAAAGGGCAGGAATATGACTGGACCACTGGCTCCTGGCCACCACGCACCATATAATACATCACCATTGTCATAAAGTACGTTCTGTAATGATCTCATCTGATTTTTTTGAGCAGCTCTGGGAGGCAGTGCAAATTATGGTCCATCATAATAAGAAGGAAACTGAGGCCTACTTGAAGCTGGCCCGCTGGCCCAGGGGCAATAAGGTTTTTAACCCGGAGCTTCTTACTCCCTGTCTACAGGCACCAGCAGAACCAAGCAAGGCCAGGGGGGACTTTCACCTGTTCACTTGCGGGGAGTGGGGTGGGAAGCTCTTAATGCACCTGCATAGACTGAATGGCTATGAAGAGTAAGGATAGATTTTTGCAAGGAAACATGTTTTTGAAAACTGCTTGAAGATGCAAATTACTAGGAAGGTGGCTTAGTAGGCAATGGCCTGGAATGGGGGACAAGACGAATGGGCCCCAGCTTTACCAGGGATAGATGACCTTGGACATGTCCCCAGCCACAGCTTCCATAACTTTAAAGATGGGGTGGAAGAAGCTGAGTGATCTCCCAGGACTCTGCTCTTCCTTACTATCATCTTCTGGTCTGGGTTAAAGTGGCTTGTGACCCATCCTCTCCCTGGCTGGACCAAAAGAGCCTGGAGCCTAGGCCTGGGTCTGCTCTGACACCTTGGGTCTTCCCTCATGTGGCCCGGGCCCACTGTGGGATCCGAAAGCCCAGGAATCGTGGTGTTGGCAAGGACTCCAGGCAGTTGGGGTACATGGATGGACCTCCATCATTCTGGTGGGGGAACAGGGTCACCAGGCTCTAGGCGCAGCTGGCCTGGTAGAGACAGAGGGAGGGGAGCCTGGAGGGCATTCTAGCTAGCACTTGAGCTCAAGGACAGCAGCCTTGGGTGGGCTGGGAAGCTCTGTCTTCAGGGGGTGTGGGAGGTGGACTCTCTGAGAGGTGCCTTCTGTACTCCCATCCCTTTCCCCTCTGCCCTCCTTCCTCCTGCCCTCCCTCCTTCGAAGCCATGACCCCCAGCACCTTCAGTGGAGGCTCTGGGCTGTAACAAGGGCCTGGGAGTGTGAGGCTCACTCGAGCCCCGTGGGAGGGTTGGGGTGGGGGAACTTGCCCGCCCCTCCCCCCCGTTCAGGAGAGCACCCCCCCCCAGGGGAATGGGGGCTGTGGGTGGGGTTGGAGTTCACTGCCCAGGCACAGGGACTCCCCAAGACAGGGCAACCTGGGACCCGGAGGCAGCGCAGAGGTTCTGTGGGGCGCTAGGGCCGGTCACTCGGGACACCCTTTTACAGATGAGGAAACTGAGACACGGAGCCTCCGCGCGGAGGTCGCGGTAGCCTTGGGCGGGGTCAGGGTTCCCTGACTTTCTGCAGCCGGTGTTGGGGTGCAGGGGCTCAGCAGCGCCCCGTCCTTCCACGTTCCCCACTTGGCTGAGCTCCTCGAGTCTGCGCCCAGGCTGGCCATGCCCCGCCCCGCCCTTCCCCCCACCTCGCCTAGAGGGCTATCTCTCCCTATGAAGGGAGGTCCTTTTCTGCTCCGCCCCCAGCGTGGGCACAGTCTGCCGAGAATGCCGGCTCCGTGCCTGGTGCACAGTAGGCGCTCAATCTGTGCACAGGCTGGGGGTTGCTGGCCTAAGTTTCCCCGCACCTCGAGGAGGTGTGGCTCATTGCGGGCTGGGCACACGTGGGGCACCCGCGGGGCGTGGCTGGCAGGGGGCGGAACTGCGGAGAGGTCGGAGGGTCGGGGGAAAGGGGGGAAGGAAGCCCGTCCCTCCCTCAGATTCTCCCTCCCACCGTCCCCGCGTCCTCAAGCCGGCCCCGAAGGGCGTGGACTACAAGTCCCAGCAGCCCCCACGTAGCCCGCTGGGCCCTGAGCGCGCAGAGCCCGCCGGGAGCGGCCTGGGCAGCAGGGCGCCGAGGGCGGGGCCGGGGCAGAGGGCGACCAATGGGCTTCGAGTTCGTCAGCGTTGCTAGGCGGCACCACGGCTTCCTCCTCCTTCCCTCCCCTCGTGGGCGGGGGCGCGCGCGCGCGCGCGCTCCGAGGGCGGCTCCGCCTCCGCGGGCTCGCGACTTTCAGGCCGCGTCCGAGGCCGAGCCGGGCTCCGGCTCTGGGTCCGAGTCCGGGGCGTCGCGGAGGGGGAGGCCGGAGCGCGGGCCATGGCGGAGCGGGAGCGTGGCGGCGGCGGAGGGGGCGGCGGCGGGGGGCTGGAGGCCGGGGCGCTGCCGCCCGACGTGCGCGAGGGCCTGGCTGAGCTGGAGCTGGAGCTGTCGGAGGGTGAGACTGAGGGGGAGGGGAGGTGGGGGCGGGGCCTGGAGGGGGCGGGGCCCGGGAGGCTCACCCCCTCCCCCATAGGCCCCCAGCTGGGGCGGAGGGCGGCCGAGGGCTTCCTCCAGGAGCGTCCTCAGGGTCTGGGCGGGGGTCCCCCCCCCCGCGGGGCCCCTGAGACTGGGAACTTCAGGGCTGTAGGAGGGGCTGCTCCCACGTGGGCGTGCCCCCAGCGCCGCGCCCCAAAGTGGGGGAGGGCGATGCACCTGTCTGCCGAGCCTTCTGCGAGGTTGGGGGTCCCACGCCCAGCCGCCGCCTGGCTCCCACGGGGGGCTCCCCCACACCCAGCTCCTGGTGCCGCCTCCCGGCCTGTGCATCAGTGTAGTCTGTTGTGGGAGCAGGGCTTGCCCCCAGTACACAGTCGGTGCTCAATCAGTGCAGCTTTTGGGTTGGAAGGCCGAAGTTTGTTCTTGATGCTCTCCCTGCAGCAGCCCCGCCTCCTTCCTTGAGGCTCAAAGGAGGGGAGGGCGGGTCCTCTCTGAACCTCTGATCCTCCTCTCAGTGGGCAGGTGAACGCTAGCGTGGCTGGCATCCTCTGACGGCTGGAGGCGCCCCAGGTGGGGCCGAGCAAAGTTAGCCATGCTCAGGATCCCATCAGGCCGTGGCCCCTTGTGGGGGGCTCTTGCTGGCCAACCTGCCCCCGCGGTGACTCTGGGAGGGTCACTGTGGAGAAACCGAGAAGCACGCCCCAGACTCTGGTGCTGGAGCCGGCCTCCTCCGGCTCCATACAGGACCCGCTCCTTGGGTGACCGGCCCGCCGGCTTGGCTGAGTCCGTGCCAGATGCTTTTAACGGCACTGCCCCTGCCCTCAGAAGGTCCACACTCACACCCGGGGTCCATGGCGCGGAGGCCGGAGGTGGCCTTGGAGAGACTGCACTGGGCCCTGGAGGGCGGGAGTGGGGCCTTCTCCGGACCACATGGAAGTCATTCTGCCCGGCAGAGCCTCCCTTGTGCATCCATAAAATGGGCGAATAATCGGTCATCGTAAGGACAAGGCTTTGCAGACATCCCAGGACTAATCCACAGGGCTGTTCCTGGAACCTAAAGCCTGAGCCAGCAGCGGAGAGGCCCTTGGGATAGGCGCGGCTGGGCTCTGGGGCTCTGGGCCCGACCCAGGCTGGACAAGGGTCTAGCCTCGCTCCGCGCCCCCCTCCTTGGCTGGGGACGATCGGAGGTTTGTGCGTGCCGGCGCCGGATGAGACCGAGATTGGGGTTCAGAAGCCTGTGCCGTGGGAGATCGGCTGTTCCTGGAGCCGCAGCTTGGCCGGGAGCCTCTTTGGGCTCTTCCCTCCGGTACTCTGAGGACAGGCTGGAGAAGGTTCCTGCATTTCCTTAACATGAGGGTATTTGGCTTTAAGGTGTGGTTTCTGTGGTTTCCTATGGGTACTGTTCCCCCCACCAACACAGATAGCAGCCCCTCTGGCCCGCAGGAGGCAGTCTGGGAGCAGTCCAGCCCTTGGAGCTCCTCTCGGGATGGGTCCTTTGGACATCAGATGGGCGATGGGCTGTCGCCAGCCTTCCCCAGGGTGTGCCCAGCAGCGGGCCGGAGAGCAGCGCAGATAGCCCCCGAGGGGTGGAAAGAGGACTCGGGGTCGCCAGGTGAGGGTCCTGGCCTAGACTTTGCCTCAGGCTGTCAAATGATGGTGATTCTCTAAGGTCTCTGCAGCCCTGATTCCCCGTCAGGAGTTTTGAGTTTTAGCGAAACGGCTGTTGGATATTGTGGTTCCCCCTTTCCTACGTGCTTTTGTTAAACAGGAAGGGCGGCTGTCGCCGCCTTCTGAAGGTGCGCTTACTCTGCTCCTGCAGCCTTCTATGCATTGCTGTCATAATTGGCACCTATCACAACTCAGTGCCAGGTTTGATTTCACAAGGCGAGGTTGGGTTGAATCTGTGGAATTTTAACTCATAAAACACATGAAAATAGAGAAATTCTACGTTTGAACCTGCCAGTGAAGTTAACTATAGATCGAGCCAGTGTAGAGTTTTAATGTCTTTCGGTTTGGTGGGGCATGGTATTTTGGAACTGAAATGTTTTCATCGTTTTTTTTTTTATTTTCTGACCCACAGACTGGACTAGTGGCTAGGCCACGGGGCTTGCGGTCCCAAAGACTTGGGTTTGACTTGGGTCCACCTCCCTCGGCCCCCAGCCACGTGAGCCCCCAAGCCATGCCATCCCCACGGCCCTGTGCCAGCGGGAGCTGGTGCTGTTTGTGTTCGAGCTCCTTCCGAGCCAGGCTGGGAGTGGCGGGCTTCATTTACCGGCCCTGTAGCTGTTTATTCAAGGAGCTGCTGTTTCCTCTGGTTTCTTGCCTTACTGGCTCAAGTGCAGCCCTTTTGTGTTACCGAGCTAAAGTGAAAAGGGTCCCGTTAAGGCGTTAGTTGAGATTTGTGGATTGCGTTGGTCCATTGTGTTTGGGGAAGGTTCTAACTATCTGTTCTCAGGTATGCTTCGGGTTCCCCACCAGCTAAGGGAAAACGTCTTTTGTGACAGTGGGAGATACCCTGAGCCCTAGGGCAGGGCCCATCCTGTGCCTTTCAGGCTTGGCTCTGGGGGGTCTTAACCCTTCCTGTGCCGTGGACCCTCCGGCCAGTCCGTCTACCGAAGTCCGTTGTGTTTTGGAAGCGTAAATACCCAGGATTCCCCCAGTTCAGGCCCCCCGCCCAAGGTGGATGAGCCGCTCTCTTGGGCCCTGGCCCTCCCTCTGGCCCTCCGCACCTTCTCCTTCACAGCTCTCTTTAGAAAGTCCCCATAAAGTCTGCTCATTTGTCCCCGGGGCTGCCCAGCTTGTAGGCCACATAGAGGAGCCAATCCCCCTTTCCCCGTCATATCTCTACATCTTCGTTTCATGTTGTAGCGAATTCCCTGGCACATCATTGGGCATCATTGCCCTTGGAGTCTGGGGCACTGGAGATTAGCCTCCATCCCTGGACGCGTTTGGGAGGGCGCTTGCGGGATAGTGACCCCTTCGAGGTCCCCAGGAGCATTGCCCTGCCCAGTTCTCCGTCTCTCTGCTTCTTGGGCCTGGCTCAGAGTCCTCCAGCCAAGAACTAGGGCAGGGGCTGCAGATAGATGGTCCATCCGGCCGTGTGCTGGCCTCTGGCTCACAGATCGTGAGGCTCCTTTCTCAGGGGTGAGAGGGATTCTGGGTCTCAAGGAGGCCGGGACCTGAGCCAGATACCATTAGCATGAGGTCATTCATGAGCAAGAGTATTGGAAGAACCCTGCCCTCAGGGAAGGATGACCTTGCAGACCAGGACACTATTGGGCCCCCGCGACCCTGGAATCCCCACTTCACATCTGGGTTGGTTGATGTGGACGGTCAGCAAAGGTGGCCCAAAGCCAACTCTGGGGTCACTTTAGCCAAGGAAGGGCGTGTGCTGCCCTTGATGGGGTGGCACCTTTCAGGTTGACTTTTGTTCCACCAGAGCCAGGTGCATTTTTGTAAACAGCAGACACACAGTAAGGCTTTCTCTGATCTCCTCTGTCACTGTGGGAGCCTCACAAACTTGCCTGCATCCTTCTCGGGTTTCTTATGATGTCTGTCCCATAGGCCTAGAGCATTCTCGTAAAGGCTTTTTGAGAAAATAAAGTCAAACAGGGCATTCCTTGCTCCTGTTTTTTCTTGTGTTCCCTCTCCCCTTCTTTAGTGGTGATAATGTCTTGGGGGTCAGAGGAGATAAGGGAAAGGATGGTGACCTGGGTCAGAACCCCGCTTCTGACCTGGCTGTCTCCTCAGTTTCCTCATCTGCAGAGTGGGAGGTGCACCTGGAGCGGTAGCCACAGCGTTGCTCTGCAGACCTGGTGGGATCATCCGTCGGACAGGAAGCGTTTTCATTTCTGGTCTCGCCCCCTTGGAGAAGGCTTATTGGCTTTGGTACGGTCAGCCCCTGGCTGGCCACTTCTTCAGAATCCTGGAGTCTGGAAACGGGACGAGAGCTTGTGTGACCCCAGGAATCCCCGCCTGCCTCCCCGCAGCTTCTGCACGCTGCTCCTTCTCCTTGGATAGAGTCCTCGTCCTGGGCAGTCTGTGCGCGACGCGTCCAAATGGGCCTCAGCGTGGACTCTGTGAATCTGCCTGTACCATCGTCTGGGTTGGTTGGTTAAACCTTTTGCAGGAACATTTGGATCTGGTGCGGCTGCCTGGCCCATGTCGTACGCCTTTGGACTCATCTGACTCTTGCTCACAGAGGAGAAAGTAGGCCAGAGAGATGGAACTTCAAGGTCATGCAGGGCACCAGATGTGCTTGGGTCCTTGGACTCGGAGTCCATCATCTGCACTTCTTTAGGAGCTCACTGTGGCTAGGAAGGGCTAGGGACCAGGCAGGGGATTTCGTTGGTATTGAGCCAGCTCCCTGGTGAGGAATCTCCCTCCACCGCTTCAGGCTGGCACCCTCTGCAGCTTAGCTTTGTTAGAGTGGCCTGGGGCACCAAGAGGGAAGTTGATTTGTCCAGGGTCCCACAGCCAAGGTGTGCCGGGACAGGAGCTAAACTCAGACCACTGCATCCCACTGCCTTCTACCCAGAAAAGTGGCTATAAGTTATACACATAGTAGTTAGAAAGCAGTTTCCATGCAAGTGGAGGGCACTTGCATCAAAGTGGGTCAGGCAGGCTTCCTGTGCTCAGTTGATCAATATCTAGTAAGTGCTTGCTGTGTGCTAGGCACTTAAGCACTGGGGATCCAAAGAAAGGCAGAATAAAGTCCCTGCCCTGAAGTTACTCACAGTCTAATGGTAGGAGACAGCATGCAGACAGCTTGTTCAGACAAACTAGAGACAGGAAGAAGTGGAGCAACCACCAGAAGGCAGGAGGGAGAGCATCCCAGGCAGGAGGCACTGCCCAAGACAATGCCCGGAGTTGGGAGATGGTGGAAGTGTTTGAACTACCCTTGAATGTTGCTATTGGAGATGAAGGAGACAGGCTTCTGGCTAACTGTGTGCCCTCAGGCCAGTCACTCTGCCACCCTCCAGTTGGACCTCGGAATCCTTGAGTCTCTTTTGCTCTGAGTTCTGTCACGCTCCTTTCAGCAGACTCCCGAGAAGGCCAGCTCTGGCGGCAGCTACATTAAGAGAGGACCAGGAAGGGGATGAATGTCACCTTGGCGCTTGCCTGGTCTGAGCATTCCTAGACTGTGCCGTCCAATTCCGGATGAACAAAACAAGCGTTTTATTAAGCTTTGTGCTGTGCTAAACACTGCAGTCTTATTTGATCCTCATGACCAGTTTGGGGAGGCAGGCACTATTGCTATTGTCCGCGAGGAAACGGAGGCAGGTACAGATGAACCGTCTTGTCCAGGGTCATCTAACTAGAAAGTGTCAGAGGCCAAATTGGAACTCAGATCCTCCTGACTCCAGACTCAGACCTCTAACCAGCGAGTTGTCCCTGTGTCCTAAAGACCATTAGACACTCTGTGAGCCCAGAGTTTTTTCTCATGTGGTGATATGTAGGAAGGTACAAGAAACAAGGCCAACAGACCCATGGGCCATAGCATCATGAGCTGGAGTGAACCTTAGGGGCTCTCACCTGAAGGGAGGCGAAGTTGCCAAGAGGTAGATCGTGCACCTGAAGGAAGCAGGCTCCCTCGGGTGGAGGTGAGTTCGGCCTCCCTGGAGGTCCTATGGCCAGGCCTCAGCAATCCCCTGGACCACCTTGGTGGGCGTGTAGTCTGCTTGGAGCTGGGTATCAGCTCTTCATCCAGCTCGGAGTTCCTGAGAATACCGACCACTGACTTTGGCAGCAAATGTATCGGATAGTGAATTAGCATGATGTTATGATGACAATGATAAAGTGAAAAACCTTTGGAATCATTTAATGTAGTAAAATTAGGCTCCAGTCCCCATAAACCTTGGCCTGCTGATTCGACAAGGGCTCCTAATGACCTATAAAGTGTTTATTTGGGACATAAAAAACACGTGTGGGGATAGACATTTTTACTAAAAAGGGAAGGTAGCAGTCATGAGGACTTCCCACCTTGTTTTCCTCCGCTGGTGTGGGGGCAGGGATGGTTTTGGTGGCCTTGGTTTTCTTGGAAGCCGCCCAAGGACATTTGGACTAGCGTTTCCTCTCCTGGTGCCCTAGATTGCCACAGCCCCTCCCCTAACTGAGTGCAACCTTCCAGGCTTACTCTCTGGCCAAGTCTGTTCCTGTTTGGCCAAGTTGGTGGTAAACCTCTCAGATTTAGGTGGAGCCTTGGCAGCAGCCGTGACCCATTGTGAGTGCCGGCACATTTGGTGGGACTCACCAGAGCTTGGAGGTAGCATCTCTGGCCTAGGTGGCCACTGGGCTGCCCAGCTCCCACAGACCTAATCTGGCTACTCATAGCTTTATTTTGATGAATTTGACCTCACACTTTGAGCATCTTCCTCTGCCCCTCTGGTGTCCTGGTGCATGTGGTGTCCGTGGGTGCACAGTCACCTGGGGACAGAATTCTGTGGTAGGCCTAGGGAGGGGCCAGCATTCTGCTCTTGGGGTGGGGGCATCACTTCTAGTTGTGGGACACAGTCATTGGGCCAGATGTGGGGTGTAGGAGCAGATTTCAGGCTTTTGTGTGAGTGGGATGTGGAGAAACTGGGAGCCTCACACCTTTGGCTCCCCCAACTTCATTCCCTGGAGTGTCTGCCTTGTCCTTCTTTGGCCTGCTGAGGTGCTTCCTTTGGAGATGGGTATCGGGGCCAGAAGACTGACCAGCGAGAGCCCCCTGATTCCAGGCTGCATTTGCTCACCCTTGGGCAGTTGTCTGCAGAGAGGCTGGATGCTAAGGCTGGGGCCTCCCTCTCTGCGCTCGTGTCTGGTGTCTAGCACAGTGTTTTACAAACAGACCAGAATTCATGTTAGCTTTCTGGTATTGGTTGTGGTCAGGTGGTGAAGGTGTTTTGGAGGGTCATGGCTCTAGGAACAGTGAGCTGAGAGGCATCTGGTTATTTGAGAACTGTACAGGGAAGGGAAGGGGCAGGCTCTGTTTGGCTTGGGGCTGGGAGGACAGGGCCTCCGTCTGTCCTCTTTCCTATGGGAGCAGTTGGGTCATGCTGAGAATGCTGACATCTGGGGGGACCAAAGGAAAGCTGCTCCCTGGACATCTACTCGAAACATTGAAAAGCCCAGGCAGTGCCTGCACTTTTCTGTCCCTGTAGCATCTCTGAATGTTGCCCTGCCATGGTGGGGCTTCTCCATTTGACAGGCACTTCCTCCCTCACAGGTTCAGGTTACCAGAACACATCTCTCTGCCAGCTCTAGCTTGGTCAGGCACCAGGACCTTCCCTGTTTTTGAGGTTCAGCCCTTCGTGAATGGTCTGTGTCCTTGGGCACAGCTCCTGACCAGGGCACCAACATGGTAGACCTAGAGGCAGGGAAGCCTGAGTAGCTGAGGCCAAGTCCTGGCCCAGCATCTTTTCCACACTGTATCTGAGGCGACTCCCTCTTGTTAACTGCTGGGAGGGCGGGTACCCCCTGAAGCCCTGCATTCCAACCATGCAGCTTCAGAAGCCAGAAAAGGCCCTGTCCCCCAAATCAAGATAGAGCTTTGAAAAAATGCGTTCAGTGTTGTTGAGAACGTCTTTTTTGTTGTCCAAGAGTGTCATGACTGAAGGGTAGGTGCAGGCCTGGCCATACTTTTGCTGATGTTGCTCCTTTAAACCCTGAAAAACCTCCCCCTTTCTGTCCTCCCAGTGTGTTGTGGTCATCTGCTGAGCGTGTGTTTCCTGTGATTCAGGGAGACAAGGGAAACAGTGAAGGCCTGGCAATGGCCAAGCTCTCAAAATGGGATTCTCTGCAGAGCCTTCCCTTGGGCCCATTGCCAGTGGAGATAGAGCCTTTGACCTTCTGGGTCTTGGTCACAGCCACAGGCTGGAGGCATCCTCATAAGTTGTTGATATCTGCCTGATTTCTAAGTCCTCTTTCCCAGGAAAACGCTGAGTATTTTTTGTACCTGCATGGTGCTCTAGTCCAGGGACAGTGCTCCCTAGAGATGACCACGTGCTAGAGTGGAAAGCCGCCTTTTCCTGGAGAGCGGCTTGGCTGGCTCATGGTCACTGTTGGCCAGCTCAGCCACTGCTGACCAGCAGGTCCGTCCTGGACCCTCTGGGAGGCGCCTTTGGCACCCAGGCCTTCTCCCTCCAAGTGCTCGGCCCCAGGGCTAGAAGGCTGTTTTGTTTTTGCTTTCTTCTCTCAGTTTTCCTAACAGCTCTCTCCTGCACCTGTCAGCCTCTGTCTCCTTTGCTACACTTTCCTCTAGGCCATGCCCGCAGTTGGGTCCTGAGTCCTCTTCCCTTTTCCTGTGTGATTTTTCTGGGTAATCCCAGTAGTCCCTGTGGATTCTGTGAACATTTCTAGGTTGATGATCCCAGCCCTGATTTCTCTCCTGAGCCCCAGCTTTGCATCTCCACACACTCACCGGACATCTCACCACCATGGATGTTCTTTTAACATCCCAGATTGGACTCAGTCTCTTCTACCCCAAGCCCTCCCCTCTTCCCCATCTCCCGGTCAGCCATGTTCACAGCCTCTATGTCACCTTCTTCCCAGCCCTTTCACATCCAGTTTGTTGCCAAGGCCTCTCTTGTATATGTCCCCTTTGGTCGTCTGACCCTGCCCCGACCCTGGGGCAGGCCCTTCTCATGTCACACCTGGACTGTGGCAGAAGCTGCTGCGTGGGGGGGGGCAGTCTGCCTGCCTCAGGTCTCCCCTGCTTCTGTGCGTCGTCCATTGGGCCACCCTAAATGGGAGTCAGTGTTAGCCCCCTCGTGCACATGAGAAGACACTGAGGCCTCCATGAAGTGTCACACAGCCAGTGTTGGAGGAGGAACAAACTAGTGTCTTCCAGGGCTGCGCCTCTGCTCGCAAGCAGGCCCTCCTGGCTCCCTTCTTCATTTGTGTAGGTCTTTGGGGCCGTCTGATGAACTCCACAGTATAACTGTCATCAAGTGTGGAGTGCTCCGGGACCCCTCTTGGGGATGGTCATCGGTCCAGCTAAGGCTCCGGGGGCTTGTTGCCTCCATTTACACTGGGAAGAAAGGCCGAGTTTTGGTTAAAGGGAAAATAAAGAGATCTTTTTCTCCTGTCCAGGTTCCCAGACCCCCTGAAGCCCCAGTGTAGGGGCTCCCGCTTTGGGGGTAGACTGTCTTCTACAATGAACATGGCGTATTTCATCTTTGGGGGGGTGGCTTCTGTCCGCTTGCGAGCACTAGCTGCACGCGTGAAATAATCGTACTTGGGCTGATTTCACCAGGATGCCGGAGCAGGTGTCTTTGTCATGGACAAAGGGCCCTAAGTTTGGTAGCAGATAGAATACTGAACTTAGGGAGGTCAGAGCTCCACATAAGCTCTGTGACCTTGGCTGGGTCATTTTACCACTCCGGCCTCAGCTTCCTCATCTCTGAAATGGGGATCAGACTAGCAGCGACCTGCAGGTTTGTTGTGTGGATCCAGCAAAGCACTGGAAGATGTTCTCTGTAATCTAGAAAATGTTCTCTGTAATCATTAGCCCATCCCAAGAACTCAAAGCGAAGCGCAGGAGAGACACAGCTGTCTCTGATGGTGCATGTTCTCTGTGCAGGCCTTAGCTCTCCTTGGGCCTGCATGTCCTACAACCTTCAGTGAGTCCCTAGTGTCTGCAGAGCAGAAGCAGCCTCTTCCTGGAATCCAGGGCCTCTGTCAATGTTTCCTTAGGAGGCAGGCTCTGGTCCAGCTCCACTTATGTGAACTTTGCTTGGACTTGAATGCCCTCTTCCCTTGTCTCTGCCCCTCAGGCATTTTTTCCTACTGCCTGGCCTGGTTTCTTCCTCACCTTTCTGTCACCTCAGTGACAGCTGCCTCCAACTTCCTGTGATGACCTCCTGTGACGCCATGTGCCCAGCCTTCCTTTGCCACTTAGAACATGGGGCCTCTTTTCCAAGGTGGCTCCTCTCTCCCCAGCTGGGCTTTGGGCATCTGAGAGGAGGAGCTGTCCATCCCCCCTCCCTGCCCCCATTGCATTATTTAGCACAGCCCCAGCTAAGTATTGATACAATAGTGTGTTCTAGGTTCAATCTCCAACACGGTAAGAAACACAAGACTTGTCCTGCTCTCCCTAGGGACCACTTGTGTCTTCCTCAGGAAATTAAGGGCAGGTCTGGCTCTCCCTGACTGACCATGGGGTGAAAAACCATCCCTTGGGGAGTGTTGGCCCCTCTCCCAGCACAAAGCTAAATGATGGTGGGTAAAAGGGAGTGGGGGGTGGGGTGTGGTAAGAAGGAAGAAAGGGAGGCCAGGGAGCTCTCACCTCACCCCCAGCCTCTCCCTCTTCAGGTGCAGGAATTAAGGTTTCGGTATTATTTATTGATTTGATGAGCACACCTTTTCATCTTTCCACCCCCACTGTGCATTACTGAGGCCTGATAATTTGTCTGGCAAACAGAAGCGTGTGGTGGGGGGATTTGCCTCCTCCCAGGTGACTGATTGCTTAGGAATTTACAGGTCAGTAAAGGTAGAAGGAAACTCAGAGAGATCCAGGCCCATCCCCTCATTCTCCTGGTGGGGAAACTGAGGACCAGACAAATAAAGTGCCCTGGTTTGGGCTGCGAATGGGACCTCAAATGAGCCAGGTCCTGCGCTGAGGCCAGTTGGGAAGCACCTGCTATGTGCTAGACACCATGAAAAGGTGAAATGGGACCTGCCCTCAAGTAGTTTGCCTTCTGTGGGGAAGCAGTGTGGCACAGCTCAGAAAGCTGTGTTGGAGAGACTAGAGAGAGTGCCCTGGCTAGCTGGTGGGCCTGGCCTGGAGGCCTGCAGAACTTTGTGGTATCAGCTGTGTGTTTTAACAGTCCGGCTAGCAGCTTCTGTGGGGGTGCAAGATCCACTCACAGCCAGAACCCAGAAAGCTGCCGGACAGCACAGGTTCTTTTGATCTGCCTTAATAAGGAGAACAAGGTGAAGGGGTTGACAAGCTTACTTTAATTCAGCACATAAATATCATTCACTTAGTTCAGGGGAAAGAGCCAGCACTCTGAACTTCAGAGCAAAATACAAGCAAATTACAAACATCAACAGACAGACCTTGTCTGATTCAAATCTCCATACATAGTTACCAGAGTTCAACAAAGTCTCAGCATCCGGGTTTACAAGCTGGAGGGCTCCTTATCTACAGCTGCCCAGAGTCTCTTCATCAACACCATCTCAAGAGCCCTTAAATTACAAACAGACAGACCCAATACAATTCATAGTTACCAACATCTAGGTTCAGCCTGGGAGCTCAGAACAAGGGCTGGCCCAGAGTCACGCACCACCATTGCTTCGGCAAAGAGCTCCAGGGAAGCCGAGGCCAACCCCTGATTTTTATATCTTTCAGCGTCAGGGGTGAGTCACACATGCAACTCACCTACGGGCCTATGTGACCTAAAATCGTCACAAAGAGGTGACTTAAACCCACGTGGTCTAAGAGCCTCTGCTGTCCCAGACATGTAAACTAGGCACTTCCTGGAGTTAGCCCCACCTTGGGCCCCACTTTAGTTGCCAATCCACACCCACATAGGTTTTACACCTAATAGGAGTTTGGGCCTGGGGCTTAGCACTTAGTAAGATTCAATGAATCTGAATTACTCAAAGCAAACAAAAGCCAAACTCTTCAAGGGCATTTGTTGAACTAAGTGCTAAGGAGCCCATTTTGCTTACCAACACATTGTGGCATAATGGCTGGGTCTCTGTGGCTTAGTCAGGGTCTGGGAAGAGTCGCTTTTATTTGACCTTGTCAAAGCAGTTAAAACAAATGTCAAGCCCTTCCCAGGCCCAGCCTCATTGGAAGTCCAGAGCTTCCACCTGGCATTGGTTGGCTCTTGGGTCCTTTTCCCTCATGTTCAAGATCTCACGCATCACAGCTTGCTTGTTCAGCCGTGTGCCCCCATCCATGGACATCGACTTGCTGTGATCAGTATTTTAAAGCGTAGTAGGGCGTTTCTTCTTGTCAGCACCTTCTTTTGTTGGCCCATCTTCTGGCCCATTTCTAGACTCTTAAGCTGCGATGCTGAGAGCTCACTCTGCTTCTAAAGAGCAGAGTTTTATCACCCCACCCCCACCCCTGGGCTGAGCTCTGCCAGTTCTGGCCTGAGTGGGTCAGAGGGGGAGCGGATGGCACTGGATTTGGCCCCTATCCAAGGGATCCCCTTTGGTCTGAGATTCTTGGTCTTGTTATTCCTCTGCAGACTTCAAACTGGGCTAGAAGCTGGAACTGAGAACCTGCTTTGCTCCTGGTGTCCAAGCTACACCCACCACTGGTGGTTTTGAACTCACTCCTCTCTCCCTGTATTGCCTTTGGGCCCTCCTTACTCCAGAATGCAGATCCTGGGCACAGGTACCCTCCTCTTTCTGCCCTGAATGTGTCACTTAAAAAGTGGGCCACCAGAGTTGGCACCTGTCCCTGTACACAGCGCCCGGATATGGGTCTGGGACCTCCTTTCACCCTGGTGACTGGCCTCTCCCAGTGTGTGCTCTCAGTCTGTCTCCCTCAGCCTACCTGCGCTGGACAGGTGACTCACTGAGACTCTCTTCTGGTTTCTCCATTGCAGATTCAGCATGGTACAAGCACGGTCTAGCTCTTTTTGGGGGGGCGGAAGCGGAAGCTCCTGTTGCTCCTCTGCTGTCCTGGCTCCCAGATGCGAGTTGTTCTAAAATTACTTTTTCCTCTTACATCCTCCTTTTCTACTTTCAGTAAATCAGAATGACTCTGAATTTCTTTACACATAGAATGATTTTTCTTCCTGAAAAAAACAGGCAACTTCCTTTCAGGCGATATTTATACATTGATTTGTCTTTAAAATGCTCATAGCCCAGACTGAAGGCCTATCACATTGGTTAGAAGTGAGCCTACTTTGGCAGGGTGCTTCAAACCCAGCCTGATGACATTCAAATCTTCCAGCACTCAGGCAGACCTGCCATCTGGGCAGTGTTCTCAAGTCGGTAGTGCCCACAGCAGCCTGGGGAGTCTGCCAAGCTTGAGTTCTCCTGTTTTGCCTGACTTGTAGCAAGATGCAAGGCTGCTGGGCCGCCTATCCAGGCTTGTCCAACTTGAAGCAAAGCCTGTTTCCTTTCCCAGTGTCCCAGGAGCCTGGGAGACATGCTTCTTTCCAATGCATCGGGAAAGGCCAGGGTCCCTGTCCTTGCTAACTATGCGGGAGAGGGAGTCGAGGGAGGGCCAGAAAGCTCTTCCTGTTTCAGTCCAGGGCTTGGTGGAATGGTATAGGCTTGTTTTGGTTGGAAGGACAGGGCTCTGAGGTTAGAGGGAGCTCAGCCTCCAGTACCAGAGGGACCTGGTGCTTCCCCAGACCAGACATTGCTGCTGTTCTCCAGTCATGAACATCAGTGGCACTAGTGGTCCCCACCCAGGCCGTGAAGGAGAAGCTCAGCTGAAATTTTATGTTTTTTTTTTTTTTTGGAGGCAATGGGACTTAAGTGACTTGCCCAGGGTCACACAACTAATAAGTGTCTGAGGTTGGGTTTGAACTCAGGTCCTCCTGATTGCTGGGCTGGTGCTCAATCCACTGTGCCACCTAGCTGCCCCCTGGTTTTATGCTTTTGACACGTGTTTTAGTCTGAGTAGGCGTTGACTCAAAATTAAGGAGAATTTGTGGATGTGGATTCACCAAACAGCTTTGGTTCAGTGCCAGCTGTGCCAGGCACTGGAGATATGAGATAAAAGCGTCTTCTCTCCCATATTGTTGTTGTGTTTGTCCTTTGTTCTCAAAGAGGACCATGACATCAGGGAAATGATGGCGTGACTTGCAGTTGACTTTTATTTGAGTGAGGGAGGGCTGTGCAAGGTCACCAGCCTCACTTTCTCTTCCAAAGCCTTCTGGATCCAGTGGCCTGATATTCACCAGGATGACTGAACATGACCCGGGATGCACTGGGAGACCCTGGCCCTTTCAGGCTAAGGTCTTTTCAGGTTCTCATCAGGGGATGGCCCCTTTACTCAAAAACTCAAAAAAAAAAGTTTGATTTTTTTTCTCCCATATATTTATCATCAAAAGAAAATACTATGGTTTTAAACTTTTTAAAACAAAACTTATTACAAATCTGAAACCATACAGAACAAATTTCTACATTAGACGTGTTTTGTAAAAAAGAAAAAGCGAGAAGAAAAAAATGCGCTTCAGCGTTCCTTCTGCCCAGCAGCTCTGCGTGGAGGCGGGTGGCAGGTATGTGCGTTGGTGTGGTGGCGCCTCATTCTGTCAATTGGCCTTACCGAGGCCTGTGTCCGTCAGCCTGTGGCAGCTTGGCTGCAGGTCGCTGGCAAATGAAGGAGCTCACAGGACCTCTAGGGGCCGGGTCTGGTTTGCCGATGATGAGGGTGGTGTCTGCAGGAGGCGCTCAGCCCGTGGGTGCGCTTCCCAAGTTCTTCTCTGCTTTTTTCTCTGGCCTTTTGTCTGATTCCTCATCCCGAATTTGCGAGCCTTTCGCTTGCCCGCGCATGCTCTTCTTCCTTTGAGAGGCGCTGGCAGACAGGTGAAGGGTTCTCCTGTCTTTGGTTCCATCTTAGCTCGGGGGTGGGGGTGTCCTCCCTGGTGCTGGTGCCGCTGACTTAGGGAAGGACTGCTGTCCGGTCTGTGTGTCTCAAGACCTGGTGGTGACCTGGGCTCAAATGCTTTGGAACTGTGTCATTCTAGACATATGGCTTTGTTTTTTGGCCTCAGTCTCCTCATCGCTAAAATGGAATTGCAGAATCTTTGTGAAAAGAGTGCTTTGTAAACTCGGGAGCTGTTCCACATGGCTGTGCTGGCCCTGCCAGGAGGCAGACCTCGTGCTGCCCAGGCCTTCATACTGTGTTGTGATGGGGCTGATTCTGGAGGCTGCCAAGACTCTTGGGCCCTGAGTACCCTGGAAGCGTATTGTGGCCTGCTTAAACCCTCCCTGCATGTTGCCATTGCCCTTGGGGAACTTGTAATTGGGACTATGCCCAACGTCAGTGAGAGAACATAGATATCTGGGTGAAAAAGATAGGTTTTGGTGACAGGGAAGATTTTGGGAAGTATTTCTCAAATGCTATCTGACTTGGTTTTCTGTGTCCCAGTCACCTCTGGCCCTAGCATATCGGCCATTGCTGGGCCTGGGCAAGCTTTGGGGACCTATCTGGGGGCTTGGGGACTGCCTGCTGCTTCCCAAAGGGGATCAGGACTCAGGGTGTTTTGGAGGCAGGCCCCTCGTTGGCACCTCTCAGTGTTCCCTGTCCAGGGTGCCATGGCCTGGGTGGGGCAGGTGGCCCGTGTCCTCAGAGCCTCCATTTTTCCATCTTCAGGTGAGTTTGGTCCTGATATCACTCCCTGCAGCTATGAGCACAGCACATAGTCCTGAGAGCTGATTGTCAGAAAGTATAAAAAAGCTTCTGGCTGCATGGATCGGTTTTCTTTCCAAGGAGAAGCTGTGTTAATTTTTTTAAAGTAGGGAATTTCAGAGTTACAAAAACAGAGGCAATGGACTAAGGAGGGTAAAGCAAGGCAGGCCTCGGGAGGCCTGAAGTGGTGCTGAGCACATGGTAGGTGTCCTTATGGCTAGGGAGGCAGTACCGTACAGTGCTTAGCGTCCAGGCCCTCAAACTCGCTGAACCTCACTTTCTATAACAATTTTTTAAAATACGCAGATTAAAGAAGTGGGTAGAGTCTTAGTCCTTCAAACTGTGATGGGTTATTTCTTGTGAAGAAAGGTGTGTTTTGATGCTCAGCCCGAAGGTGTCCCTGCAGATGCACATGTGACAGCTCTTATGGACCCTCAAGTTCTATACCCTTTCCCAGATGAGAACTCTGATCCACCCAGGGTCACTGGAGAGTGAACAGCCAAGGGCTTTCTGTGGCGGGGATGTGGAGATCCCAGACCCGGGGCCCTGCTCTCCCATCTCAAGTCACTGGTGCCCACCTTGCTTGGGAGAGACACCCCAGGTCTCTTGAGCTGTCTTTGCATCTGCAGGCTGTCTGGCTGTTATCCCTTACTCTGGCTGTGTGATGCTCTCTTCCTTCCCTGTCACATTTTCTTCATGCTCACAAGTCAGTGCAAGAAACATGCTTTGACCTGTTGGCATCCAGGACCTGGCCCTCTGCTGCCTCCAGGCTCCTCTGAGAGTGGGGTTTCCCCAAACCTTGTACCCGCACGGTATCCCTGAGAGATGTTTTTGCTAAAAGGCTGGGCTTTGTGTTGGGGAGCGGCCAGGGAGCCTTGAGGGCCGGTCCAGCTTCCTTCCATCCAGCCCTTGGCCTGGCTCCCTGCTGACAGAAGCGGGGGGGGGGGGGGGGGGGGGGGGGGGGGGGGGGGGGGGGGGGGGGGGGGGGGGGGGGGGGGGGGGGGGGGGGGGGCTGTTAGTGATGTCCACAGCAGACTGGAGGCTTGGGCCGGGTTACCTGAGGTTCTCAGCTTTTTTCATCTCAGGACCTTTTCACACTCTTAAAAAATTATTGAACCTTTGCTTATATGGGTTATATTAAGATGTCTTAGTTTTTACCTCATGGCCCCCTGAAAGGTTCTGGGGGGACAGGAGTCCCTGGACCACACTTTGACAGCCCCCATCCTGGGGCTTCTCTGGTTCTGTCCTGAGACTTTCAGGGCTGGAGCAGGCTGGGGACTCTAGGAGGCCCCTTCACTTTCATCAGCAAACCAACATGGAAGGAAATGCAGCCACTTCGAGTTCTGGCTTGGCTGGCCTTTGAAGAAGCTGCAGATTCAGAGAGAGCAGAAAAGACTGGATGCTTTAATGTCCAAAGGGAGAAACGGTGGCTGGGGGGTGGGGGGGTGGGGCGGGGTGGGAGATGAAAGGCAGGGTCCATGGAGGCCTGCCCCATGGGCTCAGCCCAGCTGGGGCCTTGTGGGGCTTTGAAGGGCGTTTGCTTCCAGCTTACAGCACCACTGCGGGAAAGAAGCCGTGAAGTACTTTACTTTTTAATGCCTGCCCTCTTGGAGGTACTTCCAGCCTTCTTCAGCTCTTAGTCTTGGCAGATTTCATTTACTCACCTTCAGTAAATAAAGGCTTGGAAGGTCTAGGACTTATGCAAAGTCAGAACCATTTGAGCCCTTCTGATGCTTGTATGCAGTAGGCAGCCTTCAGATAGGAACGAAAGTGTTGGTTTAGCGCCTGTTAAAAGCCGAGACTTGAGGCGGTAACTGTGGCTTACGTTATATGTCTTATTAAATCACATACGTACATAAATGTTCCATAATTTTAGGAGGAAAAAGGCAAATGGCAAAGGGTCATCATGAGGGAAACTTGTTTCCTTTGAAATAGAGCCCCTTGACTTGCATTTGGTGTCCACGCTGTAGTAAAGGCCTTGTGGTAGAGTAGATGGAAGGGGCTGGCCCTGGAGGAGACTCCCCCTCCTCTTGCCCCTGCCAATTCTGGGCTCTGGTGCATCGGCGGAGGGGCTTCCACACTTGGTCAGAAGTAGGGAGGGAGGGTGGCACTGTAATAGAATGTAGGCCTAGAATCAGTTCTTTAAAAAAGAAATGGAGCATTTGGACTAAGACTAGAAATCTCAGGTCCCCTCCTTTGGTAAATTGAGTTCTTTGTATTACCACCCAAATGGATTTAAATTTATGCTTTATGTAGAAAAGTAAGACCTTTATGCAAAGAAGGTTCCATCGCCTCCAGGGAAATAAGGCCAGGACAAGTGAATTGCTCCTCAAAGAAATGGCCCTGGGCATCTTGGCATTGTGCAAATGAAGGCTCCTCTCTGCTCTGCCCCTTCTTTCTTGGCTGTCAGCTTTTTCTTCTCTGGGATGGATTCAGGCCTAGAAGAGCTTAGGCATATCCAGTATCAGCTCTTTCCACGCCTGCTGGTGTCAGCCAGATGTTGCAGATCATCTTCTGCTAGACAGGGTGACCCCCGAAGGGGAGGGGAGCTATAGGAAGGCCAGAGGAGTCTGTGTGTCAGACCGCACCCCCACCCCCCAGTGACCCTACTTCCTGCGTTGCCAGTTTTCTTAGGCCACAGCTCCTTTGTAGCCTTGCATCTTCCCCTTCTTTCCTTCCCCACCCCCATCCACCTGTACCTGTGCCAGCTCTTCAGGGTGATGGGGGAACCCATTGGCAGCCACAAGCTTGCTGGCTATGGGACCAGGCAGTTCAGGAGAGCCAGCTGCAGGACAGACGGGAAGGCTGATTCTGGAGCCGGGACAGTGGCATCCAGCCTGGGCATGGAGGAGCCCCTCGGGGCAGAGACTGAGTGAAGAGCCCTGCTCCCTCTTTTGATTTCCTCTTCATCTTCAGTGTTTCCCAGACTTCCTTTCTTGACCAAAGAGGAAGGAGGAGCAGTTAGGTCACCTGTGCTCAGTCCGGCTTTGGATGACAAGAGGGGGGCAACATTTGGCATCTATTCCAGCAGTGAACCATGGGGCAAACATGTTGGAAAGTCCATGGAGCTCTGAATTGTACTCGCAGCAGAGGAGTGGCTGAGTGAAAATTCTGAATTAGATCATCTTGTGTATTTACTTATGTTACTTTCAAGTAAGTCCTCAAGGCAGCAAACCTGAATGTCACCTCCTGGGCTCACTAGAGGAAATACTTCCACAGACAGAGATCATTGAAAGTAACAAGGTCAATTGTTTGTAAATACATCCAGCCTCTAGCATCTTCAAGGAAGGACACTCATTTCTCCGTGTTCAATGGGGAAAGGCGATGAATAAGCGAAACCTGGAATTGGAGCTTCAGAACCAAGAGAGACCATGACTGTCATCTGGTCCTGTCCCATCTCTCTCTTTACAGACGAAGAAACTGAGGCTCGAAAAGGGAATGTGTCTTGCCCAAGGTCGCACCTATAGCAAACAATAGAGGTAGAATTTGAACCGATGTCTCTTTTGTTACAGAGCCGGTGGTCCTCCATGGGGAACGAGGAAAAAAAGAATTGTTGTTCAGTCATTTTCAGTCATGTCCACCTCTTCATGACCCTGATTTGGGTTTTCTTGGCAGAGACACAGGAGTCACTTGCCATTTCCTTCTTCAGCTCATCTTACGGATGAGGAAACCAAGGCAGGCGGGGTTAAGTGACTTGCTCAGGGTCACATAGCTGATAAGTGTTTTGAGGATGGATTTGAACTCAAGGCATGCTGCTCTATCCACTGCACTACCCAGCTGTCCTAGAGAAGGAATATGACTTCCTGAAACTAGTGAAAAAAAAAAAACCTCATATAATTAGAGAAATGGACATTCCAGAACCCCGAGATGCTTCCTGATAGCCATCAGTTGACAAAGAGTTATCGGTGGTTAAGTTTCCACGTTGATGGGGCTGGTGGAGAAATAGTGAACTTTTATTTAATTGTGATAGGTATTTCTCTTTCTCCTTTTAAAATGTCTTTTTTAAAAATTATGAATGTCACTGTCCACAAGTACATGTCAATACATAAAGAACAAAAAGGTTCTCTGAGCCTTGGGGGAAATGCCCATTAGATAATGGATCCCAGGATGAACCGAATGGCTGCTCATGCCTTCTTCTGAACTATCCTATTTTCTTCTGTGTGGTTTTCATATTTTCTTTTGTTTTCCTCTTGCTATCCTAACCATCCCTCCTACTTAGATGCCTGTCCTTGTAAGTAGAGCCCAGCAAAAGCGAATGCATAAATTGGCCATGTCTGCACAAGGGCCTGGTTTCAGATCCTCTGTTGGTGAGTTAATTCACCTTCCTGGGCCTCAGCTGTCCCATCAGTAAAGGGGGCAGGGGGCAGGGAGCCTGACTGCTTCCAGCCCTTTGGGGCCTCCACAGGGTCATGATGGGGGGCAGTTTTTTGCAGGATTGTTAGTAGCTGCATTTCATTTAAGCAGGCTCTTTATGGCCTGGAATCACTGATTTGGGGGGGAATGCCTCATATTCAGTTGTGTCTGGATCAGTTCTACATGTAACTAAGATTTCAGAACTTTATCAGAGAAATCTGTTGCAAAGATTTTTTTTTTGTATTCCCCTTTTAATTCTAACCACACTGATTTTGGTTTTTTCAATTTTATGTAATTGGAATTACCCATTTAATCTTTTGTGAACACTATTTCTCTCTTTTAAAAGGGTTAAGTTTTTTATTTTTATGTCTGCATTACCATAAGCTCTATTCCCCCACACCACCGCAGTGAACTCCCAGTTAAGCAAAATGGACCTACCAAAAGACAGGCTTCCTCTAGTTCCCCACCTTTCTACTAAGATAAATGTTGCATCTTCCATGGCCTGGATTGAGGCTGCTCGACATGATGGGTTTGTGGCAAGTGTGCTGTACCTGGAATCAGGAACCTGAGTTCAAATCCTGCTTCAGATGCTTGTAGCTGTGTGACCCTAGGCAAGTCACTTGACCTCCTTTGAGCTGGGCCCCAAACTCAGTACTGTTCCCTTGGGTTGCCCAGAGTTGGGAATGAGACCAAAGTCTTAGTGGGAAAACTGGACTGATGCCACTTGTCATGACTTGATTAAGTAGTATAGAAGGGCAGAATGATTCTGGGTGCAGTTAAAGGCCTGTGGCCTAGTTTCAGGGCTTGAGCCTCATGTAGTGATTCCACAGGTGAGATAAGGGTCTGAGGGTGTTAACAATGAGCTTAGAGCAGATAACAGTATTAAAGAGCTTTTTATGTCAAAGGCTTTGCCCAGTTCTCATCGAGGCCCACAACAGCCCAAGAAGGCAGCTGCTACAAATATCATCTGCATTTGCAGATGGGGACACTGAGGCAGAGAGACAATAATGCAGTCACTTGGTGTGAGTTTGAGTCTTAGAAGTGAGAATCAAACTCAGGTGTCCTAACACAGTTCTGTAAATACTCCACCTGATCTGATGGGCTTGAATTACCTCCTTGGAACCAGGAAGAAGCTAAAATATCACTGCCGTGACACGCTTTCCTCATCTTGGAAAGAACAGCGGGTGTCCTGAGTTGGCCAGTCCCACTCACCAGCTAGTGTGTGAGTCCTTAGACTTACCTGTGTGCAGCCGGCCGCTTGGTCAGGTGTCCTTGGAACGATGCTGTCTTGGCAGGCCTCTTGGGCTCTGGGCGGACCCTCTCTATAGAATGTACACAACCACATGTCTGGGAACACTGAAGAGGAAGAAGACACGGGAGGGCAATGGTCATCATTGTCCAGTCCCCAGACCAGAGTGGTAGCCAATGTTGGGAGGAGGTGTCTGGTATGTAAAGAAACCCCCATCGTGGGCCACGAGAGGAGGCAGCGACTCCTGGGTCAGATTTTACACCAGTGAGAGACGCTTTCCGGTTTTTAGAGGCAAGCGTAGTATTATTCTTTTACATAGGTCTGTATTATGTATCATTTGTTACCCATCTCTAACTTTTCTTGGAGTGGACTAGTGTGGCAGAATTTTCAAATGTGCCTTGAGTGCTCTCTGGATGAGGACAGTGCATAAGAATCCACTTTTGGGAGTTGTTAATTTTGCTGAATAGCTAGTCTCCTTTTTTATTCTTTATTATAAGAGATGGCTCCTGAACAGGGCCTGGGATGCTTTGGGAAGTGGAGATGATGCCAGGTCGAGTCTGACATCCATAAAATCTGTTTTAATAAAATATGTTTCATGGAATATATTTTAGTCCATCAAATCCATAAAATACATTTTAAAAAAGAACTCCCTTTTGAAATGGAATTGCGGTCAAGGGAGGGAATTACTCTGGGTCAGAAGAGAGTGGGGATTGGATGCGAAGGTCAGGCCCACCCTGAACATCAAAGTAGCTGAGACCCTGCAGTAGATGTTCTTCCCTGTAGCCTCTGGTTTTGGCTCACCCAAAAAGGACCTTTGGCTTCGACCTAAACTTCCAAAATTTTAACCGGTTGATAGAACAACTTAACAGCCTCCTTGTACAAGACTTTGGGAGTTGCCAGAGGGCAAATGAGAATTTTTGGACAGATTGTTTATTTTATGTTTTCACTTTGTGTAGGAGTTTTGGATTTGTTCCTGGAATTTTTTTAAGCTCATTGATATTTGCAGTTGATTTTGACTTATTAGTTTGGCTGGAAGGTAGAATTAAGGTTGTTGGGAGGAATATCACCAGTCTTAGATGTGCAGACAATAACCACTCTGATGGCAGAAAGTCAAGGGGAATTAAGAAGCCTCTTGATGAGGGTGAAAGAGAAGAGCGTGAAAGCTGGCTTGAAGCTTAACATCAAAAAAAATGAAGATGTTGGCAGCTGGTCCCATCACTTCCTGGCAGGTAGTAGGAGAAGAAATGGAAGCTGTTTCAGATTTCATATTGGGCTCAAAGGTCGCCACACTTGGTGACTGTAGCCATGAAATTAAAAGAAGCTTGCTCCTTGGAAGGAAAGCTGTGGCAAGCCTGGACAGCAGACTAAAAAGCAGATACCACCATGCTGACAAAGGTCCATATAGTCACAGCAATGATTTTTCCAGGAGCAGTTGTGGCTGTGAGCATTGGGCTATGAGGAAAGCTGAGTGCCACAGAATCGATGAATTGCGGGGCTGGGGAAGACTTTGGAGAGGTCTTTGGACAGCAAGGAGGTCAGATCAGTCAATACTTAAAGACGTTAATTCAGTCTGTTCATTGGAATTCAGTCTAATGCTGAAGCCAAAATACTTTGGCCACATAGTGAGAAGATGAGATTCATTGGAAAAGACCATGAAGTTGGGAAAGACTGACGACAAAAGGAAAAGGGGACAGTAGAGGATGTGACGGATAGATAGCATCATGGCAGCAACAGACGTGACCTTGGACAGATTCCGGGAGATAGTGGAGGACAGAAGGGCTGGATGTGCTGTCGTCTATCTATAGGGTCTCCAGGAGTCAGACGCAACTGACCACCAACAGTTTGGCAGCATCTTTTGGCTCACTATCTCCACGGAAAGCTCACATTCAGGTGTAAAGGCTGGGATCCAGGAATCTACAAGACTGCTCAGCAGCATTGAGAACAGCCTCCAACGAACAAGGGTCAGTTTGGGTTCCGTTTGTTTCTTATTGGCTCCTTGTGACCCTGCCGCCTCCAGCTTGGTAAAGTGCACCACTTAGTCAGCTAGTGAGGTGAACTGGACAAGAAAGCATGGTTAATTTGTTTTCGTGCCTTTCTGGGGATTTGAGTTACCGTGGACAGCTCCATGGTGTGGCAGACCGCCTAGAGTCGGGGAGCCAAACTCAAATGCGGCCTTGGGCATTTCTTAGCGGCCTGACCCCGGGCAGGTCCTTTCACCTGTTTGCTGTAGTTGCTTCATTTGTAAAGCAGCGATGATGTTTGGGTCTCCATCTCATGGTTGTCGTGAGCATCTAAGGAGGCGATAATTGTAAAGCGCCTAACATGGTGCCTGGCACATAGCGGGGGCTACAGAATGTTAGCTGTGATGGTGGTGTGAGGCAGGGTGTGGGTGATGGTACTGTCACAAACTCAATGTGACCAAAGAAGGCACCTACAGGGTCATTCCCGATTCTTCCCCGTGCTGTCATTGTATGTTTGTGTTTGTTTACTCATTTAACAAACCTTATGAAGCGCCTGCTACGTGTTAGGACAGAAAATAAGAGGCGCTCGTCCCCAGCGCTTGAGAACAGCGTTGGCCCTCTGGGGAGTAAGACGTGCTGCAGCATCCCTGAAGGCCAGGTGCAGGGGCTGCCCGAGGGCCCCCCCCCCCC
>CM053627.1:7800868-7814503 GCA_028646595.1 Phalanger gymnotis | reverse complement strand
CCCCCCCCCCCCCCCCCCCCCCGACCTCTGCCCCTTCCTTGGCCCCATCCTTGGGAGGGCCCCCGGCTCAGCAGCAATCTAGTCAGACTCATGAGAATCTTTTTTGTTGTTGTGTTTTAAACTTTTCTTTATTAGTTAATGTTGAAAAAATTCACTTGCGTAAGTTTCAGATTTTCTCCCCTTTCCTTCTTCTCCTGTCATCAAGACAGCCTACAATCTGATATAGGCTCTACATATACATTCCTATTAAACATATTTGCACATTAGTCATGTGAGAAACCATGAGAAAGGAAAAAAAAACCAAAACCGAAAAATGAAAATAGCCCGCTTCACTCTGCATTCAGACTCCATAGTTCTTTCTCTGGATGTGGGTGGCATTTTCCACCATGAATCCTTTGGAATCGTTTTAAGTCCTTGCATTGCTGAGAAGGCCTAAGTCTATCAAAGACAGTCATTGCACAATGTGGTTGTTACTATGTACAGTGTTCTCCTGGTTCTACTTCCCTCATTCAGCATCAGTTCATATATGTCTTTCTAGGTTTTACTGAAATCCACCTGCTCATTATTTTTTTTCTTAATAAAGATTTTTTATTTTTAGTTTACAATGCTCTTTTCCACATAATTTTGATTTCCAGATTTTCTTCCCCTCCACTCCCTCCCCAAGAAAGCATGGAATCCAATATATCTTCTACATATAACTTCGCATTGAACTTAATCTGTGGTTGCGTATAATGTTCTGGCTCTGCTTCACTCACTCAGCATTGTGTGGTGGTGTAGGTTTTTCCAGGTTATTATGAAGTCTGTATCATCCCCATTTCTTATCACACGATAGTGTTCCATTACGTTCATATACCACAACTTGTTCAGCCATTCTCCAATGGATGGGCATCCCCTCATTCCAGTTCTTGGCCACTGAAAAGAGCTGCTGTAAATATTTTTGTACATGTGGGTCCGTGTGAATCTTCTTGATGAGGGGCCTTTGAGGCCACCCAGGCCTCCCTCCCCAGTGTGCAGAGGAGAGAGCGGAAGCCCAGAGAGGGCAGTGACTTGGCCAAGATCACGCCAAGGGGTAGGGGCAGAGCTGGGATTAGAACTATGGTCTTGGGGCTTCCAAGGCCAGCCTTCTTTCCATTGTACCTGCCATGCCCACACCCAACTGGCCCAAGCACGAACCGGCCTTTCTCTTTGGCTTCGGCCTTCCTTAGGGATCCGTCTAGAGGTTTGTGTGAGTATTCTTGGTGAAAGGCCGGACCTTTGTTCCTGGGATATAGGTTGTGGTTAGTCTAAGGAGAAAGCCTTGGGATGTCCACAGATTGATCCCAAAGACTTGGTGGTAATTAGCGATTTAGAAATTAGGAGCCATTTTTGTTGTTTTGTATCTGGTGAAAGGAAAAGCGATCTAGGAGGAGGAAATCCTGAGCCAGGGCCCCGGCCAGGAGAGAATCAGGCCTTTGTGTAGATTTGCTGACTCCTTAGCCCTGGGTCCGCCATGTTCCCGGGAGCGACTCATTAAGGACAACTTGGAATCATAGGGAAATTGACTTCTGCCTTAAAGGCGACATTTTCTACTATGTTTTAAGGTGCTCTTCTTGCCTTGCTAGATGTTTTATCTGATTCGAGGAGGCCCAGACACAAGAGATCCTCCATTTACCGTTCTTGGACTGGCTGGCCCAGTCTACAAGCACATTCCGCATGAAAGTTCGTTTGTCTGGAGCTTGGCTCTGCGCTTCATGCAGCCGTCGTTTCCTCTCAGAAACAGTCTCAACGGCAGCTCCTCGGTCTTGCCCCTGCGTATGTGGTCACCCTCTCTGTGCTGCCCAGCAGCTTGGTGTCTGGCGTTGTCTGTTACAGACGTCCATTTGAACCTGAAGAGGATAAGGAAAAATGATGATGGGTAGGGGTGCTCAAGACCCCAAATCCCGACACGCCGGGTCCTGCCCAAAGAATTCGACTCGAGCCTTCCCAACCAAGGGAAAAGACATAGTTTATTAGGGATTCACCACAATCGGCTGTCTTAAGAAATCCTACCCTTCGTGACGCCTGTTGTCACAATCTACCGAGCTAGATCGAATCTGAGCGCCTTCATGGAGGCGAGATGAGACTTACATACACAAAGATTGTGGGAAGGATCGAGGGGTGGTCTGGGGTAACTAGAGGAGAGGTTTAGGGAGGGTCTTGAGGAGGGACCTGGATGAGTTCAACTCCAGGAACCAAGAGAGAGGGATTAAGGGTGGGAAGTAGCTGAAGGCACGGATAGATAGTATCAAGGGTGAGAGGTAGCTAGACAATACAGGGCAAGGCTAGGTAGAGATTTGGGCCTGATGATAATGGAAGGTTATAGCCTCAGGGCAGGGCCAGATCTTTTTGGAAAATTCAAGGAGAGTTCAAGGGGGCTCCCAGAGACTATACCCTCATCAAATCCACAGGCCCCAGTAAACTGCTTGGCTCCCTATCCCTTCTAGGACCAAATACAAAAGGCACTCCCTCCCACCCCATGCCTCGGGACCTTCGGTCCAGTGACCCTGGCCTCCTGGAACCCTCCATTTCTCTGTCCCCTGACCCTGGTTTGCTCTCCCTCCTCCCGGCTTCCTGTCTGGGTTCTGTAGGAAGTCTGTCCCAGGGCCTCTTAATTCTAGTGTCTTTTTTTAGTGATTTGTATCTCTTTGTATCTTCTCTGTTAGATTGTGACTTCTCCAGGGCAGGGGTTGTCTTTTCCATCTCTCTGTATCCCTGGTGCTTATCTTAGTATGTGGCATATAATAGTAACTAATCAATGCTTACTGACCAACTGTGTTGTCCAGAATTACTTTTAACCTGATATGTCTTTGGGATTAATTCTTCTACTTCAGAGTTGACATTTTCCCTCCAGTCGTGGCTTGTCTCTGAGATTCAGGGGTCTGAGGATCCTGCAGTTTCCCTGAATTTCAGAGTGGGAAGGGACCCCTGCAGCCTTCTGGTCTAGTCCACACGTGGAAAAGAACCCCACACAGGGTCAGTCTAACCTTTATTTAAAAACTTCCAAGGAGGGCGAAGCCACACCACCTGCAGTGTCAGCCCGTGCCACTTTTGGACAGCTCCCATTGTCAAAAAAATGTTACAGTGACCTCAAGCCTCCTTTTGTCTCTTTGCCCCTTTCCCAGGGCATGGCTCCTAGTTCTGTTTTCTAGGGCCGCAAAGAACAGCCCCTCATGGCAGGCTCCTCATTTTGATTTCAACCCAGAAGGGATCTCAGAGGTCAGCTAGTTCAGCTCTATCACTAGAGAGGGAAACTGAGGCAGTCTATGGGGTAAAGAGATTTGCTCCAGGTCACATGGGTGGGCAGGCTCCTACACCAGGAAATCTGCTTTGAGAGACAGAGCAGTCAGCTGAGAATGAGTTTTAGAGACTGGAAGATAGTATTTTACACGACCCTTGGTCCTAAATCTTTTCTCAGGAGTGAGGTTGAGGCAATTTCTTTACCGTCCAGCCTTCATTAGGAAGAGCAGAGGGATGGCAGTTGTCCAGCTGTGTCATGTTCTTCCTGTTCCTTTGGTGAGCTATGTGGTCTCCAAGATTTATTGGTGGTGGCGTAGTAGTAATAGATAGAGTGATAGCCGGTATCTCAGTGGTATTTTAAGACTTGCAGGGACTTTACACCTGTTATCTTACATGATGCTTACAACGACTCTGTGAAGTGGATGCTCTTATGCCCGTTTTACAGATGAGGAAACTGAAGCCCAGAGAGGTTACTTCACTGACTTGCCCAGAGCTTTACTCAGCGAAAAAATGTCTGAGGCAGGTTTGAAACTCAGGTCCTCTAGACTCCAGGGCCAGCACTGGGAGATGGTTTTAACTTGGTTAACACAAATGCCCATGTTCCACATTGGGAGGACAAGTGTATTTCTGTAGGCCCTGTCCAGGCCACAGCCTGATAACCCTTGTGTAGGGTAGAGAGCCCAAGCCAGACCCGGCTTCTGTCTCCAGGGTGTCTCCAGGGGCTGCTTGAGAGCCCAGGCCAGGGGCATTTGCTTCCAGCTGCCAGAGAGATTTCTATGTATTCTGTGTTTCTAGGAATGGAATAAAATCTTGGTTTTTTTATGATTTTGCTTCCTTTACTTGGAAAGTACTTATCAAGTGCAGACAGTGCAGATGTGTTAGCACATCACAGAGATGAGATGATGGATATCCGGTCAGAGGAGAGCTTGCTTCATAGGGTTGTCTGAGAAATCAGCCAGAAAAGGACAGGAAGTGCTCAGGTCGCCGGAAGCCCTGTTATTTAGGTCACTGTCATTGGCCAAGTTGGGATGGGGATTTGTTCTGTGCAGTTTGCATTTGGTCAAAGGGCTGCACTTGAGGACCTAGGGGGCCATGTGTGGCCTCGAGGCTGCAAGTTCCCCACCCCTGGGTTAGAAGGTGGATGGGAGGTTTTTTTTTTTTAATGAAAGTTCCTATTTCAGAATCTACCTGAGGTAGATTTCATCATTTTGAGAAGAGTTAGCCAGCATTGGAATGACTAGTTTAAAATAGAAGGTTCAATAAAATCCTAGATGCCAGAACATTTCACAGTTGGTCGTTTTGTGTGTTCAGAAGGGAGACAAGCATCACCGCAGGCACCTTTGTAACGTTGTGAGAAGGTTCTCCAAGTGACTCTGAATCGTCATCGGTCACGGGTGACCCTGTGGCCGTGGGCTGCCAGCGTCGAGGGCGTTGAGGGAGAAGGCTCTGACACGTCCCCTGTCCCGCTTCTGCCTTCTCTGGCCCAGGTGTCCTCAGATCAGAGTGCCTCATGAGGGGACCAAAAGCTACACAGCTCTCGGGGATCGACAGACTGAGTACATTTGGACTTCAAACTAGTTTTAAAATGAGCCCGTGTTCTCTTAGTTTTCATTGTCATCGAGGACTCCCTTTATTTGGAACACTTCCAGGAGTGCAGTGAGTGATTGCAGAGAGCAGTTAATTCCCCTGTTTGTGGCCAGTTGCTTAGTGGGTGGCTTGTCTTTCATACTCTTAGCTCTGAGGGGAGAATATGACTGAAGGAAAATGAGTTCAGAAGAGCTGACTTAAATTTTGCCAATCTTACTTTGAAGTCCAGAAGAGAGAATATCGCAAGCTTTACCAAAATGACCATTTTGTGCTTTATCCCAAGAACTTATAGCATCCTCAGAGTGAAATTGCAGCCCCTTTGGAAAGGGTCCAGCCTCTAAGGGTGTTGGTATATATATGGACAGTAATAACTACTCCAAGAGCGGTGGGTCTGTGCAGGAAGCACAGGGAGGACTGAGGCTTGCCCCTCCCTGCCCCCACCTCTCTGTAGCAAGTGTTTCACAGCAGACCGGAGCAGGGAATGTTTGCCCCGCAGAGCTGAGGAGTTGTTGGAGCTAAGAAAGAGAGAAGTTTCGTGGTGGGTGCAGATGGAAGGATGTTTGGATTCTGGAGGGCTGTTGCTCTGGGGCTTGCTCGGTTCTCTCCGTTGATGATTGCGAGCACCCAGAGGAGTCTTTGAGGGTGATGCCCACAGCACAGAGGAGTGGTGACACACGAGAAAGAAAAAACAAAAGAAGAGAAAAACCAGTCTGCTTCGCTCTGCGTTCAGACCTCGTAGCTCTTTTTCTGCATGCGGGTGGCATTTTCCATAATGAGGCCTTTGGAGTTCTCTTCAATTCTTGCATTGCTGAGAAGAGCCAAATCTACCAAGGTTGGTCGTCGCACACTGTGGCTGTTACTGGATATGATCTTTTGCTGGTTCTTCCTACTTGGCGTCAGTTCACATAAGTCTTTCCAGGCTTTTCTGAAGTCCACCTGCTCACCATTTCTTTTGGAACAATAATATTCCTTTATGTTCATATACCGCAAGTTGTTCAGCCATTCCCCAATTGAGGGGCATCTCTTCAATTTCCAACTCTTTGTGGCTGGGAATCTCCATAGATGGCTGCTAGACTTGGTTGCTGTGAGCCTACCGGGAGGCTTTGCAGGTTCAGAGTGGCTGGATGGCAGGCTCTCCTTGGGTCTAGGCCGCCTATCCTGCTAATTTTCCTGCAGGCTTATGTCTCGGACTAAGGCTCAGCTACCAGACTCAGTTCTCCACAGCTACGTTTCCAGAGCTTATCATTCTTTGCTCAGTCCAGGCCCATGTTCCTGACTGCTCTGTCTGCCTTGGCTGCCAGATGGCCCCTGTTTCTGCACCAAGGGCATATTCAGGGATCCTCCAGCCTCTCTTTCTGCCTGGCGCTCTGCCTTGGCCTTCTTTCCATCCTGGTGCTGGGATGGCTCCCTGCAGCCACCAAGCTCCTGGCCAGGCCCTGGCCCCTGTGGCTTTGGACACATCTGTCTGTCTCCCTGCACTGCCCTGGACTCAGGACTTTGTCTTGGCTTTTCAGTCAAACTTCAGACTGGCATGGTGGCTGGTCATGGGAAAGGGACAGCGGCGAGCTGGGCCCAGCTGCTTCCTCTCACTCTGTCATCTTGACTCCCCTGGTCCCTAGCCGTCATCTGCACAGACTCCTCTGGTACCCCTGTATTCATTTCCGCCCCCTGTCCCTTGTGTGGTTGACCGGGGCCCGTTTCATGGCCGAGTTTGCTCACCAGCCCTTTCCTGCTTTTTCATCAGCGTCTCTGGTGACTTCATTATCGCCCCACGGTTCCCGTCATTTATAATTCATCACTCTGGTTTTGAACAGAATCTCATTGCCTCACCGAGCTTCTGAAGTAGCAGCCAGACAAGTCAGTAACTTTGTAGATACTTTCCTTTTATGAGCGAAAAACTGTGATATTGAGACAAACGAACAAACAACCTTCTTTTTAGGGGAGAGAATCTTACCTCTGCTCTAGCCAAATGTGCTCCTCATCCTTCGCCTTTTCTGAGCTGGAAGAGGCCAGTCACATCACAGGCATCTCTCCCTGTGACCTCAGGGTTAGGGAAGCAGTCCGACTTACTTGAGCCACACCTAATCCCTCCTGTTAGACCGGGGTGGGGGTGGGGGGGATTACTTTGAGAAGCAGCCCAGGGGAACCTGTCATGTGAACTAGATGGGGAGCCTGGTGGGAACTAGGTGCTGAGTAGAGAGGATTGCTTGTAACTTTATCATTCTCTCTATTGTGCCAGAATATCAGCTGCCCCAGATCTTCTCCCTTTCCTTTGGCCCCTCGTCGTTCCGCCTCATGTGTTAAGTTAGTTCCCAGGCTTTCTCTTTTGTCAAATAAAAGATGGACCCTCTCTCTGTATCCCCAGGCCTAGGCACAGAGTATGCAGTTAGCAAATACTTGTTGTTAGGTTTCCGCTTTTGTTGAGTCATTTTTCAGTTATGTCCTACTCTTTGTGACCCATTTAGGTTTTTCTTGGCAAAGATACTGGAATGGTTTGCCATTTCCTTCTCCAGTTCATTTTACAGATGAGGAAACCGAGGCAGAGTTAAGTGAGTTGCCCAGGGTCACCCAGCTGGAAATGTCTGAGGCTGGATTTGAATCTTCCTGACTCTAGGCCCCAGCCCCCTGTGCACTATGGTGCCCCCCAGCGGCCCCACGAATAATGTTCTTTCTATGATGCCAGCACCACATGATCATTTCTTTGCCTTCCTTCCTTGAAGCTTCCCTTATGCAGCCCTTCTCCAGCATCCTTCTTTCCCTTCCCTCCCCCTCCTGGTGCTGTCCCATCAGACCTTCTCCATGAGATTCCCAGTAGACTGTCTTCTGGCCATTCCTGCATCCCACAAAGTAGCTCTGAGGCCCAAACCAGAGACTCCATTTTATTATATGTATCTCAGGCTGTGGCCGCCCTTGCCATCCTAGTTAATTTTTGCCTCTTGCCCAGGCCTCCTTTGCTTTTTTCCCTGGGAACTGTCCTCTTGGTTTAGACCTGCCCAGACCAGCTCAGGCAACCTTTAGGTAAATGTCTCCTCAGTTTCAGAAAATGAGTTCCATTCTTGGTCAGAAGTCTGTGATTCTTTATCACAGTCATGGTGCAGAAAGCCAAATTCTGTTAGCGGATCCCATCTTCAGCTAGCAACTTCCCACGTAATCCTTATCTTCTAAAGTCTCCATCTTCAGGCAGCACCTGGGATGGAAACAGAAGCACAGCGCTCCTCACACTGCTGTGGAGGCCTCTGGGATGCCTCCCTGCACTTTTCCGTTTCCTTTTGGAGATGGCATTGTCTTCCCATAGGATGTAGAGAGGTGCCTTCTGCTGGGACACGTCATGGGGGGATGGTTGGGCCACACACTCCCCATTTTCCTGGGAAATAGACTTCTTTCCAGTTAGGTTTGGCTAAAATTATCATACGTTCCTCCTTCAAACTGTAGATTATTTCATATTTAATACCAGGTGCTTTTAGGAATTGATTCTGCTGGACTTGGAGTAGGTGATCCTCCTAATTCTTATTCGCATCCCAACTCCTGTTCCAGTGCCTCGTTGGTAAGACTTGGAAATGAGAGCCAGGTGGGACGCTGCTCCTCTGCGCTCGGTCCCATTCTGCAGTTCCTTTCGGCTTGCCCACATTAGCACTTTGCCCCATTCCCTTGGATGAACACCTGGCTGGCCCCAGCTGGCTCCTACTGGATGAGCCCAGCTGCCAAGAGAAAAAGCCAACCGAGTGTGACATCTGTTAACAAAACCAAATGCTGCTTTTATTTAGTTAGCAGTATTGAATCTAGCTTTTTAACTCAGTGAAAATGTTGTTATTTTTTATAGATCCGCGTGCGCACACACACTTTAAATTAACCCTTGAATGTCAGAGTTGAATTAAGCTTTCCTCTGCCATTAGACCCAGTCTGCCAGTGAGCCACTCAGCCTATCCCCTCTGCAGATCTGCAGATTAGTTTTTTTTCCTGGTTAGGGGCGCACAGTACAAAAGAAATAGGTTTGGCAGTGAGGAATATTCTGCATTTGTCTGTGCCTCAGAGATACTTCTCTATTTTAGTTTTTGTTTTGTAAATTCCTTACCATTTTGAGGCAGCTAGGTTATGCTGTAGATAGAGGGCTGGGCCTGTTGTCAGGAAGACCAGAGTTCAAATCCAACCTCAGATACTTCCTGGGCAAGTCATTTAACCACTCTGTGCCTCAGTTTCTTCATCTATAAAATGAGGATAATCATGACATTTGCCTCACAGGGTTGTGAGAATTAAAGGAAACCGTATTTTTAAAGCGCTTAGCACAGTATGTGGCACGTAGTAGGTACTATATACATGTTAGCTATTGTTTTGTTTTTTTTTTTAAATTTTTAAATACCAAGTGGATGCTTAATCATAGTTGTGGTCATTGTGTTTTGAACTGTAGGTTACAGATTGGGTGAGCTGCAAATGTGCCAAGATTTTGTTCTAGGGTTAGGATTACATCCTGCTGAATGAAGAGAGACAGTTGTCCAGTGATATAGATTTGTTTTTGTCCTTTTTACAAAGATAGGTAGAATCCTAAAAGGTTTAGCTTGTTTATAAATGTGGCAAAAAAAAAAAGGGGGCCTAATAGCTGTGAGCTGCCAGGATGTGGCCACCTTCCCATGAGGCTGCTCTCCACACACAGTCTGCTGTTGCCATTCCAGACAGTTTTCAAGAGTGGGTGTATGAAAAAATACTTGCAGTTATATTTCATTGTAGTAATTGCAGTTATTAGTTTGAAACTGCTGTGTTTTCTTATGCAGAAATCTCACGCTCATCAATTTGGAACTATGCCCAGAAATTCTCTAAATTAGACAAATATCCCCCAAAGTGATCAAAGAAAGAAGAAAAGGACTCACGTATAGAAATATAGAATATGTATATGTATATATATATATATATATATATATATATATAATGTTTGTATGTGTATGTAATACACACACACTTCATAATGGCACAGAACTGGAAACTTGGGAGACATTAACGTACACAAAACATGGCATATGCAGGAGCATCACCTCTGGACTTTTCTGCTTCCTTCCCTCAGAGATGCCAGTACCCCAGTGGCCCTCTTCTCTGACTGGTGAATCCCAGGTGACCAGGCCATTGGTACTCAGGCCCCTCCTGGCTCTGCACAATGTGCTGCTTCCTTGCCATCAGCCTTCTCCTTCTGCTGATGTCTTGGTCCCTGTGGCCTTCCCCTCTGACTGGTGAGTTCCTGGCTCATACTGCCCTATGCTGAAGTGCCCAGGCCACTCCTGTCCACACTCCTGACTCTCTAGACTTGTCTACTTCTTCCCCAGTAGTCAGCCCTAAATCCCTTTATCTTACTTCATCAGAACACAAGCTTCTAGAGGGCAGAGACTGTCTTTATTGCTTGCATTTGTATTATGTTTTGAGTTATGACTTCATGACCCCATTTGAGGTTTTCTTGGCAAAGATGCTGGGGTGGGGAGTTTCTTCAGCTCATTTTAAAGATGAGGAAACTGAGGCAAGCAGGGTAAAGTGACTTGCCCAAGGTCACACAACTAGTAAGTGGCTGAAGCTGGATTTGAACTCATGAGGATGAATCTTCCTGGCTCTAGGCCCGGTGTTCTATCCGCTGCAGCACCCAACTGCCTCTTGTATTATGTTTAACATAAATCAGTCCAGTGCTCAGCACAGGGCCTGGCATTGACTGTGGTAAGTGTGTAATAAACACTTCATCTCACTAGAAATTTCATAAGAGATTATAATGGGCTGTTAGAAAAGACAAAATGGGCAGTTTCAGAGGAAGCCTGTAAATCGGTGCAGAAGGAATTGGCAGAACTGGGCACCAGCAAAGCTGTGGAGAAAAAGCAACTTTGAAAGATTTTAGGTTCTAATCAATACACTGACCAGCCTGTTCCAGAAGCCCGAAGAAGCAGCTGCTTTGTGGGCATCACCAATTTGGGAATCGATTTTAGTTTACTTGCCCTTGTGTACCTTTGTTATAAAGAGTTTCTTTCTTTTTAAAAATTCAATTCGGGGGAGTAGAGGAGAGAGGAAAAAAAAATTTCGTACCCAAGAGCCCAGTTGATAGCTTAGGTTTTCACAGTAGATACCTTTTCGTCTGATGAGGAATTATTTTATTCTTGGTTCCATGTGACTTGGAGGGCGAATTTGTTACTGATTTAAAAGGCTTTCTATATAAACTTAAATATAATTTTCAGTGGGTCAGATACTTCACAACGTTTGTGATTGTCGGAACTGTCTCAGAGTAAATAGTAAATGCCTGATGCGGTGCAAACATTGGCCTTGTGGGAGTAGAGTTCAGGTACGTGATACCATATGTATTCTCTCTGTCTCCTTTCCCGTATTTGTATACTGAGTTTCCTCAGTTGTGTGGATGTCATGTGAATTCTCCCTCTAAATTAGTCTGTGATGTTAGACATTTTGGCTCGTCCTGTGATCACAAATCAGTCTTGTTGGTATTACATTAACTTGTCAGGGGCCATTGGGACAAGCCTCCCTTGGCAAAAAGGGAATATTGAGAAAATCAAACGATTGTGATCCCACTTTGTAATTGGAACCATTGCCCAGCCATGTTTCTTTATCCCTGAACTTGGTTGAGAAGCTTCGTTAAGCTGCCCTCGGAGGCCTGGGCTCATCCCTCAGAGGTTGGCTTTTGTGGTGGCTTTCTGGCTGCTGATCTTTATTGTTGTTAAGTGCTTTGGTGCTCCTCCCAGGTGGTGCCCAAGATAACGTTTGACCGGGTGCTCTCTCTGTGGGCATTGGCATATCCAGGGGGTCACCTTGACCAGAAGGGGGAGTGTGAAGGGGCCCCTTGACCTTGTTTTCTTGAGTTGTCCTATTTTATAAGACGAAGCTCCACCATCCCCCGAGCTGACATGATTTGCTACTTTTAACCCTAACAGCCCTGTCAGTGTGCCCTTGAAGCTAGGTCAGCTACAAACCTGGCTCCAGCTAGGCTAGCACAGACTGATAAACAGTGTGTGCAGCTGGGACCCTTGCAGATAAACAGAACATCCTCCTTCCTTGGTCAGTCTTCCCAAGCCCTCTGGCTCCCTCTTGTTCCTCCTCCCATGCCATGCCCACTTGGGAAGGGATTACCCTCCTTTCCTCCCCTGGGACCTTCCCTTAAATAGCTAAGGCTTTGCCGGCCTCGTTGGCCTCCTTTGTGCAAGAGGGGACCCAGCATGCATGTCTGCTTTCTCTTATAATAAAATAAGTTACTTCTCAAGTCTTTTGGAGTTGTGACTTTGGGTTGACATTTTCAAACATACAGCAAACACCTGATGTAGGGCAAACCTGGGCATTGTGGGAACTTAGTTTAGAGTAGCTGATGCTGTGTGTATTTTCTTTGTCTTATTTCTTCCCATTAATTTGCCATTTGACTCAGGGAAGGGAAGGGAAAGGAGACCACACTTAACATCCAATCATTGTGTAGCTCGAGCAGAAGATGTGGTGAGAGAGAAACCTGAGGGCTGATGTTTGATGTCTCTGTGTTCAAAAGCCCATCTCTCCACCCCTTGCCCCGACTTGGGAGCTCTTCACGTACAGTTGACCTATAGACGCACATGGTCCCGATCCCACCCATGATAGCACTTGGGGCTGCTGGAGTGGTCTCCAGAAGGGTTGCCTTCTGCCCCCTCAGGAAATGCGTGCCCCTGTGTCTCCATTTCCACCGCACTGGGCAGGGGGCTGGCAGCCCATTATAATGACTTAATGTGACTTTTGGTGCAGAGGTGGTGGAGATAATGCTCAACCTGCCGTTTACAACTTGGAATGCTTTGATTTTCTATAGTCACAGTGCTGTAAAGGTTAGGGTCATCCTTCCCTAAAGCTCAGCTCTGACCGTGTCACACCTCGTGCCATCCCCCCAGCCTCCTCTACTCCAGGGTTCCTGTTATAGACAGGATTAGTCAGCCAGTCACCTACTATGTGCCAGACACTGTGCCAAGGCAACAAAGAGCCCTGCCCTCAAGGAGCTCCCAGTCTAAAGGGGGACAAAACATGCCGGATACCTGGTCATGCCGGGCGAAGGATTAGGAGCTCGTGTTTGTGCGCACAGTGGACACGAGCAGCCTCCTTCAGATGCCTTGTTCTTAGGCGTGGATGGGGCCTGGGGCCAGGGGAGCCACAGGGAGAGGGGAAGGCGAGGGGGGGGCACTTCCAGGAGGCGCAGATGGGGCCAGGGGAGCCACAGGGAGAGGGGAAGGCGAGGGGGGGGCACTTCCAGGAGGCCAGTGCGCTGGGAGGGATGGCCTCGCTTAGGAAGGATTTCGTACTGGATCTTAGAGATACTGTGGCACCGCTGGAGTTGATGGGAGAAAGGAGCTTATGGACTGGAGTGGGGAGAGACTTGACCCATTAGAAGGCTGTTGCAACAGTCTGGATGGAGGGGACTGCCCCAGGGTGGGGGCAGTATCAGAGGAAAGAAGAGATGTTAGGAGGTAGAGACATTCGGACTTCATGCCAGATTGGATGTGGTTGAGGAGGGAGGGCCCAAAGGGGAGTGAGTGCTGGTGCCCTTGAAAGAGGGGGAGGGCAGAGATTTAGGGGTAAAAATCATGAGCTCTGGTTTGGGACCATTGGGTTTGACACTTCTGCGGGATATCCAGCTGGAGATGTGAGACTGGAGCTCAGGAGAGAGACTGGGGCTGTTATCTATAGCTGCACCATAATCTGTACATACACATATTCGCCTCCCTCTCCATAGAGGTGATAATTAAACCCAGAGAAGCAGCTGAGATCCCCAGATGAAACTGTGTAGAGAAGAGGGCCTGGGATGGATTCTGGGCGCCC
>CM053627.1:7779338-7800768 GCA_028646595.1 Phalanger gymnotis | reverse complement strand
TCCAGTAAGAGGGGATGCCCGTTGTCACCACTGGTGTCCAGTAAGATGGGATGCCCGTTGTCACCACTGGTGTCCAGTAAGATGGGATGCCCGTTGTCACCACTGGTGTCCAGTAAGATGGGATGCCCGTTGTCACCACTGGTGTTCAGTAAGATGGGATGCCCGGTGTCACCACTGGTGTCCAGTAAGATGGGATGCCCGTTGTCACCACTGGTATTCAGTGTGGCACTAGACGCGTCAGCCGGAGCAGTAAGAGAAGGAAGAGAAGTCGGAGGGATTAGAAGATCAACGGAGATAGTCGGCACTCTTTGCAGAAGATGATTTCCTTAGAGAATCCAGTAAAAAACGACTGGAAATAATGAAACGACTTTAGCAAAGTTGCAGGGTATGAAATAAAGCCGCACGAATCCTTAGGATTCCTATATATTACTAACAAAGCCCAACAGCAAGAGATGGAAAGAGAAATTCCATTTAAAGCTACTGAAGACACCATGAACTACTGGGAGTCTCCCTGCCCAGACAAACCCCTGGCCTATATGAATACAACTACAAAACGTATTTCATGCAAACTAAGTCAGACCTAAATAATTGGAAAAGCATCAGTGCTCATGGCTAGGCTGAGCTAATGTAATAAAAATGACAATTCTACCTAGATTAATTCATTCAGTGCTGTGCCAAACTACCAAAAGTCATTTTATAGAGCAAGAGAACATAAGAACAAAGGGGAATCAATGAAAAGAAGTGCCAGGGAAGGTGGCCTGCCACACCAGATCTTATGTGGTATTCCAAAGCAGCAGTCATTAAGACTACTTGGCACTGGCTAAGAAATAGAGCGGCGCATCAGTGGAATACCCCCAGAGTTAGCCCATCCCACTCTCTGATCCTGGTCCTGATGGCCTAGTTCTAATGACCTCCCACCCAGCCGATAGAGGGGAGCCCTGTGCCTCAGAGCTTCCTCCTCTGCATGTTGGACAGCTACTGCTTTTGTTTGTTTTTGGCAGGGCAGTTGGGGTTAAGTGACTTGCCCAAAGTCACACAGCTAGTACATGCATCAAGTGTCTGAGGCCGCATTCGAACTCGGGTCCTCCTGACTCCAGGGCGGGTGCTCTACTCACTGGCCACCTAGCTGCCCCTCAGCTAGCGCTTTTGATGGCATTTGTGTCAGGGGCTGGGCCTTTGCTGACAAGCCAGAGCCTGTTTGAACAATTGGGCTAGCAGCTGCTGTGAGGGTGTAAAGCCAGCAACAACCAGCTCACAAAACGCTGCCAGCCCAGGTTCTTTTCATCTGCTTTACTAAGGAAAGCAATGTTAAGGGGTTAACAATCTTACTTTAATCCAGCATACAAATATCATTTACTTAGCTCAGGGGAAAAAACCAGCGCCCTGAATTACAGACCAAATACAATTCGTAGTTATCAACATCTGAGCGTTCAGGGGAGCTCATTATAACGGCTGGCCCAGAGTCACAAGTCATTCTTACTGTGGCTCAGAGCTCCCAGAGAGAAGGCTAACCTCTGTCCTAGTATATCCTGTTCAGGGCCTGGAGGGCCCCACCTCACCCAGGCTGGTCTGGGAGAAGTTCTCCACCCCTAATATCACATCGGATACAAATCAATGCCTCCCAATTATCTCAGTGCTGAGAAATACAAAAACATCCCACTTTATCTGCCTCATTCAAACAAAGGCCAGAATCATTAAAGGTCAACAGCAAAAGTCCCACCTTAATTACTATTACTGAACCTTAGACCCTTCTGATTGGAAGGGGAAAGAATGAGGTCATTTAACTTGGATAAGATTAGGCAGCATTCGAAAGGCTGCCCTGGGGCAAGCATAGTACTCACGTCCTTGGTTACCTCCTGGAATTGGAAGGAAAAAACCTGCCTTGTGAGATAGTGTGAGCCACTCTGGGAAGTCGAGGCCAGCAGGAAAAGCAGCTGGGGATGTTCTGAAGTAGACTCCTAGCCCTTGTCAGAGTTGGCCTTGGTGTTCAGCTGCGTCCGACTCTTTGTGACCACGTTTGGGGTATTCTTGGCAGAGATTCTGGAGTGGTTTGCCATTTCCTTTTCCAGCTCATTTTACAGAGGGGGAAACTGAGGCCAGCAAGGTTAAGTGACTTTGCCCAGGGTCATATAGCTACTAAGTGTCTGAGGCCAGATTTGAACTTAGGAAGAAGAGTTTGGTTTTTTTGGACTGTGTTAAATGCAGTTTGTGTTCTCACGTTAATCTAGATGAAAGACAAGATAATGTTCTAAATATCTTACATTTCACATTTATAACTAGTTAGAAATTTGAAAAAATTTTTTTTATGAAAATAGTAATTATGGTTGAGTAGCCAGAATATATAAATGATTTTAGATAAATAAAACACCTAAAATTCAGCATTCTCCCATTTTCCCCTCCAGTACAAGAGTAAGAGATGATCATTCTCCTTTTTAAGGGGAATTCCTTAAATTCCACTGATGCCTTAATGCCCAAAAGACCTAACTCTCATGGCCATTCCTCACCAGCCTGTTCAGTTTTCTCCTCTCTGTTGGCTATTTCCCCTTTGCCTTCAAACATGGATAGGCCTCTCCAGTCTAAAGAGACTTTCTCTCGTCCTTAACCATTGGTCCTGTTTCTAATCCTGCTTCTGGCTCTTTGGTTTCTAGAAGTTTTTCTTGCCCTTGACAGAACCAGGTGTTTGTACACAGTGTGCATTTCTACACCTTGGAGCTCTTGACTTAATGTTGCATTTGAGCCTGGCATCTAGAAACCGTGGGTCAGCGGACTCATCGTCAGGCGCTCTTGAGGGCTGTAGGGCTTTGCTGAAATGGGACTGGGTCTAAATCTGTTGGATCGAATAGTGGCTGGTGGAGGTTCTGCCGTGAGAGCTTCCCTGACCTCCACCTCCAGGTGGGGCTGGGGCGGTGACCCTGCCCTTTGGAAGGCTGGGCTGGTGCCATACTGGCTTTCTCCAGTGCTCTTGGGCCTGACAGTGGGCCGGGCAATACTCTAGCTAAGCTGGTGGCACCTGACTCGGGTAGGCCGGCCACTGGGTGAGGAAATCTTTGGCCGAGGCAGCCCAGGACAAAAGGAAAGCCCTAGGCCACCGCCGCTATATCCAGGCAGCGTTGAGGATAGTTCAGACACATCTCCCAGCAGTGCCAGGACAGATTGCACTTCATGTGTGGTCGACACAAAGCCAACCCTATACAGAAGTGTGAGGCATTGAGCACGTTCTTCAGAGCCACCACAGAGTCGCCTCTATAGTCATTTTTGTGCTGCGCTGCTGCTCTGCCTGTCGTTACCAGGGTTCGTTGGGTTTTCTCAACTTCACAAGAGAATTTAATTTTCAGACTTTGTTTGAGATGCAGTATCTTTGGCTGGGGCATCTAAGGTTGGTGTCCTGACTAGAACATTAGCCCTTGAGTCAGGAAGACCTGGAGTCTAAGCCTGCCTCAAATATTTACTGATATCTAGTGTGGCCCTGGAAAAGCCATTGTATCTCAGCATGCCTCGGGTTTCCTTATCTGCTGAGTGAGACTATAATAGCTCCTGCCTCCCCAGATTGTTGTGAAAATTAAATGAGTGTGGAAGGCACTTTGTGTACCTTCAGGTGTTCTATGAATGTTAGTTATTGTTATCGTAGAGTATTTCCTTTAACTTTGCTTTTGGAAATGTTTGCTAGTCTCATCCAAACCACCGGGTCATCTTTTGGACAGCTTATAGAAATGTCAGAGTATCTTTTTGTGGAATTTCGTGAAATGAGATTGAGATTCATGCTTTGTATGATTAAAGCAGAGAGTAAGTCAGATTGGAGTCTGGGAGTCCTCCTTGAAGTGGAATCAAAGGCGTGGGTCAGGCTGGCAGTGGAGTGTTTGGAGGACAGTGTCATTGCTTGTATATGACAGACACGTGCTGGGCCTGATTGGTGTGCCCGGGCAGGCCTTTGGAGCTGGACCTCAGCAGAGGGAGGGATCGTATTTTGGAAAAGAAAGGATGTTCTGAGCCTTACCTATGGCAAGGCCTGGGAAAACTGGCTTGGACTGAAGGCATTTAGAAATTCGCTTTTTTATGTAGGCCGAAACTTGGGCATTTAAACAAATATTCCAGGGAAAAGACTGAGAAGTCTAGTTCTTCTGAACCAAGCTCTAGCTTTCAATTGAGACGCCCTCAGCTGGTTCCTAGGACTGGGATCATCAGACAGCTTTTGTCTCCCCTAATAACCAGAGGGTGTGTGAGACTGAATTGCAGCAGCTGGGGCCCTGCCCCACCAGATGTACCTCTGGGTTAGGTGGGGGTTGGGGGGGCCAGAAGGGGTCCCTCTTTGCAAGGATGAGACATTACAAAGAAGCCTCGGATGCTTTGGCCTGGCCTCTATGGTGGGGGTGGGAAGCAACTGTGGAACCCAGAACCCAGAGTCCTCCTCAGAGCATATCAGAAGGAAACAAAGAAATCTCAGCTGTGCAGGGCCTGGCCTTCCAGGACTGAAACTTTTGATTCGAGACTTTTCTTCAGTAGGATCAAGGAAAGCATCCTCATTTCCCATCCCTTTTTTGTAGGATTAGTGAACTTGACCTTGATACAGCAACAATAAAGTCAGTACCACAGTCAGACTTTTCAGGGACCTTTTTCCCTTTAACCTCATACTTTGATCTGCTTTTGTGGTCCAGAGACTGACTGCCAGCAGCCTGAATCGAGACTGGGTAATCTGAAGGATTTTGGCCTAGGCTGCTTCTGGCTGCACTGTGGAGTTTTATAGACCAAGGAAGGTAAGGCATGAGACACTGCTTTTCTGTCTCCAGCAAATGCTCTTGTACTGTCTTGAAATGGAGCACGTGCCCCCACACGTCAGGCTGGTTTAAACATTGTGTGGTCATCAGTTATTTGACTCCTTGGGTCAGAGCATCTGAGGACTCGCTCTGACTCGGCTGTGCGGTTATACTTAGTTTGTCCTGAAATCGAATGCAATTTATACATTTCCAAAACAGTGTTCTGCACTAAGTTAGAACAAGATATGTGCCGTTTTGTTTCCATTTGATACTAATACGTGAATAATACCAAGACTGCTGAGGCATCATCTATTTAGTCACATCTTTAGTAATAGGATTTTCTGGAGGGAGAAGACCCTGGTGCTGTACATTTTCCCCGTGTGATTTAATTTGAAATCAGAAAGCAGTGGTGTGAACTGCATGGACTGCTTGTCCTGGATAGTCCATGGTGCCGGGCTCTTTAAGCAATGACTGGTCTCTATCTGAGGTTGGAGGGACACGGACTTGGGGTAAACTTGAACTGTTACCTTAGAATTGAACAGCTATTACTGCCAATGGAAATGGCCTTTGGATTTTTAGGGCTTGAAGTTTTTAGTATTTCCCTGTTAGACACCTACTTCTCTTGGCAATAGGGCTGATTGCAACCTTTCTCATTGGCAGCTCAGCCAAGGGCATGCTCTGAAGGTGCATGGGGGTGTTTGGGGGTGGCTAGTGCATATTTCCTTAACACTCTCTGGCTACTGTATAGGAAAGAATCTTACATTCTGAGACTGAGCTGCTCACGGCATCCTTCCTCTCACGATCACATGGCGCTGACTTGGAGGTCTGTAAATTGAATTAGAGAAATTGTACTGACGCTAAGACGTAGTTAAGTATATGTACTCAATTATATTTGTATGTAAGCTAAATTGTTTTCAAAAGTATAATGTCAACTTTTTAGGCACTACAGAATATTCAGCTTTCTAGGACTGTATATTCCTTGGTGGGCAGTCTCTCCCTGGCATTTCTTTTATGTGGAGGGGAAAGTCTTTTCCTCAAGAGCAGACCAATTTACTCCTGGAGAGGTGGTGGTTTTTTTACTTCCTTTGTGAAACTAAATAGGACAATAGGTAATATGTCCTTGGAATAGTTTGTCTCTTTGTTTGTCCACTGCAAGGTATGTATGTGGTGGGCTTTTGGTTTTTGTTTGTTTTGCTTCCGTGGAATTGCTGTGCATGGTATGTTTGCTGGAAGATACCCATGTTAGGACTAACTGGTTATTCACACCAAGAAAGCTCCATGTAAAACTCCAGAGCAGGAAACATGCCTAATGGACTAAGCCTCAATGCCGTCACTCCCAATTCTAAGACTCGAGACTGTATTTCAGAACTGAACTGTGAAGGAAGGCTCAGCCACTACACTGGCCCATGCCCTGCTTCATAGTTTCTCAGGAAATCAGTTTTAAACCTAAGAGGAAATCTTGAAGTTGAAATTGAGATTTCTCTAAATGTTTTTTAGGTGACATCACTCAAAAAGGCTACGAGAAGAAGAGGGCCAAGCTGCTGGCACGCTACATACCGCTCATTCAAGGTAAGAGGTTGCATGTGAGTGAGCGCCCTTGTCTCCATCCTTCTGCGGGGTTGTAAGCATGTGCTCTGTCATGTCCTGTCTGCCTGAGCAGGAAGAGTGACTTGTTTGACAGTGGCGGCGCGCAGGTGACCAGGCCAAGGATTTGTATGTCATGTGTCAGACTTCAAGAGAGCTTGGGCAAATATTGGGTATGGGCCTTAGTCTTAGAGAGAATAAAGGACAGTGACTGAGGCCATACGTTAACTAGCCGTTTAGAAAGTAAAGAAATCTGTGTGTGGTTTTATTTTTAATATTCTACCTCGTAACAAGGAACAGTTACATCCAAACAAACGACCGTGTTGTCCTCATCGTGCACCTGCAGCCCCCTAATTGTCTGCCAGGAGGCCAGAGGCCTGCTTCACCCTCATCAGCTAAAGTCAGATGGGCCATGCATTTATCAGTTCTTTCAATGCCTTTTTTCTTTACACAGTCTGTCTATATTTAGAGCATTACGATAAAAGGCTCACTGCTAAGTGAAACCTCATTATCCAGCATCATGGAACCTTCTTTAAGAAAAACACTATGTAAATACACAGATTCATTCACTCTAGTAGTTGTCCTAACTAGTTAGGTTTTGTTGTTACTGTGGGAATGTCTTTTTTGTTGTCATTCAGTCAGGGTCTTCAGGACCCCTTTTAAAGGTTGGAGGGTTTGCCATTTCCTTCTTCAGCTCATTTTATGGATGAGGAAACTCAGGTAAACAGAGTGAAGTGATTTGCCTAGATTCACGCAGCTAGTAAGTGAGTGGGGCTGGATTTGAACTCAGGTCTTCCTGACACTGGGTTCAGCACAACACTTTTTCTTTTAACCTTCATTCCCTGCCTTTGTAAATATGCTTGAAGGACCTAATGTGGTATTTCTTTGAGGTTCTTGGCGCGCCTCCAGGCCATCTCTCTGGCCTCCTATAACTGTGGTCCATGAGAGTTAGGACTTTTGATTGTCTTGTTTTTCTTGTGATTTCCCACTTTCTTCAAAGCAGGGCAGGGAAACCCTAATTATTTGAGGATTTCTGTTCATCTGAGCTCTACTATATTACATTTTCAGTATTCAGTACTCCCTGTGTGTCTCCTCCTCAAGCGTGTGAATGCCTTCATAGGCAGGACTCCAAAGGATGCTGCTGCCTGGGAGGTCACTGTGCCGAGACGGTTGCTCTTGAGAATCCCCCACTGATTACTCCCTGTGTTGCTGTCCCTGCAGGAAGCTCTGCACAGAAGAAATAAAAGAACATGCAGAAGCTACTTTGCCCAGTTTTGTGCTGACAAAACTGAGAACACAAAAGAAATAGAGGAAGAGCTTCAGAACTCTGACATCCCCGGACTGTCAGGAGGCCGGACAGCTGAGATAATCCAGTCTCAGAAAAGGAAATGGATCCCCAGGGGGGAAAACCAACTGCCGGACCTGATGCGTTCACAGGAAAATTCTGTCAAACTTGTAAAGAATAGTTGGTACCCAGACTTCACAAATTGTCCTCAAAAATTGAAAGAAAGAACCTACCAGAAATCCTTTTGTGAGACAAATATAGTTCTAATACCTAAACTAGGAAAGATAAAGCACAGAAGAAAAACTACAGACCAGTATCATCAATGAACATCAACTCAAAAGTTTTAAACAAAATCCCATCAAACAGGCGGCAGCAATTTATCCAAGAAAACATTCATTATGACCAAGCGGCATTTATAAAGGATGGTTCAACATGTGGAAAAAATCAACATAATTAATCATATTTAAACCCCAAACATACCAAACCATGTGATTGTCTCAACAGATGCAGTAAAAATCTGTGACAAAGTACAACACTGTTTTATGCTAAAAACCCTACAAAGTACAGGCACAGGGGGCTGTTCTTAATTTCATAAAAAGCATCTTTTCAAGCCCAAAAGTAAGCTTCCTGTGCAGTAAACAGGAGAGAAAAGCAAGGACACGCGCCCTTCCCACTCTTAGCTGAAATGCAGTAGCAGGGACGGACGATGAAAGGAGGCTGCCCTTGCCTGCTCCCACTCTCTCATCTATGCTTAGGGCACAGCTGGAACAAACCGAGCCAAACTGGGCAAAAGCATCCCATGGATGTTTCTCCTGACTTCCTTGGTCCAGCTGAGGGCCAGTTACCTGGCTGGTCATTAGGATTTCCAAAAGTCATGCTCACCCTCAGAGGGTAGGGATTGGCCACCCTTGAAATGCACTCAGAAGACACTGAAGGCAGTTCCTGGTCAGTCACTGAACAGTCCAGAAACCCCTCCTATGGGCCAGGCTCTGGGGTTACAAATAGGGTGACAATCCCTGCCTCAGTGAATGCGCATTTTGTTATTGGACACAATATAGACATGTACAAGGGTGCACCAAGGAGACACAAAAGAAATGCCAGGTGGCAAAGGGAGGGAGAGAGTGGACTTAACGGGACTTTCAGCTGGTAGAAGAGGGATCAGGAGAGGCTTCCTGTAGAAGGTGGCTCTTGAGCAGAGTGTGGAAGTAAACTGGCATTTTAAGAAATAGAACTGAAGAGGGAGGGCATTCTAGGCATGGGGCACAGCCAGTGAAAAGTCATGGGGTTGGGAGTGCTGTAGGTGAGGAAGAGCAAGAAGGGTGTTTGGCTGGATCTCGGCACATGGAAAGGGGCCTAATGAGGCTGGAAAGGTAGGGTGGGGCCTCTGAAAGCCAGGTAGAAGAGGCCTAGGAGCCACTGGAGTGATGCGGTTAGATCTGTGCTTTTAGCAAAGTCACTTTGCCGCCGGATGTGGGGTAGATTGGGGGAGTGAGGGCTTTGTAGCAAGGAGACCAGTTGGGTGGCTGGGATCTAGACAAGAGAGGATGGGGAGTGGGGGAGGGGGGTGCACGGGGTGGAATGGGCCAAATGGAAGGTGCTGTGCAGGTGGAGTAACCCAAGCCTGTGAACCTAGAGACTAAAGGATGTAGTGAGTTTGGAAGAGGGATTGCTCCAGGGTGAAGATAAGGACCTCTTCTGTTTAAGAAGCCTCTGCAAAGATCCCTTTGAAATGTCAGACTGGCATTTGGAGATAAGTTATCTCTGCCCAAGGTCACGAGATCACCCAGCTAGCAAGTGCCTGAGGTAGAATTTGAACCCAGGTCTTGCTGGTCAGCAAGCCCACTAGGCCAAGCTGTTGCTCATCCATAGTGAGTGAAACCAGCCAGCCGTCTCTGCTGATGTACTAGTGTCTGCCCCGGCCTTGGGGTTTCTTTGCCTCATCTAGTCCTGCGGCAGCTCTGACTTAACCCCGCTACCCACTGGCCCCTTCTTGTCCAGCCAGCCCTTCCAAGTTATCCAACTAGAAAGAGCCTCATTTAAAGTGGATCCATTGGCGGAATTCTCCCTCCTAAATTGGAAGAATGGTTGTTGCCATTGGGTATAGCGCACTTAACTTCTAGGTATGTGAATTTGGGGCTTTGCTGGTGCCTCCTGTAAGAGAAGGCTGAAGCTCTTCCACTAAGATGGAGTCCCCTCAAGAAGGTACCGGCTCTGGCTCCACCCATTTGAATTCTACAACCAGCGCGGCCTCCAGCAAAGTAAAAGGCAAAGGGAGCTCGGGAGATTTGGCCATGAAGCAAGTACAGAATTGTTTTGAAAATAATTAGACTTTACCAAGAAGGAGGACAGGGGAATGAAGTTGTCCAGGGAGTACTTTAGGGTCTGGCGGTGGAAGACAGGCTTGAAATCACCAGTTGTTATTCCTTTCCAAACACACAGAGGATGATGCTGATTTTGATGAAGTCCAGTATCAGATGGAGGTAATGCACAGTCTTCGTCACATGATCATCTTTGAGTTGGTTGGTATCAATCTACGTACTGTGGCTCTTCTGTCACCATGCTCTCCTGGATTCCCAGTTCAGTTACCAACATGCAACTGAAGAGTCTGTAGTTCTCATGATCCCATAAAAACTGCTCAAGGGTCTCTATCATTGAAGGCACGCAGGCTGACTCCTTAGCTGGAAGTGTGTCAAGAGAAAGAAGTCTCTTCTGAAGCACAGACAAAGGCAAGCATCGCCTTTGAGCACACGCTTGAAGAAGTGCTGATTAGATGTGCTAATGTGGGAACTAGAAAGGAAATGAGCCGTGGCAGAGAAACACAAATTGCTCAGTCTAGCCAGCATTACTCATCTAGGGAAGAGCCTACAATTGTTGGTGGACATGGGTAAAATGAGCCATATTGTTAAACGTGACACCTACATGCGAAACACCAGTGAGCAGCAGCAACAGAAACATCGGTATCAGCAACGGCGTCAGCAGGAGAATCTCCAGCCAGAGCAGAGGAGAGCCTCCTCTCCCGGAAGAGCACGTGTCCAGACTCTTCAAACCTCCTTGGCCACCTGCCAGGGTAGATTCACTCCTTATTGCAGGCCAAATTATCAGTTACTGCTGGAACATCCAGGAGTTCGGTGCGCAGAATTTAGGCTAACTCTTTGTGGCTTCGGCTCTCCAAGAATACACCTACTAGAAAGAGGAAACTCATGACTTCTGCTTTCATAAGTTGTTTCCAAATAAGGTACTAATAACATACTCTAAGATCACCTGTGGACAGCTCTTCCAAGAAATAGAATTTTCTTAATGAAAATGACAGTACTCATTTGATATCATTGACTCACCTTGGCAGTAAAATTGTTCCTATGAAAAAATAAAATTTGTTTTTATTATTTTTTTTTAAATGGAAGGGTGAAAAAGACTCCAAGGAATTGTCTGAAGGAATCATTATTCTCCAAATTTGGAAGGGGTGGGGCGGTGGCGAGGAACAGAGGATGGTTGAGGGTGGCCTTGCCCCGGCTCCACCCTTGGCCTGCTTCAGCCACATTCCACATTGGGCTGGGCAGACAGACCTATCATGATGCCTCACGACAAGCTTTGCAAGCAAAAGTGAGGAGGGGGTCATCTATCCGCTGCTCTGAAGAGAGGCCTGGAAAGGCCTTTTACAATTTCAGCTGACCCTTTAACTCCAGACCTGCTCTGTCCACTGCTTAATAATTACGCCTTTTGTTCCCTTTGACTGAAGGAAAGAGAATTGATTTCTTCAGTACTTACTGTGCTCAGCATTGGGAATGCAGATACAAAGTGAAACAGCCCCTGCTTTAAGGAGTCTGCCTTTTAATGGTGTCAGGGGGACAAGAGAAAGCCCATCTGAAATGAGAGGATCTGGCAGATATCAGGAGAGCAGGGGCAGGGAGCTGGTTTGCACATGCTTGGATCTCCAGTCAGCCAAGCTGGGCCCAGGGGCAGGAGCTCCAAAGATCTACTTGCCCAGATTCAAGAGGTCCAGGGCTAGTGTGGGGGAAGCTGGGCGGTGGCAGCAGATAGGCAGCGAGTTGGCCTGAGTGGACAGCTTTGCCAGTGCACATGGACCACCTCATCATTTCCTTGTGTCCTCTCTGCACATGTCAGGAGGCTTGAGGTCAGCCCTGCCCTTCCTAGCAATTCTCCTTAGAGGAGTAGAAACATTATCTTGACGTAAAATGTAGCCCCATAGGCTGCAGACTTCCCTGCCTTCTCTCATGATCATAATTTAATTATGGGATCATTGGTCATTACTGCATAATTTCGTTGCAGGGGCTCTCTACCCTGTTTGCTTCATTTGGAATTTTTTGCCTTTGCTTTAATATTTCTTGTTGTCTCATGGAACCATTGGCTTCTATTTAGTCCACTGTAGTTTTCTCATTTTCCGTTAGTGCATTTAGTATATTCAGTTAGTCCATTTCGAAATGTCAGGAAGCTTGGTGCTTGGGCAAGGTTTCATGCCTCTGGTTCTATGCTCTTAATTCCCTGGGACCCTGAGGTTGGATTTTTTTTTTCCTGGAAGGGGCACTTTGATTACTGATAGGAAATTCCACCGAATGGGAAAATCCGCTCCTACTTCTGGCAGGGAAATGTCCCTAGCCTCCATTCAGGGACTTGCCCAGATGTTCTCCCCCAGTTCCCAGTGAGGACAGTGGTTTGTCCTTCTGGAACATTGGGCTTTTTTCTGTCCATTGTTGCAGGTGTGGAGAAGGCGTATGGTTTTAAATGAAGGGTGGACCTGAAGCTAACTGGAGAATGTTGACCTGTGCTGGGATTCTTTTTCAGGTGTAGACCCCTCTCTACAAGCAGAGAACAGAGTCCCAGGGTCCTCGCAAACTCCAGCCACGAGCTCCAAACAGCAAAAGGCACGCTCCGCCAATGCGAGGGATGAGCGCTTCCGCTCTGGTAAGGACAGTGGGGGCTGGGGCCCATCTCACTGTGTGGGAACCTGGTTTCTGTGGATTGAGGGACTGATCCATCCGGAATGGACATAGGCCTTGGCCCACTGAGCCGAGAACTGACTGGCACAGCCTAGCCACCAGGTAGCTCCCTCATCACAGTAATACTGGCCAGTGACAGCTAGCATTTACATAGCACCCGCTGTGTGGCTCTGTGTAAGGGCTTTGTAACTCTTCTCTCATTAATTCTCCTCTCATTGGCTCCTCCCAACAGCCTTGGGAGGGGAGTGCTGCTATCCTCCCCATTTTACAGATGAGGAAACTGTGAGGGAAGGGCAGGGATTTGTCCATGGTCACATAGCTGGTAAGGGTATGAGCCTGGATTTGAACTCCATCCTTCCTGACCCTAGGTCCTGGTTCTGTGCACCATGGTGCCTAGTTCCTGCCCCTCAGAGCAGAGTGACTTGTGTTAAGGTGTCAGAGCCGTGATTTCAGCTTGGGTCCTGGGTTGGGCTGCCTTGAGCTGTGTAGCGGTGCTCGCCTTTCTTCATGTTCTGTTGTCCCAGTCTGAGGAGAGGATTTATGGGCGTTTGGGGCCCCATGAAGGTGGCTGGCAGGCAGGATGTAGAGAGCCTCGTGGGGGTTGCTAGGTGAGGCACATCTGCTCCTCCCATCTCTAACATTTGGTCACTCAGGCTCTGTTAAGCTTCTCATTGTGTGCGCTGACCACTACAGAATTGGCCCAAGGCTGACCCCGACCAGAGGTGAGAGCATACTGAGGCCTGCTCCCGGCACAGCCCCTGGAGGCTTCACTGGCACACGCCCACCTGGACTGCTGCTCGTGCCTGACCAGCTTGGGCCTTGCTCATTCATCCTGCCTTCGTTGCTGCTGGTCGGGCTACGAGATCATTGATCATTTGGTCTTGTACGGTAATTAAAGTGAATGCAGATTGGAAACGATGGGCTCGGTTACTCAGGAACTAGGACATTGGGAGGCCAGGCCGGAGGGACTCTCTTCCGTGAGGACATGAGGATGAAGAAAGTTCTCATGGTCCAGGGCTTCGAGGATGAAATGAGTTTACTTTTTCCCAGTGGAGAATCTCTGTTTCTTTGGTGAACTGTTTTCTTTGATTGAGAATACCCGAAGTGGCATCATTGAGATCTCTATGTCTGATAAAAACAATGTGATGGAAGTGAAGTGAGACAGAATCTCCAACGAGTGGGGACAGTGGTCAGGCCTCCTCTGCTCGAAGACCATCAGGGAGAGGGCAGCCCCTTGCCGTCTGGGACAGCCCTCATTGTGAGGCCTCAGTCTGCCTGTTCACAACTACCGTACCCTGGTTCTCCTTCTGCCCTTTTGGGGGCAAGCCGAGCCTGTCTGATTGTGCTTCGAAGACACATAACTCCCTGGTTCCGCTGAAGCCGAGGTCATTCAGGCTGTTCTCACGTGGCATGAGCTCATGGCCCATCATTTTGCTGGTGATCCTCCCTCCTCTGGCTGCCTTCACACCCCAGCTCAGTAGTTCAGATGCGATCTGACTCAGGAGTGCCAGAGGGACCCTCAGCCCCTGGGGCCAGGTGCCCTTCACAGCCTGAAGCCATGATGCTCCATGCTCAGGCAAGGTTTTTGGCTCTTCTCGTTGTCATGTGGTGCATTTGCTCTTCTTCCCAGGTTGGGTCACCTCCAGATTGGATGAGCAGGCCGTCTCTGCTCTCTCTGAGTCATTGATCAGGATATTGGTACAGTGCCAAGCACACTTCCCCAAGGAGGGTACAACATGCCCTCAGATGACTTGTTGAAGTCTGGGTAGACCAGACCTGCTTTCTCCCCAGACCTGTCTACAGTGGAAACATGATGCAAGAAAGCTACATGTGGCCCTGTCGCAAGAAGGCCTTGTCAGCCCGTGTGTCCTGAGAGCTTGCCAGCGCTGCCTTTCAAAGGTTGCTCCCATGCATCCATTGGTTTCTTCCCGGGCCCCGCCCTTCCTGGGCCACTGCCTCCTGGCTGGCCTCTTTGGGTCTAGACACTGCTTTTTCCCTCTATCCTGTAGCATCCTGGCCAGGCTTTTCTTAGCAGAATCCAAGATTTCTCTTGTCACTGCTGCACCAGAAACTGCCAAGTCATCCAAACACGTCCATCTTCCTTCTGATGACCATCCAGCGGCTCTTTCCTTGGGTCCTCTGGGTGAAGTCTCGTGCCTCCCCGGGGGACACCTGCAAGGGAGGACAGAGGCCTTCTCTCTGATGATTTAGGTGCCAAAGGAGACACCCAGGAAAGTTAAGCAGTGTCACAGAAGAGGGGTGGCTCCTGAGGTCTGTCTCTTATCCTTTCTGCACTTTGTGACATTCTCAGCTGAATGATGTCAGGCATGACAGTCGACCTCTCTGGACTTTTGTTTCCTAGTCAGAGGACACTGAGCAAAGGGCTTGGCTAGCCCCAGGACAGAGACCGGCAGCATCTCCTGCACAACCAAGACTCCTGAATCTCTGTTACAGCATCGGGCCTGGGAGGGGTGGGTCTGCATGTGACCGTTTACTGGAAAGAGTTTGAGATGGGACCTTCCGGCCCAGCCTGTGTCAGTGGGTTTCTGGGTGGTGATTGGGGCACCCATCAGCACATGTAGCAGCCTGTCTGAAGCATGCCTGCTCCTGCTGGGGTGGACTCTGACTGTGACTGGGCTGCCTAGGGGCATGTGGGTGTGCGTGTAGGTGTGCACATGCCCACGTGTGTGTAGGAGGAGCAGAGGGCCATAAGTGGCTGGACCCTTGTGGGTTTGTGAGTGTTTTATCATCCCACCCTGGTGGCGAGGCAAGGAGGCCGACTGGAAGGGGTCACCTTCATGGTGGTGTGGATACCAACGGTCACCTCCTTAAGCCCTCTGTGGCCCAATGGTTTACTGGGGCTGGAGGTCCTGTCCCAGGCCTGTCATCCACTGAGTTGGGTGCCTACAACTCAGATGAGAACGGTAGTGGGCAATGACGGTACGGCTGGTGGCACAGCTGGGGAGAGAGCCATACATGTACCTCTGGAAAACTTGGCTTCCTCACTATGAGTGAAGAGGTTGTAGCCCGGAGAGTACTTTGGGGCTGAAAAGATGCTTTTGGGAGGAGGAGGTGCCCGGGACCTGCCAAGGCCACCAGCCAGCTCCCACTGGCTCAACGAGGCCCGCTTCTGCTTCCCTATGCGTGGCCCTTCTCAGGCGCAGATCAGGAAAGGGCAAAGAGGTGATGAAGGGTGCAGTGTGGAGAGAGACCAAGGGCCAGCAGCCGTGCCTGGCACTGGGGAGACAAAGAAACCCCTGCCCTCCAGGAGCTCCCATTCTGCTGAGCGCAGAAGCACTCGAAGAGCATTTGGGAAGCCATGGGGGTCAGACTGGGGCTCCTGGAGGAGAGGTCATTGCAGCCAGCCATTCTGAGGAGAGGTGTTCCTGGCGTCGGGCACGTCTGTTGCAAAGGCGTGGTGATAGGAAATGAAATGCCAAATTTGATTGGGACGTGGAAGAGATGAATTGAATATAGCATCCCCCCCAGATGGTGAAGTGGCACCCTCTGCCTTTTGTCTCCCTTGCTGTCAGAGCAGTGAGGATGAGACTGATGCAGATTCTCAGTTTCTGGCTCCAGTGAGCAGGTGTGCGCTGGGGGGATGGGGAGGGGGAAGGCATATCTCACTTGGGCAGCCTCCCTGAGGCCAGAGATAGAGAGGCCTCAGGGAGGGGAACAGAGAGATGAGACTCTGTGGTCATGGGGTATGCAGGACTGGGGCCTGCAGTCTGACCCTTGGCCAGAGATGTGGGTGCCCCCTTCCCTGCCCTGGCTTAGGGGACATGGTGATGCCACACTGAGGCCACCCTAAGAGGCCAGAGGCTGCATGGGCAGGCCATGTGGAAGAAAGTGGCCTTATTCTGCCCCAGGTGACCCTCTGTCTCCTCTGCAGACGTCCACACCGAAGCCGTACAAGCTGCATTAGCCAAATACAAAGAGAGGAAGATGCCCATGCCTTCCAAGAGGCGCTCCGTCCTCGCGCACTCATCCGTTGAGACCTACACCCCTCCAGGTACCTAACAGGCCTCTGGTGACCACTGGTGGGGTGAGCTGGGTGGGTGCTCTGGTGTCCATGGGTGAGTTTGCACGTGTGCATGAATGAATGTGTGTGCACATTACACCGTTGTGTGTGTGTACATGTGAGAGAAGGCACGTGATGTGTGTGCACACGTGTGTGTGAGTGGGTGTACATGAATAAATGTATTCTGCGCCTGTGTGTGAACATGTGTACATGTATGAGGGCGTGTGGCATGCATGCATGTGTGTGAATGACTGCTTACACGTGTGTGTGACCCATGTGTGTATGGAGTGTGCATGTGCACATTGTACCCTTGTGCGTGAACACGTGTCCATGTAGGAGGTTGTGGCATGTGTGTGCATGAGTGTGTGTACACGAATGGGCATGTGCACAGTGTAGGTGTGCGGCATGCGTGTGTGTGTGTGTGTGTGCATGTGTACATGAATGAGTGTGCGTGTACACATTGAACCCTTGTGTGGGAACATGTGTGCATGTAGAATGTGTGAAGCACACATGTGCATGTGCTCGCACATGTACGTGAATGTACATGTGCACATTGCACTCGTGTGCAGATATGTGTACATGTAGAAGGTGCATGTCATACATGTGTGCTCACAAGTGTGTCTGAGTTTGTGTTTGTGTGTGCGTGTGTATTGCACGCGTGTATGGGTGCCTACACGTGTGTTTGTGTATGCATGTGTGTATATACATGTGTGTATGTGGGTATGGCAACATGCATATATGTGTGCATATATATGTATAGAATGTGTGTGTGTGTGTGTGTGTGTGTGTGTATACACACACATGCATCCATGGGAGCCTCCTCCATCTGAGGGAAGGCCTGCAAGGTGTGGTATGTTGGGCGGTCCCCTCACACCCAGGGGTGGGTAGCTGGACTTTTTCTCTGCTTAAGGGGCCTGGGCCTTGAGGCAGTCACTGTGGGGCGGGGGGGGGGGGGGGGGGGGGGGGGGGGGGGGGGGGGGGGGGGGGGGGGGGGGGGGGGGGGGGGCGGCGAGTCTGGACCTGAAGCCAATTCATTTTTTCACTTCCTCTTTGGGATTTTTTTTTTTCCGGAGGGGAGAAGGCAGGGCAATGGGGGTTAAGTGACTTGCCCAAGGTCACACAGCTGGTGTGTCAAGTGTCTGAGGCTGGATTTGAACTCAGGTCCTCCTAACTCCAGGGCCTGTGCTTTACTCACTGCGCCACCTAGCTGCCCCGAGATTTGTTTTTAAACTCGTATCCCTGGGAATAAGGAGCAGGGGAGGATGAGGACACCTTCTTAGCAGCAGCACAAGCTGGGAGACTGGACATGGAATCTGGACTTGAACTCACTGCCTGACTAAGACCCTACGGGCAGCTGCCACGTTCTGGGGCGTGACTCTCTACCCAGGTTTGGCTGCTTCTGCTGCTGCCGCTGCCGGGCCCCAGCAGTTTCACCTGCCCCCTGCCCTGCCCAGCTCTACTCTGGACATGCCCAACTAGAGCTCAGGGTCCTTGAGTCATTTGCCAGTCCATGTGTGGGGGCCTCCATGTGTGCTGTTGTGGGAGAGCCAGATACTTCTGAAATGTTTCATGCCTCCCAGAAGCCAGCCCTCCTGGAACAAGGGGCCTTTTAAAGTTCCTTGTCCCCCACACCTCCCACCCCGCTTCATTTTGTGGACAGAGGACTGAGACTACTCTTACTATCTGAATTCTTTTGAATAGTTTTGGGCAGATGAGTAGCCTAGACACAGGAGGCTCCCCAGCCCAGCCTTTTGGCTTTTGCTGTTTTGATTTGAAATCTCCCTATGATGGATTGCACACGTTCCTACCAGTATAAGTCACGGAGCCCTTTTGGGGTCTGGGTACCAGCCAAACAGTTGTAGGACAGCGTGAGATGGTTGTCCTTGCCCGAGCACAAGGAATCGAGTTTCTCCAAAGCCGACTTCTCGCTTGCTTTGCGCAGGACCAGGCCAAAAGAGTGCAGTCAGGGCAGCGTCTATTTGGGGCCATCGATTGGCTTGTCTTGTGGCATCACTGATAGCACCAACGTCTTAATTGTTGAATTGCCAAGTGGAAGAGGGTCAGGGCTTTAAGGGAGAACAGGCTTTTCTGTGAGGCTTGAACAGTCCCTCAGCATGGAGACTGGCACAGACATTCCTTAAGCCCTAAGGGACACTCGGGCACTTCCAAAGGTGACTCCTTGTCTCCCAGCCCAGCAGCCTTCTGTCCCTGAGATAATTTTACTGCCAGCCTGCATTGTCCTCCAGGGGGCTCTGCACCCTCTCAGAAGGAGCCCCAAGCTCCTTCATCCCAGTGACAGCACCTGGGAGGCCACAGCAAGCATCCTGGCTCACCCCCGCATGACATACCTGTCATGGTTATTTCCATCACAGACACATCCTCGGCCTCAGAAGATGAGGGCTCACTCCGGCGGCAAGGGCGACTCACTTCCACTCCGTTCCAGAGCCATTCCAACGTAGAACCCTGGCTTCATCGGGTCATTCAGGGCTCCTCCACCTCATCCTCTGCATCCTCCACTTCATCCCACCCGGGAGGGAAACCCGCTGCCGCTTCCAATACAGCTCCCGCCGCCACCGCTGCTGCCGCAGTGCTTGCAGATCTCATGGCCCACGCTCAGCTAGGTCAGTACAATAACCGCCTCTGGACACCCATCACACCAGGAGTCCCTAGTGAGAGGGCAGCTCTCCAAAATGCTAGGTTGTTCCCCCACAGACAGGCCCTGCAGGGGCTGTGAGGTTTCAGGAGCAACATATGTCATCTAAGGAGGCTTCTCTGTCCAAATCTTTCCCAGACACGTTCCCTTTCCCTTTCGGTGAAGGGTGCAAATGGGCTCTAATCAGTGCTTGCATAGCCCGGCAGTCGGGAGCTAGCTCCCTCTCTGGTACATTGGGATAATCCCTTGGCATTCATTACTAGATCTCAATTAAATATTAAGTAATAATGCCATGTAGGAAATGTGGAAACAACCCTTGGATCCTAGGCAAAAGGAGACTTCTTCAACACTCCTGGCATTTCATTAATGTCACCCCTTACAAATTTATTGCTGTTTAGTCACTGAATATGAGAATCTTAAATACAGAAGCTGGGGCCATCCCCTCCCTGCTTCCCTGATCCCCTCTCTCACCCTGTTCTTGCAGTGATAATGTCAGGGAGCGGGCCAGCAATGACGGGCTGAGACTTATTTCACGATAAGAAATAAAAGTTAGATGAGTCTATTGGTTCCTCATCATGAAGAGATCGGCTTGGACTCCAAACAGTCTGTGTCCCTGGCTCCCTTTCTTGCCCCCTGGGGATTTCCCTGTGCCTCCATTCTTCTCCCGGCCCCTTCTTTTTGCCCCATGGAGGGGGGCAGCAGCAGCCTGTGTCTGGGTGTCCCCAGGTGGTCATTGCATTTATTCTGTGCTGTTTCATGTCCATCCTCATTCTGCTCTGGTTCTCCTGCTTCTGCTTTCCTCTCTCTCCAGCATGCTCCATGATTCTCTGAATCCCTTCTCTTGGTTGTTTTATGGCGCAGTGATGTTCCCATTCGAATGTCTGTGCATCCCACCTTGTTCAGCCATTTCCTGGGCACCCCCTATGTCTTTAGCGCTTTGCTCTCACAAAAAGTGCTCCAAGGAAGATTTGGGCAGGTGTCATCAGCATTATAGACCCTGCCTCAGGGCCTCAGAGACACCAGCGAATAACCTGGATATTTTTCCCTTAGAATCATAGACTTTTAAAACTCCAAGGGACCTTATGACCTAGATGTCTAAGCTCACTCCCTTATTTTAATAATGTAGAAGGAGGAGGCCGAGGAGCCCCAGTGACTTGCTGGAAGTCTCACCCAGCAGGACAGCGAGGAGGCATCCGGGAGAGCCTGGTCCCCAACCTGGGACCTTCTGCTCTCTTCCTGGCAGCGGCTGTTCAGGAGGGTTCCAGGAACTTAGCCAGGCAGCAGCCATGGGGTGCCTACTTGGGACCTCGCTTCAGCATCTTTGTTGAATGGAAAATCTGAGCAGAGTTTGCAGTTTTATAGTAGCCATTGTTTCAAGTTTGGCTGGATTAGAAATGAGAGTATTTTTGTTTGTTTGTTTTTGATTTTTTTTTATTTCTATGTAATTTTGAGTTCCAGATTTTCTTCCCTCTCTCCCCCCCTCCCTCCCCAAGATGGCATGGAGTCCCATATAACTTCCATGTATAACTTGGCATTGAATTAATTTACACACTAGTCAAGTCGTGGAGAAGAATTATGACCAGTGGAATGAATCATGAGAAAGAAGAAACAGAACCAAAAAAAAAAAAAAAACAACCCAACAACAAATACAAAAGAGAGGAAAAAAGAGGGGTGGGGGAGAAAAAGGTGAGCATGAAATATGCCTTGATCTGCATTCATACTTCATAGTTCTTTGTGTGTAGATAGCGCTCTCCATCGTGAGTCCTTTGGAGCTGTCTCTGCATATTGTGTTGCTGAGAAGAGCAAAGTCTGTCAGGGTTAGTCATCACAGAATCCATGTATCTGTGGTTGTGTATAATGTTCTCCTGGCTCTGCTCCGCTCAGGTTCTTCCAGGTTGTTATGAAGTCCGTATCATCCCCATTTCTTATAGCACAATAGTATTCTATTACCTTCATATACCACAGCTTGTTCAGCCATTCCCCAATTGATGGGCATCCCTTTGATTTCCAATTCTTAGCTACCACAAAAAGAGCCGCTATAAATATTTTTGTACATATGGGTCACTTGTGTGATCTCTTTGGGATACAACCTTAGGAGTGGTATTGCTGGGTCAAAGGGTATGAACGTTTTTATGCTCTCCAAAATGGCTGGATCAGTTCACAACTCCACCAGTAATGTAA